>CM076114.1:6260220-7512264 GCA_038048805.1 Hipparchia sbordonii | reverse complement strand
AAGCTAACTGTATTTATAAGCATGTAATCGTTCATTGTTGACTCACGAATTTTTGTGGGGATATCTAGTCGTTCGGGTTATTAACCTCATAATAGAGCAAAAAAAAACTACCGCTATATAATATTACTAATGAAGAAATACAGGCACTAAAAATATATCTAAACACTGATCTGACTACTAAATATTTCTTCAGAGATCTCAGTTTTTTTTTTATATTCAGCTTAGATCGTTAGAGCATGCTCTGACTTAGTTCGGACTTAAGGCAGAGTTAAAAAGAGACACAAATGTGCCGTGGCATAAATCTGTCTCGCTTTAACCCTGTAGTGTGAGGAGTACGGGAAATTCGATATAGACTTCACTTAAAAAATTTAACTTAAAGATTTACGCAAACTAATTGACTATAACTAAGAAACTACACGTCTGTTAAACTGGAGATACAGCTTGACCATAATCCTTACTTCCTTACTTAATCCTTACTAATATTATAAATGCAAAAGGTGTTGTTGTTGTTTGATCCTTCACTTTCATCCGCAACAAAGCAACAGATCGACGAGATTTTTTGCATGGGTATTATTGAGGACTGGGAGAGTGACATAGGCTACTTTTTATCCCGGAAAATCAAAAGAGATCGGTGGAATTTCTAACAACTAAATCCACGCGAAGCCGCGGGCATCAATAGTGTACGCAATAAAGACGAGGACAAAGGTACACAAATAAAATGCATGAAATTTGGCTGACCTTTCATTAGTAACAGCTATGAAACCTATTATAGTAATTAATGAATTAGGAACCTATTTATATACTAGGTGCATTTTTAACAATTATTAAATATCACTTGCTTTAACGGTGAAGGAATATTTTGTGAGGAAACCTGCATGCTTGAGAGTTCACTATAAAGTTCCCAAAGATATGCGAAACTATAGCTAGTTGTGGACTATGGACTATGAGTAAGGAGATCTATGCCCAGTAGTGTATCGGTGATTATATTCATTTCCCTCAAACGAATAAGCGAAGGTTGAGAAATGTTGGAAAAAAGGAAATTTATTGATCCCGCTGTGGAATGGTGAGGCGTAGTTGAGCTAAAATTATGTTGGCTTCTAGCCATCGCCTATAAATTATCGTAAGAGTGCCAAATTCTGCGGCCTCGCATTCCATCTGTGGCATCAATAGAACTAGTACCTAATTTCTTAGATATTCGTTGTGCAGACATTAGTTAGTCTGCTCTACCGATACGGTTACGGTAACTGCATCCCGACTGCAATTTTGCAGTTTGCTTACAGTCCAACCGCAGCTTTTCACAACCATAAACATAGCTTATTTCTTAAGCTTTATGGTCGTCGATTACTACCTACTTAACTAGGACTTTAGGACTTTTGTTTACCAACTTTCAGGAAAGATAACTTTAGCGACCCCATATTTACCTATCTACTAGATTTTAAATAGGGGATAATTAGGTATCAATGATAAAAATAAGATCTGTCATTCAAAGCGAATTCCGAAACTGGTAGAGTAGAGTCGTGTCATAAGAGTACAGTTAAGCCTACAAGTTGGCCTATATAAATTAAATGATTTTGAATTTGAATTTAAGTAAAGAAACTATTAACAAGGCTTTATTGGGCTTTGGGTGTTGGTTGTAGAACTGCGTCCAAAAAATGTAAATTCGTCTTATCAAAATCGTAATCAGAAAAATAAGTCAGCCCTTTTAAACCAGAATAAAAAAATAGGCATAGGTAATAGAAATAAAAAGTATTTATTTCCATATCTAACCTTGTTTGCGTTAGTATTGCGAGCGAAAAATACAATTCGAAGAGCTGATGGTCGTTAGGGTCCCAAGGTGCTAGAGTGGCAACTCCGCACAGCGAAAGCGCAGTGTGGTGGAAGACCCACCCCTAGGACCTAGGTGGACGGACGATATCAGACGAGTTGCAGGGAACCGTGGATTCAGGCGGGGCCAAGACCGGAGCGTGAATGTGGAATTCATGCAAGAGAGACCTTTGTCCAGTTGTGGACATCTATAGGTTGACAAAAAGAAGTACCTTTGATTCGCCACACGTACTATTAGTGTTTTTGGTACCGGAAAATCAAAACATAATAAAATGTAGTACGAAAGTTTGGTTGGAAGTATGGCTAATGGATGGATGTGATATTGGTTACTCAAGCACGCCGCAACGACAGAACCAATTTGGCTGAAATTTGGCACAGAGATACATTATAATCTGTAATAAAAAAGAGACTTTTTATCCCGGAAAATAAGAGAGTTCTCGCGGAGATAAAAAACCTCAATCCACGCGAACGACGAAGTCGCGGCATCAGCTACTTTGTCATAATCATCTCTATACACCTATTTATAGAATGAGAAATTGGTATTAGATCACTCTCTAGCAGGGTGGTGAAGCGAAGTGCGTTAACAGAATCAATGCTAACACTGAGTATGATCTCATTCCAGTTGGAGCCACTGAAGCTGCATACAATACGATCACCAATTCAACATGGCTGCGAACGGGTGAGTGTATCCGAGTATTTTTAATCTATGTGTTATTAATTTTTTTGTTACTTGTATATAACAGTCACTCTGCTATCATACAACAGTAATAAACTTAAGTTAAATGCTACACATTTATTAGACGTTATTTAGGCTCCCAAACCAGTAAAAACATTTTTAGAAGTTATAAAACGACGTATAATGATATATATAACGATTATATTAGTTATTATGTATTTATTGTATACAATAAACTACAAATAAACTAATATAACGTTTTATAACCTTTAGTACAATAAATTACCACTAATTAGTTAGTTATAATATCATTATTTTAATAAAAAAATATTTAATAATATAATATTTTATAATTTAACAATATTTTGCTATAAAAGTTTTAAAAATGTTATCTAACACAAATATATATTACTTATTACACTTGCCTTTGCCGCGAGGCATCGTTCACGTTAAGTTCGATTTTGAAACCCCTATTTTAACCCACTTAGGAATTGAATTTTCAAAAATCATTCTTAGCGGATGCCTACGTCATGCCCAATTGCCCAACCCAATCCGTCTATTGGTTTTGAGTTGTGCGTTGATAGATCAGTCAGTCAGTCAGTCAGTTGGGGGTTAATCTTATCATAAAATATCTTATTATACGTATATAATGTGGGACTCTGCGGTTCCATATTCAGTAGAATTTAAATGGGTAATAATTGCTACTGCTTACAACGGTGGCTTCGTTTACAATTAATTTAAACCTCAGAATGAGTTTACGTGACTGGTATAAGTATCGTTACACTGCATTGTACCTACGAAATTAGTCTTACGTTTTAAAATAGAAATAATAATAAATTTTACACGCGTGACTAATCGTTTGGCTAACATTTACAATATCAAATATCTAGACATTCATGAGCCTTTCTGAAGGGTCCTTTTGCCAAGAAATGTCATACTTTGTTATATATTATGTTAGTGTAACATTACTGAGAGAGAAAGGTTTTAAACTTTAGACGATAGATACATTTTTCTTCTGTGAGAGGACTACAATTTGTCATATTATACTTAGATAGCTTCATTACACAGGTGTGAAAGAGACATTACATAAATCGACATCGAATATGCCTATTAATATATACCATATGTAATCTAGCATGATGTGCTTTCTGCTTTTAAATACATATTTATTTTTTAGTTCGTCACACAAAAGCTGTACTGACAAAATAAAAATATTGACCTGGCTAATAATTTCGCACCAAAAACCGTTTTGTGTTTGATGAAATATGCCAATAAAGTTTGGGAATTAAAAATATTTGCCTTACATGAAATATTTATCATCAAAAGTTTTGTTGACAAAAATCAAAACCGGCTGGAATTTTTCGGTGGACACACATTTTTCCGAGCCCCGGCTAAAGCAGAATGGGTCAAACAATGGCCGCTCTGTGTTGTTTGTCTCCGAATCGATGTTGTCACACGTGTAAAAATAACGTGATATTTGGGACCGTTTCCAGATACGGACCCGCGCCGGCCGCTGGACACATCGGCCGGATCCCGAACTACGGTAAAACACAAGTCAATGTGAGTGCTTGTCGTCATTTGTTTAATTTCCACGCCACGGTGACTTCTTGGCAGCGATTCAGTAGCGCGTTTCGGTTGACGCGCTACTGCATCGCTACTTTTGGCGGTTAGTCGCAATTCGCGCGATTAGCGATTCAGTAGCGATTTAATCACGTAGTATCAATTCAGCATCGCTTCTGCATCGCTAATAGCACGTATAGTTCTTGCAATTCACGAGGTATCGCGATAGTAGCGATGCAGAATCGTTGTTACGTATTGCAACTGAATCGCTGCAAAAAGTCGCTGTGGACAACCTTCCTAACGGGGTTTGACTATATGATCCCGTAGAAAAGATGATGCTACAATCTTTTTAATGAACAATACACTATGTCGCAACGAATATACTGCTCCTCCCTCCAGGTTCCTGATACAAAATCATCAATAATGGTCTAATCAGTAGATACGCCATATTGAGAATGCTCTAAACTCTGTAGACTGTCGTTTAATATCCCATGAAAACTTCTAATATTATCTGAATACTAATAATAGAAAGGGGTCACGACCCTAAATGATGTGGAACAGGATGTAAACCGAAAGCACTGATGCCCGCGACTCCCTCACGTGAGCTTAGGTTTTTTAAAAACCCAATTCATCCATCACAATTCCTTGATTTTCCGGGACTAAAAATACCCTATATGTATGCCTCTCAAATGCAAGTATGTAACTTATTTCTTTATATTTCGTCAAGATCGGAAAAAGGTAAAAATTGATTAACAAAGTTTCAAAGTGAAAACGAATTTGTAAATTAATAAATCAGATGCTCTTCTGCCTGTAAGTTCCTTTTTAAAGCAATGATTTTGAAAGTCTCAAATTTAGAATCCATTCCAGATTTCGTCAGTGCAATAAAACTGCATAAGTTCTTTTCAACATAATACTCGTATTGAAATTTAATTTCTTAAATTACAGCCGATGGGAAACGTGGAGCCCCCAGCATGTATTCAGAATGCGATGATGACAAAGGATAAGAAACCATTTACGTACACTCCAGTGGAACTCGATTTGTCCCAAATTAAAACACCAAGTATGGCTAGGAGAATGGCACGACCAACGTTCTCAGGAAGAACATGAACAGGCATATGCTCAGCAACAACCCAAATAATAACTACCAGTCCCATGGGACCAGGAGGACCAGTACCACCACCTCCGCCACCAATGAAGATACCAGCTCCCCCTCCACCCCCACCTCTTGTTTATACAAGCTCCTGATACAAAATCGCCAAAAACTGTACAACCAGGGCTCAGACCAGAAATCGTCATTCCTGAAAATCCTATAGGTATGCTCAGAAAAACAAACAGCCCTTACCACTGGGAAACCGAAAATGCTGAATTGCAGCGAATGGGTCCAGTTCCGAAATTTACCGAAAGAGCACCAGTTCCATTAACAGTCAAGTTACCAGCTCAAAATGCTCCTCAGAACTATTCTCCACAAAATAATAGACAGAACAATTCTTATGGAAATCAGAATCCCGACAGTCCAATTTACAGGCCAGAGGCGCAATATGTAACATCAAAAAACTTCGTCCCCAAACACAAATGGATCACCGCAAACCAGAGAATTGCTAGTAAGACAAGATTCACAATTTAACAAGAGTCCTCAGCCTTTTGCGAACCAAACGCCTGTAAGCAGTGGTTCACCTTACTCGCCTAGTCCCAATAACCACTGGAAGCAACCAGACAAAAGAGATTCTCCTGTGTACAGTAACAATAGTCCGCAGTCACAGCAAACAAATCGTGGACCATTTTCACCGGTCGTCAAACAAAATGCTCCAAGTTACAATCAACCAGCACCAGGATCACCTAACAACACAATGTACCACACCCTTCCTAGGGCCGGTCCAAGAAATCAAGAAAACTATCAAGTAATTATAACAATAGTATACCTAACAATGTCAAGGAATCACAAAATAGTCCAAATACTGAGGTACCTACAGCACCATGGCGAACTAATACCCTAAACAGAAATCCACGCGATAATCAACAGATGCTTACAATCAAAACGTAAATCAGCAACAGCCCCAAAGACCGGTGTGGAAAGCACAAGATGCGAACAACAATCAGACTGAAAGCAACTATGTTCCACCTTGGAAACAAGAGAGCAAAAATATACCTAACCAGGCTGGGAACCAACAACAGTACACTCCACCATGGGTATCTCAGGATGCCAATAATAACAGGATGGCTCCTACAACACCCCCAGAAACCAGATATCAGTCATCTATATCGATGCCCGTATCGCCAAAGAAACAAACAACTCAACCAAACTATAACAATGCCCAGCCACAGAAAGAAGCAGTCTACGTCAACCAAGAACCTGTATATTACTGTCCTGATAGTCCGAAATCGATACCGCCATTTGTTAAAGCACAAAAGGAAAAAAACTAAAACCCCACCTCCAGTTTTGGTGCCAAAGACCTTTGGAAGGTAAGGAAAATGTACAAAGAGAATTACATACTCCACCTAGAGAATCAAATCAAGAACCAGAGTGGGTGAGAAAAAGTAATGAAATACAACGAGGTGCACGTGAGTTCGTCAGTCCACCGAAATACCAGCAACAAGCACAACCAAACTGGTCGACGCTTCCTTCAGAAAACAGGAAAAGTCTTCCACGCGACAGTAATCAGGGAAGGGTCATTCCAATTCAAATGGAAGTATCAAATACAGATACAAGAAATTCCGGAATGCAAGGAGGAAACCAGCCACATTTGAGGATTGTTATTGATATGAAGCAAAATCCCGATTCACAAAATGGTAACACCCAGGCGCCTTTTTCTCAACCAACTCAGCGCATAATGAGAGTTTTGTCACCTCAGCTCGTTAGAATGGACGACAACCAAAATCAGCCAGATTTGCCAACGTTGAATACCCGGTACCAGAGTAATCAGGACAGTCAACCAAAGACGAGAATAATTCCTATACAAATTGAAGGGGCTGGCAGTGGTGGGGCAAACAAAAGGTTGGTATTTTCTAAATCTAACTATAATATTTAAGTATGTTACAATATGAATATACGTAGTGTTAATGCGTATTAAGTTTAGAATATCAACAGATTTTTTGAAACTTTGAAAAAAATATATATTATGCCTACTTGACATATAAAGTCATTTACTTTTATTATTCGATAACTTCAATATTAAATAATACACCTATTTAAGGCTACTTATAATATTCTTATCACAATGACAGCTAATGGATGAATTGCCGAAAGGTATAAAAGCTGATAGCGACGAAATTTGACTTATAATTTTAAGAAAACCCCTTATTTAATATCATATCAATCAAGCTCGAAGTAAAAGTCCATGGCATTATCTTAAGGAAAATCAAAATGTTATAATTTTCAGCTTCGGTGGGCGGTATTAAGGGAGCTGTTTGCACTGTCCAAAGTAAACACATTTTTTATTGCACCGCTTCTTCATGATTCAGTCTGGCAGTTGCTGTAATTAGCATCATTATGCTTTGCGAACGCTCTTATTCTGTTTACTTCACTCATTTAACCAATTTACGATCTTCTATGTGTAACTAGCTGCTAAATATACATTTCATTAATTTTATCTTTAATTTGATTCAACGTTGCGATGACGCTTCAGAGTTATTTTCCAGTTTTTAGCGTATAAAAATAATTGGCTGAAATAATTGTGATGTCTTATTATCTAATTCTTTTGATTGGCTTATAGAATTGTGTTTTTTTTATTTGTACATAGCTAGTTGATTTATTGTTAACCACGAAAAAAATTCTATCATGTTTAAAACCGATGACAATAAAAATGTTAATAGGTACCTATTACTGATAAACGTAGTTTATTATTTCAAATCAAATTATTATTTCAAAGCATTAATAGCTCAACGGTTACAGGTGCGGACTGAAAACTTAAGGGTTGCAGGTTCGATCCCCATCCGTTGCACTATTGTCGTACCCACTCCTAGCAGAGTTTTCACTTATTTGGAGTTATTTGGAGGGGAGATGAGAACATCAGTCAAGTTCAGCTTGGCTGATATTAAAAAAAAAAAATGTTTCAGAATAAGCATGTTGCAGTAGAAACATAGAAAAAGTACCTAAAAAATTATTGATAAGAAAATAAAGGTTTTCATTTTTATCAATGTTAACATAAAGATTAGCTTTTTAAGATGATATTGATTGGATTAATTTTAAAGCCTGGATGGAATGAACATCGAGTTTAATTGTCTTCAAATAGACATTTTAACATGTGGTTATGATTTTCAGAGTGATATACCACAAAATAGCACAGGAAGGTCCGCCGCGGCAGTCAAAGGCTTTCAAGGTACTGCAAGTTATTACCGGGACCCAGGAGATTCAGTGATCTGAAAATATGAAATATTAATATTATTATCTATATAGAAGCTATACAGATTTCAAACATCTTTATATATTTTTTAAGTCTCTGCAAGTTTGAATTATTTGAATAAGGCATTCGACATTTTTACGACACGCTATTACAAAAAGTATAATACGAGATTTTACTCTTTTTTAAATTTTTGCATATTTAATATTTTAAGTGTATATAAATTAGAATAGGATTACCTGTTTAGGTACGTATTAAACCGGGTCAACGTTACCAAAAGGAATCAACGTATACGAACACAAAAAAACACCCGAGTATATTCATTTCGTAAACACGGTGAAAATATTTTTTTAAAACTCTACGTTCTTCAAGTAATTATAAGTTTTTAGATTTATTACGTGGGAAATTAACGAGCTAAATGTAATAATGAGATTAATTTATAATAATAAACCTAATTAATATGGAAATTTATTAACTTACTTATTTATTAGATAGTTAATTAATTTTACAATAATCTCTAATAACAAATGCTGCTTCAATTGTGATCATACTAATAATTAATTAATGCTCATTAAAAAAGAAAACGGCTAATTACCAAAGATTAAATAAGTTTTAATATTTATTATTTGCTAATTTAGTTATGAAATTTTAGATTAGAAAAATAATTAATGTATTTAGAATAATATAATTAATAATTAATTATATTAAAATTAAAAGTTACCATTTCATTGTAAATTTATTATTATTTAGCAAAATAATAATAAAATTCAATAAAGTTATTTATTTCCCTTTAAAATAATAACTAATTTATTGTCACTAACTATATTAACCTTATAATTTCATTGTATTTTTGTAAAAAGTATTTGACGTTATGGTCAAGTACTAGTTATATGTTTTATAACGTATATATGTATTGTTTTATTATATATTATATAATATTTGCTAATATTGTATCTATTCGTTTTATATCACTTATCAGTATTTTTTTAGAATAATATTTAAACCTAAATATAAACACTAACAAGTTAACAAAATTCGAACGTGTGATCAACGTCCGATCCTGCTTAACAACAAATTATATTGTTTTGTAACAAAATCCTGTTCCCGATAATCCTGGTTTGTGTTTGTGATTAACTAAAACAATTGAAAACCATTACTGACGATTTATAACATCGCTGATTATTATAGTTATTTTGTATTTTATGCCTGCTGCCTTCTATATTTTGTATGGAAACTAGATTGTTATATATATTTATTTTATTCTAGAAATGAACTATCTAATAAGTCAATTCTTAAAATTTAAAATAAATAAATTTTTATTATGCGTTTAAGTATTTATTGTAAGATATATATTATAATATATATATATTATGATTGTATTAATTTATTATGACAAATATTTTATGGATATTTAATTCTTATTTCGGGTACCCATATATATTTGTATTGTATTCTTATAGCAGTTTGAACTTTAATTTATTATATTTAACATTTATATAATAAATAATCAGTTGATGTTATATCCATCAGAAAATGTTCAAACAGATGGGGTGTGGCAATCTAGTCAGTGTGATCTTTATATAAGTATTTTGTATTTTCAAATTTATTTTATATGAACTTACTATTTTAACGCAATTTTATCATAAGGTTACTTGTGCTATATTACACGTGTATTATTTAAGTTTATAAGTATGAGGTAGTTATTAAATAAATTGTATTTAATGATTAAATGGTTTTCTTTTATATACGTAAGTAGTATGTATCATATAAATTAAGTAAAAGGGTGAGAATTTGTAATATAATTATTCAGATTAAAAATATACAGTAACATCATCTACATATTCCGTAATATGTATTTAGATGCATGACGATAATGTTTAGTGACGTCGACGTTTTAAAGTGATTTATTATTACAGGCGGCGATGACGCGTTTAATTAATTGATATAATGGAATTTTTTTAACCGTAGAATTCCTCAAGATTAGCACTCCAATATGTTGGCACGTCGTAAAAGCTCTAAAGATAATGCGACGACGCTTCTGAATTTTTTTAGACGACCGCTTTATATGTTAGCTCTTTATTTTAATACTTAACTCATTTTATTACTAGTAGTATTCTGTGAATTTTTATTTCAGCGGCCAATTATCCGAAGTTTTACTTTAGTAGCGAGGGAATTTTATTTGAGTGATTTTTTTTGTTCGATAACAAGATGACGACGATTTCGACGCACCCTGGCGCAGTGGTGAGCACTGCGGTCTTATAACTGGGAGGTCTCGGCTTCGATTCCTGGCGGGGGCAATTGGGGAATTTATAATTTCTTAATTGTCTCTGGTCTGGTATTGTGAGAGGCTTTAGCCGTGTCTAGTTACCACCCTACCGTCAAACGATTTAGCGTTCCGGCACGTTGGCGTGTAGAAACCGATTAGGTGTATTGGTTGAATCTACACTGCCATACCCCTTCCGAGTTAGCCCACTACCATCTTAGACTGCATCGTCACTTAACATCAGGTGAGATCGCAGTCGAGGATTATCTTGTCATCGAATAAAAAATGCAGTCTAAGGCGATAGCTGGCTTACTTGGATAGGTTAAGGTAGTATAACGTATACGTTTCATCGTCTTCCCCTTCCTACCACCTTCTTAAAATCATTGGTCCAGTAGGCTGAAGTTGGTCTTACGACTGCTTTAGGTGTTCTTGGTGGCAGAGAAGTCTAACATGAGCGAAAATTTCTTAATAACTTAATAAAAGACCTAAGCCATTTAAAAAATAAAAAAATAAAACCTCCAGTTTTGTACATGCCCCTAGAACCTGAACCTAGAACCTTAAAATTCACAGCCGAATAAGGTAGACACAAAATCACAAAGCAACGAATTTGCTATGTACAGCTCGTAAACCTATATATAGTAGGTAAAGTTCGCAAAATTGAGTAACATTTAATCCGATTTGGCCTATACTATAATCACTGCCCTTAATCCTGCCAAGGGTTGGCGATCGATTACAGAATTACGCCCCAGGTGGCAGAGTGCCAGGGTTCTACGTTGGATCGCCGTGATGACGGTGATTTAGCAATTTTAAACCCTTTGGAAACAGGAAACGTTCTAAGATGACGAGGCTAACATAAAAGCAAAATATATTCCTTTATATGCTAGTAATTTCTTCAAAAGGTTGGTAAGGCTTGTCGACCTCCCTGGCGCAGCTGTAAGCGCTGTGGTCTCATAACTGGGAGGTCTCGGGTTCTATCCCCGAGGGTAAGTATTCGGGGGCAATTTGGGAATTTATATAATTTTTGAATTGTCTGGTTTGGTTAGGCTTTGGCCGTAGGTAGTTACCATCAAACCTACTGTCAAAGACGTGCCGTGCCGCCAAGCGATTTAGCGTTCCAGCACGATGGCGAAGAAACCGATTAGGTGTGCGGATTGAATCTACACTACCATTCCCCTTATAAGATAGTCCGCTACCATCTTAGACTGCCTCGTCACTTACCATCAGGTGAGATGGCAGTATAGGACTATCTTGTCGTCGAATAAAAAAAAGGGCTGGGCGAAGACTTTGATAAAGTTGTATTCCTTAAGAATAGGTACCTCTTTTTTTTGTACCTTTTCATACAATTGTACATCATCTATACCTACCCTGATGCTGAGATCTATAGACCGTGCTTTGAGTCATCTCAGACTCAAGATAGAGGTTAAAACGAGACACAAATATGCTCTGACATAAATCTGTCTCGTTTTAACTTTGTCTTGATTCTGAGCTGAGTGAGAGTACTGTCTATAGACTTTAGCCTAAGACATAGATGATTTAGATGGCACTGGCAATAACGCTAAAACCGTTTTATAAGGTGATATAACGTTGCGGCCTTAGGTGAATTTCGATTTATAGCGCCATGAGCCCGGTGAACTTAATTAGATTAATTAATCGAGCACAACACCCGGAGTCAGGTGAAGATCATTTTACGAGGTACGAGGATATATTTGTTATCTTGTGTATGGCATACATAGCTGATAATCTTTGGCTCCGTTCGATCGTGAAATTATTAATTATTATTTCTACTAGTTTGGGCCGCTTGTGGTGTCTGACATTAACAATTCAGAATACCTACCTATGTTGATGCCTATTGTACGTTATAAGCGATAACTTAGATTATCTTAATCTAGATTATCGCTTATAACGTAATGTAGGTAACTTGTTGATGCTCGTAGCTTCAGCCTATTCAGGCTTAGCCTATGTTTTAATCCTGGGTATAAGCTATCTCCGTTCACAATTTCAGAAAAATCGGGTCATTCGTAGTGGCATGGAGGAGTAATAAACATACATATACACGGACACACACACTTATAAACTTTCATCTTAATAATGTTAGTGTGATTAAAAAGTAGATAATAAGTAGGTATGCAGGATGATTTTATTGGTAGCGCACAATTTTTTTTATGTTGTATATAAACGAAATTTAATCAACACGTATTTTTAATTTTTTATTTTACTTAAGAATACTAAAGTTATCATAAACCAAAGAGATCCACTCTTAAACAGATGGTTAGGGTCACCTTACAAACGTAATCTATCAGCTGTTGTTATATTAGGCGCGCGCGGCGTTGACCTCTGAGCGCGTATTTTAATTTCGTCGAATAGTATGACAATGATTTGCTTATTTTGTGGTCAGACATGGTAAAAAATATTTCAAAAAAGGTACACAACTATTGATGGAAATACGTTCTATTAACGATATAGAATCACCAAAAAAATTTTTGTGCACTACCTAAATATATTATATAGTAGGTATTATAGTATATGTAGTGATGTACATTGTTGACCTATACCAGTCTATAATTTCACCTTACCCCCTTTCAAGGGAAGCGTGAAGAAATTTCTTTTTTTTAGAGATAAGCTTCACCTATGTCCACTTCTTCTAATATATGTTGTCTTGTAAATTCTTATATGTACATAAAAAAACTTGAGAGGTGTCAAGGGACACCCGGATGGAACGAAGTTCAATGCGAAATAGAAATGAAAATATCTGGCTTGCTTTCTATAAGAGAGAGAGAGACAGACAGAGAAACATGCGACGCCGATAGCAAAAAGTGTCGTGACAACTTTTCGTAAGAATTTTTTCCGTCTAGCCCCCTTTCACAACGCGCGATAAGGAACTTCGTTCCAAAAATAAAAATAAAATAAAAAATAAAAATCACCCCGTATATGATCACGTTTATTTTATGAGGATCTATTTGCCATCAACGCAGGTGACAGTAGGTATATGCGAAGGCGAGTAATCTTCGGCTCCGTTCGCTCATGAAATTGTTAATTAACGGACAACGGAACGACCCGCCTAGTTCGAGCTCTCCCCAGTGCCGATATTGTTTTATTGGATTAATCGAATCGATAGGGTTAGGAAAATTAGCGAAGGTAACGTTTTCGCATTAGGGGTCTTTATTGGGGAGATAAGAGTCTAATCAATTAGCGTTAGACCTTTTTAAGGCTGCTTACATACGATTTTATAGGGACATTAAGGACGAAAACAAAATTTTTGAAAAGTAGCTATCATTATTGTTTCCATGACAATCCGCGAATGTTGTGTACTGGGTGTACACTTGTAATTAATATTCATATCAGTGAGTATTAAATTTTTGTAAATGTTTTTGTGAATGTCATATTGCGAGTTTATTTAAGTAAATAAACATAATTGTTATTAAATATCACGAGTACGTACCACGGTAATTATTTTAATTGGGATTGTCGATATTTCGATCCAATTGCATGGACCGTGGTCACGACGAGACTGCGGTGTTGCGAGACGTCAAGTTGAAGCTGTCATGGGTAGAATCTATCTACCCGCCTTCTTGATCTTTTCGGAGGAACGTCATTTAAAGTAAATTACGAATCAAGTCTAAAATCTTAAGTAAATAAATAAATAAAAGACTATTGAAATAGTTCAACTTAAAACAAACTAATGTGATGTTTCTTATTCTTTTCAATTTTAAATTTTACGTGTGACTAAATATACTTATTCAGGTTTTGTAAAAAGCTATGGGAAATAGATAGATCTTCAAGGTAGTGTCATGATTTCTAAATTCTGTTAAGATTTTGTTCTGATTCTAAAATGAAGAGTGTTTGATTTGACTTAGATAATTTATCGTTTGAGTCAAATCACATATTATCAAAAGAGGATCTCATTTGACTACAAAAGATTGGAGCGAATGAGAACGGAAATCTTGATGTTCGAGCCTCCGCTAGTTTTTAAGTTAGTTCTAGTTGAGGATTGAAACGGAGAGGTTGTAACCGAAAGTATTTAATGAGTGATTAAAAGTTAAAATTAAAATAATGATTAAAGTTGTGTTACTGCTGAAGGAGGTGATTATAAAGTAAATAAAATCGTGTCATTGCTGAAAAGGTGATTTTCTTTATAGTAGGGAACAACATAAATATTAAATTACTTCTAAAATTAAAACTACAATAAATCTAATAAATAACAAAGTTAAAACTATAAGTTTATTTTCATGCGATATCAAAAAGTCACGGGTCCGAGATGGTGTTTCGCTTTGTGTAGCAAAATTACCTACTATACCTACCTCTTCATATTTACGCCTAAACATTAGTAGTGATTTATTCGAGTGTAGCGATTTTAAACCCAGTTTAGGCAATACGCCTACGTAAGTATCTAGCATATTCTTGTAATAACTGCTAAATTAATCTCTTACTTATTTTTTTTTATACATTACTAGCTTTTGCCCCCGCGACTTCGTCCGCGTGGAATTAGATTTTGGGGTGGAATTTTCAACACACACATTACTTTTTTATTTTTAACTGAAAGCTTAAATACCAACTTTGATGGAAGCAGCTTGAAAAATGACGGAGTTTCATATAAACTTCCATCCCCTATTTAAACCCCTTAGGGGTGGAATTTCCAATAATCCTTTCTTATGGTGCGCCTACGTCATAAAAGGATCCAACTGTAAAAATTTCAAGTTTCTAACTTCAGTAGTTTAGGCTGTGCGTTGATATCTCAGTCAGTCAGTCAGTCAGTCAGGACTTTGAATTTTATATATTTAGATAGGCACACGCTTGATCACTATCACACCTGATGGAAAGTGATGATAGGTCTAAGGTGTAACGCGTTTGCCTAGAAGATGCCTATTCACTCTTGTTTTAAAGATACTCAAATTGTACGTGTTAGAAAACACAAATCTTGGAAGAGCATTCCAGTCCCTAGCCGTGCGGATTAGGAATGAAGACTTGAAGCGCTTAGTGTGCATAGATGGAATATCAACGACGTAGGGATGGTAGCTCTCCCTATGTCTTGCAATGCGGTGGTAAAAAGATGAAGTTATTAAAAGTTACGTAATATAGCTGTACAGCTACGATGTAGAATTCCGTGGCGCCACCCGAATCAGGGTTCTGGCTGAAAATCAGCGCTGTATGCTCTTGTGCATGCACAAAGCATACCGCATTTTGCTGAGTTGGGACCTTTTTTCCGGGTTGTGCCACACATGACTTAGCTGTTCCGGCGCTTCTTCTGCTTGACGACTTTTGTCTTTAATGTTCAAGTGGTGGAGGCGCCGGGACAACCTTATCTAGGTATACCTATTGGGTGATGTGTGGCACAATTCATAAAATAAACGTTTCTTTCTTCTTTCTTCTTCAAAAAAATTGGACCTAAGTAGGTACTCGTATCAAAGATTTATTGCACAGTGCGATAGATAATACGTGAGGCCTCATAGTGTCAGTTGGATTAGTTATTCCATGGCAACACTAACCAATACGCGGTGATTGATGTGCGCAAATCGTCAGTGGTGTGCGTCGCAAGAAATATTGCAAAACGTTGCCATGTTGTATGGTGATTTATTGCCGCTGTGGCTTTACGCCGTTTTGTCTGCGCTGTTTGCGCGGGTCACAACTAATCCAATTAACATTTTTTGACACTTTTTAAGGCGTAAATAAGTGTAAATATTTCCGAGCTTTCATTTATCTTTTGACGGTATTCGTGTCGATAGATAAAGTATAAAAATATCACCACATTATGACAAAAACTCTTTCAAAAACTTCACTTGACTTAACTTTGTTTGGTCTCAGTTAAGCAATGCTCGAATATGAGTGCTGTCCTTGTGTATAGTTCTTTCAATTAACGAGGGCACGTGGCTCATGGTTGTGTGTGCGTCATATCTGTATAAGTGTGAGCGAGAGCTTGCTCACGTCTGACTGCTCCCACCTAGCCTCTTGATAGGCACGCACACATACACAAAGTGCATGTACACGACGTAACCACAAGTAAAGCGCTCGTAACTTCGTGAGATAAACGTGCTATAACTGAGCTATAATCGTTAAACATTTTAATATTATTTGGCCTATCTTTTGATATATTACCCGCAGCTTCGCCTGCGTAAAAATATGCTCAGCTCTGAATTTTGAAATACGCTGTACAGACTCGTATATAGGGGCTAATTGCGTTAAATTCATATATAAATTGAGTTGCATATTTATGCCTTTTTTCTCATCCAAAAATTTCAATTTTTTTGTACCGTTTATTTATAGAGCTTTTAAAGCTTGAAGAGGTGACCTTTTCGCCGTTTTTGAGCCCTCCTGAATTGCAAAAATTCATCTGGCTTTGATATTGCGATATGCAAGCAGGAAAAGTACCTAACATTTTTATAAAATAATAAACTATACATACTTAGCTGGAAACAGTTCATATTACGTAGAATTAGTTATTATTTAAAAAATAAAGAGTATTTATCCAAGGAAATAGGAAAATACAAAGGCAACCAATGCAACAAAAAACCAACAATCTATCACCGCGGTCATCAAGGTCAGCGTGTGTCGGGAAAGCGTATATTTCCGTACGCATTGCGTAACCCATTCTTTCTGCCGTACGCTTCTGTGGCCGATCATTAGCCGAGCTTCCGTCTTCCTGGGTGACATGATTTACATTCGTTAAAATACGTACCTACTGTGGAATGGGGAAGTCTCATGGTGTTGATATTTCATTCATTCATTCATTCATCTCAATCTATCGCCGGCACAGTAGGGTTAGTGTAAGTTTTAATTCAATTGATCGTATAAACATTATATGATTTTAATGTCAAAGTAAAATGAACCTTAACGGCATTGATGTAAAGTCAAAAATTCAGTACAGCCGCTTTTAATTTGGAGCGTATCGTATACGTAAACGTATTAAATTGCATACATGAAATTGAGCTCTAACTTAATCATGTTATAGTTCATTTTACTTTGCCGCTAATGTCATCGAATTCTTTTACGATCAATTGAATTAAAACTCAGAGTAACCGTACAGTAGGGTTAGTATAAGATTTAATTTAATTGATCGTTTTGATATACGATTACATTAGCGTTCAAGAAAAAAAAAAGGACTAAGGGCGGATTGGTAGATCACACATAAGCACCTTTGAGAACATTGCTTGTTGTGGTGTTGATATAGTATTATTTATATACTTAGAAATATAAAATAACGCATCAGTGCAAAACGTTTGGTCGTAGAGCTAGGCATGTGACGTCACGTGCACATTTTCCCGTGCCCTTGAGATGGCCAGACATAGCTCATATTTTTTTTCCCCATTTCTCTTGCATGGGTATTAAAAATAAATTTGAAACGCAGTTTTAAAATAAAAGAGAATTTCTAAGTGAACACTTGGACCCTCATAAATATTTCAAAGTGCAGGCAGTTTATTTTTAAAAAACAAAGTATAGGGATTTTGGAAACACATTAAGATTAGAACAAAAAAGGGTCTTTAGAAATTGCAATAGAAGTGCAGACGTTTTAAAAGGAAACATTTAGAATCAGATCATAAATCTAGTTGAAACATTTTGCCTTCACAAAATATTGAAACCAGATGTGTAGATTGACATAGCCGAACCGAGGCGAAGGGCATAGAAAATAAACAAAAAAGCAAGGCGTGACCGTAAAATGACGCTTTCGATAATTGGCCGAAACATTTTGGCGGGAATCTTAAATGGGCGTGACTATAGTAAATGACGCTATCGATAATTGGCCTAAACGTTTTGGCGGAAACCTAAAATGACGAATCAAGTTAAGGCAGTTTACTTTGGTGGGGATTTTCTATTTTTCAGTTTGGAGAAGGGGCGATAAGGACTCGGAAGGGGAGATACACGGGGGTGCTTTTCGAGAAGGCATTCCGGGTTGAGGGCTCTTCCAGCAGAGTCGACTCCATTCTCCAATAAATTAATCCTAAGATTGTATAAATTTTAACCTATTTTAATAGATCTATACATAAAAGTAGAATCAGTGCAATAGTTTATAATTAAGCTTATAAGCAAGTGTGTGTGCGCAACGAGGCCTGAATATTCCCGGTAATGTACAAATATTCCAATAATTATATTTTGAGATAAGTAAATTCACAGATAAAGGGTTTCCGTAACGTCCGGGTTTAGGCGTTCATTATTGTAAGAAATTAAAATGTATCCAGATATAGTTCTCGATGCTTTGTATGCAGAAGGACAAAGGGATAGGAGACGTGTGAGAGAGATATCTCGAGACGATGGGTTCTCTATTATGATGTATATCTTATTTCTGACATTTGTTCTATATCTGCTCTTTTTATTAATCAGATTAATGTGGTCAAATCTGAGAGAGTGAAATGTAATAATTTGGCACACATACCACTTGCTTTGGAAGGGGAACATTTATATAAAATATAGTCAGGAAGTTGTGAAAACGAGAATAAAACATAACTTATTATCTGTGAATCTATTTAACGTAATGTATTATGTGTTGTAATTTCTACTAAAACTATAAAATGTCTTGTCTCCCTGATACCACTAGTAGAAAGTGTACATATTCTTTTAAGCATTTAACACCTTTTGTAGCATGTGTGTATATTTTAGTCTAAGATGTCTTAGGTTAGAATGCCACAAGGGTTTTTCATTTGGGTATTTCCGTTTTCCCTTGTCTTAGAATGGCTGTTAGTAATGGAAGACCCGGTTGGTTCTCAAATGACCCCATTTGGAACCAATCTAAATAATCAAACAGTTTCTTTTTGAGTAGAATTAATAAAATGGAAAATAAATCTATGAAGTTATAATTATCATCTTTTACTGAACAACCCTAATATTTCTCCTAAGGTATTCAATAATGGAATGTTCTCAAAGGTTCTGTCTACATAAATTGATTTAGTGTTTTATTAGTATTCAGTTGAACCCTAGACTTAACATCTGTAACGTGTGGCGGGCTGAACCGAACAATCCAATAGTGAAATACTATATCCAAAATTGAGTCACGACTCTTCAGTAGGCAGTCAGTTTAGAAAGTGCAGACTAGTGCACTAATTTAGGTCAATAGGCGACATTAAATTACTTAGGGTCAGTTTATTCTATCACGATAGAGAAGTCTGATTTCTTTCATAAACAAAGCAGATAGGTGAACGAGATGGAACAATATTGCAATCTAAAGAAACTTTGACTTATTTTGTTTTACATAACTAATAGACTAGATTCTAGACTCACTTCGGGTTAGAAGTTAGGTATGAATGAAAACTTTAGAAATCATTCACTATAAATTAAGTCTTCAAATGTACGAGACTCCGAGATACCAGAGCGACCTTCGAGCTACGGGTGTGGGTCAACGGTACTTCCTACAAACAGGTAAGAAATTAGAATCTTTTGTTTATTGTATTTACAAACTTTAGGTGTAGGGTGACCATGATATTACTTCGGAATAGAGGACAAGATAGGGTAATAGGTAGGGTGACCATGATGAAATACTACAGGGATTGAGACACTGAGGCTGATTGAGTATTGGCTAAATTAATATGTTTGACTCAGATGAGTCAAAGTTATTACTAAGTGGTACACGGTTCGATGGCGTTCTTTGGCGGCGAATTTCCGGCACACCAAACACGCCATGTCTTGCAGCACGACTCCCGAACTTAGATTTGGCCAAATCTATATCAAACTGAACAATGAATACAAATAAATAAAACCATGGTATTGGGGCGAGCTATAAGCTCAATGAAAAGAATTGTACCAACCCTTCGGGGTGTATGGGAACACCAAAACGCTTCGCAGCGAAAGGGAGTCGGCTGTGCCCCCATAACAATGATTAAAGGCCGTGGAGCGGCGTAGGGTTTCCCCCGTGCTAGAGGGAATTCGGTCAGAACGACGGCCCAAAAAGAGGCAAATTCGTACACTGTATCAGCTAATCATTCATTCTACTCGTATTTTAAACTTAAATTGATAAATTAACTCTCTAGGATTTCCCTGTTTTTCTGAAGGTTGGAGAATGCATAACATAATTCTTTTGAAGTTTGTTCATAATTAATCCGCGACAGCTAAAGTAGAATGATTTGGTAGCCTACTTTGTCCATCGGACGAAATGAACTAACCCGCAGGGTGCTTAGTACATAACAGTGTTCATGCCAGAAGCCAAAATGTCTCTCGATCCTGAGGTGTTTTACCTATAATTAGAATATTCTTCTTTACTCAATCAATCCACTAGATATCACTAGACGATCCAGCTGCGTACCATCACAGAATTTTGGTGCCGTGACCAGGATATAATCCTGGAAAATCTTGAAAGCCTGGGAATTTTGATGCCGGAGGTGACCAGGGGTCTATGTACGTATTCGAAATAACGTTACGACTAGATCTATATTAATAATCCCTATTAGAAAAAAAATACACAACGTAGAAACTTGTGATTGGGTATAGGAGAAATATTTAGGTGAAACAATGAAAAGGGAGAAGGGAGACAAGACACACTGTGCATGTTATTATTATGTTGTACATTTAATTATATGTTGTGCACTTATTTTATTTAGTGTATAGGAGAAGCAGAAATAAGCAGTATGTTTTATAAATGTAAAATTTACAGGATTCTAGGAGGAGATTGCAGTGAACGGAGCATTACACTTGTTTATTTCTTAGACTTAATTGTTTATCCTTGCTTTATCTTGCAGTTTATTTTGTTGAACCTAGAGATCCCACAATAGAACGGGCCAAACCCCATTGTCATTTCACATCTGGTTTTAAAATTGTGCCATTATTACGTGTTTCGTTAGACGGCTCGCAAAGGCGACTTAGTAAACAAGTAATATAACATCTGGCGGACTTGAGCGATTATTAGTTAGAAAGTAGTTAGGAACAGCGTTTTAAAGCGAATTGTTTAAAGATGCCGGCAGGTAAAAAGGAACGGAATACAAAGCGGGTAGCAACGGGTCGATTAGATAAAGGTGCGGTAGGAACAAACGAACAAACGGGAACTGTAGGTAACCCGACGTTAGATTTGATTTTACAAAAAATCAACGAATTCGATGGAAAGTTGCAACAATTGAGTTCAAAAGTGAATTCATTGCCAAATGAAAGCGCGAGTGTTACGTCACACGAGTCGGTTGGAGTAAGCAATGAAGGTAGTAGTGATGGACCAGGGCCTAGAGTTGGGTCTGCGGGATCTAGTGTATCTCCTTCTGAGACTCGGAACGTTTATGTAGTACAGCCTTCGGTTACCAAGCCGAATTTCGATGGAAAACCATTTACAAACCCTATTGCATTTTTAAAGCGATTAAAAAAGTATATTAGAGCGGTAAATGGGTCGGATCGGGAGATCGATATAGCGTTAGGATGTATAACGGGACACGCACGTCAGGTCATGGAGTTATACTCGAAGGACTGGGCTACGTTTGCCGATTTTGAGACCGATTTTAGACGAACTTATTGGACCGAGCAGATCCAAGAGTCTGTGAGGTATAGGTTGATTAATGCGATATATTCGAGCGATTCTGGAATGACGATGTCCGAACATTTTGCTGTACAGGTAGAATCGATGCAATCATTAACTATTGCGTTTAGCGAAAGTGACTTAGTAAATTCTATTATGCGGCATTATGCGATAGATATTCAGCGGTTGTGGTTTACTAGGACTGGGGAAGTTAACATCATGAACGGGGCAAAGTTTCTAAGAAGTATAGAGCAAAATATTGTTGAAAAGCCGAGAGGAATTGCGAGAGAGGTAGTAGGTAATAATTTTAGAGGTAGGCGTTACGACCGGTCATCGTTAGCGCGGCCTATTGTCGCGGCCATTTCAGCGAATAAGTGGAATACTAGAGGTAACACGACCCGAGGACGGAGTTATCGCCAGAGTAGGTCAGGTTACAGGTCAAACGTTAACAGACCAGCGTTTTCTGGGGCTGAGCGAGCTAGACCGGCTATTACTTTTGTAAAGGAGGGCGAAAACTCTGCTTTGTCGAAAGAAGGAGGGGGAGAGGGACCTTCAAAAAACTAGGTATCCCCACACAAGCGAGGTACAATAATCTAGAATTGTGTAGAACGGGGAAAGTAGAGACCTCGAAACGCGGAAGGCCGAACGTGGCTTATGATATTTTAATTAGCAAAGGATGGAGACCGGGTCAGAGCTTGGGCATTGGCGATAAAGGTCTTAAACGATTAATAAAGGGCGGAAAGGTTAACGACGAAAGTAGCTGTCAGGTTGAAGCTAGAAGCATAGGAATCTTATTGGAAAATCAGTTTAACAACGTAATAGAATGTGGTGAGATAGGTATTGAGTGTGAGCTGTGTGTAAGGAGAGGAATAAACGTATACACGATGTACCATGAACTTGATGGGTCGATTGACGAAGGAATTGATTATTCCTTACCTAAGTTACCTGAAGTGAGTGTAAGCTTGTATGGGAGGAGTATAAATGCACTTATCGACACGGGAAGTCAGATTAGCGGAATAACTAAGGAATTATACGAATCTATTCTAATTGGAAATAATACTTTGTCAGAAATCGCCATCCCAGCGATTCAAATACAAGGGGCATTCGGTTCACGTAGCGAAAGTACAAATAGGATGTTATTAATAGAGTTCAAATTAGGGAGTACATTAGTTGAAGCACCAGTACTAATTATGCGACGGTTACCTAGGTCGTTGATACTCGGATATGATTGGTTAGAACGAGTAAAGGGAGTAGTAAATTGCGGCAGTGAACGGACACTGACCATCGAGCATTTAGGAGTCAAGTCTTGCGTAAGACTGAACTCGGATTGTAAGGTCGAAAGGTTAGGGGGAGAGACGAATGCCGCCACAATTAATTCGATATTGAATCAAGGTACTAGGTCCGAGGAACGTAGCTTATCTATTAAGGATTCGAATGGCGAGGACAGAAAGGGGTATTGTTTGAATGATTCAAATTTAAGTAGGGAACAAAATGAAATGTTGTTACCTGTGTTGAATAAGCATTGTAAGGTGTTTACAGATAGATTAGGATTGACTAACAGGTACGAGCACGTCATTGAGTTAGTCGATGAGATTCCTTTTATAAAGCATAGTTATCCAGTGCCTTTAGCGTATAGAGATCAGGTTAAAGAAGAATTAGAGGAGTTAGAGAGGTTAGGTGTGATCAGGCAGGAGGCAACGCCATACTGTAGCCCGCTCACATTTACTAAGAAACGAGATGGGTCAATAAGGCTCTTGTTAGACGCGCGCGAACTTAATAAGAAAATGGTGGGAGATGCGGGGTCACCGCCACTCACATCGGAAATTTTACAATCCTTTCATGGAGTGAATTACATTAGTTTAATTGATCTGAATAATGCTTACTTTCAAATACCTTTGAGTCAGGATTCTAGAAAATATACGGGGTTTTCTTTTATGGGGAGGACATATACTTATAATGTCTTGCCTCAAGGACTAAAGACATCTGTCGCGGGATTTTCAAGGGCAATGGATTCTATATTAAAAGAAGTGCGTGGATTCTGCGTTAACTATTTAGATGACATTGTCATATTTACCACAGGAGATATAAGATTACACTTGGAACATTTAGACCAAGTGCTAGACAGATTAGAATCAGCAGGCTTAACGGGCAGGCTAGGAAAGTGTCGTTTTCTATGTGTAGAAGTAAAACTGCTAGGACACATAGTAAATACGAAAGGCGTATGGATGGATCCAGAACGAGTAGAGGCTATATTAGAGTTTCCCGTCCCTCGAACAATAAAACAATTACGAGGATTTTTGGGATTAATAAATTATTTCAGAAGGTTTATCTCGAAGTATAGCGAAGAGGTTAGGCCACTCTGCGATCTATTAAAACAAAATACAAAATGGTCATGGACACATGAGGTAAATGAATGTTTTGAAAAGGTCAAGAAATTATTTTTAGACACAATACTTCTCATACATCCTAATCCGAAAGAGATTTATTACCTACAAACCGATAGCAGTAATTTAGGAGTCTCAGGGTATGTTTATCAATTGAACGAAGTAGGTGAAGAGCAGATAATAGGATTTTGTAGTAAAGCGTTGACTGAGGCGGAGCGTAAGTGGACAGTCACAGAACAAGAGTTGTGGGCTATCATATTTAGCTTGTCGAAGTTTGAAACGTATTTGAGGGGGGCACGGTTAGTGATTAGGACCGATCATAAAAGTTTGATATTCTTACAGACATGTAAATTGTTGAGCGCACGAATGATACGTTGGGTACATTACATAGGACAATTTGATTATACGGTCGAGCATGTAAAAGGGAAATTAAACACAGTAGCTGACGTATTATCCCGACATATAAAAGGGACAACTGACGTATTGAATAACAAGTCTGTGGGGCCTGAGATGAATTTATTCAAGACATCGCTAGGACAGGTAGTACAAGCGAGATGGAAAGAGATAGGTAGTCTACAAGAACGGGACAAGGTCGCTAGTGAAATAATTAAACGTATGAAAATATCAGGTACATCTGAATCAAAGTATTATGTGATTAAGGAGGGGGTCCTTTATAGGTCAGACATAAATAGGGATACTTTGAGACTATATGTTCCCGAGGTGTTACAAAGGAGTTTGATCGTTAGCATACATGAAGAAATAGGTCATTTCGGACGCTACAAGGTTTATGCGTTGATGAAACGTCGTTACTATTTCTCGAATATGTCTCGCGTGATAAGTCGTGTTGTAAGGGCTTGCGGGGAGTGTCAAATGTCAAAGCACGCGTTAGAAAAGCACACGGGGCCGATCAAAACTGTGATAGCGACAGATATAGGAGAACGGGTCTTTTGCGATATTTATGGACCTTTACCGGCGGGACGTTTCGGATTCAAATACATATTTGTAATGCAGGACTCTTATAGTAAACTGATCAGGTTATATCCATTACGTCAGGCAAGCGGAAAGGCTACACTCACATGTGTGAAGAAGTTTCACAAACAAGTTGAGATTAAGACTTTATGCTCAGACAGAGGCGCGAATTTTACATCGAAGGTTTTCGAGTTAGGTGTACGTCAATTAGGTATCAAATTGACGCACACATCTGTTAGGAATCCGCGACCAAATTCGACAGAGAGGGTTAACAAGGAATTAGGTAGACTATTCAGAACATACTGCGAGAAATCTCATAGGTCTTGGGCAGATTTATTGCCGGACATAGAAGATTGTTACAACCAGGTAGTACATACCACAACAGGTTATACACCGAATGAGCTAGTTTGGGGAAAGCGGACCATACTATCAACTGATTTCGGCAAAGACATAGCGAAAGGAACCGATATACAAGGAGAAACGTTAGAACAGATTAGACGACAGGCGCGTCGGAACATAACAAAGGCGGCGGAGAATAGAGAGCTCTATTATAATAGGAATCATAAGTTAATACAGTTTGAGATAGGCGACTTGGTGAAGTTGAGGACTTTTGCGAGGTCGGACGCTGATAAAAAATTAACAAAGAAATTCATGCGACTTTATGAGGGACCTTACGTGATAGGGGCAATTCCATACAATAGCGTATACACTTTGGTTGACGCTCGTACTAACGAGATAAGAGGGAATTACAATGCGATCCATTTGTTCCGCTATTATGCAAACTCGTAAAGGAATGAATTCCATTAAGGATTAGCGCGAACAATGGAGATTAGTGAGACCTATCGGCATCAACATAGATAGCAGTTTATGTTAGGTGAGGAAATAGATTTTCAAACAACTAGTAGAGAGTTAGGTATAAGAAATACTAGGTGTATTAAAAATCTATTTGGGGGAGTGTGAGATGGCCAGACATAGCTCATATTTTTTTTCCCCATTTCTCTTGCATGGGTATTAAAAATAAATTTGAAACGCAGTTTTAAAATAAAAGAGAATTTCTAAGTGAACACTTGGACCCTCATAAATATTTCAAAGTGCAGGCAGTTTATTTTTAAAAAACAAAGTATAGGGATTTTGGAAACACATTAAGATTAGAACAAAAAAGGGTCTTTAGAAATTGCAATAGAAGTGCAGACGTTTTAAAAGGAAACATTTAGAATCAGATCATAAATCTAGTTGAAACATTTTGCCTTCACAAAATATTGAAACCAGATGTGTAGATTGACATAGCCGAACCGAGGCGAAGGGCATAGAAAATAAACAAAAAAGCAAGGCGTGACCGTAAAATGACGCTTTCGATAATTGGCCGAAACATTTTGGCGGGAATCTTAAATGGGCGTGACTATAGTAAATGACGCTATCGATAATTGGCCTAAACGTTTTGGCGGAAACCTAAAATGACGAATCAAGTTAAGGCAGTTTACTTTGGTGGGGATTTTCTATTTTTCAGTTTGGAGAAGGGGCGATAAGGACTCGGAAGGGGAGATACACGGGGGTGCTTTTCGAGAAGGCATTCCGGGTTGAGGGCTCTTCCAGCAGAGTCGACTCCATTCTCCAATAAATTAATCCTAAGATTGTATAAATTTTAACCTATTTTAATAGATCTATACATAAAAGTAGAATCAGTGCAATAGTTTATAATTAAGCTTATAAGCAAGTGTGTGTGCGCAACGAGGCCTGAATATTCCCGGTAATGTACAAATATTCCAATAATTATATTTTGAGATAAGTAAATTCACAGATAAAGGGTTTCCGTAACGTCCGGGTTTAGGCGTTCATTATTGTAAGAAATTAAAATGTATCCAGATATAGTTCTCGATGCTTTGTATGCAGAAGGACAAAGGGATAGGAGACGTGTGAGAGAGATATCTCGAGACGATGGGTTCTCTATTATGATGTATATCTTATTTCTGACATTTGTTCTATATCTGCTCTTTTTATTAATCAGATTAATGTGGTCAAATCTGAGAGAGTGAAATGTAATAATTTGGCACACATACCACTTGCTTTGGAAGGGGAACATTTATATAAAATATAGTCAGGAAGTTGTGAAAACGAGAATAAAACATAACTTATTATCTGTGAATCTATTTAACGTAATGTATTATGTGTTGTAATTTCTACTAAAACTATAAAATGTCTTGTCTCCCTGATACCACTAGTAGAAAGTGTACATATTCTTTTAAGCATTTAACACCTTTTGTAGCATGTGTGTATATTTTAGTCTAAGATGTCTTAGGTTAGAATGCCACAAGGGTTTTTCATTTGGGTATTTCCGTTTTCCCTTGTCTTAGAATGGCTGTTAGTAATGGAAGACCCGGTTGGTTCTCAAATGACCCCATTTGGAACCAATCTAAATAATCAAACAGTTTCTTTTTGAGTAGAATTAATAAAATGGAAAATAAATCTATGAAGTTATAATTATCATCTTTTACTGAACAACCCTAATATTTCTCCTAAGGTATTCAATAATGGAATGTTCTCAAAGGTTCTGTCTACATAAATTGATTTAGTGTTTTATTAGTATTCAGTTGAACCCTAGACTTAACATCTGTAACGTGTGGCGGGCTGAACCGAACAATCCAATAGTGAAATACTATATCCAAAATTGAGTCACGACTCTTCAGTAGGCAGTCAGTTTAGAAAGTGCAGACTAGTGCACTAATTTAGGTCAATAGGCGACATTAAATTACTTAGGGTCAGTTTATTCTATCACGATAGAGAAGTCTGATTTCTTTCATAAACAAAGCAGATAGGTGAACGAGATGGAACAATATTGCAATCTAAAGAAACTTTGACTTATTTTGTTTTACATAACTAATAGACTAGATTCTAGACTCACTTCGGGTTAGAAGTTAGGTATGAATGAAAACTTTAGAAATCATTCACTATAAATTAAGTCTTCAAATGTACGAGACTCCGAGATACCAGAGCGACCTTCGAGCTACGGGTGTGGGTCAACGGTACTTCCTACAAACAGGTAAGAAATTAGAATCTTTTGTTTATTGTATTTACAAACTTTAGGTGTAGGGTGACCATGATATTACTTCGGAATAGAGGACAAGATAGGGTAATAGGTAGGGTGACCATGATGAAATACTACAGGGATTGAGACACTGAGGCTGATTGAGTATTGGCTAAATTAATATGTTTGACTCAGATGAGTCAAAGTTATTACTAAGTGGTACACGGTTCGATGGCGTTCTTTGGCGGCGAATTTCCGGCACACCAAACACGCCATGTCTTGCAGCACGACTCCCGAACTTAGATTTGGCCAAATCTATATCAAACTGAACAATGAATACAAATAAATAAAACCATGGTATTGGGGCGAGCTATAAGCTCAATGAAAAGAATTGTACCAACCCTTCGGGGTGTATGGGAACACCAAAACGCTTCGCAGCGAAAGGGAGTCGGCTGTGCCCCCATAACAATGATTAAAGGCCGTGGAGCGGCGTAGGGTTTCCCCCGTGCTAGAGGGAATTCGGTCAGAACGACGGCCCAAAAAGAGGCAAATTCGTACACTGTATCAGCTAATCATTCATTCTACTCGTATTTTAAACTTAAATTGATAAATTAACTCTCTAGGATTTCCCTGTTTTTCTGAAGGTTGGAGAATGCATAACATAATTCTTTTGAAGTTTGTTCATAATTAATCCGCGACAGCTAAAGTAGAATGATTTGGTAGCCTACTTTGTCCATCGGACGAAATGAACTAACCCGCAGGGTGCTTAGTACATAACAGTGTTCATGCCAGAAGCCAAAATGTCTCTCGATCCTGAGGTGTTTTACCTATAATTAGAATATTCTTCTTTACTCAATCAATCCACTAGATATCACTAGACGATCCAGCTGCGTACCATCACACCCTTAGTGGCACGTTTAGGCATGGATTCCCAAAAATTGGCCTTTCCGGGAATCTCACCCGAGATCTCCCACTCATAAGACCACAGCGACCACCACTACACTAAGGAAGTCTTTAAAATCTATCACTAGGACCTAGCTAGGACCTATAGTAGATCGAGATAATACTATTGGCGAGTACATTAATCCATATTATTGGTGAATAGCAAGCTATTTCTGTTGGACCCGCCATTTTGCATTCATTGCACGCATTAGTATCGATTGTTCGCCGCGGATATCTTGAATTAGGACTATAATTCCCTCTTTTCACTTGCTGAGAATTCTAAATAGGAATCTAGGCTGTTTAATTTATTCGCATAATTTTATTTATTCACCTTTATCGCTCAGATTTACTTAAATGTTGTGATGACCTCTGTGTAGTGATAATCGTTTGGCCTTATTAAAATGGGAGGTCTTAGGTTCAATTCCCGGTGGAAATGATTTTGGAATTAATTACATATTTCTGGTCTCTGGTTGTGGTCTACCACCATACTGTCAAAGTTTTTGACCGTAGAGTGGCGTATGTCAAGCGATTCAGCGATCCGGCTCGAAGGTGAGTAGAAACAAATAAGAGGTATGAATTGAATGTACACTGCCATACCCCTTCCAAGTTAGCCCATCTTAGACTGCATCATCACTTACCATCAGGTGAGATCGTAGTCTAGGATTTTCGAAAAAAAAAATAGAAAAAAAAACTTGATTTAAAAACCTCTAGATGGTTCTTTTGCAAAAACATTCCTATCTTTAATGGTCATCTATTGGCAAAATTTTTGTATCATCGCTGTTCTCATACCAAAAGCAATGAAACAAAAATGTACAAATATCATTCCAAAACGATGTATGTAGGTTTTCTCGCAACGTTACAAAATACAAAACTAAATTACAAACGGTGAAATAACAAAATAAATAACGCCGATAAGAACGCAAAATACTGGAATTCAAACACATAAAATTCTTTTATCTACAATTGAATCTTATGAAAATATGCGTCATAAAAATTTATTTCTATCCATTTATATACAAAATTTCTCATAAGCGGTCAGACTGAATGAGTTTTGTTTGATGGAACGATTTTTATGTTTGTTTACCTCAATTATTTATTAAGTTTATTTAAAAATTGTAAGGGCTTCGGTTCCAACACTTATGCTCAAGATTTCTATATAAGATGCACAAACATAGGTTTATATCCTTCAATATTTTCAAGGAATTCGTTCGTGCTAAGACAATACTGATCTTCGGATACAGTGTTTTCTTGTAACTGCGTTAAATAACTTCCTCGCACATGTTTACATGGCATTTAAATAATTTAATTAAGTCTTAAAAATACTAAGAAACTTCAAATGGTAACACTGTAGGTATCTCGTAAAAACTAAATGGTATAAAAAAAAAAACAGAATTTATATATTTTTAATTTATGTATTTTCTGAAAAATGCTTGTTTTTTAGATACAGTATACGGCACGGCAGAATTTCTTTACATGTGTATATTTTTACCCCTAATATGTTTCTGCAGTAATCGTATTAATCAGTCTAATACAAATTACAAGTGACGTTTAACCGAGGAATAAATTGGGAGTTCTGACAGTTTAGTTTTGTATTGAAAATCTGCCAAAATATCACCCTCGGGTAAGACTTATTTATAACTGGTTGATACCCGCGACTTCGTCCGCGTGGACATATCCTTTCTTAATTCCCGCGGGAATTCTTTGATTTTCCGGGATAAAAAGTATAGCCTATGTCACTCTCCAGATCCTCAACTACATCCATACAAAAAATCACGTCAATCCGTAGCTCTGTGGCAGCGTGATTGAAGGACAAACCAACGAAACCATAAATCAACAAGCCAACAAACAATCACACATTTAAATTATTATTAGTAAGGATATCTTTATTCCACGATTAAACGTTACTCAACGATCGTTGGTAAAACCGGCACTTACTCCTCACATAATAGGTATATCTACTAAGTATATCTATCTAAGTATGTAGACGCGAAAATGTTCTGTTTACAGATGCTTCGGTAATCAAAGTCGATAGCCGTGCTTTCCAGTAATTAAATCTAAACGGTTATCCGGTTTACTTCGCTGATATATTTATAGCTTATGTCAGCTATTTTCTGCACAGTTGCTGACATATCCTTCCTTTGTATATTACTGGTACTTTAGTATAGAATACGTTCGTTTATTTATTTGAATGGTATACAAAAAAAAATATGTACAGTCGAATTTACACACATAAAACAGAGGTCAACACTTAAAATCTAATTTAACTTAATTTAGGACTCATATTATTAACAGTCAAGGTAGGTACATCTTTTGAATAATTTCACTTTCCTTTAAATAGGTAATTTAAATATTACAATGGTAAAAACTTAACTTCCTATTGACCGTGGTATTTTCTTGCACCGCGTTAATGTTGCCTGGCATTGTACCAATAAATTCTAACAATTATAAATTCTAAGACATTTTTCAGGCATTAAAATGTACATAGCTCCGTAAATCTATTAATACTTTGCTAATGCTAGCGACTAGTGTTGCCAAACGTCATGTATTTCCCGGGACATCCCGTATTTTAGGCATAGTTTAAAAATGTCCCGGCGGGACTGACTCTGTCCCGTATTTGAACCGTACGTCGTTTTTCATTACGAAATCGATCTTAGTATTCACACACGCAACTTTCGTAAAACGTACTCGTCTCGCTACTAACTTGCACTCGCAGCCCGCATCGACCAATGACAGTGTTAGTGTCAGAATGACAATGTTAAAACTGCCTCGATCCTCGGAAAAATATAAAAAATTACACAAAATAATTTTGTTTTTCATTTGTCCCGGGTAAAAAACTGAAATCTCGTATTTTTTTGCCCAAGTTTTTTACCCATTTAACCATTTGTCCCTTATAGGCTGAAAAAAAATCTGGCAACCCTACTAGCGACTGAGTGTGAGTACGTCAGCCAGACACAAAGTAGGTTTTAAGACAATAATATATCGGGCCTCATTTAAAATTTTTCTGATTGTTTTTGGATTGGTTTGGAGAATTTTTATTTTCTTGTGAGGCTTCGTTAAAATTTTTCAAAATAAAGACTTGCAATGGTGACAGACAATGTATCTATAGATGACCTGTTTTTTTTGTATGAATAACGGGCAAACGAGCAGGTGGGACACCCGATGTTAAGTGATTACCGCCGCCCATGAACACTTGTAGTACCAAAGGCACCACCAATGCGTTGCCGGCTTTTCAGGAATTTATTGGTCCGCCTCTTGAATAACCCCGTATTGTAATTAAGTGGGAACACTGTCGAAAGGAGATGATTTCACAATTTGGAAGTACGTGGAAAAAATGATCTGGAGCAACGGATGGTCGATGGTGGATGGTTTTTTGACAGCAATCATAGACAAGTAAGCATAAATACTGATACAGGAAATAAAGTTGGCAACGACGACATAGAGCAAGAATGATATCATTAGCTCTTGCAAAATTTAGTAGGCTTTTGCTGCGGTGCTGAAATCAGTGACGCCAATAATTAAATTAGAGTTTTCAATCACTGAAGTTTTGCATTGCCTGTTCTATGTAAAACATGTTCATTGGTTTAGCTTGAAATAGGAAATAGAAAGGTAAAACTTTTACAAAATGCTTTTGATTTGTCACTTCAATCTACCACTGATTTGGAATGTCGTTCCAATAGAGAACCAGCTAGAAATTCAACGGTTGCTCTTTAAATAAATATCTTACAGTTTACATGACTGATGATTTTTTCAGCTGCTATTTTTATTCTTCTGTTTGGCTGTATATTATGAGGTCCTGGATTTGCGTCCTGGATTAGGTTAATGAACACTAAAGTCTTGGGGTTCTTATCAAGTTTTCAGAAGCAGCTTGAAGTTGAGAATTAAGATTCGAGTATGTACATCCCCATGCCTTAGATAACATGTAAGCCACCGATTCCGCGCGTTCCTCCGATCGTGTTGAATTGCCATTCCTTTATTATGGGTGTGAGGGAATAGACACTTGTGTTTGAACACACACATGTGAAGCCTCAATAGCCCAACGATTAAAGATGCGGACTGAAAACTGAAAGGTCGCAGGTTCGAACTCCACCCGTTGCACTATTGTTGTACCCACTCCTAGCATAAGCTTTTCGCTTATTTGGAGGGGATAGGAGAAGATTAATCAATCAAGTCAAAATTAGCTTGTTTGATATTCTTAACAAAAAATATTTCCTTCTAAAGTGGAAATTCTCCGCTTCCGTTGAGATTTGCCAAAATTCAAAACGTCATTAGGTAGTTCTTCACATCTCTAATAAGTTTTCAGTAAGTATAGTTCTTCCAATTCACGAGGGCGCGTGAGCTTAACTTGTGGTTACGTCGTGTATGCACATTGCGTAAGTGTGCATGCCTGTCAGGAGCCTAGATGGGAGCGGTCAGGCGCAAGCAAGCTCTCGCTCAAACTTATACAGATGCGATACACACACGACCTTGAGCCACGCACCATCGTGAAAGAACTAATACTATGTCCACGAAAGCAGTGATTTTCCGCTTCTAAAAATTGCCCAGTGTTTTCCACATACTGTTCTCGGAAAAATTGCTCTTACGGCTAGTCTAAGGCGGACTCTTAAATAAAACTGTTTACTGTTCTCGATCGGTATACCGACTACCGAGTTAGAAGTTGCTGAAATATGGCCGTCCTCTATTTCAGCAGTTATTTTGTTGCAGCGTATTCCATAAACTACACCGCTGTTTACTCAGTCTTGCAACATAGAAATAGCCAGCAATAAATCTACACTTTTTAAAGCCCTTACTAAAACAAGGAACGCCTGTTGTTTCGTCTGGTCCGTTTGACTGTTCATAAAATTATTGTGAGGTTTCAAAAACAGTTTTTCGAAAAAATCTACTGTTTACGAAATAAGAAGTGCCAAAAAAGATGTTGGCTTGTGATTTGATAGTAGCATTCTACTATTTGATGGGGGAACTAAGTTATAGTGCTTGAGCAGCTTTATTTGAAGCAAGGTATGTATTTATTTAAAGAAACCAAAAAGATATACCGAGGTATAAGAAAGCTCTAATTTAATACAGTGGCGTCACTGCAGCCACCCACTTGCATCCAAATTACTTAATCGCTACACATTCAACGCATACTTCAGGGATTATAATTGAAATTCATGTGATTGCCAACAAGTTTATATTTATAAACACGTTTTACGTACGATCATTCCACGTTTATAATAATTTATGAATAATTAGCTTTTGGAACGTAGAAGCATAATATACTAGCTTTTGCAGGCAGCTTCGTTCACGTTAAGTTCAATTTTTCGAATCTCTATTTTACCCCCTTAAAGGTTGGATTTTCAAAAATGCTTTCTTAGCAAATACTTACGTCATAATGGCTAGGTTTTGTATGCCTTTCAGCCCGATCCGTAAAATAGTTTGAGCTGTGTGCGTTGATAGATCAATCAGTCAGTCAGTCGCCGTTTCCTTTTATGAGTTAGAAGATAAGGCACCAAGCTTATAATTTTGGATTTTGTGCAGGGTCATGTGGAGGGGAAAAGAGCAAGAGGACGCTCCCACTTGATTGAAAGATTTGGTCATCTGTGGTGGCAATGGTGCCAACAGTCAAGTTGAGGAGCATCAAGCGAGAGGCGATGCTACCCAGAAACACCACTGACCGGCAACGACTGACGTCACATCATCCCAGATCCACAACCACTCCGTCAAGAGAGACCGATTGAGACCAAGATAAATCCAAGCAATGATCCATTAGCATATCTTAATGCAGCGTCATTCAACATTTGAATCTACCTCCAAGATTGGATTTATTGAAAATGCTTCCTTGCGATTCGTGTTCGGCAAAAGTGTGTCTAGATTGACTTTGATGAATGTAGCGCTCGGTAGGTGGCGGTGGCTAAAAAATAATAGAAAAGTTGGAAACTGCACGAAAATCCTTTTAGCGCAGCAGACATTGACAAAACGCGTTCCTTTTTAAGCCGTTTTGAAACAAAAGCTTTGTTAGATTTAAGTATGGGTAGGTGTTATTGTGGTGTTACTTTATGTAGATTATTCTTTTGATAAAAAAATATATATATATTTTCACTGGATCTGCAACTTCTGCGATTTTTATTCGATGATAAGATAGCCCTTAACTACGATCTCACCTGTTGGTAAGTGACGATGCAGTCTAAGATGGCAGCGGGCTAGCTTGAAAGGGGTATGGCAGTGTAAATTTAACCCATATCCTAATCTGTTTCTAGACACCATCGTACTGGAACGCTAAATCGCTTGGCGACACGTCTATGACAGTAGGGTGGTAACTAGCCACGGCCAAAGCCTCCCACCAGACTCCCACCATTTACAACTCTGAGACCTTTACCTACATGTATTACCTATTTCTCCGTCCGCTTCGCTTTAGTGTATTTATATGTTATACATAGACTTACATATTACGTAACTGGGACAGTAACATAGATGTAACCTTATTCTCTAATAATAATATATTAGAAACAATCGAGTAAAATATCAATAAACTCCAGCAGGTATTGTTTGCAGCTTGCGTCTACGAGGCTCCGTTCTAATATTATTTTACTTCTTGATATTTATCATTCTATTATTTAATATCGCAAAGTAAACAGGAGCAAAAGACATTTCATTTTAGTACGATAGACAATAGCAAAGATTTTATTGTACCCAGTTTAAGATAAACGGTTTGTACGGGAAGTTTTCCTAAAAGGTTTCGACTTTAAGGTAAACAATTCAGTATTTGCACGGGTGTATGAAACACTGGTGTAAATTATTAGGTATGATTATTTTTTAAATAATCATGATCACAGTTAAAAAAAAAAAGAACCTGTTTCATGACAAACTAAAAGAGAAAGGCTAAAAAAAAAAGAAGGCTGTGTTAAGCTATATAAAGTCTCCGATAACAATGTCGGAGGATTATCAGCGGAACATACAAAAAAAAATAAAAATTATTAGGTATTTGTAGTTATTTGACTTTAAATACTGACCTATACCAAAAAACCTCTTGATCTTGCCCCTGTAACACTACTTTCTAAAAAGTTTCTTTCTTTTAGAGATAAGCTTCACCTTCGTCTACTTCTAATACATTTTCTTGTCTTGTAATCTATACTAATATTATAAAGCTGAAGAGTTTGTTGTTTGAACGCGCTAATCTCAGGAACTACCTACTGGCTCGAATTGGAAAATTATTTTTGTGTTGGATAGTCCATTTATCGAGGAAGGCTAGGCTACATATAGCCTAGCCTTCCTATCATAATATCACGATGACGTCAAAATGAAACAATATGAACAATGTTGAAGTTCTCAAAGGTATATGTAATCTGTCGAACTTATACTACTAGTTTAGATAGCAGATTCTGCTGAGAAGAACCGACTAGAAGTTATAGAGTCGGTGAACAGGAAAATCGTCAGATTTATCCTTAAAGGTGGAATTTATATTTTAAATTAATAAATAAATATAGAATAGGATAGAATAGATTAATTTTTTATTCAAATAAACTTTTACAAAGTGCTTTTGAATCGTCAAATGAATCTACCACTGGTTAGGAATGCTGTTCCAACCGAGAAGAACCAGCAAGAAAGTCGGCGGTTGCTTTTATTATTGGCGAGCGTGGTAGACTAAGGTCCTTAACCCTTTTCAGTCCAGGAAATATCCGTATCTAGTAGTGGGCTGGTGGTGATGTTTTGAAATGATGACGATAAAGACGATTTATTAAAAAAAATAGGCGGTGTTATCCAAAACTCAAAAGCCTCAATAGCCCAACTGTTAAAGGTTAAACTGAAAACTGAAAGGTCGTAGGTTCGAATCCCACCCGTTGCACTATTGTCGTACCCACTCCTTGCACAAGCTTTCCGCTTATTTTGAGGGGATAGGAGTATATTAGCCAACTTCAGCTTGGCCAATATTCTTAAAAAAAACTAGAATGTATTCAAAGTAGCGTTCGTGTAACAAAAAGGAGAACATTGAATATTTATATTTAGCAGACAAAAGTTGCTAAGTTTAAAAGTTCGTAAATTGAGAGGCTTCGCGTGAGGAGATACTTCACAGCGCCTCTGATAAGGGTCATACTACGATATTATGAGCGGAAGCGGATGAGAAAAACCTACAAAAGTAGTCTCATAAATATATAGAACGAATAAGAATAAATAATTAATTTTACGCAAATAAAGTGAATCCTTAGTGAATCTTAATCTGAACATAGTTAACTACAAAAAAGGTCTTTATGAAACGTCCCACGAAAATTATTAGTGAAAATTGAACTTGAAAAAATTGAAAAATCATTTTTTGCATTTAAATACTAGCTGGTGTCCGCGAATTCATCCGTGCGGATATAGTTTTCAAAAATCCTGCAGGAACTCTTTGATATTCTGGGATAAAAGTAGCCTAAGTCACACGCCAGGTCCTCAATCATGCTGTCCTCGTAATTGAAAACACAGTAACTTTAATGTAACTTCTATTTAACTTACTGTGTTTTCAATTACGAGGGCAGCATGGGTATATACATTTTTATGATTTTTATTTTAAATTGTTTATTTTATATTCATTCTTTATTCGATGGATAAACGTTACTCGGCGTTTATGAAGTTGATGCTAAAAGATGAGATTTACAAAATTTTTATTTATACAAAATCGCTGCCGCTCGTACTAAAATCATAGTCGATGTACTACGTGCGATGCAACTTGCTAACATTAAGGTGTACTATTACCAATTTGAAGAACTTGTACTTGTTCGCACTTGGGCGTAAACTCAATGCGAGTTGCGCGCAAGGTGTTTGTACTTAATTATAACGGGTGCGATACAATTTCACACGTGTTTCATTACAGAGTAGTGCCTAGTCGGATCCTAGTTTTGAACTTTGTCTTGTGCTGACTCCACCAAACTACGAGTATCAATAGTAACGTCGGAGTTCGAAGTATCATTTTCCCTCCCTAATTTGGTTCCCTCTTCATCTACGCGGCCGAAGGGTTTTACCACCGCAGTGCAAGATATCGGGAGGGTCGTTGAAATCACGCGCACGAAACGCTTTTAGTCTAAACTCATTCGCTAGGGGCTGGAATGCTCTTCTGAGATCTGTGTTTCCCGACACTTACAATGTGGATAAGTATCTTTAAAACAAGATTGAACAGGTATATTTCTAGGCAAACGCTTTTCATCTTAGGCATGACTTTCCATAGTTTGATCTTAGTCCATATGTTTGTTTTGTCCAGCGTTTTTCTATAACTTATTGTTTTGTTTTGATCCGTCAAACTTGAAATAGTTATTTGTTCAACAAGATAGCAAAGTCCATTTTTGTTGTAAGTGCCTAGTTTGAACCCCGAGCGGGCGAAAGATTCTATAATAGATTCTAAGTTAGAATCCTGAGTGTAGTAGGGATTCAAAGGCACAAGAAACAAAAACTTTGCTATCGTGTGACACATACAACTTTTCACCTCACTAGTTCAAAAAGGGCGCCTTTGTTTTCTAAAACCAGTGAGAAAAAGTCGTTTTTGCTCACTGGTTTTAGACAATAAAGGCGCCCTTTTTGAGCTAGTGTGGTGAAAAATATATATGGTACTTAGAGAGTATACGTATATACAATCAAAGATATGGTACGCGTAGACGCGCGTATGGGAGAGGCGTAACCCTTTCGTTTGTGCATTGTAGACTAACCTCTGAAGATGCTCCGGTGTCGGTGTGAAACGTGCGTGTGTACTTTAGCTAGTTTGCGTAGTGTTGCGTGTTGGTTGCACGGGCATACGTCGGTGGTTGAAAATAAACGAAGGTTTATCAGACTTTCAATCGTATTTTAGTACGTATTTTATAGCGCCAACGTCGCGTTTACGGTTTTTAGCGCACATTAATGCTAAGAATATAATGAGATCAAGCTGGCGGGGATCGATTGATTTCATTTATTTTTATTGATGACAAGATTGTTGCGAACTCACCTGATGATAAGTGACGATGCATGTTAAGATGGTTGTGTACTAGCTTGGAAGGAAGAAAATTCAAGTAGATTCGATAGTTATTTCAATTTTATACGTATGACGTAGGCGTCATTTCCATAGATAAGACTAGCTTTTGCCCCCGCGACTTCGTCCGCGTGGAATTAGATTTTGGGGTGGAATTTTCAAAAACTGTGACACACGTACTTCTTTATTTTTAACTGAAAGCTCAAATACCAACTTTGATGGAAACAGCTTGAAAAATGACGGAGTTTCATATAAACTTCCATCCCCTATTTAAACCCCTTAGGGGTGGAATTTCCAATAATCCTTTCTTAGTGTGCGCCTTACGTCATAAAAGGAACCAACTGTAAAAATTTCAAGTTTCTAACTTCAGTAGTTTAGGCTGTGCGTTGATATCTCAGTCAGTCAGTCAGTCAGTCAGTCAATCAGGACTTTGAATTTTATATACCTATATAGAATATAGATATAGATATAGATGAATCTAATGACAAGGACAACATTATTATTATTGTAATTGTTAAAATCCATCAGACCGTTAAGAGCGTGCCTAAGAAATAGACATAAGTACCTATAGTAACGTATACATGCAATTGAAAAACACTACCCCTTTTGGCATATTAGTTAAAAGGATCTTTTGTTATTTATTACACTTGAAAAAAGTTACCACTTTTATTTGTTTCTATTGCGTTTTGGTCCTCCAAATCTGCCCAAAGTTGGAAAGTTTTTTTGGATTTTGCGGCATCGAAGTTATATATTACGTTCGTAGCTAATTATAGAGCATTTATTTGGAAAATTTATTCCAAGAAAAGGGTGAAGGGTCCAAAATCTGGTTTGCATTCTGATGGTTCGACCACGTTAAATATTAAGTTTCATTATATTTATTTTTAATATCGGATAAAACTGACAACTGTAGGTATAATTCTTTAATCATTTATTTTGTGTAAATTTTAGTTCTGAAACATCTGCCGAGAGTCCTATATCATTTTATTTGCTTTTCCAATCAATCTAAAAACTTAAAAAGTCTAATAAGACTCACATCAATTGAAGCGAACTATGTTTACAAAAACAAACTTCTGACGCGTTGATTCATTTTCAAACTAAAAATGTACTCAGTAAAACTATTTTTTTGTTCGAAAAAAGTACTGGTTATTTAAAGCTTGAGCCTTTGATGCATATGAACTAATAATATTATATACCTACGTAAGTGTGAATGTCTGTCAGTAATCTTGTCACAGTTCAAGTATTGAACCGATTGTAACTACTCGACTATACCTCAAGAAAGTCTGGAAGTCGTTTGTGGGAATGGGCGTGACGCTCTATACCTAATAAAATTCCACAACTTACGACTAATATTATACTTAACAGGGATAAGTAGAATAAGATAACCTCCTCCTTTTAGGGAGTCGGTTAATAAATAGAGGTAAATCTAGGTACTTTATACAAGGACTTTTCTGATCAGTAGAATCAGCTCGTTTAACGTGCTTATGAATTAAAGATGATGATAAAAGGAAGTGGAATCCAGATGTGTTCGATCTATTGTCGTCGCAGGCTCCGCTTGGCGCTGACACGTGTGACGTAATGCTGGCCGATTTATAGGGAAATTGAGTTATCGCTGTGCACTGTACGGGATGGCTTGATGCGGGAATATTGCGGAATCTTCCGGAATTATAGCTAGTGTGGACTTAGATTGAAAATTATAACTGTGGTAGCCTAGTGGTTAAGTCCTTTTCAGAGGGTCCGGGTTCAAATCTTTCTTCCCTCTGTCTTTTCGTGCGTTTTAAGCAATTAAATATTACAAATGAATGAGTATACCAGCCTGCTGTATACTAAACAAACCCACCATTTTATGGCTTATGGAAGGGGTTACAATCCTCAATCATTTTTTATCTTTGAAAGATATCTTTGACACATTAGAAATTTTTATCTTTATAGAAAGTGCTTAGCAGTTCTTCGTTCAACCACAATTTGCTTCATATCAGCAGACTTGAGGTTATTATAATAGCGTTGATAGACTGCTTTTATGAGGTAGCCTTGGCTTCGTAGAGCGTTGTCTGTGTCACTCATACATGTGTGACGTTCAGTAGCTCCGTGCGTCGGAGACGACGCTCTATCAAGCCAAAGACAGAAGCTCTATAAGATGTAAGTTAAATATTTTCTGGCGGGTACTGCACCCATTAATTAGATTTTCAGAGCTTTTCATATATGTCTTTGCGTACTTAGCATGATCAATTACTTTCCAAGAATGCAAACGTAAACACTATAAATAAAACGTTAGTTAGATTAAAAAATATTATGGTGCCGAGAATATATTAATGATTACGTTATCTCCGTATAACTCCAGCCTAGGGTTCCTGTTCACATTCAAAGTGCCGCGTCCGGCGAGGCTTGTCGCCTTAGAATTTCGTTCAAACAATAAAATTATAAGCGATCTTATAAATAGATCGGAGCGGTGGCGGCGTGGGAACCTCGCTAGTCGTCGGCTGGAGAGCGTGAGACGTGCGGTGCGCACGCGCTGCGGAAGGCAACTGTTCGCAGGTTCGTATCGCACCTGTCACACCTTGCAATGTCATTATCACTTATTATAATAACGCTCCGCATAGATAACAAAGCTCCATGCTCCGGCTCCAATCCATCACTCATCGCCACGGCTCTCCGCTCGCTTTTCCTCACGTTCGTTTTGGCAAGCGAGACGAAATGTTTTAAATTTTCACCCAAGTGACGAAAATAGAAAAGAAAAGTTTTTTTTATTTAAATAAAAGTACAAATGCTTTTGAATTGTCAAGTGAATCTACTACTGGTTCGGAATGCCGATCCAACGGTGAAGAACCAGCAAGAAACTCGATGGATACTGTTGTAAAAAAAAGAAGAATAATAATAACAATCGGTGGGAAAACCATTCCAAAATTATTTCCACTTACAGGACTATAATTTTCTTACTGATGACCTTTTTGCTAATGCTAGTCACAGGGTCGGAAATTTTTTTTAGAAATCCGTTTGATGTAATAAATCTCTGTGAATTGTTATAATTTGCGTCGATTTTTCCACCTATGATATTTTATACGTATAAACAACACGTTCATTTTGTAAAGCGAAACAAAATGTTTTAAATTTTTACCCAAGTGACGAAAATACCAGATGCTACTCGTTACTACTTAATTACTTACGGAGAAAAATGCTATTTCCACTCACATGACTATAATTTTCATAATATCTATATTTTTTCTGTCCGTGCTAGTTATTTATTTATATTATTATTAATTTTTTAGAGATCACTTTTATGCCATAAATCTGTGTGAATTGTAATAATAGAGCTCGACGCTTTACCACACGTTCGCGTTGGGAAGCGAAACAAAATAAAAAAAAAAAGATATTTGATTTATTTCGTGGCATGTAGGTATTCATATAATTAAGCATAATATTAGGCGAAACAAAAATATTTACCTCAGAGACGAAAATACCAAATATACTCGTTACTACATAATCAGTGGGAAAACCTATTATTTCCACTCACATGACTATAATTTTCATATCGTTTGGTCTAGAAGTCAAACGTGGTAATTATAGAATTAGTAACTTTTTAGGCGGGCAGTTAGATGCCATAAATCTTTATGACTTGTTATTATTTGTTTATATATTTTCACTGCAATTAAATAAAGAAATACATTTTATAAAATATGGAAAATAATAATTAGCAACAAGCTATAATTTCAAATATTAAAAAACACAACTGCCCAGCCAAAAAACGAACTAAAAAGTTAAATACCACAGTCAATTTACCTTTGGAATCTTATTCACATTTTTAAATGATATTTTTATGTGAATCACTGGATATTGAACTATAGTGTTATATATTTTTCTGGATATTGAACTATAGTGTTATTATTTAATCTTATTTTCGATTTTTTTTTCAACTTTTGTCTTTAATGCGGGACCATGGTCACCCCATTATTTTTTTTTTAAATTTTACTAGCCTATGCCACCCGGAATAAGCTAAGGATTCTAACAACACCTCATTCATCAAAATCGATACAAGCGTATAGAAGTTATGCTGGAATATAGAAACTCACATACATACATACATGAACCCTGAAAACAATATACCTACTCCTTTTTTCAGGCAGTTTTTTTTATTTTTATTCGGTGACAAGATAGCCCTTGACTGCGATCTCACCTGATGGTAAGTGACGATGCAGTCTAAGATGGTAGCGGGCTGACTTGGAAGGTATATAGCAGTGTAAATTCAACCCATACCCCTAGTCGTATAAAAACGTGTCCAAACTTAGTTCCATTGCACTAAGCGTGTTTACTTTCTCCATAGATATACCTACACTAATACACTATTGCAGGTAACTTGGTGCGAAATTGTTTTTCCGTCGCTTAAGTTTTTAGTATAAGCTTACAAGCTATTATAACTTCCTCGCACCAGTTTCCCTGGCGTTTCCGAATAAGTTTCCGTTTCTTGGGAAGTCAGAACACGTGTTAAATGTTATAAAGTGTTACCGGGGAGTAATCATGTTTTTCTTTTGATAATAATTTTTTTAGTGGATTTAAAATGTTGATAGCGTTAATAGAATTCGCGACTTCGTCCGCGTGGATTTAGTTTTTAAAATCCCGCAGGAACTCTTTGATTTTCTGGGATAAAAAGGAGCCTATGTCACTCGCCAGGTCCTCAACTATACCTATGAAAAAAATCACGTCGATCCGCAGCGTTGGTTTAAGGCCAAGACAACAAACTAACAAACAAAGACACTTTCGCATTTATAATATTATAGTAAGGATATACTCGTAGTAAGGATATTATCAAGTATCAGCCTGTTCACACATACGTGATCGAACCCGTCACTAACCCCACCCGTTACACTACTGTCCTATCTACTCTTATCACAAACTTAGAGGAAAAGGGGAATATTAGTGGCTTTTATAAAACGCGTTTTTACTAAAAAAAAATTTTTTTTTATTCGTAATTCTTCACGTTTCGTGAAAGCGTAAATATGCTTATAGCAGATGATGAGCTACACTAAAATTAAATAGTGGTTCCTCGGGGACCACCTTCCAAAGAAAATAAGAATTTTTCAAATCGGTCCAGGCGTCTTCGAGTAATCGGGGAACATACCTAAAAAAAAGACGTGTGGCACTCGGGGACTGCCGCGGTAAAGCTATTGCATAGCATTCTTTATCAACGCCATCTAGCGGTGAGAGGAGTCCCGTGTCAGGTTATTTTCGTTACGGAATTTCTGGATTCGGTCTCCACGCTCAAGGCCCGCGATAGAAGCTATGCAATAGCTTAAAATTTAAAAAAATACTCCGACGAAACTTTTCTTTGGAAGTCGGCTAAAAATCGGACTTAACGTGAGCGAAGCCGAGGGCAAAGGCTAGTTAGTTATGAAGTTTACGAGTCTGATCTGATGTCGCTCGGCAGATGCGAAGTAAAATGTAGATTATTTTTGATGATAGCGTAGGCGGTGTTTGGGAAACTTCTACGCGGCGACGCAACGCGATTGCAGTATGAATCTAATTTCGAGTTTTAGTTGAGTTATTTTAGCGATGACCTCGAATATACCCGAGGCGCCTTGTACACGTCTCATTTATTATTCGCGGCAATCATAAACACCGAATGAATATAATAAACCACGCCACCGGAATTGTATAAATTGTACATGTGGCGTTAACACATTTACCTACTGTCGAAAAGAAAATGGTTTCATAGTGTTAACACTGTCCTGCTAATATTATAAATGTGAAAGTTTGGATTCATGGATGGATGTTTGTTACTCAATCGCGTCGCAATGACTGAACCGATTTGGTTGAAATTTGGCACAGAGATAGATTGTAGTCTGTAATAACACATAGGCTAATTTCACCCGGGGAGTAAGAGAGTTCCTAAGTAAAAAACCTTAATCAACGCGAACGAAGTCGCGGGCATCAACTAGTGAATATAACCACGCCACCGAAATTGTATAAATTGTATATGTGGCGTTAACAAATTTACCTAATGTCCAAAAAAAAAATGGTTTAACACTGTCCTACTAATATTATAAATGTGAAAGTTTGGATGTATCTTCTATATAGGTAGGTATATAAAATTCAAAGTCCTGACTGACTGACTGACTGACTGAGATATCAACGCACAGCCTAAACTACTGAAGTTAGAAACATGAAATTTTTACAGTTGGTTCCTTTTATGACGTAGGCGCACACTAAGAAAGGATTATTGGAAATTCCACCCCTAAGGGGTTTAAATAGGGGATGGAAGTTTATATGAAAGTCCGTCATTTTTCAAGCTGTTTCCATCAAAGTTGGTATTAGAGCTTTCAGTTAAAAATAAAGAAGTACGTGTGTTACAGTTTTTTGAAAATTCCACCCCAAAATCTAATTCCACGCGGACGAAGTCGCGGGAGCAAAAGCTAGTAGATATATAAGACAGTATAGTTCAGCAGTATACTGTATGTTCCGTAAAAAAAATTGATCCCCAGATATGGTTCACGGATATTGTAAGGTTTACTAAAAGAAGGTTGCTCACGAATGCAGTTAGATTTGCTAAAAGACGCATCCCGTGATGTACATAGCTCGTGGGTGTACTAATGTAATTAGATTTGCTTAGAGTAGCATATCCCTTGATATATCTTACGGATTTAGTAAGATTTCCTATAAGAAATCTCACGTGATAGGGCTCAAGGACGTAGGAAAATTTTATGAAAGAAGCATCATTAGATACTTGATCACAGATATGGTAAGATTTGCTAAAGAAAGCATCCCGTCACTCGTTATCTGTTTCACTAAATGCGAGCCAGAAGAGTGTACGGTGTAATAAATATAATTTGTTCATCCAGATATTTCAAATATTCCCAGAAATATTTAAATATTCCAGATTCATTCTCCGATACAAAGTTTTGATGTTTCCTGCACGGTTTATTAAATGATGAGAAAGGTTGTTTGATGTCAAAAATAAATATCATTTTAAATGGGAATTGGAATTTTTATTTTATTCTTTGCAATTGGGTCAATTATTTTTGGGACATTTTCAATGCAAAGACAATATGAAACGGATACCTTTTGATATAAAAAGTAAGTTAAAAATTGTATTGTTTATTTGGTTATGCGCGAATGTATAAGTATTGAATCTACGCTGCCATACCCCTTCCAAGTTAGCCCGCTACCATCTTAGACTGTATCGTCACTTACCATCAGGTGAAATCGCAGTCAAGGACTATCTTGTCATCAAAAAAAAAAAAATTGGAGAAACGCTCCTTGTATAGAGCTATAACAGTGCCCTTTCAAAGTGAATGACGGATCTTCATACACCTAATTTCTGATGTGAGTCACGTAAAGATACTTCAGGCATACCTAGATCTTTGAAACTTTTTTTATAAAAGAATATAAGCTATACCTACTGAACATTACTAATATTCCCTTTTTCCAACCAACTAAGCATGAATCTTGAAATAGGAGTAGGTAGGGCAATAATGCAACGGGTGAGGTTCAAACCAGTGACCTTTCGGTTTTCAGTTTATGCCTTGAATCGTTGCGCTATTAGATCTAATAATTTTTTTTAAAGAATTTTAGCCAAGCAGAACTTGACTTATATTCTCCTCTCCCCTCCAAATAAGGATTGTGCGTGTGCTAGGAGTGGGTACGACAATAGTGCAACGGGTGGGGTTCGAACCTGTGACCTTTCAGTTTTCAGTCCGCACCTATAACCATCACACATCATTTCACTCCTATCACCAATGGTTGCCTGGTAGAGATTGCTCTGTAGCACAAAGGCCGCCTTTGCATGCGTAGTTTTAAGTTTTATTAATTTTTGTTTAGAATAAATAAAATAATAAAGTTTTTATCTATCTATCTATCTATCTATCTATCTATAACCCTTGAGCTATTGAAGCTTTAAGAAAAACTATTATTATCCTAGTATAACTTAATCCTAACTTTGTGTAGGTGTCCTCTAGATTTTCTGTAAAGCTAATATGTAATTGTTACAATCTTGTTTAAAAGATTACCTTGGAAATTTTATTACGAAAGATTTTTATTATGAAACTTTTTGAAATATTAATTCGTTTTTGGCGGCGTTTCATATAAAATTCTTTAGTCAACTGTACCTTACCACCGAGCATCATAAAGGCTTTGCTTTGAAAATGGATCTCTTTTATCGTAGAGCCGCTAGACTGCCATATTTTATTCCTTAAGAGCCTTTTCTTTATACATTTTTAATTTGTTTGCAACCGAATTGTTTGTAACTGTTTCCATACATAAGGCATAGTTGTAGAGTTTTAAATAGTTTTTTAGCGTTAACGTTAGCGGTAGCGTTAGCGTTAGTTGTTTAGCGTTTTTAACTATTTGATGTTAAATTACTTTTCCATTTCGATACCTAATCAATTTTTTTCGCAAAAATTGGGTTTGTAAACGTAAGTTTTTTTCTACTTAATTAAAAAAAAGATTGTTAGCCAAACTGAAGTTGACTAATATCTTCCTATCCCCTCCAAATAAGCAGAAAGCTCGTGCTAGGAGTGGGTACGACAATAGTGCAACGGGTGGGATTCGAACCTTTCAGTTTTGAGTTTTTTTTTTTAAATATATAGACTAGCGCTTGGCTGCAATCACATCTGATGGTAAGTGAGGATGCGGCCTAAGATGGAACGCGCTTGTCTAGAAGATGCCTATTCACTCTTGATTTGAAGGTACCCAAATTAAGTTAGAGGGAAAAACGGAAGCCGGAAGGGCATTCCAAATCCTAGCGGTGCGTATCATGAACGAAGAAGCAAAGCGCTTAGTGCGCGTTCTTGGGATTTCAACTTATTCAAATTATTTCTTACTCTTTGTTATAAATAAAAAGAATGTAGGTAGTCATAAATAAGCTATTTAAAAGTGAAAAGAATAATGCTTTTTATCCATTGAGACGGTATTTCTTGAAGCTTATCCAACTGTCTGCGTCGGGCGATCACACAAACATACACTAGTTTGATTGCCAAGCATCTATTTCGCTTGGCACATGATCGGTCATAACGTGCAACCTGATTTCTCTTCACAATATATTAGCATTTTGACCTTGTGTCTTTAACTGTAGCGATTTAAACGTTTAGCTTATATAACAAGCTATAATTTTGAGAAAAATTAAACCGACTTTAATAAGTAAACCGAAATGTCTACTTCTCCTTCTTTTCGACCGAAAGACGTCCGCTACTGGACAAAGGTCTGTTGCATGGACTTCCACAGGCCTCGGTTTTGCGCCGCCAGAATCCGAAATATAAAACAATTGAAAAGGGAAAGTGTCTACAGCAAGATACTGAACCGATTTTGAAACCTTTACTGTTCCCTATAAGTTGATACGCCTAAATGTAAGCAAATAAAAAAGAATGACCATAATTCGATTAAGTAGTAGTTTCGGAGAAATGTGTGGACAAACATAGATACATACATACAAATACACACATCTATACGTATATATATAATTCAAAGTCCTGACTGACTGACTGACTGAGATATCAACGCACAGCCTAAACTACTGAAGTTAGAAACTTGAAATTTTTACAGTTGGTTCCTTTTATGACGTAGGCGCACATTAAGAAAGGATTATTGGAAATTCCACCCCTAAGGGGTTTAAATAGGGGATGGAAGTTTATATGAAACTCCGTCATTTTTCAAGCTGTTTCTATCAAAGTTGGTAAAAAATAAAAAAGTACCTATGTGTGTCACAGTTTTTGAAAATTCCACCCCAAAATCTAATTCCACGCTGACGAATTCGCGGGAGCAAAAACTAGTACACCTATAAAACTTTGTATATTTGTTGGGAAGCGCTAATAGATTATCATATTATGTATGTGAATATTTTGCAGTTCCAATAATATTACATACACACGTGTCGAACTGATAACCGCCTTTTTTAAGTCGGTTAAAAATGAGATAATAGCTCCAGTAGGTCAAGAATAATGAAACGTGTTAATTTATTACCGTGACGAATGCGCTGGTAGGTGTGAAAGGGGATCCCTCGCTATAGTTTGCACCTGTGATGATGGTAAACACATGCGTGGAATGTGACGTAATCGCCGATAAAAGAATCTCACGTGCTCACGTTCACGTGAAAAGGTGTGCACGTATCATAGAGCTAAAATAATCATAATATACGAATCCTATATAAGCGTTGCATTAAAAGAACCCTGCAAAAAAAGGGCTATTACCGTTTTGATGATTAGGTACCTATCGGATAAGGATGCCTGGACAGCTTCTCTAAAAAAATGTTTTTTTTTTTTTTTTAATGTATTTGCTAGGATTATTGTTACTATTAATATTATCACTATCGGACAGTGCATTATTAATATTATCTTTATTATTATATTTGTTTTTTTTTGTAATTATTATTATTTTATTTTTATTTAATTAATGACATTTCGTAATTGTTGACTTTTAAAAAGTGTAATTACCTACCTACTTTGAATAAAATGTTTGACTTTGACTTTGATTATTCCGACTAATATTGTAGATGCGAAAGTTTGGCTGTATAGATGGATGGATGGATGGATATTTGTTACTCAATCACGCTGCAATGACTGAACCATGGCTGTTTGGCCCAGAGATAGATTTTATACTAACACTTACTCGTAGGCTATTTTTTATCCAGGAAAATAAGAGAGTTCCCGCGCGAAATACAATTTTAATCTACGTGAACAAAGTCGCGGGCGTCAGCTAATCAGCTTGTCAGTTAGTTAGCTAGTCAGCTAGTATTATAAATGCGAAGGTTTGGATGTATGGATGGATCAATCACGCCGCAACGACTGAGTCGACTTAGCTGAAAAGCACAGAGATAGATATATAGAGAGAGATAGACTTTTTATCCCGGAAAATAAGAGAGTTCCCGTGGGAATTAAAAACCTCAATCCACGCGAAGTCGCGAGTATTAGCTAGTATTGAATAACCATGTTATTAAACGTTCTCAGAACTTCAATTTAATTTCTCACAATAATGTTTAATGTTTTCTCTCTTTCCTTTTGTATTTGTAGCAATTTATAATTTATTAATAACCACCTAGTTAGTGTAAGTGGCACCGTCGTTCTAATTAGATGTAAATAAAATAAATAAATAGCTTTATCGATCTTGACCTCCTTACCGGAGGTTGGTAAGAAGAAATAAATTGCTAACTCTTTGTATAAATCAAATTACGCTATTAGCGTTAATAGGGTATGTTCTTTCAATTCACGACGGCACGTGTGACGTGGCTCATGGTTGTGTGTGTGTCGTAAAGTGCCGATTTCACCAACGTAGAGTGACTTTTAACCGAGGAATAAATTGGGTGTTTTGACAGTTTTTGTGTTGAAAATTTGTCAAAATATCACGCTTAGGTAAGACTTATTTTACGTTGGTGAAATTGGCCATAACGCGGTTTCATAATGCGATAATCTTACGTCTAAGAAAAAAGTATAATAAATATAGGTAAATTTTAATATATACACGAAATAAGTTTAATTAATCAATTAGATTTATTAGATTTATTACATAGCCAACTTATAAGAAACTTAGTTTTTATATTTCTTCCAGATTTTCCATTTTATATGAATCGTCCTTCTTTGAACGTCAAACCAAATCTATGTAATTTCAGAGCTTGTAGTTAGTAACCTACTTTGAAGGATAAGTTTAATTAATTAAATCTAAAATAATGTCAGCTTATACTATTTTTAAATGCCACGCGGTTTCGACAGTGAAGATTAAGATTTAATTCAATTTTAATGTTAGTTTATTCTATAATATAATTTTTTTTTTTAATTTATTGATAAAATTAGGTACACAAATAAACTTAAAAATACTGTCTCGCCAAACTGGACAGCCAGTTTGATGGCGAGCTGGCGCTCTTATACATAAAAGTTAAAAACCTAATGCACCTAATTACAATTTTGACAACAACTGAAATGAAATAAAATGATTAGGTATTTATTAATCCGAAGTCACTGATCAGTAAAACTGCACGATGCATTTCGACATTTCCAAATATATTTGTTAGAGTGTTAGATATCGAGTGATCATTTATCCGGCGTTCGTTATCAGTGAAGTTTTATAGAATCCATTTGGTGAATGGCTTCTAGGAGCTGGAGGAGTGCCAACCTCGTCGCCGTGACGTCACCGCCGTAACGTGATCCAGGTGATATGAACTGCCAAGTGTTAATGAACTTTGGGGTTCCCGTTTTTATATTTTTAGGAAAATATCAACATATGTAGTGTGGAAAACTGCCTCGTTGGTCAGCAACATGGATCTCACGTCAGCAAGTTCGACTGCAAATCACGAGGTTACAGGTTTGATTCCCGGGTCGGGCCGTAAAATGTATTGGAATTTCACTGTTAAGAAATTGTCATTACTAGCCCGGAGTTAGGAAGTTGGCGGTGAGTCACCCCCGTGCCTCGGAGAGCACGTAAAGCTGTCGGTCCTGCGCCTGAACTCTCACCGGTCGTATCGAATTTCCGTCCCATCGGACTATGAGAATAAGGAAATAGAGAGTGCACCTGTATTTGCGTACACACTAGTACATTGTACTCTACAGCGAAATAAGCGTTAAATACTGAAAGTAACCAGTAAGAAAGGCAGTAAAAAAAAAAGACGTGTGGCACTCGGGGACTACCGCGGTAAAGCTATTGCATAGCTATCAACGCCATCTAGCGGCTAACCGTAGAGGAGTCCCGTGCTAGTTTATTTTCGTTACGGAATTTCTGGATTCGGTCTCCACGCTGGCCAGCGATAGAAGCTATGCAATAGCTTAAAAACAGTAAAATTTTGTACCAAAAAAAAAGACATCAATTGCCTTGTCGATTGAGCTAAAATCGAATCAACAGTACTAACATGCAAATTCAGGTTTGTGCACGAAATTGGACATTCATTAATGTTAAGCCATAACGGATGATTAACTGTTCGAAACGCGCGGCCCCCAAATTGAAATAGTGCAGTAATGTGACTGTTTACTGCAGACTGCTTATGTGCCTCGGAATAAATACTACGTGTTTGGCTCGTTCAAACGCACATTTATATTAGTTACTGTCCGAATACATTGCTGTGGGCGGGAGGTTGATTTATTTGGTGTATTTCATAATTATTTGTCAATTTTTTTTATATACTTCAAAATTTAAAAAAAAATCAAAATTATTTATTTCATGTAGGCCAACTTGTGACTCTTATGACAAGTCGAAAATCTACCTCGCAACGGTTCGGAACGTTGATTCTGCTCAGAAGAGCCGGTAAGAAACTCAGCAGTTGCTCTTTTCAAAACAAAAAATGTTATGTAGCTTATCTATCTTGTAGAAAGCTGAAACAAAGCATTTTGGCAGCTTAATTACACAATTTCATTTTTGCTTGTTTTAATATCTTAACTACTCTCGAAGATATAAAGCTTTTAAGTTTCTTGTCAGACAAAGAGAGCGCTATTATATCTTATATCACGATCGAGCTATATGTAAATATGTGCAAGGAACTCATTACGACAAAACACTGTATCTGAAGATACAGTGTATTGTCCTGGCACGGCAATATCGCGTCTTATTGTTTTTTTTTGTATGTTCCGCTGTTAATCCTCCGACATGGAGATTATCGGAGACTTTATATAGCTCAACACGGCCTTCTTTTTTTTATAGCCTTTCTCTCTTAGTTTGTCATAAAACAGGTTCTTTTTTTTTAACTGTGATCATGATTACTTTGCCTTACATTATTATTACCTTATTGTTTATAAACTTATATTTTTATGCATGTAAAATTTTATATTATCGGGTCTTATTGTAAGGAAATACGTATAACTGCTCATGCTAAAACTATGCACATAACTACCTCGTTGACTGCCTCGTTGGTCTAGTACTTAGCGTGTCCGACTACGGATAAAGAGGTCCCGGGTTGATTCCCATGTCGGACTAAAAAAAATGTATTAGGGTTTTCTGTCAAAGAAACTCTCAGTACTAATCCAGAGTAAGGAAGTTAGCGCAGTCCTGCGCCTGATCTCTCTCCAATGATGCCGGATTATCGTCCCATCGGACTATGAGAGTGAGGGAATAGAGAGTGCAACTGTGTCTTCGCACACACTTGTGCACTATAATATCTCCAGCGCAGATGGCTAATCTTGGCTGCCGTGATCGGATTAGGTCGGGAGGGCACTATTATTTTTATTACGTGCACACTTGTGGACTCCTGTACTATGTGCCACATAGTACAAGAGTCCACAAGTGCTCTCATGGCAACATCGGGGTTAATAAAGCCGCGTATTTCTCCGCTGCAGACATAATTGCAGCAAATACGCGGTAACGCCCGCTGGCGATAAAACACACATATGTCGGGTGAGATGCGGTACAATCGAAAACACAATGCCTTAGAATATTCAAATAACAAAAAATGCTTCAACAGCGAAGGATAATATCGTCAGGAAACCTGTGCTTGAGAGTTCTCCCTAATGTTCTCAAAGGTTCAGACATTGGGTCAGCGTGGTGAACTTTGATCTATAAGAGGATATCTGCGTTCAATAGTGAGCCGTTGATGTATTACTGATAATGATGATGATTCAAATATCTGTAAAATTAATATCATGCGTTTGAAGCCATAGAGGGTATATAGGTAGTAAACATTGTTGTTCTAACTGTAGGTGCATCTTCCAGATTTAAAAATAATATATTTCATTCAGTTTGGTCCATACATCAAAAAATATTTTATTAATTTCATTATTAAATTTCATTATTTTCTTAAAAAATAAACGAGGTAATCTATACGTAATAAAAAGACTTGTATAAAAGAGAAGAGTTTTTCGCCAGTATCTAATGAAACCAAACAGTAAGTATTAGAAATGAAAAGGAGGTGGGTTGATAAGGCAACAAAATCCGCCCCTCATACACTCGAAAAAAAAAAGTTCCAGATTTCGACAAATTGTAAATGTATTTATATACTTGAAGATATAAACTTTATTTTAATATAAAGTTTAGGTGATAAAAAAAATAGTAAGTTACAGAAAATATTACCCAAAAAGAGAGTGTTTCTTTTACTTTTCTTACATTTTAGTCGTTTTTTAAGCTTTGATTTAATATTTTAGTATGAGGCGCTCCATGAACCAAAATAAATTAATACTCATATAAAAGCTTATAAAAAGGAGCATCATTATCAGTTACGTTTACCATGGTTCATGGAGCGCCTCATTCTAAAATATTAAATCAAAGCTTAAAAAACGACTAAAATGTATGAAAATGTATGAAAAGTAAAAGAAACACTCTCTTTTTGGGTAATATTTTCTGTAACTTACTATTTTTTTTATCACCTAAACTTTATATTAAAATAAAGTTTATATCTTCAAGTATATAAATACATTTACAATTTGTCGAAATCTGGAACTTTTTTTTTCGAGTGTATGAGGGGCGGATTTTGGGCCTTATCAACCCACCTCCTTTATTATTTTGTTCATATGTCCCCAATAGTTTGAAATCTGCGATATTATTTTATACTTAACAATAATATTATTAATTTTCCACTATAGTTCATACTCGAATATACGTAGAGTTCATTTGTGTTACATAAAAAATAACTTTGGTTATAATATTTTTTATTAGCCATATTCTGCAAGCGATTGTACAGTCGTAAAGAGAAATGTAATTGTGATAGCAGACAATAAAGCGTTGCTTTTGCAATTCTCCGGCAATAAAGGTGACTTTGGTGTCGCCGCAGTTGAAAATACCGCTTCATTTGCTGAAGATGCTGTTTACGGGCTCATTTTATACTAACATAGGCAATAGTACATTATGGTACAAGTGTAAAAGTTGGTGATTACCGCTGAGGCGCTATTGAGACCCGAGCCGTCAGGTGAGGGTCTTAAGGTAGCCGAGGACGGTAATCATCAATATACACGTGTATCATACGACGTTTTTCAACACACTTGTGAAGAAAATAATACTAAAATAGTACATTATGGTACAAAACAGGGAAAACGAGTTGTGAAAATTTTTTCGCAATGGCGGGAAAAATTAATGTTGTTCTTTTGTTCGCCCTCTTGAGATGCTCTTGAGGGCAGGCAAAGATCGACGACCATGCAGCCTATTCAGGTGTTTATTTAATTTAATCAGTTTTCCGGAATGCGCGCGCACCTTTAATGGCCATAGACTAAAAGAATGAGGTTTCTTTTTTTTTTGGCTTTTCTCTTATAGCCACGTACAAAATGGGGAATTTCCAGTTTTCTTTATTACAGAAAAAACAAAAGTTATATTTGAGTGACAGTTTTATTTATTAAACACGTACAAGTTGAAATTATCTATTTAAATACGAAGTTGTGTGAAATGAGCAAGCAATAGGTATCTTGGCAATAGGTAGGATCTATTTTGTAATAGAAACTTTTTTAAGAACAAAGCAACTCAACCAATAAAATTAAAAAAAAAATAATCTATAACTCACATTGTGAATAATAGTAATAAAAAGTCACAGTTTGAGTTAAAGGTGTCATTGTGTGCCTAGTTGCGGTGAACCGGGAGCCATTTTATGAGCAAGTGTGTTGAAAATGTTTTTTTACGTTAACATTATAAACAAGGCAGGTATATGCGTTTTTTTATGTTAATGGTATAAGCAAGGCATGTATGTGCTCGTATAAAAATGAGGTTTATTAGGTTATGCTTACTGTAAGTCACGACGGATTCATCCTAAAATATACTGTTTACGCGTTTCCGCGATACTTCAAAACGATTTTTAGAATAGAACAATTTAATATACAAATAAACTTTTAAAAATTGCTTTCGAATCGTCAAATGAATCTACCACTGGTAAATTGCATTGGTATAACAATAAATAATAATAATAAGGTGTCAGTTACGCAAACAGTCTCGAATGCGAGGGGCAGGAAATAGTTTGCGATTATCCTATGAGAATATTTTCGATACAATTTTCGCCTGTGATTATTCCTCACATTACATTAATATAATTATCGACAAAAACTGGTATATATATAAGTTAAGCAATGTTCAAATATGAGTGCGTAAAATTTCGCTCGAATTTGAGAAACTCCTCGTGTAGCGGAGCCATTATGTATAATATGGTATTTCGTAGCACAGCACAGTGCGTAGCATAATGAACTATGCTACGCGGTGCTTTGGAAATGCGATTGCGTAGAGTAGGTAAATATACAACGTGTAACAAAAGTGTGAAATAACCCTGAAGGAGGTGAACGTGCTCATGAAACTGAACAACTTTCCCCAAGGAACATAGGTCGAAATATGAAAAAAAAAAATTTTACCTCCCATAGTAAATCAATCAGCTGATCGTCAACTTTGTATGGGAGGTCCACATTTTTTTTTCACATTTCAATCTATGTTCCTTGGGGAAAGTTGTTCAGTTTCATAAGCACATTCACCTCCTTCAGGGTTATTTCACACTTTTGTTACACGTTGTACAATAGGAGTTTGAAAAATCAAATTTAATGTAAGCGAAGCATCGGGCATTACATGGCATTTTGTATGTGAATATACGAGTACACCAAACGCGTAGGGGAGAGTGGGGGAAACACGAACGCGGGGTAATCCCGAATCCAATGGTTCTAATGTGTTAGAAAGATATAGCCATATTTTACTTGTCGCCATTTCGGAGATCACGTCACCACTAGTGCCAGTCAATAACACGGGAGATGTGGACGCACGTACTTGTCAAGGTATGCATTTTTCAATGTTTTGCATGTTTTTGATGTAATTTTTTTGGTAAATTCAAGTTGGTGTTGCTTTATTTCTATCTACAATAGTAATTTAACTTTTACATAGTGGAATACTCACATAATAATCAGCTAAATGACAATGAAGCAATTGGCAAAAGAGATATATAGAACCTATTTTTTTCCATTTTATTGTTTTCGATCCAGCGGGGTAAAAGCGAACACTCCATGTGGGGCAATCTCGAACGTTCGGTATTACCCCCTCTACCTTTTGTTGGTTCCACGTTCATGTTTTTTTATTAATTTTTCAGATGCCTCGTAATTAACAAAAGAAAGACCAAATCGAAGTATAGTCTTGAAGATCTCAAAACGGCTATAGACGATGTTAAAACCAAAAAACTCAACATCGGCATAGCAGCAGAAACTTAAAATGTTTCAAAATCAACCATTTTTGACCACCTAAAGAAAGCAGTGATAAAATAGCCAAGGTCTGGATGAAAACCTTTATTTATTTTATATACTACAGACGAGCAGGAAACGCAACTTGTCGATTGTCGACCATAAAGTGCAGTAAAATCTATTATGGCCTAACCATAAAAAATAATCGCCGAATTGCATAATAATATGGAGAGAAGAAATTATTAATGTTAGTACGTAATTACCCCACTTAGTGTTCGTGTTTACCCAACTAATGTCGGGTAAAGCCAAACACTAAGGGTTTTGGTTTTTTTTCTCATACTGTTACAATTTATTAAAAATATAAATTTTGATTAGTGAATTCGTTAGACAGATAAGTTAACTTTATAATTAAAAAATAAAGAAACTCTTGTGATCAAATTCCACTGTTTTATTAAAGTTTTCCCTTAGGTGTTCGTATTTCCCCCACTTTCCCCTATACAACATGAGCTTAATATCAAAACATCTACCGGAAATATCTCAGGCACAATGCCAAAATTCAAATACCTACATTTCATTTATACAAACTAAATAATATCTGTAACTTTTGATCGCATTTAAACTATATTATAATTGCATTAAATAATACTATTTATACGGACTTTAAGTCTAAATAATGTGCAAACAAAAAATTTTGGTGAACATACTCACATTCATACAACAAAATCGTCGAAATATATCTAGAAGAACTGTTAATTTTGTATGGGTGTGTTTGCATTTGGAATTTCTACATTGCATCGACTAGGAAGAAAGTTGGGTTAAGACAAGCTGAAACAGATTTTAAGCCTCAATAGCCCAACGGTTTAAAGTGCGGACTGAAAACTGAAAGGTCACAGGTTCGAATCCCACCCGTTGCACTATTGTCGTACCCACTCCTAACACAAGTTTTCACTTATTTGGAGGGGAGAGGAGAACATCAGTCAAGTTCAGCTTGGCTGATATTCTCTTTTAAAAAAAAAATCTTATCATTTCTGTACCTACTTAAAACATCTCTTGTAATCAATATTGTTCTCACACACAGGGTGAAAGAAGTCTGGAAGAAATCCACATTTTGTAGCGTCCTTCTATACGTCCTTTCTATATTTAAGTTTAGTTTTTAGGGTTATAATGTACAGAATAAATAAATAAATAAAGAAAATCAGTCCTGAAATATAACTCAGATTTGTATTACGATGGATAGTTCGCAATCGCACCTACCTTATCATAATACCTAGTCGTATACTCCATGAAAGTAATTTTCCTCTCAGATATTTTCCGCTAAGCTTTTTTTTATTTCGTTGTCAGCAACAATAATAGCTTGTTCTGATCGGTAAATACAGGCTGGAGAGTGCAATCGCTTTTTATGCCGCGGTATACAGCGGTTATAAAAAGCACTCTTAAAATAAACATGATATTATGTTGTGTTGACTAGAATGGAAAGTTATCATTTTTATTAGAATAACTAGACGATGGCTGCAAGTTCGTTCGCGTGGACTAAGGTTTTTTGATTCCCGCGGGAACTCTTCAATTTCTGGGATAAAAAGTGGCCTATGTGGTAATGCAGGATATAATCTAAATTCCAAATTCGTCTTCATCTAAAACCGTCTGGTAGTTTTTGCGTGTAAGAGTAAGAAACATACACGCACACACACACACACACACACGCACACACACACACACACACACACACACACACACACACACACACACACACACACACACACACACACACACACACACACACACACACACACACACACACTTCGCCTTTATAATATTAGTGTGATAGATGTGATAATAACTTTTTTGAGAAAAAAAGACCTTTCGACTAATCTATGTTCGGAATTAAATATCACGATTTCAAATTGTGATCTAATTGATGGTTGTTACTAAAAAAACTTTCGGTCTTGCGCCGCCTGTATCCAGCGTTACCCTGCGACTCGTCTGATGTCGACGGTCTACCTAGTGGGAGGTCTGACAAACCTGCGCTTTCCGGTGCGGGGTCGACACTCCAGCACCTCGAGAGGTCTTCTTTTTTTTGCTAGCCCTTTATTTCTTCTATCGTTGTATGGGCCATAGGCCGGCCTGATAGACTTCTAGAGAGAGCTGGGATGGTTGGAGTAAAAACATCGGAAGGATTGGTGCATGACACACAACAAACCATGACTGGTCTAAGTGTGGAAACCAGCCCAGTACGAAGACGAAGACGAAGATGGGCCATAGGCGTTCTCATGCGCACACCATTTCTTGTGATGCCAGGAACTTTTGTGCCAGTTTCAACCAAGTCTGGATGTGATCAAGTGGGATAGTTATACTGTGGCCTAGATAAGTATATTGCACGCCAGCTTATATTGATATTGAGCCAATTTTTAATCGTAACTTTCAAAATCTTTTTTAAGCTTTCGTTAAAAATAGAGACCTAGTTCTTTATCCAGTGTCAGCTGAAGATTCCGTTATAAAACTTATTTATTTGTGTTTTCAAGGATAGCTTGTCATATTAGGGTTGCTACATTGGACAAAAACGAAACAATTTTTTTGATTATTAGGTCATGGTAATTAATTTTGAAATAGAGTGAGATCACATCACACTAATATTATAAAGGCGAAAGTTTGCATGTGTATGTCTGTGTGTGTATATTTATTACTCTTTTACGCCACAACGAATAAACTGATTTTATTGAAATTCGGAATGGACATAGCTCATACACAGGGCTAACACAAAGGCCACATTTTATCTCGGAAAATTAAAGAGATCCGGTGGGAATTATAATCCTCCATCCAGGCGGACAAAGTCGTGGGCGTCATCTAGTTTGTTTATAAACATTATTAATTTTTTAAAATCATTCATACACTTAGTAATGTAATATATGTATAAGTCAATGTTCATACATCAGAAATTTTTGACTGACAGAAAAAAAACAACTTTTTATTTGATCTATACAATTGAAATCTAAATATATAAAAGGCAAAGGTGACTGACTGACTGACTGACTGACTGACTGATCTATCAACGCACAGCTCTAACCACTGGACCGATCGAACTGAAATTTGGCATACAGGTAGCTGTTAGGACGTAGACATCCGCTAAGAAAGGATTTTGGAAAATTTCAACCCCAAGAGGGTTAAATAGGGGGTTAAAAAATCGAACCTAACGTGAGCGAAGCCGCGGGTTAAAGCTAGTTAATTATAAAATAATACACAACTAAAATAAAAAGAATTTAATTTTTAACTTTTTTATTATTTTTTGTTATAGCGGCAATATACACATTCTGTGAAAGTTTCAAGTATCTACTTTTTACGGTTCATGAGACAGACACACAGACTAACGGACGGACAGACGGACGGACAGCGGAGGCTTAGTAATAGGGTACCATTTGGGTACGGAACCCTTAAAATAGCTTGTCTACTTCTACCTATGTCTACTTCTTCTAATATATGTTATTATCTTGTAATTTATTATATGTACTTAAAAAATAAAAATATAAAAATAAATATTTGGCAGCCCTGGATCTCAAACGAGTGTCCTCGACAATGTCACGCGCTCACTAAACACGCACTTTCTGCGATATTTTTACACTTTTCGCTTTTACAAATAAAACTTTTGAGGTGGTAGCGAAAATTTTACAAAAGTTTCACTTTTGAAAGCTATTGCAGAAGTGTTGATATAAAAGAAATTATAAATAGACCTTATTTCACAACTTCACCGCTAAATATATCCTTCAACTTAGTTGGCCTCGCGACGTCCTGGATTTAAGTTCATTTAGTTCAAATAAGGGTACTTTAAGTGAATATTAATAATAATAATGTCCTCCCGACCGATCCGGCCATGATCTCCACAGAGATAAGCCGTCTGTGCGGGACATATTATAGTGCACAAGTGTGTGCGCAAACACAGGTTCGATGGGACGGAAAATCCGACACGACCGGTGAAGGATCAGGCGCAGGATCGACAGCTTTAAATGCTCTCCGAGGCACGGGGGTGACTCACCGCCAACTTCCTAACTCCGGGCACTAACTATTGAATTACTTGGCCGAACTCCCGGTACATTTTTTGGCCCGACCCGGGAATCGAACCCGGGACCTCGTCATCCGCGGTCGAACTTCCTAAGCACTAGACCAACGAGGCAGTTCTCTTACAGTACATAGGTTTAGATCCAATATGTTCTTGTTTAAAGGAAATCCTCGATGGAATAAGTGACACTTTATTCACCACCCCGATCAGGACGTGCGGCGGTGATCGTATTATGCGGAATAGTGCCCGGAGGAAATCTCAGCATATGAAAATATCCCGGCGGAATTTGCCTTTCAAACTATGGGATTTTCTCGCGAGCCCGCCCATTATTTCGTGTAAGAAACTGCTATGGCATCACTGTCTACATTCGCGTCAGCCTTTCTTACCACTAGATACTTTCTTTCCGCGGATTTTCTTTCTACAAAATAGTGATTGTTAATGCAAAGTCACGGCGCGGCGGTGCGAATGCCTTGCCTACCTACTCCCACGGGTATTGGGTATCAATTTCAGTTTCTGAGTAGATATATTATGTAGACTTTTTATGTGAACCACGTCAAAGCATAAGATTTTAGCAATAGTAGGTATGTATCTATGTACCTACAAGTTGATTCACGCGATTGACGTTCGCGTGGATTAAGGGTTTTTAATTCCCGCGGAAACTCTCTTATTTTCCGGAATAAAAATGTATTTTTCTATAAGCTATCTGTTGTGCCAAATTTCAGCCAAATAGGTTCAGTCATTGCGGCATGATTGAGTAACAAACATCCATCCATCCATACATCCAAACTTTTGCATTTATAATATTATTAGGATAGGATTTTCATTTTAACTTATATTTTTGTTAATGATCTACAAATTAAACCTTCAATGTCTATTTCTTCTTAGGTATACATGTTACATACATTCTTTCATTTAAAAGATGAAATCAGGCGCAAACAGGCTACTGTCTGCTTTGATATAACATATTGTGGGCATCAGGGCTGGGCGGGCAGGCTTATTGAAGCACGCCATCTATTTATACGTTCAGATCTTTGCAAAAAATAGTTTATCTCATCGAGTTATAGACCATTAGAGGTGCAAACTTCATACATCAGCCGTTAAAAAGACGCCCCGTTAACTCCGTCCGCGATCCCTATCTCATTCAAAACATTGGACGCCATTATGTCCCGTACGTTACTGATAAAGATATTTTCATGTCCACCAAAAAGATTACGTATCTACTATCTGCGGATTTTCGTTGTAAAGTAAAGTAAAGTCACAAATTGTACTTACAAAGTATTGTAAAGTTACAATAATAAAGAAAACTTGTAATCAACTTGTTGGTACATATCTAATCATATTTTTTTATCTATTTTTCTCTTCGTAGAATACTTTTTATAATTAAAAGCTAGGTATTTGGAATGGGAATGAAAGTGTAAAAGAAACTTATACCCCTAATCGAATTTTGTTACATTCCATTTCATGGTTGGCGTTTCGTTGGCTTCTGTTTTCTAATAAATGTAAAAGTAAAGTTTTTTAACATCAGAAAGCATGACAAGCGATGATATAATGCTCCTGCCACCATTGTAGGCATTTACCATTTTAGATAGATAAATAGATAGAAAATTCTTTATTGATACACACAAGAAATGATGCTTACAATTGAATTTTATAATAAACTTGTACAAAGGTCTGCAACTTTAAGTCGACGCTGTTTCAAAGGAATATCATCACCTCTAGAATATTTAACCTCTCTGGTTTATTACGCCATGGATCCCATTTGCGTCTGTGTGTATGAAAGCTAGATAACGGGTTCGGGTTAATGGTCGGATCTAGTTGGATTGCTGCCTAATGCTCTCTGACACGTTTGATTTGTTTTTTTCGGGATCGAAATTTGAGTATCGGGCGCTGAAAATGCTACTTTTTAATCTAGTTCAATCGGTTCCATATGACTGTGATGTGCTATTTCCTGTTGTCAAAACTAAAATTTACATGTCATTTTAATTTTTATTCATGTCGAGATAGATCTAGACTGCGATCTCACCTTACAGTAAGTGATGCAGTCTAAGATGGTAGTGGTCTAACTTTGAAGGGGGTATGGCAGTTTTAATGAAACCCCTGTAACCCCTTATCGTTTCATACATCGATATATATGTACTAGGTACTAAATATGGCGTGGTTCGAATGCTAACTATGTTCAACTGAACTGCACTGCAGTCTGTACACTTACAATCTAATGGTTCACTAAGTCAACTATACCTTTTTATCTTACTTTAACATAGGTGTTTTATTCCTTAGATAGCGCCCGTCTGTAGTCGCTAATGTGAAGCTCTAATTAACATTGAACAGCCCAATAAAATATTAGTTATTGCGTTGCAAATTAAGAACCTACCTATATAAAATAAATAAATAAGCCTTTATTTAATGAACAACATGAGTTTGATAACAGATTGTACTTAACTACTAGTTACAAATTTTATAGGTAGGTATTGTTCTATCTGTACGTACAATTTCTTTACCCCCCTACCTATATTATGTACACATAATAAGGGCTAAAAGTTAATTCTGTAGCAGCTAGAATTATTGTACTCATAAATCCGGGAATTTACGTATTTTGGCACGGACAATAGCTACGTAAGTAGTTTATGTTCGATCTATTTGTCCAATTATGCTATTAATGTTGTTATTTGTACATTGGTACGCGAAATAATTGTTTGTTATTTATTGTCCCCGATAATGTAATGTTGTGTATTTAGATGTCACATAACGTAGCATTAAGAGAATTAGGCGATGGGTACACAGTTTTATAAATTAATAAATAAACAAGCTTTTTCCGCGACTTGGTCCGCGTTTAGGTTTTTAAAAATTCTGCGAAAACATTTTATCTAAAAGCAGCCTTCCATCCATCCATAAACCCATCCATCCATCTATCCATCCATATAGCCAAACTTTCGCATTTATAGTATACTTACTTTCCGCTAAAGTATACATTATATGTTTGTAAGTAACATTACTAAGTTTGATGAACTTTATTCCTGTTTCAGAATGGCGACTAAAACAGCGTCTGCAGAGACGGAAATAACAGTAAGTCTATACCTACGTATATTTCTCATGTCTATCTTCAATGACTAATTCAGTAATTTAAGCTAACCTCAAGGTTAGACTAAAAATTAAGCTCGGAAAAACACAATTTTGTGTAAAAAGGAACGTCAACGAAAAATCGGTCCTGAAAATGTAACTGACTTTGTTATGATATTGTACAGATTCTTATCATTTTTGGACTAACGCCAATGTTAACAACATAATGATTCTCATCATCATATTTATCTCTGTCACAGAATTGGTAATCGAATAGAATTGGATTGTTTAGTTACAGAAAAAGAAACGGAAATTTCGGCCGAAAGTAATTAACTTTCGGCTTAGCTTTGGTTGAGACATCGCTAAAAAGAATTAGTATGAACAGAATTGAAGAGTTACAAATTTTTAGACTTCGAAATGGTGTCGAAAAAATACGTTGTTAAATGCTTTACTAACGAATTTGAAAGATGCAGAAAGTTTCGGTTGAGGAAATGCTAAAAATACTACGTAAATATGAAAAGAACTGAAGGTTTACAAATCCTTGGATTTTAAAATGGTGTCGAAAGAAGAACGCTGTTAAGAGCTTTAGTAATGAATTCGGAAGTTGCAGAAACACAAGTTCTCGTGACGATTTGCCCAAGACAAATTGTAGACGAAGCGTCCGTTATTGGGGTCGCGACCAAAATACATGGCGGCGGCTCGCAGACGGCAGTAGGCGGCAGGCGGCGTACGCGCCGACCGCGCGCAGAACTCCAACTCAAATGTGCCAGCCCATCCACTATCGCCAGGCTATATTTAACTGGTGCGACTATTAATCTGCATGTTCCATCACAAAATTTGGCAAACCGTTTTCAAAGTGCAGTGATGTGAAAATTAATAGACATTAAAGTGAACTGTTTCGTTTCAGTGCTATATGACAGGGTTCGCAAAACTCGAAATATAACTAGTAACGTATTAATATTACACAGGAAGTAAATATCATAATTTACCGTAACGCCGGTTCTAGTGGGTATGTTATATCTATTTTTTACTGATCTTGTCAATTTGCCAAATAGTGATCGAGCTTTAGGTGTTATTTATGATTCAGTAGAGATAGATAAAATAGTAGTGAATTTATGATGAAAAAACTCCTTTCAGCAATATGAATCCTCCGTCAGCGCTGGTCGGCGCAATGAATAAAGATCGTAAGCCATTCACATATACGCCGGGAGGGCTGGATCTCTCGGAGATCAAGTCGGAACGTATGGCACAACGGTTGATGAGGAATGCAATGAGCGAAGGAGTTCCTGAGACGCAAGTACAACCTATACAATCACCACCGGTCCAGTTGAACTCAACAATACCCAATTTCAATTGTTTACCAGTACAAGTATTTCCAACCTTTCCTCTACCAGCGAACCCAAAATCTTTATTAAAATCTAGAAGTAATCCTGATCCACAAAAAGCACCAACAACAAATCCGGCATCGTATTTATTTATTTCTGATGATAAACCTAGCGCAGATGCATGGAAAAATATAAACAAACCATCTTTACTCACTTTAAATAATAACAACGGACCATCAACAACAAATGACACCACAAGTGCACCGTCAAACTCTTCGTTGGTTCAACCAGCACAATATGGCAGCGATGGTTTTACCGAAACTATATTACCTGAAAAAAGCTTTGATGATGAATATTTTGTTATTGAACCTCAAGGAAACATTAAGATGATGGAAGATAAAATAAATAAATTAGAAAATAATACCACAACTAGCCTACATAACAATAACAACGCAAAAATGTCAGATATATTTGTGGAATCCGTTACTGGCATTGAGAAAAGTCCAGTAGTATTACCATCTTCGTCATCGCAAGATAGAACGACAAATGATTTTGAACAGGTCGATTTGAAATTACTGTGCACTTATTATATTTATATTTATATGTCTATTTACATTTTATGTTATACGTATTTACTCTACCACATAAAAGATCTCTAAAGAATGCACTAATACTATTTTATTGTGAGTCTTCTAACTTTTACTTTTATATTAATTACTTTTATAAAAATCTTATTGAACTTGAACTTATGTCACTAACTATACTCGTACCATTGAAATTTATGAGTTTCATTTTATATTTTACAGTGTGTAAATATTGTGTTTATTTATTATCATTTTAACTTGCTTTCAGAAAAAAGTCAAAGTTGTTAAAAAACAAACCAAGACTACAGAAAATGAGGCAGACCAAAATGGTAATACTGAAGCAGCAGTAATAGTTAAACTGCCATCAAAAAAGTCATCAGCTAAGACTGAGACTAAAGTAGAAATTTCAACGAAAACATTGCCCGATGGGACGATAGAAGAAGTTAAAAAAACAATTACAAAGACTACTGTAGATGGAAAAACTGAGATAAAAACGGAAACAGAAACTCGTATTTTGCCGAAAGAAGAGGACGATACTGTAGAAATTGAAGAACAAGAAGAAGAAAGTGAAGATGTAATTGTTGAGGAAAATGAAAGTGAACAAAATGAGGAGAGCGCTGTGGAACATTCTACCACTGTCACAACAAAAGTGACATCTGAGAGCAAGGGTACAGAAATTGAAGAAGAGCCTAAAGAAACTGAAATAAAAGAAAATGGAAACATTGTTAATGGACAAGAAAAAACTGAAATTAGCACTACAAAGAAGGTAGTTGTTATTCAGTCCACGGATCAAGAACAAGATGAAGAGCAAGACGAAGAAATAGAAGAAGAAATAGAAGATGCTGATGTTGAAGTAGAGGAAGTAGTTGTCTTGAAGAAAGTAGAAAATAAAGAAACAGAAAAAACTGATGATGCAGACAGTGATGGTAAATTACAGACTACAGATGACGTGGTCGAAGAAGAAGAGACTGAAGAAGTAGAGGAAGAAGAAGTAGTCGATGAAGAAACTGTAGAAAATGAAGAAGAAAACGCTCAATTAGATGACAAAAAAGATGCTGAAGAACCTGAAGAAGATGAGGAGGTTGAAGCTGAACAAGTTGAGGCTGAGGAAGAACAAAATGAAGAAGAGGATGAAATAGAGGAACAAGATGAGATTAAAGAACAAACATTAGATAACGAAAAACCAATCACTTCTTCAGAAGAAAAGGAAAAAATAGAAGATGACGCTGAAGAACAATATGAGGAAGCAGAAGATTTACAACAAAAATTAGATTTGACAGAAAAACCTGTCACAGATATCGATGATAAAAGTACAGAACAATTAATAAAGGAAGAAGTAAGTGAAAAAGCTACTAATCAGGAACCATCGACAGAATTGCCTGAATCAAAAGAAAATATCACTAAACAAAAGACAGATGAACAGGAACGTGTGGTCAAAATAACGGTTCAGTCGGAACCTAAAGTTTCATTTGTTTCATTTAGAGAGCCATCAATTCCTTTGGAAAAAGTGGAGGATGTAGAGATTAAACCTATCGGCCCAGCTCAAGAAATAATAAAAAAGTGTCATACAGAAATTATAACTACTACAAAGGATGAACCTACCGGAGCATTGAGTACTCAGACTAATTATAACAGAATTGAAAACATTGTGACTGTTAATCGTACAACTAAAACATTAGACCATGCTTACGAACAAATTGAACCTTCGATACCCAGTGTAAAATCTTGCTATGTGCCTCCTATTGTTTCACCACCTGATCGTATTTTAACGACTCCCCAACCAATGTCTAGATCATATCAACCAGTATTTACACCAGAACCACAAACAGAAAGGAGACATAGTTTACTTCTTGATAGACTTAGTATGGAGCGTCAAATACCGGTACAACAACCGGATATTTATCACAATAATTACCAATACAACAATCAAAGCTATGAACAAAACCAATGGGTACAAGAGCCACAATCTGAAGTTTTGACTGTAAGTAATGTTAAGCCCAGTACAATTACTAAAAATCAACAATGGTATCAGCAAAGTAAAAGAGATGAAAGCTTCACTTCTAATATTGTAACGCCAACACCAATCATGCCTAGTCAACTTTCTCAAACTCAAACCTTGCCAAAACCACAACCTCAGCAACAATCTCAACCACAAGTTCAAGCTCAACCACAGTACCAAAATTATGTACAACCGCAATACACACCAAAACAAGAGTTTCAACCAACTTATACAGATAATAGGAAACAGAATTCTTTTAAAAGCGGTACAACCAACTTTCAACAGAATAGTTATCCAAGTTATACTCCAAAACCTAGTTGGGTCAGCAGTACTTTCGACTCAAAACCTACTCCTGCTGCCCAATATGATCAGTATTCTACACTAAAAACAGAATCAAGTGAAAGCTATCAGAAAACAACGCAGCCATTTTCTTCGTCTTATGTTCCCCCACCTTGGGAACAAGACCCTAGTTATGTAGCAGAAAACCAAAATTTCTATCAACCAGCACCTACAACCGCTTATACTCCTAGCACGAATCAATCATGGAAACCTAAACAATCGAGCAAATATTCGAAACCTCCACCTACTGCATATATTCCCCCAGCTCCAAACCAATCTTTTGTAAAGCCCGTATCAAGTTCTGATGCTAATTTATTGCCTGGGCGTAAGACATACTATAGTGAATATGAAAGACGTTACATATCTGTACCCGAATCTACGTACATACCCAATGAAACTAAGTACCAGGCTCAACCAGACCCTTCTCCTCAGTATTATTTTGATAATAACGAAGCAACCGAAACGGTAGAACCACAGTGGCGAAAAGAATTAAGGGAGTTCACAGAAAAGACTTCTCAAACTACAACTACACAAACTGAAAAGATTTCAGTCAAACCACCTTGGGAAGAAGATCCTAAATATGCAACAGGATACAACACATATTCATCAACAGTGGTGACACCGAGTTGGACTCAGTCGTTAAGGCCTCGTTCCTGGCGAGAAACAAGTTACGAACCCGAATATATTGGATCTAAAGAGTGGCCGAAGACCAATACGCTCGGGCGTGGGCGTCCACAAAGTTCCTACGTGAGAAACAATGTGGAAACAATCAGGGAAAGAACAAGAGGAGTATCGGTTGACCGTTACAATCCAAACAGCTATCAATCGCCACTGTCATCTGAACATCCTCCAGTTCAGAGTCACACGTTGAATCCCAACACTCATCCGAAGACCTACCATAACCCGAACGTGCCAACCTATCACGCACGTACCTCTGCTGAATCTAGGTTAGTTTTATTTTGTAGAAAAATAAATATACCTTTGGGTTGAAAATATTGTATACTAATCAAAATAACCATTTGTATTGCAGAGAGCAAACAGCACCGCACACACAACGCACATGGTACGAGTCAAAGGCTCCTCCCGTTCAGTCAAGATCATTCAAATACCTTCAATGGATAACTGGTACCGAAGATTAAGTATCTGTTAGGATTAATATAGCGTATTTTAATTACATTAGGGTATAAAATTGCGAATCACTTTTGGATCGAATGAAAATTTGCTATTATCGAAATCGAATTTTATGTGAAAATTAGGAATTAATCTTTTCTTGTGGTAATTATCTCCAAAGCAAGAATATCATTATCATCATCATATTTGAATCCTAAATTTTTTATTTAAACAGTGTATACTTTATTAATATAATGTAATGTAATATTAATTTATTATCTTTTTAATTTTTCTTCATAATACTTAAGTTCACTACTCAATGGTTTTAAGACATGTTTACGGTATGGTTCAATGTCATCATCATAAGCTTTTTTATCAGGTAATGTGATATTTATTAATGCGTAATTTTGGTAAATTAGTCGATTATTATTTTTTACAACTTGATTAATCTGTTTATATTTTTTATAATAAGTAGATTTTAAGTTTGGATTCTTGGTACTTCACTTTATTTATTTATTTAGTTACCAACTATACCAAAGTTAAACTAGTTTTAACAAATGAGTTCAGTGAAGATGAAGTACCTAAACTAAATTATTAATTCAAGTATTGTTTAAGCATGCTTTAATAACTAATCTGATTTAAAAAGGAAAATGATCTACTTCATTTAGAGGGATAAAGTTATCTGATAAATTATAATCTCGTAAATTATTTAGATTAACCTGACTAAATTTTTTTTTAATTTATAAGTGTACAGTGCTTCTTCTCGTCTTTTATTTAATAAAAAACGTTCTATGACCACTTTGTACACTATCTATCAATTGTACAAACAGCATTATGCATGAGTATATTGAATTATACACTTACATACATTCACACCAACACACTTTGCACACTGAAACTTGAATGTACACGACTACACAACACTAACTCTCAAAAACTCTACATACCTACACACACGACATATACATACACTTATTATAGGTATACGACATACAAACACACACATTAGAATATCCACGACTACACACATGCATACACACGACCCACACTCATACACACACACACACACATACACACACACGCACACACACACACACAAACAATATATTATATAACACCAAATAATTCCATCTGTCCGTTAAAATGATAAATTCATCTGGCACACAAAAGATATTGTTGTGCTTAACTAATATCGCAAAAGGGTGCTGATTGTACTTTGCTTTTTACTCCATTTTTCCATTAAATATGCAGTAAATTAATTTATTACCTATTGCAAGCTATCGTCATCAAAAACCTGTCTGTACTTAACCTAGAACTAAGTATTTTCCTAATGAAACAGATAATATTTTTTATTAACTTTATATAAGCCACGAAAATATATAACCATAATTTTATATAATTAATAATATATAATAATACTATGAAAAAGAATTGTGCCATATTACTTTATTTTATTTAAGTATGCATGAATCATGTTGTAATTATATTTCGTTATTTTATTGTGTACTGTTGTTGAGTTTAATAATTAATAATAAATGATTTAATAATTTTATGATATTGTTTATTTTCTGCTTTTAGTCGTTAGTTTTTCCCTTTTTTGACAAGTCCTCTAGGTTCTAAAGAAGTGATCCCAAGAAACTATGAAGGTGGTTACAACCTGGGTTGGTCCTGAATATTTTAACTATACTATCTGATACTTGCGACTTCATACGCGCGGATTAAGGGTTTTTGATTTCCGCAGGATTTCTCTTTAATTTTCCGGGATAAAATGTAGTCTATCTGTTAATTTTGGATAGGAGCTATCTTCATTCCAAATTTTAGCCAAATCGGTCTGAAATGGCTCGTCCAGTATCAATAACCAACACAATGGTTATGTATTACATAACCATTGTGTTACACTTCACTCGCGTGTCCGCAACCGCGCAGCTCCGATGTCAGACTCCCTGTCCATACATTGTAGTAGCTGTATATTATTCGCCTACCCACATCTGTGGCCAATACGCTACAGGTTCATTCATTGTGGCGTGAAGGAGTAACATCCATCCATCCACACATCCATGATCACAAACTTTCACATTTATAATATTAGTAGGATAGTATTTTACTGGTGACCTCAATTCGACAGCAAAAGAGGTTAAAAGCCCACCAAATCAACGATACGAAAACTAAAGATTAAGATATTTATCTCAGTCTCAAGACAATGCGATAATTGCGACATTTACAATCGGCGACAGATGTGCTGGCGACTGGCGTCTCGCCATTACTGCTGTTTCCTTGCAAATCGCATTTTGTTCTTTCTTCTTTATTGCTTTTAAACTTTTGAATGCAACTTAAGCAATTTATGAAAATTTTGTGTTAAAAGTACTTTTGTTTTATTTTATTCCGCTCTCTTTTTTAAATTTATTATTTCGAATTCGGTTCTTAGGAAAGTCTTTTACGAGTTCGCCCCATGTTACAACTAAAGTTTGGTAAAGTTTGTACCTAGATGTAAATCTATAAGTCCCTTTAACTTTTAAAATATATATTTTTATGTAAAGTCATAGCAGTAGACATATATGGGTTGGCCACAATATGGAGGAATCAAATTTTTTGCAAGCTACAAACGTTTGATAAAAGGATTTATTTACAAATTGTTGAAATAAAAACGTAATCTGGACTATTATAGTTTTTTCTTTACATAAAAATGTTAAGTAATAATTTTTGTTCTACTTATAGAACCTTAGTAAACTACAAAGGAAAGTAGCTCTTTTAGCATTAATTTGCATTCATTTAAAAATTCTCATAGAGAACCCTAAAAAAACGTAAAGGGAATTTCCTTAAGACCAACCCCGCAGTTCGTTATGTTTCACCGAGGGATGCCCATTATCTTAGAAGAAAATGATATATAGGAAATTGTTCTAATCTATATACTCTACCGAGAATTTTCCTTTTCCTTTTTAACGTACGTCGATGTATGTGATGTTTTGATTGGTAAGCATGAAGGGAAAGGAATGATTAAAGGAAATGAACTTTTAAACGGATAGGGAAATGTTCTATGAGGAATTACCAGACTCAAAGAGTACCTATTGTTTCCTTTATTAATTTAGGGTCTTTTTACCAAAGCAGAGTAGAGTAGAAGGTATCTAAACTAATTTTTATGACCAAATCAATTTAAGTATGCTTGACTGGTGGGGGGCGCATTTTTAACAGATTTTAAAAAAGGAGGAGGTTCTCAATTCGCCAGAATCTTTTTTTTATTTTTGTGATTTAATATCTTATAGAGGTAATAAAATAAACATAAAAATTCTTTTAACAAAAATGACTTCTAACGCCACTACAAAGTATAGGTATAAAATTTGAAGATTTCCCTCGATTTCTCCAGGATCCCACCATCAGATCCTGACCTGATGACAATGGGACCACCTGGGAAGTATACCCTTTCAAACAAAAAAAGAGTTTTCCAAATCGGTCCAGGCGGCTTCGAGTAATCGGAGAACATACATAAAAAAAAAGTTTCCGACGAATTGAGAACCTCCCCTTTTTTGGAAGTCGGTTAAAAAGGAGGCTAAATTGTTAATAGGTTCATCACCATCGCTGGCATCAACCTCTTATAAATGCTTAGCAACAATTTTCTAGAAAATATAATAATTTAATCTCTTTACTGCCGGTTTCCTACACTTATCACTTCTCTGCCTTTACAATTCCTGTCGTCGTAACTAGTCTGAGATCCTAAGCGTGTCCTTTCAAACTATCTAGGGTTGACGCTAGTATCCTATTATTTAATTTAATATGTATATTATTCTATTAATATTTTGTTACTCAATCACATCGCAACGACAGAACCGATTTAGCTGAAATTTGGTACATAGCTAGATTATAAACTGGAATAGGACATAGGCTACTTGTCCCGGGAAATAAGAGAGTTCTCGCGCTAATAAAAAACCTTAATCTAAGCGAACGAAGTCGCGGGAATCATCTGGTTTTTTATATTACTTTAAATTTGCACTTCTGTTTCTTTTTATTTCATAACCGATTCGGCTAAAATTTGAATAAAGATAGTTCATACCGAGGATTAACACATAGGCTAAATTTTATCCCGGAAAATTAATGGCGTCCCGCGGGAATTACAAAACCTTAATCCAGGCGGACGAAGTCGCGGGCACCATCTAGTACAACACAATTGGATAAGTAACTTATTGTTTAACGTCAACGTGGATTGCCGGCCAAGCAACCAGAGCTGGTTATGGAATTGGTTGTTGAGTTCTACACTTTTACTTTGAATTTTTTTAAGCTATTGCATAGCTTCTATCGCGGGCCTTGAGCGTGAAGACCGAATCCAGAAATTCCATAACGAAAATAATCTGAAACGGGACTCCTCTCACCGCTAGATGGCCTTGATAAAAAATTCTATGCAATAGCTTTATCGCGGCAGTCCCCGAGTGCCGCACGTCTTTTTTTAAATATTTTAAGCGAGTATGTAGTATTTCCAGGTTAAACGCCGTTCCAGATGAAATCGCTGAATCGAAAATCAACAAACAAAATTTCGCATTTACATTAGCGAGAATTTGGAGTAAATCTTACTAAAATGAAACATTTAATATTATTTGAATATTTTTTATTCTTTTTGGCAACCCTAAATCCATCCAGCCGTGAATCCTTATTTCGCGAGTTCTACGAACTGTTAAAATAGTCGAAGTGGGGTAAGAAGCAGTAAAAACTATTTTTAAGTTGATCTTCACTCCGGTGACTTCATGGTAATACTATTTTATGGGTGACTAGCTTTTCCCACAATTTGCATTGTCTTTATTATTGACAAGTGAGAGACTGACTGCGATCTCACCTGATGGTAAGTGACGATGCAATTTAATATGGTAACGGGCTGACTTGGAAAGGGTATCGCAGTGTGAATTATATCTCTAATCGGTATCAACATACCATCGTAACGGAACGCTAAATCGCTTGGCGACACGTCTCTGACAATGGTAGTTGAAAACTAGCCACTAAAGCTTTCCCAACAGACTAAACCAGGGATAATTCAGAAATTATGAATTCCTTGATTGCGTCTTTGCTGGGCATCGAAATCGAGACCTAACTATAAAACTACACCTGGAAGGTTGTCAAAATTATAGCTCATTCTGAAAAAAATCCAAAATTAATCCGATTGATTCAATCACAGTTAAAATTCCAAATCTAGTAAAGTATTAAAAGTTCCGACATTCTTCTTTTACAAAAGTTTAGGGTCGAGGTCGTATTTTACCGCAACAATATGTGGGGCCACCCGAACTGTCAAAACTTGACTCATAATGTTACTTGTAGTCCATTTCAATTTATTTTTCCTACTTTTGCGAACATACTTTCGCAATAAGTTTAAGCAGATTTGTTGGAGGGGCTTTTCTACCTCAAGCCCACGACTTTGTCCGGATTTAGGATTTTCAAAAATTATTGAGCGGCTTTTGATTTTACAGGATCGAAAAAAGATAGATAAATAGATAAAAGCTTTATTGCACACAAAAAAGAAACAAAATTGAATACTGGATAGAGTCAGGCGTTACTTTGCGGAAGTTCATGATTAACAAAAAATGTTAGAGTTATTTTGCTGTAATCCGCCAACAGAAAAAATCTGTATGGTCAAACATGCAGTTATAAGCTAAGCACCGCTTACCTCCCCAACCAAGCAATAAAGCAAAGTTCCCAAGCAAGCAATGCCACCACCACTCACATGCACCACCACACAAGACTTTAATACTACTCTCGACGCACGTTTCGCCCCGACACCGGAGCATCCTCAGGAGATATCGACTTTACAATGCTGTATTGTCTAGTGACGTGTGTGTGAAATGCGCGGTATTATATACTATTTTAAACATCTCCTAGACAGTGGGCACAAATTATCATCCAACCATACATATAAAATCCTACACACCTGCGATAAAGGCTTTCGACTGAGCATGTTAGAACAATTAGAAATAATCAAACATAATAAAAATAATAAGTTTGAATTACTAAACGAACAAGTCAATGTTTCAAATTCACCGTTACTCCGTTTATTCGAAGGGGCGAATCCGGGGGGGTCCGAGGGGAGTTCGGGGGGTAGTGGGCGGGGCAACGGTAGTGGGGATAAAAATAGTATATAATACCGCGCATTTCACACACACGTCACTAGACAATACAGCATTGTAAAGTCGATATCTCCTGAGGATGCTCCGGTGTCGGGGCGAAACGTGCGTCGAGAGTAGTATTAAAGTCTTGTGTGGTGGTGCATGTGAGTGGTGGTGGCATTGCTTGCTTGGGAACTTTGCTTTATTGCTTGGTTGGGGAGGTAAGCGGTGCTTAGCTTATAACTGCATGTTTGACCATACAGATTTTTTCTGTTGGCGGATTACAGCAAAATAACTCTAACATTTTTTGTTAAAATTGAATACATCTTATAATTATACGCATGCAAGCTATTTCTGTGCTTAATTTCGTAACAAAATTGGTTTTGAGGTTTAGCTATTAAAATGTAACTGTTACCGTCTCTTTCTGAAACGAAATTTTGTATTGAGAGTGTATGGAGCTACTAAACCGTGACGTCATGTTGCAACAGTGCTCTCTTTTTCTAACAGGAAACTTAACATTGTGTTTTAATATTGAAAACCATTATTTTAAACTAGCTGATACCCGCGATTTCGTCCGCCTGGATTAAGGTTTTTCATTCATGCGCGAACTCTCTTATTTCTCGGGATAAAAAGCCTATGTCCTATTCCAGACTATAATCTATCTCTGTGCCAAATTTCAGCCAAATGCGGCGTGATTGAGTGACAGACATACAAACTTTCACATTTATAATATTAATAGGATATAATAGAATGTACTTATAAAAATAAATTGTCAAATACCCAATTATACGAGATCAAAAATATCTTATGTCCAGTCAACATGCTCCATTGCAAGAAAACAAGGTATTTGTTTTTTTTTATTCGATGACAAGATAGCCCTTGACTGCGATCTCACCTGATGGTAAGTGACGATGCAGTCTAAGATGGTAGCGGGCTAACTTGGAAGGGGTATAGCGGTGTAAATTCAACCCATACCCCTAATCGGTTTCTAATCGCCATCGTGCCGGAACGCAAAATCGCTTGGCGGCACGTCTTTGACAGTAGGGTGGTAATTAGCCACGGCCAAAGCCTCCCACCAGACCAGACCAGAGACAATTTAGAAATTATAAATTCCTAAATTGCCCCCGCCGGGAACGAACCCGAGAACTCCCAGTTATAAGACCACAGCGCTCGCCCCTGCGCCAGGGAGGTCGTCAAAATTTGTTTGGACAAAAACAAACATTTTGGCGTTTTGGAAAAAAAACCTCTTTGAAAAGCGTTAAACCTAGTGCAGGCAGGGTCTAGGTGTTCCACGTAGACAGCACGTTTTGCTCGTACAGTAGTAGTAGCTCTGGCCGACTTTATTACACCACTTTGACGCCTCGCTACCCCGCACGGGCTTCGTTTGAATTTTAAAAAGCGGAAATTGTACAAACAGACTCGGTGATTTCAATGTGTGATTTTAGTTGCCAAATATGAGCATGTCAAAAACTTTTTTTTTTTCACAAAATGAAATGTTCTCTCATATATAATCAACACACGCATGCAGATAAAAATGTTTTTAGCGAAACAAAAATTTATGTGTTGGGCCTATTTCACCGTCGTGAAATAAGTTTTATCCGAGCGTTTTGATATGTTGACAGATTTTCAGTACAAAAGCTGTCAAAATGTCCAATTTATTCCTTAGTTAAACGTTTCTCGAACGCCATGTGATGGAGTGGTTACCCCTTACCGAAGAGTGTAGAGTTGGCAGACCCTTCATTAGGTGTACTGACGTCAGACGAGTCGCAAGGAGTTGCTGGATACAAGCGGCGCAAGACCGAGGCTTGTGAAGTCCATACAAGAGGTCTATGTCGTCTATCGGTTGAAATAGATGAAAAAGAAGAAAACGTTTAACTAAGGAGTTTTGACTATTTGCTAGTTTTTACTCTTTTATTTGGATAAATTTAGTTTCTCGTGTTTAATTTACTTACTTAGATTTTCTCTTATAACTTTCTATAGCTAACTAGGACTGAACCTCACTGAAGACCGTCGCGCTTCATCGCCAGACATCATTCACGTCACGTCCTAGCTTAATTCCGTTAACTGTTTTGTGGTCAGCTAAAATTAAATTTTCAAAAGCCACTCCACTTTTACTATCTTTCTAATTTTCTATCTTACATTTCACTCAATTTCAACTAGACGCGGTTGTAATCTTAAGTTGTCTCTTAGTTGGAAAAACGGAAGCCGGAAGGGCATTCCAAACTTCCAGGCTCAACTGTAGTGATTGGCTGAACTTGTCGCGTACTTTTTCCAACAATACATTTTAGCTAATAGCGAATGAGTATCGGCCAATGTAGCAATCATTTTTAGGGAATCTCCTACAGGTGCCCCAAGATCGAGTTTTGTGGCCTTTCAAGAGATCTATATCCAATTGTCTAGTACGGCTTGCATGCGCGTCACGAGAAAATGTTGTCTACCCATTTACCTACTCGTGAATTTGTATGAGATTTTACAAGTAAATGGGTAGACAAATAATAATAAGTGGAAACTTGTGTTAGGAGTGGGTACGAAAATAGTGCAATGGGTGGGATTCGAACCTGCGACCTTTCAGTTTTCAGTCACCTTTAACCGTTGGGCTATTGAGGTTAATACTAATCTTCTTAAAAGATCTTCAGAAATCCTGGGGTATGGGGTTATGTGGGGTTTTTACCCACGAAAACCACCTCCATGGCCACCCTCAGCGCATATTGGAAATCTCCGTGATCTCTTAAGAACACAACCGGATCCTTCCAAGAGCGACACCCACTGGGCTCGTCTCTGAGGCGGAGATATGCGTTTTAGATTTATGCGTTTTGAAGGGAAAACCCCCATACTTACACCAGTCTTTTTTTATTATTTTTTTTTATTCCACCACAATATGGACCACGTCAATATTTTATGTCATTCAATTAGCTACTAATTTTATGTTATAATTTTCTGACTTGTTAGTTAATTTATTCAATAATGCTGTGTACACATATTAGGGGTTGTTACTTGGTTCTTGATAAGCTGTATGTATTTATATTTGTGCACTTTTTAGTTTCAACTTGTTTTGTGTGCCTCTTTAATAAAATAAAATAAAAGTCTAAGGAATCCATCTTCCCAGCGTCATGTGCATGATGGAAAAGTGAACGGCTGGATCCGCAATTCCAGCCGCTCGCGACCTTAGCACATGTTAGCTCTACAGATCTGTCAGATGAGATGATGATGATATAAATTGCAAAATTCTTCTGCGAACTTCTTGTGCGAAATAAATTATTATTATTACCCGTAACTAAATATGGAACTTGCGAAATTAACACAGAAATTAATTTTTAATGTAAATATCCACGAACGTTACAACTATTATTCCTATTTGAATTTGGTCCCTAACTTGGTGCATTTGCATTTTTGCTTTAAAACGGAAAATTACTATTGTTGCCCGTTGTAAAATGAACCTCTTTATTTTTATCGTCTGTAAAACACTTTATTCTTATGTAGATTTAATAGCCCCGGTACACATTGGCCGAATGTATTTGATAAGTTCCGGCCAATATGTTATTGTGAATTGCACCAAGATCTTAGGTTTTAGGGTCCCGTAGTAAATCTTTAACTGTCTGTGGGTCACAACAACTAATAATAGACAAATATCTAATAATGAGTTTTAGCCATTGATGTTCGATGGTTTTAGCTGATCAAGATAATGTATTGTTAAGTACAGGACTGCTTGGAACAAACTCGATAGTGGTGATATAACATAATGTTACATTTAACTTTGTTTCTTATAATTTAAGTCTATGATAAGAAGTTTTTAATACCATAAATACATTGTGTGCGTATTCTAACGTATTTTGGCCTAATCACCACGCACCCATGCCACGGCCACGCGTGGCAATTAAATGCTCAGTTCGCTTTGCCGAAATCAATGCCCGAGCCCTTTAGGCCAATGTGTCCAGGGCTCTAATCTTCTAAGTAATGTTTGTATTTGTTCTCTTTCTCTTAGATGTATCTATACGAGTATAATTATTATCACTCTTTGTCTGGTGGGAGGCTTTGGCCGTGACTAGTTACCACCCTACCGTCAAAGACGTGCCGCCAAGCGATTCAGCGTTCCGGCACGATGGCGTGTAGAAACCAATTAAGGGTATGGGTTGCCACTTACCATCAGGTGAGATCGCAGTCAAAGACTATCTTGTCATCAAATAAAAAACTCTTCCTAAGAATCGCACGGTTATTAGATCATGTTTAGAGAATAACAGCGCTGCCCCCGACCTATCACCGCTCGGCCCCTCAAGTGTATACCAGCCGTAATTGTGTCGCGGGTCAAAGAGACCCCTCATATATTCAGCAGCTCATAAAGGCGTGTTTACACGGCGTTTCTCTCATTAGTAGACGTGTGAGCTGTTTTTGTGACGCCTTTTGTCGAGTCAAATTAACTCCTCCGAGATATAATTAGTAGGGATATATCTAGTTGTTTGTTTTTATGCTGCGTGGCACGTATTTGATTATGGAACAAGACTAGGATACAGATTTTTGTACATACCCCATATTCCCAATATATCGACCGTAGCAATTAACAGTGTCGGATCTACATTTTAACGATTTTCATTTTATTGCATTAAAAGTCTTAGAATAAAAATAGCAATGCCCCCACCAATTATGAAACTTTTAAAATCAACCAACCATCTTTGGTTTTTGCAAGTGCAAAAATTAGGTATATTGACTATTCTTCACTTTTCACATATTTGAAACTTTGAACGGCCTTACCCTAAAGTAGTGATTTTTCACATACGACTATGTTAATTGCTACGGTCGATATTTTGATACTAGTTTATGTCCGCGACTTCATTCGCGTGGCTTAAGATTTTTTGATTCCCGCGCGAACTCTTTTATTTTCCGGGATAACATGTGTAATAGGTACTTTCGCATTTAGAATAGGTAGGTAGGGTAGGAAGTAGAATTTACTCTCACGCCTAATTCATATATGTCAGTGAGGCCAGAGAGGATTAAAATAATTAATGTAAATATTTACAGATAAATATATATAAATATAAATATATTCCATAAATAAATACTTGGATTATACTCTAAGACCTGTTGATGTACACCACGAGAAAATCTCTATAGAAAATAAATATACTAGTGGTTCGCCCCGAACTGAGACCTCGCGATATCCCATAATTCCCAAAAGTTTTAATTATTTATTGTAATAATTAACTTTTAACATTAGACGCAATAAAAAAAAATAGTTGACATAAAACTGTTTTACTGACACAGCGCCATCTATTAGCATTATTGTGAAGCTATTAGCATTTAAAATTAAATAAATTCGTTTCTTTATAACATTTATCTAATTTTAGTATTTGTTGTTCAAGTACAGGATATAACTGAATTTTCAACCAAGTTTCACGTTTTAATATTCAGTAATTCTGAAGTTATAGGGCTCTGACAGACATTTGGACGTACACACTTCTCTGTCTAGTAGGCAAGCGCATTAGTTGACTCAGAGAACTCGCTTCGCTCGTTCAATAAATATATGTTAGTCTCTATAAAGGAAATCTCTATATGGATGCACATATGCAATAACGTTTCAACCCACAAACCTTTGTCAAATTAAATACATACTTAATGTATAAAGTAATAAAGTTAACTTTTCAATTGATAAGTTTTGTGGGTTGACTTTTTATTGCATATGTGTGTCCATATAGGAAAGGGGACAACCTGGTTTTAAAAAAAAACCTCTCGCAGTTCTGTGGTAGAACCGTGAAGCAGAATTTTCGGTACATTGTGATGAGAAATAAATGGCTTTATTATTTACTTTTATATTTTATTTTAACATGTCTCTTAATTAAGGACGAACCCATCAATTTCAATTTCTATCGTGCAACGTACCTATATTTAAATCAACAAAGGGTTCTTTAACATCGTTACTCGCCTGTGTGTAACACCTCCGCGTCAAACGCAATCAACGTAGACGTAGTCGCCCAAACAGCATTAGCGTTGACTATACGGGATGATATTTTTGGTAGTGCACAATTTTTAAGCTATTGCATGGCTTCTATCGCGGGCCTTGAGCGTGGAGACCGAATCCAGAAATTCTGTAACAAAAATAACCTGACACGGGACTCCTCTCACTGCTAAGATGGCGTTGATAAAAAATGCTATGCAATAGCTTTACCGCGGCAGTCCCCGAGTGCCACACGTCTTTTTTTTATGTTGTAAGTATATAAACGAAATTTAATCAACACGTATTTTTTATTTTTTTATTCTACTTAAGAATACTAAAGTTATCGTTTACCAAAGAGATCCACTTTTAAACAGATGTTTAGGGTCACCCTACAAATGTAATATATCAGCTGTTGAAACATTAGGCGCGCGCGGCGGCCGTTGACCTCTGAGCGCGTATTTTAATTTCGTCGAATAGTATGACCATGATTTGCTTATTTTATGGTCGCGTATGGTAAAAAAAATATTTCAAAAAATGTACACAACTGTTAATCGAAATATGTTCTATTAACGATATAGAACCACCAAAAAAATTTGTGCACTATCTAAAAATCATCCTGTATAGAGATTTATGATACAAATACACGGGGATGACACTTCCAAACTTGAGCCCGGAAACAATTTTAGCTTTATCTCTCGTTGTTTTTAGCTTGCGCGTTGTTTTATGATATAAAAATTAGCCCGTAAGCTGAAAGTTACATTAAGCTCTTTTTATTACCATGATTCCTTTTTTAGGACTTCGTACCCGAAGAGTAACCAACGGGACCCTATTGTTAAGTTTCCGCTGTCCGTCCGTCTGTTTGTCTGTCAGCGGGCTGTATCTCATGATCCATAATACGGTTTATATTATAAGTTGGTAAAATCGGCTCTCATTGAAATGTTTTCATTGCTTCTCTGTGTTTTCACGGGGCATTAACATCAGGGCTACCTTTATTTCACAACAAATGCAATTTAATCTTCATAGGGTCAAGAAGAGTTTACAAATCGAACGAAAGCTTTTATGGCGTCCCAAAAGGCCCGTCGAGGGTACGTGGACGTTATATTTATAGCGCACTGAGCGAGAGTTGGTTTTATCCAAGTTCTTATTACGGTCCGGTTGTTTTTTATTTGAGTATCATTGATTTTTTTGGACTAGCTTTGTTTGAAGAGGTGTTAAAGAAATGTCATTGGGGTTTTCACCAGGTTGCTATTGAGAATTTCTTGACCCCAAGAAATTCTTGAAAGAATTTCTTCATGAACCATTAGAACTTCAGAACTGTATTTAGGGGCTACTTGCCTAAAGACTTCTACATTGGGGACAATTTGTTATGGTTGGTGTAAAAGGGCACGAGTCATTGGATTTAGGATTAACATCTCTAATGCCTGGAGCATCGAAACAATTGGGAGAGGGAACTTAGTTCATTAAAAATACGAATGTCTTGAACGCAAAAATACACATGCAATATGTATAAAAGCTGAAGCATTTTTAAATCCTTTTAGTTGAATAAAACGCAGGGCCGCGGTCACGTACTGGGGCAAATAAGAATATACGCCTCACTCCTCTTCTAACCGTAAAAATCTCTTTTTACAGTCGTGTAACAACGAAATGCTCTTGTGGAAAACTATGCCACTTAGAGCGTTCAGGCACCCTGGATGTGTTTAAAAGGACCTGGCTCTAATTTATTGCGACACATTAGGACTTTTATATTATGAATATGGAAATTTCTATTTCGTAAATCCTTTGAGTTTTATAAATGTGTAGGAATAAATGAAACTGAAATATTTGTCTGTGAGTATGAACTATCTATCTCATATTAGGCTCAAAAGTTTACTGAACAATCACATAACCCAAACACTTAGTAATTTTCGGAACTGATTTTGACAAGATTTTCAAAGAAGTTGGAAGATTATACAAGGAAGTGACTTAGGGCTTCTTCGAAGAAAGATAAACGTACAATAAGGGCCAAGACCCTAAAGCATTAGGCTTTAGGGTCTTGGTCTCGATGTTGGCAAAAGGCACAGAGCACTAACACATACATACCTATTATATGCATTCCGGAGACGGGCATAGGGTTTATATTCCGGAAAATATAAAAGTACCCCCGGTATTTAAAAAAAACTCATAAACGATGGTGGAACCCCATGAGAGCACCATTTCGTTAAGAATATCTGCTACCTCCAGGATGGTTGTTTTGGCCAGCGCTCAGCGGGTAAAGACCGGTATTCTTGACCCGGGCCCATAAGAGGCCAGGGACGTTCCGTTGGCTACCTTACTTATAATTAGGTGCTTATCCCCGATGGCGGTGTCCACTTCTTATAGGCGGACAGGTGAGACCCGCGGTGTAATGTGTGTAGGATGTGAATGTGTGTATGTTTGTACGATCGCGGAGCCCAAGTTAACCCGGCGATGGCGGGAAAGTAGAACTTATTGCCTTTAATCATCGTCAAATAACTGAGGAACAAACTAGAGATATTTTGTCAATACAAAACGTCTGTAAGAACGTCTTATTTATTTCTCCTTCACTCGGCAAAAAATAAGCCAAGTAGCGAGTTCCTTTTCCAAAGACGGGTAGAATTATGTAGTTAGTATTCCGGATATTAATTTCCTCCACAGGAATAAACATTAAATCGGAAGGGACGGGACGGATGGAAACAGTGAAATTACATATTTATTACAACGAATGAGGTTAGAGGGGGCCATTGAAAAGATTGTCTAGTGTGTTAATGACAGAGTCGAACTCCCCTTTTGAAATATGCTATTTGTTATAATGGTGGCCCCTAGGGTGGCCCCTTTTTAGGGTTCCGTCCCCAAAGGGTGCCAACGGGACCCCATTACTAAGCCTCCGTTGTCTGTCCAATCGTCTATCTGTCAGTTTTTTTAGAACTTTTCACATAATATGCATTTCTATTGCCGCTATTTAAAGAACCAATAATATAAAATATAAAGTTAAAAATTAAAGAGGGTCTCCAATTTCCATACTATGAATCTTTGCTTTTGCTCTTAATAATAGCTGGTTTAAAAATCTTTACGATGGTATGGAACTCTTCATCTGTGGTCCGACTCTCACTTGACCGGTTTTCGATTTATAATAATATATTATGTATCTGTAGAGGACGTTATTTATAAGATTTTTGTTGCACGTTCCCTTTATGGTTCTAAATTCTATATTATTAGGTGATGCCTGCGACTTCGTCCGCGTGGATTTAGTTTTTAAAATTCCGCGGGGTCTCTTTGATTTTCCGGGATAAAAGTAGCCTATGTCACTCTCCCGGCCCTCAACTATACCCATGCAAAAAATTACGTCGACCCGTAACTCTGTTGCAGCGTGATTAAAGGACAAACCAACAAACTTTCGCATTTATAATATTAGTAGGATTTGGAAGTTGGCCACGCTGACTTATAGAACTTTGAGTTGTGCTGTAACTTATTCTTACAGCCCAACTCAACGTTCAATAAGAGTAAGAGTAAGAATAAGAGTAAGAATAAGAGTAGGAGTAAAAGTAAGAGTAAGAGTAAGACTAAAACTAAGGCTAAGAGTAAGAATAAGAATAAAAATAATTTTATTTACCAAAAATAAAATTAAACACTATTTTATAACAATTTTATCAGGCCAGGGCATTCCCCTAATTTAAGGTTTGGTAAGCATAACAACTACGGTAGTTAACGGTAACTATGAATGTGACACTAGAATAGAATAAAGCAACTCAGCTTCTATAATAATAGTACAAAGCTGGACCAATTTAGTATTACAACAAATAAAGCACTTTTGCTTAGGATTCGCAAGACATATAGAGGTTTAAAGCGTATTGGAAACTTTGCACATTACTTGCGATCATAAAGACAAATTGCAGTTAGACGTTTGTATCTCCGCCTTTGAATCCCCTACGAGTTTCTATAAAGAAAATAATGATTCAAATGATCTAGTGAAAACTGTGTTTTCCTGTTGGTTTGTTCTTCAATCACGTAGCAACGGAGCAACAACGAATCAAATTAATTGTTTGCATACACATAATATATAGAAAAGTTATTAAAATAAACTTAATCAAAGTACTTTTGAATCATCAAGCTGCACTGGTTCGGAATGCCGTTCCAATCAAAAAGAAACTGACAGAAAAAACATACCCAGAGATTAACACACGAATAAATAGAAAAAAAAAATAACGAATAATTTAATCCCGGGATAATTGCTGTATAAACTTATTTTTATTAAAGTTCTAACTATTTTATAATTTTTTTTTTGAAGGTCAATAATTAGCGATAAAACAATGTCAGATGTAATATTAAAAAAGAAAAATAAATAACTTAAATTAATGTCATATTTTTATAAAATGTTTTTTTTTTTTTTTTTAGTTTTGTTAGTTTTATAAATTGATGTAAAATATTGATATTTTAAATCTATTGTGTGTGTTATAATAATAAGGAACTTCAAAATTATTTATTTCATGTAGGTCAACTTGTGGCTCTTAAGACAAGTCAAAACTTTACCACGTTCAGACTCAGCAGACTCTTCCACTCTTCTTTCCACTAGTATTATCTAAATATTCATACACCATCTATGGTAGGACGTTATGTAAGATGCTGTGCTGTCGTTGGTTCAGTTTGTTTCAGCCCTTACACTTTTATAATAGTGAAGATAGAAAAATTACATCAAACTTACATGCAAAATGAATTTGCTTAAGTTCGCGCTAGAATAAAGTACCAGTTACAGTGATTCATTGATATTATGGCCCGAAAGTAGAGTTCACTACTCTGAATCACATACACAATCATGCATTGATAACGTTTAATCCGGCTGTTGTATCACGAAATTACGGCGCCGCGTTCAGAAAATAGTGCTTCATGTTTTGAAAAATATCTTAGAATGTTTTAAAACATGGCTGTATAACATTTTTAGTAGTTTAGATGGATAGGTATGTAACAAATTAAAAAAGTTTATAATAATAAAATGACATCAAAAGAATTTTTTATGTCATCTATTGAAGTACATTTTCATGAGTTTTAATTTTTTTCCTACGCTGTGGTAATTTAAAGAAAGAAAAATACATTTTTCTTTATTATGCTTGGACTTTACTCTCTAGTGATATAGACCTCTAGGAGTTGCTATCATGACGAGTAGCTACGATTACGTATTCATGATGTCGCATGACGTCATCACGTGTCGTTGCCGATGAGCGTTGTGTTTGACCTGGCTTTATTTAGCGTGAGTTACTACTACGAAATACTGGAGGTATTATAGGTAGGTATGTTATAGAATTATGTAGAATATCGAATAGAAATTTTCCAAATTGAGCTGTATGCTGTATGCATAACGTTGTATCTTCACATATTAACAACCATTAGGTACGTGGATAATGGTCGGGGAGTATTATTACGAGAACGTTACGATATTATGGTCTCATACTTTTAAATGTGTTTCAACAAACACGCTAGGATAAATATTTGTTCAAAAATTGCAGGTTGTTGATGCAGTTTACTTAGAGTTTAACTGAATGTGAGTGGTATCATCAGCACGTTAGGAACTTTTGACTAGAAATTTAATAACTAATATTATAACCATTATAAGAACGTAGGTAAGTGTTATGTGTGTAGCAATTAAATATTTATAATCGGAGAAGTCTGCCAATTTGCCTGGTGAAATTGTTTCTCCCTGCGAGATCAAATCAGATATGAGGAGATTCGTAGGAGAACCAACTTCGATATAGTTCAGCGAGGCGTGAAACTGAAGTGGAAATTGTTCGGGGCACATAGTTCGATGAACTGATGGTCATTGCGGTCCCAAGGCGTTGGAGTGGCGACCTTGCACTGGGAAGCTCAGTGTGGACAGGACCCCCACTAGGTGGACTGATGACGACAGGGAGCCGCTGGATTCAGCGCAAGACCGAGGCTTGTGGAAGTCCATGCAAGAGTCTTTTGTTCAGCACATGAATGTCTATCGGTTGTTAAAGAAGACGAAGATTGAAAGGAAGTGAAATGAAACGAAAAATAAGGAAAATCGCCGACCTTATTTAAAGAGCAAGTTGTGAAAACTTAATTTAGGTTGGACACAAAATAGTTAACGGAATTAAGCGCGAACGTGAGCGAAATGGCCACCAGCGTCTAATGAAGCGACAATATTCGCTTGGAAACATGAGGGACTGTAAAAAATAATAAACAAAGCACTTTATCAACGGTGCAAATTTTCCACGCCGGCGATTCGAATGTGCAAAAGATTTTGTAGGGTGTTTGTAATAGTGCGCCGGATATGTTGGGCTTTTTATCGGTGAACGGTTTGTATTTGATTGCAAATATTATTTTTAGTGTAAAATATGATTTTTCATTGGCAAATTCAATGTGTGAAGATGTAGGCTTTTTATTGTGTTTCTTTACAAACCATTCTACCCTTGAAACGCAAGACACAGAAAAGATCTGCACCCCTATGTAGTTGAAATCACAAGAACGTGCACTAAGCGCTTTGCTTCTTCGTTCCTGATACGCACCGGTAAAATTTGGAATGCCCTTCCGGCCTCCGTTTTTCCCTCTAACTATAATTTGGGTACCTTCAAATCAAGAGTGAATTAGCATCTTTTAGGCAAGCGCGTTCCATCTTATCTTCACTTACCATCAGGTGTGATCGCAGCCAAGTGCTAGTCTATTTATTTAAAAAAAAAGAGTGTACGCAATTTTGTGCGCGTGAACTGGGTTATGCGTGGAGTTAGCAAGTTAGTTTGTTAGTTTTCTACCATCTGAGACTGCATCGTCACTTAGGTACCATGACGCGAGATCGCAGTCAAGTCTGGTCATTGAATAAAAAAAGACTTGAAATAAAGTTTTTAAATTCAGTGTCAAGATAGACCTTGACATTGAATTATTATATTGATAGACCTGCGATCTCACCTGATGGTAAGTGACGATGCAGTCTAAGATGGTAGCGGGCTAACTTTTATTAAATGCAGCTTACTTAGGTTGATAAGTTTTTATTAGATATAATGTGCACCTATGAATTTAATATGGACCTAACTTCTCATTTTATTTTCGCTCAGTGATTTAAAAATTTAAAATACGGTAAATAACGTTCAAATCAACTTAGGTAACTTCAGGGCCCTCAAACTAAACAATTTTCTAAATTAAATAGAACAAACTAATTCCGAAAACGAGCAAGCACGCGTTGCTAAAATTAATTTGTTACTAGCGACGGTACAATTTCGTGGTAAAAATGAAGTGGAAGGAAAGAAAGAGAATTAGAACAAAATGTAAAGAGGGGCAACTGAAAATTTCATTTCGGTTGCACACAAAATAGTAAACGAAATTAAGCGCGAACGTGAGGTGAATGACGACCAGCGTCTAATGAAGCGACGGTCTTCACTCACAAAATATGAGAGATGCTTAAAAAATATTAAATAAAGCACTTTATTAACGGAGAGAATTCTTCCGCATTTTCGCGGTGGTGTGTGGTGGTGCGAATATGTGGAAAAATGCGGTGCGGACCAGGTGTTTTAACATATTTATTTCGTTAAGCTTTTTTAATCTGTTCTGAATTTATTATTTGAGTAGAGTTTGAGTATTTACTTTTATTTATTGTATTATTTTATATTTTTAGGTTTGGTGTAAGTATGAACTCGTTCGAGTTTTTCGGTATACCATAGCCGTCGACATTAGACATAAAAAAATTATCTAATATCCTAATATCTGAAGTTACTTAGGAGGAAGATACTTTGAGTTGTTTTAGAATTTTATCTATAGCAAATAAATAATTATACCGACTGCAGTATAGGCAGGTTGAAAATTATAAAACACACTAAGATCTTATGATTCAATATCGTGACGCAAGCTCTTTTTAATTTTTCTCAAGCGTTTTACAGAATGAGACAGAAAAAAACGAAACAAAAAGTATATATAAAAAGTTATTATAGATTTAAACTATGTACTTACCTACCTATATCGTTAAAAATTGTGTGACTTATGACTAGGTGAAAACTGTGTTATAACGAAGTACAAATAAAATAAAAAATCTCGAATGAATAAAATATTATGAGGTGACTTTTGAAAATGAAATTTTGGTTGGCCACGAAAATGTAGTTGACGAAATTAAAAATGCACGTGAGGCGAAAATGCTGACTAGATCTAATGAAGCGGCATTTGCTCAAAAATATGAGAGACGCTAAAAATAATAAATAATGTATTTATTAACAGAGACAATTTTCCAGGTCGGCATTGCGAATATGAAGAATTGAAGTGTAAAAATTCTTTATGATGTTTTTAATTAAGCGTTAAATATTCTTAGTTTATTCGCAATCCTGTTGCGAGAAAGAGCTTGGACTAATTTTATTTTAAAAATTTACCGTGAATTGAGAAAAGGAATTATCTTGTTGAGATAAACTATGATAATAATTAATTAACGAAATAGTTTTAGATGATTTAAGAAATTATAAATAACTGAACAAAAAAAATTATCATGAGTGTGTTCATTATTATTATCATATTTAATTTCTCAAACAAATAAACTCTATACATCACAACAGTTAAAAAAAAAAAAAATGAGTTTTAACTCTTTTAATTTTTTGTCTTTATATAAATTGGACTTTCCGGACTTTCATTTGAAAACTCGTTAGTATAAATTAGGCGTGTGTAACTCTTTACTGAAACGACTACGTGACTTCAAAGTGATCTACTGATTTAAATCTCTAACACCACTACTAATGTATCATTTGGCTCAATTATTGAATTTTGTTTCAAATTGACGTTACGCGTAGTCGACGCGCTCGCTGACACGTAGAACGTAGAGTCGAAAGATCGGGAATTATTTTTGATGCTTTAAATACAAACTATAACATGTTTCTGTCTTGTATTTTTTTATTTTCTCCTATTTCATAAAACAAATATGTGTTAAATTCTTAACAAAGCCAATTAAAAGCGATAAGAGGTATTTAATTTAATCGCGCTAAAATACTTACTGCTCTTGTTGACAATAGAACCGCTTCATTTGAACCATTTGGATCACCAAAGGGTTCAAATGAAGCAGTTCACTAATTTGAATCTTTGCATTGACCCAGATACAAAAGATCCAATCTTAACAAAGGTACATTTTTGCCACCTCTAGCATAAAGCTGTAAAAGTTGCGCCTCAATGGTGACCCCAAGCGAAGACTGTACACAAGTTTAATATTATAAGAAGACGGCGAAGGTTTTTACGTCAGCCCCGAAACTTTGGAACTGTCCGCAGCAATTACAGGATTTGGCTTTTATGCAGCTCCTTTTGTGCGCCATGAAGTGTACTCAGTCGTAAATACCTCCGCTGTAATGGCGGAGGCACTGTCAGGGCCTTTGCGTTTTTTGTAATGGAAGATCGCGATTTATATCTTAACGCACTTTTCCTTTTAGGGTAACATAGGTACCGTTTAAATTGGGTGACTTCCGAGTTTCTCAGACGACGGAACAAGTTTTCTTGTTTTAAACTGAAACTAAAGGTGCCGTTTTCTCCTCTGATAGTATTTTCTGATCATTTAAGGCGCGTTACTAATCGTAATTTCACTACCGCGGGGCTGATTTTAATAAGAGGTCAATGTGATTTTGCAGCTCAAAACTAGTCAGACTTAAATTTTGTTCTAAAATATAATAGTTTGATAGAAAACGCAGTTCTGTAGGTGGACCGACGAGATTAGACGAGAGACGCAGGGACTGGGAGCCGCTCGATACAGGCGGCGCAAGATCGAGGCCTGTGGAAATTCATGCAAGAGACATTTTCCCACGAGTGGATATCGACCGGATAAAGAAGAAAAACGAATGCAGTGGGCTGTGGGCTTCGTAGAGCTATCGTAGCTCTATAGCTACGATGGCTCTACGATGGTTCTAGTAGTCTAAGTTTACACAAAAGTATTTATCACTACACCTCATCGAAATGAGAAATAATAATAATAATAATTAATAAAGTATACAAATAAACTTTATATAAATTATACAAATAAACCTTATAAAATAGGTTCTACAAGGCTTTAACTAGGCCGGATGTAGATCAAAATGCCTCTGTATCCTGGTTACAATTCGGTGACCTATTTGGGGAAACTGAGGGTTTTGTATGTGCAATTATGGATGAAGTTATCAAGACTAATAACTACCGGAGACACATTATGAAAGATGGTACTCTTGACATATGTCGAGCGTGCCATCATCCTGGGGAGTCCCTCAGGCATATCGTCTCCGGTTGTTCTTATCTTGCTAACGGCGAGTACTTGCACAGACATAACCAAGTAGCCAGGATAATCCATCAACAACTTGCTCTTCAATACGGTCTTGTAGCAGATGAAATGCCATACTATAGGTATGACCCAGTGTCAGTTCTCGAGAATAGTAGTGCCCTGCTCTACTGGGATCGATCAATTATCACTGATAGGTATATTGTAGCCAATAGACCTGATATAGTGCTAGTTGACCGATCAGCGCGTCGAGCGGTAATTGTCGATATCACAATTCCACATGATGATAATCTGGTGAAGGCGGAAAAAGAAAAATTGGCAAAATATTTAGACCTTGCCCACGAGATTACCGCCATGTGGAATGTTGATTCAACGATTATAGTGCCGATGGTCGTTTCGGTCAACGGTCTCATAGCGAAAAGTTTCGATCAACATCTTAAGAAACTTTCGCTTAATATTTGGATCAAGAGCAGGATACAGAAGGCGGTACTCCTTGAGACGGCACGCATTGTGAGGAGGTTCCTCACTCTGGAGCCCTGACCACTGGCTGCTTGGGTCCCTATCCCGCAGCAAGTGGGACCCATTCGTTTTATTGTTTTTAATGATGTTTTTATATTTATATTTGTATATGTATATTTGTAAACATTTTTAAAAATAATAGGATGAATGTGTATGAAAATAAATGAGAGGATCTTAAAAAATACGTGGATAAAAAAAAACAGGTTTTGAGTGTTGCATCTTGCACTAGGTCGGTACGACGAGGTAAAAAATACGATAAAACTAAATGTAGGTTCAAAGATTTTAGTAAGAAAAGCAGCAAAGAAAAGCCCTTAAAAAAATATTTTTCTGTTACTAAAAATTCAATTAAAAGTACATTACTTACCTTTACAGGTTTCTGCTCCTCAATTACAAAGCTTTTACGAACAAACTGAAATTGTTTTCAATGTAACGCTATGATTACGAAAAAATATTGGCAATAATAACAGGAAGACCTCAATTTAAACATTCGAAAATATTGAAACGTTAACGAAAATCAACATTGGAATTTCGGAGTCTATTTGATGTCCCAAGAGCTCGTGGGATATTTTGGGTTGGTACTTTGTAAAGCTATAAGTTTTGGTCTATCTTTATATTATACTAGGCGATGCCCGTGACTTTGTCCGCATGGATTAAGGTTTTTTGATTCCCGCGGTAACTCTTTAATTTTCCGGGATAAAAATATGTGTTATTCAAGACTATGATCTATCGCTGTGCTTTTCAGCCAAATCGGTTCAGTCGTTGCGGCGTGTTTGGGTATCAAACTGCGGCCATCCATCCATATATCCATCCTTCCATCCATCCATACATCCAAACTTTCGCATTTATAATTTTAGTAGTATTAGTTAAATAACTTGGAAGAGGGTCAAAAATGAGGAGTAGTCTGGAATAGCACTTATATCTTATCCCGGAAAATAATAGAGTTCCCGCGGGAATTAAAAAACCTCAATCCACCCGTACGAATTAGCAAGGATCAGTGTAGCATACAGAGGGTAGGAGGGTAGTCTGTGAATATTGGAGGAAACATGTTATAAATACAGGCGCCATTGAGTCATTAGTCAGTCGTGCTAGGATCACGGGTCGGACAGCACGTCGGTTGTGTAACACACATTATGTGTGCCTGAAGTGTGCATTAGTATATGCGGACTATATACTATATACGTGAGTGTTTGAGTATACTACAATCAGCTAGTTTAAAATACTTCCTCAGAACTAACTATGGGTTCTGGGGCTATATTTTAAAATTCAAACAAGGAAGTGAGGCGTCAAAGTGGCTTGCAATAAAGCCATTGCCTTTAGAACGTGCTGAGTGACCCGGGAGTTAGTATGACCGCCGATTGTGGGGTTTGTTGAACCCTTTTCTACTGTTGGCAAGTATTAAGAGTTTGCCATACCACTTAATTCATACTTAATATTATAAAGATGAAAGTGTGTTTGTTTGTTGATTTGTTGGTTTATCCCTCAATCACGTAGCAACGGAGCAACACATCGACTTGTATTTTTTGTACCTTTGTTGTATTTTTCAGAACCTGCGGAGTGATATGGGCTGCTTTTTGTCTTTGGTAAATCAAAGAATTCCCGAAAATTTACTTTCATAGCCCGATGGGACGGAAAATTCGACACGACCAAAGAGCGATCAGGCGTAGGACCGACGGCTTTACGTGCTCTCCGAGGCACGCGGGTGACTCACCACTGACTTCCTAACTACTGGCTAGTACTGAAAATTTCTTAACAGAAAACCCAATATACCTTTGGCCCGACCCGGGAACCGACCAAACCGTCAAAGACGTGCCGCCAAGCGATTTAGCGTTCCGGCACGATGGCGTGTAGAAACCGATTAGGGGTATGGGTTGAATTTACACTTCTATACCCCTTCCAAGTTAGCCCGCTACCATCTTAGACTGCATCGTCACTTACCATCAGGTGAGATCGCAGTCAAGGGCTATCTTGTCATCGAATAAAAAAAAAAAAAAACCGAACCCGGGACCTCGTCGTCCGTAGTCGAACTTGCTAACCACTAGACCAACAAGTCACGAGCTAGTTTAGTGATCTAATAAAACAACAGCTTATTCTACCACCAAACTACGATTTAATATCCTCAATCAGTGCACCCGTAAACTTCAACCCCCACAGCATTACGTCATTGCTGCATCAGCACAATGTATGAGAAGTCGAACATCGCGGTATGCCGTAATCATACTTAACCCCAACCCCAGCTTCGTTTGTCGTAAAGCCTTTTACAGCTGCCGAACCTTGCGTTGCTCATTGCCAATTGACAATAAACCGGTCTTTGTATCTGAGACTATAGATTGGTACAGAACAGACGTACAGATTCCTAACGTCATGAATGAGAACAACGCTCGTGTAAAACTCTAGTTATTAAATGACTTTTCAAATTTTACGGAATATAATACAACTTTTTTTTTATTCGATGACAAGATAGACTGCGATCTCACCTGATGGTAAGTGACGATGGAGTCTAAGATGGTAGCGGGCTAACTTAGAAGGGGTATAGCAGTGTAAATTCAACCCATAGGGTTTCTACACGCCGTCGTGGCGGAACACGAAATCGCTTGGCGGCACGTCTTCGACGGTAGGGTGGTAACTAGCCACGGCCAAAAGCGTGTTTTTACGTGAAAAAACTACGTAAAAACACGCTTTTTTATATGATTTGGAATGTTTGTATTTTGATCCTGTAACGAACAAGAAAAATAAATAAATAAATATACTTAACGAGCAAGAAAAATAAAGTACATACGATATTACGTTGATTTTAACAATGAAATCTAATCTTGAAATCAAGTAACGCCATCTAGGATCATTTTTAGCATAAATTGACGACAATTATAAAGAGCTAGCAATCTGTCTTCTTATTAATACAATAAAATGGAAGAGAATGGAACGGAACGGTACATGAATAGAATATTTTTTTGTGCAAATAAACTTTCAAAAGTACTTCGTCAAGTGAATCTTACCACTTTGCCGATACCGATCAGATATCTGACTGGGGTCCGTATCGGGCTGAGAATGTTCCCAAAGACTTGCTTTATGTTCTGTGCGAATTGGCCTTTTGACAAGTAGAAACGACAGTTTCAAGTTTACCTTAGGGACTCATCTCTTGGAATACTTAGTGTTCTCTTGATTGAATTTAGGTTACGACGGTCAAACTCAATGGATACTAGCCAATATAGAAGAGTTCTTCCTAATGTCCACAAAGAAAGATAACGTCTACCAATCAATAAAAAAAGTGGAGAACTATGACCTGATCTAAGTAGGCTAGTGATTAGTTTAGTAAGATAATGATGAATAATCACTACGTAATATCGCGAATCCGTACAATCCAGGTCGGGATAACCGTGTCTCCACTGTACTATAGCAAAATAATGATGAAGAATTTTTTTATTCGACGACAAGATAGCTATTGATTGCGATCTCACCTGATAGCGGTAGCGGGCTAACTTGGAAGGGGTATAGCAGTGTAAATTCAACCCATACTCCTAATCGGTTTCTACACGCTATCGTGCCGGAACACTTAATCGCTTGGCGGCACGTCGTCCCACCAGACCAGACCAGAGACAATTCAGAAATTATAAATTCCCAAATTACCCCCGCCGGGAAGCGAACCCGAGACCTCCCTGTTATAAGACCACAGCGCTCACCACTGCGCCAATGAGGTCGTCGAAATTAGGTATAACATTAATCCGAAGAAAAAACCAAATGGAACTTCATCGTCAATAAGTAAGTGTATAGGTACTTACTTACTACTTATAGGTGCTTGAAAGACAAATCGACTGCTATACCTAATCGATAAGATAAACTAATCGTAACTTTCAGTGAGGGGATAGGAATCTGCTATGGCCACTTGGGCACAAGTTTTGATTGGCCGAAACTCAATTGACGGTAATATGGGGTATTGTGATCTATCTATCGCGATCGAGATGATTTCTTTCTTCTTCATAACAATACTACTTGCTATTTATATTTATCAGAATAGCATTATAATCCTATTTCCTATTATTATCCTATTTAATCATACTAATTAATGCGAAAGTTTTTTTTTTTTTTTTTTATATATTTTTAGCGAGCAAACGAGCAGGCGGGTCACCTGATGTTAAGTGATTACCGCCGCCCATGAACACTTGTAGCACCAGAGGCACCACCAGTGCGTTGCCGGCCTTTAGGCAGTTTGTGAGGATGGATGTATGGATGGATGTTTGTTACTCAATTACGCCGCAACGATTGAACCATTTTAACTGAAATTTGGCACAGAGATAGATTATAGTTTGGAATAACACATAGGATACTTTTTATCCCGGAAAATAGGAGAGTTCCCGCGTAATTCAAAAAAACCTCAATCCACGCGTACGTCAACTTAGTATATAATAAACAAACGTACGGATTATGTAAATATTTTGATTGAAATGTGAGTACATAATTTCTATTAATAAAGCAAGCCAAAGCAAAAGTATCGAATCCGATCTCGATTAGCGCTTCGTAATTGGGGCGCAGAAGTCCCAAATGCTTTGACGTTGTTTGTTTATTGGTCTTTGAAGAAAATGAGATTTCGAGAACTCAATTAGATGTTGTCACTCGATATTATCACCTGCGGGGAATCGAATCGATAACACGTGATGAGGGTGGAATTATACGCAACGCGTTTACCTAACAATTTATACATACCTAAGGCCGAGTTGCCGGAGATGACGACAAAGTTACGTTACAGCTAAATTACCGTTAAAGCTAAATGTGACAGCCAAAACCAGGAAATTGGGTTGCACGAGACATTTTTATTAACTTTTGAGTTTAACTTTACCCGACTGAATGCGTAGGTTTATAGTGAAAAATGCAACACCATACGCAATTTGACAGCGTATTAGAGCACGGTACCTAACGGTTACAGCTAAGTTTTTAGCTGCGTTTACAACTTTAGGGAGGTTTGACGACCTCCCTGGCGCAGTGGTGAGCGCTGTGATCTTATAACTGGGAGGTCTCGGGTTCGATTCCCGGCGGGGGCAATTAAGAAATTTATAATTTCTAAATTGTCTCTGGTCTGGTCTGGTGGGAGGCTTTGGCCGTGGCTAGTTACCACCCTACCGTCAAAGACGTGCCGCCAAGCGATTTAGCGTTCCGGCACGACGGCGTGTAGAAACCGATTAGGGTATGGGTTGAATTTACACTGCTATACCCCTTCCAAGTTAGCCAGCTACCATCTTAGACTGCATCGTCACTTACCATCAGGTGAGATCGCAGTCAAGGGCTATCTTGTCATCGAATAAAAAAAAAAGCTAAAATACTGAGGGCCTAAGTCGTAGCAATCACTTGTAGATAGGCTGATAAATCCCTACCAATATCCGGTTTAGTGTTTTTTTTTAATTTTATGACAAGCTTAGCTGATGCCTGCAATTACATTCGCGTGGATTAATGTTTTTAATTCCCTGTTGCTGTTTAATTCTATCAACTGGGGAGGTGACGATCCGTTTACAATAAATAAATAGGTACAAGAATAAAACATTTCATTCTTAACCTTCAACCATTTTCCTCATAAAAAATTAATCCCAAAAGCTGTCGCTATTAAAAACAGCCTAGCATGATTATTCAGAAGCGCTACAAAAAATTAAGCCACTTAAAAACTTTGCAATATGAAAACAAGAAGAGCTCCAGCCGATAGAAAAAGCCGTAAAAATACGTTACAATATTTTATTATCGTCTACGGTTAAGGAAAAAGTTTGAAGATGGCAAGTTGTGCGAAGAGAGATGAGTGGGTTAGGCGTTATACATCTTTGTACCTTCTTTTAAAGTCAAAGTAAAAAAAATAAAATTTTAATTCAAAATATTCAACAAGTATAAGTTCTTGCAATTCACGAGGGTACGTGAGCTTTATTTGTAGTTACGTCGTGTACGTGCACATTGCGTAAGTGTGTGTGCCTGTCAGAAGTCGAAGTGGGAGCGGTGAGGCACGAGCAAGCTCTTGCTCACACTTATATGGATACGACACACACACAACCATGAGCCACGTGCCCTCGTGAAATCAGTTTCCACCAATTATTATTGCAAAATAACTCTTCTTCCTTTATATATTACTTGGAAGAGATCACTCATAGAGATAAATAAATAAATAACTTTATTCGTAACTATTATTATCTTGTTCAATAATAAAAAGAAATGAAAATGTTAATTGCCTCACAGCAATCAGGGAAAATAAGTTGGGAGCGTTCATTACAGGGTTGTTTTGAAGAAAACTGTTTGAGTTTGGAAATAAAAACTGAATGAAGCTATCGAGCGTTCGACTCGACAAACAATTTAACGAGGCGGCTAGCGTTGCGATTACATGATGCCGTGAAATAGAATTACACATAATTATTTTTTACTCTATAAAAGACGATCGGAGACTATAAAAGATGGAAGAGTGGTTTTTTGGAAAAAGATTATCAGGACCTGCACTGGTAGCATGGGCGGGAGAAATTTTATCCCCGGGAAAAGGATAAAACGTTCATCCCCTCGCTTAGCTTTATCCACCCATCGAGCATGGGCACAGCGGTGGAAATAACACTCAGTGGATATACTTATAGAAATATACATCGCCTTTTCCTCTGTCGCCATGCTTTAGCATAGAGAAAAGATAATTTTATCCCCTGTCAGTGGATAAAATCGGGGGATTAAACTTTTATCTTCGACCCATGCTACCGGTGCTGGTCTACTTGATGAATAGAAAAAAATTCAAGATGGCGGATATTATTTTTTTCATACAAAATATATGCAAGATTTTGATATAAAATATTGGCTCCTATGTAAACCCAAGTTAAGCGAGAAACTTTGAGGTCGCACAACTACAAGAGTCACCGGTCATGGGTGGAATTGCAAACATATGACTTGCACTTTTTACTCTGAAGTGCATAATGTTAAAAACATCACTATTTTTATTGAGACTTTTTCAAACAATTCACTGTATATTGTTTTTAAAGTTGACCCAAATAGAAAATTGTACGATAATTTACTGAAAAGCAGGAAAATGTTCTACTTAAGAACGATTGGGAAAGACGGTTTTTAAAATAAAATTTTATCCTCTTCTCACGTAGAGGAATGCGTAGCTATAGTCTTATAGTAATATAATCTACAAGGTGTTAGTTAATGTCCCTATCCTACCGAAACCCATAAGTTGGGGTCGGTGTATAGATACATGAAAAAATATCATGAGACGTGTAGCTCATATCCTGGCCAAGTTATGAGGACTTCAAAAATTCACCATAAATGTTTAGGTGGCAACCTTTAAAACAGCTGATTCAATGGCAATGAACTGCCAACGATAAAACTATGAATGGATGTTTGTAGGCCTACAACGTACTACTTGCTATGCTATAACGTTGCGATAAAATATTCCAGATGCGATACCTAACCATTAATCGGCATGCAATTAAATCTGTAAACCTGTAGTATTGTTCAGTAGAGTGAAAACCGATTAGAAATCTCGTATTTTTGCAAGAATATTCCCGACTACTTTCGGACTCCATAAGTTAAAGTCCGTACCTACGTAATCCATAAAGTGACTGCCGCCTCTTTATTTGCAGGTAATTAATATCTCGCGTCGTGGTTTTGATTAACAATGACTGTATGTGAATGAACGAATGAATGTGTGTGATATTTTTAATAATAAATCAATTGCAAAACGATACAATAATTATTATTATCGCTTGCAGTACAGTGCAAGCATATTACTAGCATTTGTAGTCGAAAGCGAGCGGTGTCCGGCGTAGTGATTTGTACCGGCGGCGCGGAGAAGTGATTTTTCACCGGAGAATCACCGGTGACTCTCCGGTGAAAGTAATCGGTGTTTAACCGATTATTATTGAATCATAACTCAAGTAATTTAATTTAAATAAAAAGAAGTTTGTTGAGGAACATTGTTAATTATTAACTTAATAACATTTATTCAAATACAATTACTTTATCATTATTTCCTACCTCCTTAAATAATAATTATCATAATAAAGTAAAATATTTTTTTTCTTAATATTTTTTTTTATTTAAAACCTTTACAATACATCTAATATCATTTTGAGTTCACACAATATCGATGCGCTTAAAATTCCTGTGCATTGTACTAGAACATTAACAGTCAATAACATTTTAATTGATGCTAAATCTGTATTCGAATTCACCGGAGATCTCCGATGAATCTTCGGAGAATGGCAAATCACCGGTGATTTTCACCGGTGCTCGAAATTCCCCGCTCTAGTTCCGGCCCCTTCCAAAGCCGCGTACGTGCTTTGAATATTAAATAGGTACGTCGAACACCGTAAGGGCGAGCCCTCACTGGAGTGCGACATCGCGTTGTAAAAATCATAGACGTAGCGACCACAACGCACCGTGGAAATGTCCGCTGTGCACCGTAAAAACGGATGATTGATTAATTGATCAAGATGATTAATTACGATATCGATTATCTGATTTACTTGATTCAGGATTGTCCTGTCCTTTGGGAGAAACCAACGGAAGATTGATGCGTCTTAAGCCAAGCAGAAGTAGTACTTAGTGCGGTCCATGTCTCATTAGAAACTAAACTAATGGACAGAGTTTTCTCGTACTATGTCCTATGCGATGTAATTTTTCGTTGCGCAAACGCAACCGCAAGTCTTGCTTGTAGCCTCGCCTTTACCTCGAGCGGCGCGGTCAAAGTCATTCTTGGAATTACTACTACGGAAAGGGATTTATGTGGCGTATTGTTATTATGTCTTCAGTTAGGGTTTCCAAAATGTTTTTTTGTTAATTAATTAATTAATTTTGTATGAAAGTTTTTGATAATTAATTTTCACTTTTTACCACCGCCATTGTGTTTATGGGGTCAAAGTGCATGGGTGGTTGCTGGTAAGTTATACACATTAACAAACACCTTGTATACATATAATAAAATTGTAGAAAAGTGGTGTCTGTACAATGGAAATATATATAAAAAAAGTAGCAGGGGTTGTTATTATATCGATGCCGAACCCGAAATTGTAATTATTTTTTTTTTGTCTGTTTGTCTGTGTGTTTGTGCACGCTAATATCAGAAACGGCTTATTCGATTTAGATACGGTTTTCACTAGTATATTGTAGTAAGCTTCACTTAACATTTAGTGTTTATTTCATGTCAATCGGTTCATAAATAAAAAAGTTATGTCAATTTAAAGAATCACGGCGATCATTTTTAACGTACAGAGTACGTACTACTCGCCTCGCGCCTGAGCGTCCGTGGCTATATAAAGCGCGTTGAGAGCCGCGCCCCGAAAAGTCACTATTCCACGCGAACGAAGTCGCGGGCACAGCTAGTAATTACATAAGACTATAGCTACGCTCTCATTCATCAAATTCGGCTCAGTAGTTTATTCGCTACGGTGGAACATTCATAAATAGTCACATACATACGTACATAGACTGCTAATTTACTCTATTTTACAATAATGACGAATAATATAAAAAATAAATTACTTAAGCTTACTTTCTTTTATTATTATAACAAAATTATTTAACTAATAATTATAAACCTCAACCTTAGATTAATAATACATAGATAGTAAGTCTCTAACAAAATTCCGCTCGAAACGTAAGCTTCAAAACAACCACAACAATGTGTGAGTTCATGTAATTACATTCACCGATACGCAGTTGTGTGCGTGAGTCATGCCACAAGCGGAAGGATTGGAAAGAAATTCTCCCTAGATGTAGGGAAAATTCACCTTCCGATTTAGCCTTAAGGGGCAATTTTATAAATATACTAGCTGTTGCCCGCGACTTCGTCCGCGTCTTTTTCTGTTATTATGATCGCGATTAAGAAGTTTTTAAAAGAATTTATAATCTATATCAATACTTAATATATAAAGCTGAAGAGTTTGTTTGTTTGAACGCGCTAATCTCAGGAACTACTGGTTCGAATTGAAAAATTATTTTTGTGTTGCATAGTCCATTTATCGAGGAAAGCTTTAGGTTATATAATATCACGCTGCGACCAATAGGAGCGAAGCATCAGTGAAAAATGTTGCAAAAACGGGGAAAATTATCCATATTTAAAATATATTCTTTTACAAAGTGCTTTTCAACACAGAAACAAATGAATCTACTATTGATTTGGAATGCCGTTTGAAAAGTGTGTTTGAACGATATCATAGTTCAAATACACTAAACTATCTTATTTAGATATTTTTAGATTTTTTCTAACTAGAAGTAATAGTAATATGTGATCTTAGCTAATTTTTTTTTCACAAAAATATATAGGGTTCCTGCGTAAAAAAGTATTATTAAAGAAAATAGAAATTAAATACTTTATAGATATAAAAAATTATATATTGAAGTTTTAGCAATTATTAATTTATTAATTTAAATGCGAAATTACAATTTTAAAATCCTGTTAATTGTATCTGCTTGCGGAATAATTGCCGCTTTGACAATATTTTTCTGGCTATGTTGTCCTTTGTAGACTCATAAAAAAGTCGGATACGCAGATACCTTTCAATTATTTGCCGTACCAAGTTTCTGAGACGGTGATGTGAATTCACGTGTTCTATTGCATTTGGAAAAAGAAATTCCAATAAGGTTTTTTGTTATTATGAGTGCAAGTTTGGCCTCTGAAGTTTGTCCTAAATTGCCCAACACATACATACACATACCCAAAACTGATTAAAACATATTGTTTTAAACAGAACAAAATATAATCAACACAATTTTTTTTTCTAGAGTACCACTTGGTCATCCTAATAATTAATATATTTTGGTCACCCTAGTAATACATAAGTGAACTAATGTGAATCGGGATTAAAAACAACAGGTACTTAGAATGAGAAAAAAAGTTACGGGGTAAAATATTTCTCCTAGAGCTAGCAACATTTTCATTGCAATAGGGTCTGTGATACCTACGATTTATTTTTATGTTGTGAAGAAGGTTTTACTCAAAAATGTAAGTTTTTTGGTAGAACTTACTTGTGAAATGTGATCTTTAAATGTTTTTGTTCTTTATGTGATGAATTATTACATCCTTTCACAGCACAGTACGGCATTTTTGAATATTTTTTGCGAGCTCATCGTAGTAAGACTCGACCTTGAATACTAACGCGACGATAGGCGTACGGATACGTATTAATATCCCTAAAAATAGCTTATAATCGCGTCGACTACTGCGGTTCTAGGTATGAATATTCTTAGACCTCAACGATATTACCGCAGCGCGGCATACCTAGTACCCAAGACGGTGGCAGCATTGCCCCTTTGAATGTCCGAACTAATTCTTTGGCCAAAGTAGCTGCCAGCTCAAAATTATAAACATTTATTTTCAGTAATAAAGGCTATGTTTATGATTATGTAGATATCTATGATGTATATTTTCGCATTCAAATCGTTTATTCATGACAAAACTGTGCAAAACAATATGCAAATATTTATAATGCCAGCCCGATCTGATGATTACATATTATAACGTTGAAGGACGGGCGCTCTCCAGGGCCCGTGCCCGCATAATTTGAACCGAAATTACTAATACCGTTGATATAAACATCTAGATACACAGTTAGAAATGTAGGGTAGTACGCGGCAAGAATGACGCTCAACCCCCTTCAAGCTCCCTGCATACACTCCAGCTTTGTAGGTAACTATAGTTATCTATAAACAACGTTATAAAAAAAGATACAATGTCAGAGGGGCTTAAAAATATGCAATTCATTAATTAAAGTATGTGTGAATTGGAGTCTACCAATCCCCACTTGGCAAGCGTAGTGGTATCGCCTTCATTCGAGAAGAGAACAATTAGATAGGTTGAGATAATTCTGCCCTCCTTACGAAAAGTGCAATAACTCGGGTTTTGGGCCTCAAAGACTTTTAGCCTAACGCACATATAAATAGAGTTGAAAGTCTGTGAGGCCCAAAACCCCGAGTTATTGCACTTTTCGTAAGGACGGCAGAATGACGGCAGTGATAGGAACGAAGGCGATTGGAGAGTACCTACTGTGACGACGATTTTTTACACAGTTTTCTGTAACAATCTTAAGTATTACCTACCGCTTATTTTTATAAAGGTTAATTGTCAGCTTACTGTTAATACTGTTAATAACGAAAGTAGCGAAGCAGTTTTGGTGGCTTGTTAAGTGAAGCTTATTGACGCACTTTTGGCGTGATCTTTTATTTTATTTTTTTATTTGATGATAAGATAGTCCGTGACTGCAATCTCACTTGATGGTAAGTGACGATACAGTCTAAGATGGTAGCGGGCTAACTTGAAAGAGGTATGGCAGTATACATTTAACCCAAACCTCTAATCGGTTTCTACACGCCGGAACGCTAAATTGCTTGGCGGCACGTCTTTGACGGTAGGGTGGTAACTAACTACGGCCAAAGTCTCCCACCAGACAACTCTTCGTTTTCTCATAAAAGTTGTAAATAAATAATTATTGACTTTCAATTTGAATAAAATACAAAGAAGTACGAATTTGACGAACACGGTGATGAAACCCAACTCAAATGGTTAAGTCCTGAAGAGTGAGCGAGTAAATGTGAGAGAAAATGCAACAAGTAGCGCATTTGATATAGGTACAAAGCTTCGCTTCTGTCGGGTTTTCAACGATATCACACGACTTTTTCCCTTATTTTATGGACAATTTTCACACGTCGACGCTTTCTGGTTTCGTATTATATCAATGGTCGAGCGGGGACAAATTACGAGTGGCCAGCACAATAAACTGTTTTTGACGCGGGAAAAATTAAAAAGTTTTTAGAAGGAACGTGATTCAAAATTCGCTTTTCTTCGCAGTATTTTTTGTGTCGAGATTGGGGAACTTTTTTTTTCGATCGACTGCTCTTTTGTTTTAGGTTTACGTCAGCCAAAGTTGTTGAAAGTCTCCCTGTAACGGGACCAAAACGACTTATAGGTACATATAGGTATCTATTTTTTTTAAAGAATATTAGCCACGCTGAAGTTGAGTTGAAAAAAAAAAATATCCTTCTATCCCTTCCAAATAAGCTGTAAGCTTGTGCTAGAAGTAGGGTACGACAGTAGTGCGGTAGTAGTAGACAACAGGTGGGATTCGAACCTGCGAATTTTCAGTTTTGAGTCCGCACCTTTAACCGTTGGGCTATTGAGGCTTATTTTGCCTCTTGTGCTAAGGGTATAGAGCAATAGTAAATTATATACTTATTTTATTAAGGTCTTTTTAATCCCAAAAAATAAGAGTTCCCGCGGAAATTAAAAAACCTCAATCCACGCGTACCAAGTCGCGGTACATAATAAATAAGTTGACAGAAAGTGGTAAATAGATAATGATTATTTCTATTATAATAGTCAAAAGCAACATGATACGCTTGTAATACAAAGAGAAGACGTTCCTTTAACAAATCTCCTGAAGCTGGGAGATGCAAATGTCAACGAGAAACTTACCTATCGGCATAGATAAATGAATATACTCATATCTATGCTATCGGTCGCTTTTTAGTGCTCAGTCATATATAGATTTAACTAACAGTCATTTGTTTTTGGGGATAAAAAGTAGCCTATATCACACGTGTCATCACCTATCACCCGTGCAAATAAATAATCTATATCTATACTAATATATAAAGCTGAAGAGTTTGTTTGTTTGAACGCGCTAATCTCAGGAACTACTGGTTTGAATTGAAAAATTATTTTTGTGTTGGATAGTCCATTTATCGAGGAAGGCTTTAGGCTATATAACATCACGCTGCGACCAATAGGAGCGAAGTATCAGTGAAAAATGTTGAGCTAGTCAAACTATAAAAATTCTTTTTGAAAAACCGACTTCAAACACCACTACAAAGTATATCAAGTGTGCCTATATTTGAAGATTTCCCTTGATTTCGTCAGGATCCCGTCATCGTATCTTGACCTGATGACCATGGAATCATCTGGGAAGTAACATCTTTCAAACAAACATAGCTTTTAAGTTATTTAATATACTAACACTATGGACCAAAATGGTTTGAAATAAAGAGATTTTATTTTATTTGTAAAAAGAAATATGTACGGCAAGGAAAAGCAATAGAAAAATTATTCCTATTTGTGTCAAAAAAACGCGCGGATTTCCTGAACACTGAAAATATATTTAAGATTTTGCATTATTCTACATAATTATTTATTTCAATACAACATAGGGCAAAAATAAATGGTATTGTCGAAAAGTAATTACCAAAAAACAATTGAAGTTACTTAAAACATAAACGAACGAAAATAGCGAACGCGTCGAGTAACTTCTATCGTATAAATTTGACATGGTCGAGCGACGTCGCTGATTTTATCGGCCAAAATTAATCAAACTTTTCCCCAAGTTTGTACGTAATCCTTTACAAAATCGGAACACTGAAATTTAATCAATTTTATAGATTGAGCGGTCGATTCCTTTTACAATTTAATCCTTTTATTTTATTTATTTTTCGTTCCCTTTCTGACTCTCCTTTCAATGAATGTCCCAGTTTCCGGTATTTAAACATGATTTCGTTTTAATTATTCGTAGGCTACAGTCTACTGTGTCTGGTGGGAGGCTTTGGCCGTGGCTAGTTACCACCCAATCGGTAAAGACGTTCCGCCAAGCGATTTACCATTCGGCACGATGGCGTGCAGAAACAGATTAGGGTATATGGGTTTAAAGTACTGCCATACCCCTTCCAAGTTAACCCGCTACCATCTTAAATTGCATCGTCACTTAACATCAAGTGAGATCGCAGTCAAGGACTGAAATAAAAAACTATGTATTTTTATGTATCTTCTTCTTCTTCTTTATCAACTAATGGACGTCCACTGCTGGACATAAGTCTCCTGTATGGGCCTCCACAAGCTTCGGTCTTGCGCCGCCTGAAACCAGCGGCTCCCTGCGACTCGTTTGATGTCGTCTGTCCATCTAGTGGGGGGTCTGCCAACACTGCGCTTCCCGGTGCGGGGTCGCCACTCCAGCATCTTGGGACCCCATCGACCATCAGCTCTTCGAACTATGTGCCCCGCCCATTTCCACTTCAGTTTCGCAACTCGCAGAGCTATGTCGGTGACTTTGGTTCTCCTACGGATCTCCTCATTTCTGATTTGATCTCGCAGGGATCCCTGCATCCCTGCGAATATCCCTACGAGTTATGTAATCTACGCACAAAGATTGTTACGTATTTCGCAACGCTTAACAATTCAAATGAAACATTAGCCGTGTTTAACGCCAACAAAAAAGGAATATTCAGCCTCAAAGCGCCAAATTGATAATACAAAGCGTTCGATCGTTTTCCGAGCGTTTAAATAATCATTTACAAAATTGCCCATCTCCATCGTTATTCGTGAAATCAATTCCGTCATCAAAGTCGTGTCATGAAAATCGCTTTTACCATATCAAAGGCGAATTTTTCTTCATTTGATTGTGTAAAATAGACTAAGTACACTCAGCTTAAGATCCTTCAACTAATTTCTTCTTGTTCTTCTTCTTTATCAACCGACAGACGTTCACTGCTGGACATAAGTCTCTTGCATGGACCTCCATCCGATTCGCCGAGAGATCCGGCGTCTAAATACTGAAAACATACAAAAAGCTTTTGAAGAAAACCGGGGGCTTAAGGTATTTTTAATTTTTTGCATGGGTATAGTTGAGGACCGGGAGAGTGACATAGGCTACTTTTTATCGAGTTTCCGCGGGATTTTCTAAACTAAATCCACGCGAGTGAAGCCCCGGGCATTAACTAGTTTTAAGCATATTTGCCTGTTTGTCATTCATAGGAAAAACTACCCATTCCGCCCCGATTTAATTTTTTCATTTTATTGCACAAACAATGCGGACTATAAAAACACTGGTCAACAAAAAAACAACTTTTGTAAGGAATTCAACTGATTTTAAGAGAACATTAAAAAACTTTCACAGTGGTAATAACTTTATGTTTTAGTTAGCTCGGGTTTTTTGTGGATATCAATAAAAAGACTTACAGCTCAGTTAAAAGTTTATACATTTTTTAATTTTAAAAGTGTAAAGTTGAACTACTTTTTCTTTTATAATCGAGATCTACAGCTTCTCTTCTTAAGGTCCAACAATAGTCTGCTAGCAGGGCAGGGCTCCACTTTCCCTGATAACGCTGTTCCATACCTGCTATATCCTGGTGGAACCGTTCACCGTGCTCATCACTAACGTCTCCCATACATTGAGGTAAAAAATTTAATGTGAGTCCAGAATAGTATTTTGAGGGACATTTTACAGCCAATAATGCGAAATTAAACAAGAAAGAACACGTTCGTGGGTATGCGTGGCGATAACACTGTATACATGTTACAACAAGCACACCATGGCATAACTCATAAAAACGAACTAAGCCAGTTGTGAAACGTCTATGGTTGATGAATAGTCACCGCATACTTCTTGATATTACAACTCATTATCAATGGGCCAGTGTAATTAATGCTAAAGCATTTTTTGCTAGTTTATGTTTGGAAGGGTGACATCACGTGTGTGCTAGAAGTGTGTTTTTCTACGGGTTTTCTCATTACTGATTATTTTGTTCATGTAGAGAGTAACGTGTATCTGGTGCAAACTGTACCCACCGGGTACAATCAAAACTGTATGAAGAGGGAGCGCTAATGTTTACACCTCGCCGCGTCGAAACATAAACGCTCGCTAAATGGTTCAAAAGAGGCTGTTATCGCATTTTAGAGAACATTCTATCTTTTATAATAATATTTGAATCAAAAAATAATACGAAAAATGAGGAGTAGGTAATAGATGAAAATATGTTATAATATTTTCACAATAGATATCAGGAATTTCTTAAAAAAACTAGCTTACTTGAGTTGTCACAATGTATTATATTATTTACTATACCATGTAACCTACACTGTTTTATATAATACTAGCTAACGCTCGCAACTTCGTCCGCGTGGATTTAGTTTTTAAAATTCCGCGGGAACTCTTTAATTTTCCGGCCTATGTCCTATTCCAGACTATAATCTATCTTTGTGCCTCAGCCAAATCGGTTCAGTCGCTGCGACGTGATTGAGTAACAAACATACAAACTTTCGCATTTATAACATTAATAATAGGAAATAGGATTAATAGAATAACAGGATAAGTAATATTCGTTTTTTTAACACACTTCTCTTCTTGCATTTCTTGATATCAAAGGCTCTCTTCATCATAATATGTTAAATTCAATCAAACATAAAGTAAGGATGCCAGTCGCGAAAAATAGAAAAGCGAAATAATAAATTCGAAGTTTCGAGATTTCCAGTCGGTACTTTATGTAGTACCATTACAACCTGAGATGTTATGACTCCTTCAAGTTATAAAACATGATAAGCGAGCGCTTTAACTTAGAGAGCTGTCGACGCTTAAAACTTTTGCCTTTCAGCTATATAACTTGATCGCTGGCCGATAGGGTTTCCACAATAATAAAACACAATTAATTTTTATCTTTCACAAGTAGTCCGTAAACTGAATTTATAATCCGTATTAAAATCGTCCCGTAATAAAAATATAGCCTGCTCTAAAAATAACTTAGAGATCGTGGAAAAATGAATTATGGGAAATTGGAAACTTAGACACTAATTCCAAGCTAATTATATTATTGCTTACATTAAACTTAGGTAAAGAAAGCTTTAGAATATTTGAAATCTGTTGTTTTGTTAAAAAACATAAGACTATGTTTACAACAGCAAGCTATACATATTATAGTCATATTCGAGATTCGAGAAACACAGATCGTTTGGTTCTAAATTATGTTCCGAAAACCCAGTATTTCTCTAAAAACTGTGTTAGCATGTGTGTAAAAGTATTTAACAAAATACCCAACAGTGTCAAAGGGCTACCATTGAAAAGATTTAAAACTAAGTTATTCCAATGGCTTAATATGCATAATTTCTATGACCTTAAAGAATTCTTCGAACTTAAAATTAATTAATTAAATCATACTTATTATACCCATTGACATTTACAATTATTATTATTAAAATTGACATTGATTAGATATAGGTATGTACAATAAATTACGGAGAAATAGATTATTTTTATTGTATAAAATAATTAGGTTATAATAATAAATAATAAGCATTGGTTATGTAATGTGTGCCTATAATCTAGTAATAAACAGAAACTTGAATATTGTACACCGGCAACGGTAGAACATGCAGATCTTACCTACTATGCTAATGTAACACCTATAATATTATGTAATGTATATTATAATGTACCATGTTCTGGACAATAAATAAATAAATAAATAAATAAATAGAGGTCTAGGTAAGGGATGGACTATTTATATCTTCTGTCAATGATAGATTTAAGCTCAGATAAGGTAAACTTAATTTTAACAAAGGTAGTGGCCGTAAGTATAGTTCGAAAATTTTCTTATATATATTTAATTTATAATGTGTCCAAATCAGTCGAATATTACCATAAGTGTGTTTAAAAAAACCATACAAATACTCACGTACCGTCGTAACAGTAATTCTTTCACCGAACAAAATAGCTTTATGAATTATATTTCTGCCTTAATATTTGAGATGCTCGAGTCTTTGTAACTTTGGATACATTATGTACACGTTCGTGTTCTCAACGGTCTATTATTCTTTTGTATACGGCCGTATTGTATGCAGGCATTTTGTTATGGAATAAAGGAAACCCTTCGTAAAAAATCCATTGATCTTGACGAATAAAATAGCAAATAGGGAGCATGTTGTTTGATGGGATGAGTTCTAAATTATCATAATATAAGGTTAAGGACCCTAATAATAATTTATATTTTTTTTTATTTTAAAAAAGAATTTTAGGCAAGCTGGACTTGACTAATATTCTCCTATCCCCTCCAAATAAGCGCAAGGCTTGTGCTAGGAGTGGGTACGACAATAGTGCAACGGGTGGTGTTCGAACCTGCGACCTTTCAGTTTTCAGTCCGCACCTTTAACCGTTGGGCTATTGAGGCTGACCTTTACAATATTAATGTGAAATGATACTAGGTACAAAAGGCGGAGTTAATGCTATTAGCTATTCTTGTCAGCCTTGTAAATGCGACAGCAGGTGTACCTACGCGTGCAAGAAAAGAAGTGTGTAATAATATAAACATAAAAATTCTTTTTACAAAATCGACTTCAAACGCCACTACAAAGTATATCAATTGTGCTTATAAAATTTCTCCAGGATCCTGATCCTGACCTGAGGACAATGAAATCACTTGGGAAATATAATCATTTCAAACAAAAAATAATTTTCCAAATCGGTCCAGGCATCTTCGAGTAATCGGGGAACATACATAAAAAATATTCAAAAAAAAAAAAAAAAATCTGACGAATTTTGAACCTCCTCCTTTTTTGGGAATTGGTTGAGGAGAACATTACTTAAATAGACATATTAATATATATAATATAACATATAGTACAATACGCACACTTTGGGGATTAAAAAGATACACTTTCGAAAAAACGATACACGTACCCACAAAAATCACATTACCTACACCTCGGTTGATACACAAGAGATCAATTTCATCAACAGAGTGCGTTATCAAAGTCGATTTAGGCACATCAAAGGGGAATTTTTCTTAAACGCGTAAAAACCCACGCACAATCAAAGCGGGCGCTGTACCTATACTGTATAGGACTTTTTTTATTCAATGACCTGATGGTGAGTAACGATGCCTTCTAAGATGATAGCGGACTAACTTGGAAGGGGTATGGCAGTGTAAATTCAACCCATACCTCTTAATCTGTTTCTACACGCCATCGCGATCGTGCAGAAATGCCAAATCGCTTGGCGGAAAGTCTTTGACGATAGGGTGGTAATTAGCTACGACCAAAGCCTCCCAATCGACTAGACTAGAGACAATAAAATGAGTTAAGACTCAATTGTTACGTTTCTTCAAATATGGTTGAGCGAAGCAACGGCTGGATCATGCGTCGTGCTCGTGAAAGGGTGCCACCAACGGGAATGGCTCTGCTTTGTCTTCCCATGTTGACATGTGTTTGATTATATGTATTGCATTTTTGAAGCTTCACTGTGGAAGCACTGTATACATAGCTTAGTTTGGTTACTTATTGTAAAATTATTTTATTTTTTGAAAAGAGCAACTGCTGAGTTTCTTGCCGGTTCTTCTCAGCGGAATCTGCTTTCCGAACCGGTGGTGGATTTATGACGTGTCATAAGAGCTACAAGGTGGCTTACATGAAATAAATAAAATTTGAATTTGAATTTGAATTTTATTAATTCCATATTAGTGTAATTGGGTCTAAACCAATGAAAATTATATAAATCCCTTTAGGTACTTGTGGGCATGTACCTAATCGTAGCACAGCAGTTTGGCACGAAACCCTATCATAACACGAACTCAATAGAAATCGGTTTTAAGCATACATGTATACAGACACTCCAACAAAGCCGTAGCATACTCCAAACCGATATTATTGCAAACTCCCTCCAACATAACATGCAAACTTTGATAGAACTGTAATTCGCTTCCGTCAGTACGTAAAGCACTTTGATAGGTTTGCCCTTGGAGGCGAATTTCTATTTTACACTCTGCAAATTATTTTCAACCGATTTCAAAAAAGGAGGTGGTCTCAATTCGTCGGAATCTTTTTTATTAACTTCCAAAAAGGAGGACCGGTACCATTGGGCCGGTATCTTTTTTTTTGTGTAGGTATATTCACCGATTACTCAAGACGTCTGTACCGATTTGGCAAATTTTTTTTTGAATGAAAGGGTGTACTGCCCATGGCCCTTAGTTTAGGATCTGATGACGGGATTCTAGACAAATTGAGGGAAGTCAGTTTTTTGAAAAGTATTTTCATTTAGATTATCTTCTATATATATAAAATTCAAAGTCCTGACTGACTGACTGACTGAGATATCAACGCACAGCCTAAACTACTGAAGTTAGAAACTTGAAATTTTTACAGTTGGTTCCTTTTATGACGTAAGCGCACACTAAGAAAGGATTATTGGAAATTCCACCCCTAAGGGGTTTAAATAGGGGATGGAAGTTTATATGAAACTCCGTCATTTTTCAAGCTGTTTCCATCAAAGTTGGTATTTGAGCTTTCAGTTAAAAATAAAGAAGTACGTGTGTCACAGTTTTTGAAAATTCCACCCCAATACCTAATTCCACGCGGACGAAGTCGCGGGGGCAAAAGCTAGTTGGAATATGAGCAATCTGCCGTGTCATCAAAGACTACATTCGTCGTTGAATTATTGATTTGTAAGTGATAACATGACTGAGTATTCGCTCAACGTCAGAAAGGGAAATCAATTTTCAATACGTTGTCAGCCAGTATACATCCGAAGTACACTAATGTCAGCTGTCAGTTAAAAACGAACTCGAAAATACATTTACGAATTTCTTTCGTCCTCTAGAGACTCGCCCCATTATTTGTGCCACAATATAACTGCTCCACACGAAAATGTGGGTCTGAGATAAGAGCGTCTTCTTAAATATAATGCCATTCTTGATAATATACTGGTGGCAAAATATAGTGCAGTATCTGTACTAGTTATTTATTCTGTGATATTTCATAGTACAGAGTTAGAGGCAAAGACTTGTTACTTGTTTTGGGTATAGACATATCCGTCCGCAGGACTTAATCGCTGTCCCGGAGAATAATATCCCCAGAGAGTTCCCGGAGAATAAAATGGTAATCGCCATAGTGGATTATGGCGATTATTGGCGTTCAAATGCGAGTCGGACTCGCATTTGACCGGTTATTGACATTTTTATAGCTGTTTTGTTACTTGAGTGAATTTGCGCTGTAGTTATTGTAGTACGCAGTAGTGTTTTTGTATTCCCTTTCCTTACGCATACCACGTCCACTTTTAGAAGACTCGGTCGTACAACAAATATTTTTCATATATTTTATTTATATTAATTGTAGTCAGTTTTGCGGACTAATCTTCTAAATACGAGTATATAAAAGGCAAAGGTGACTGACTGACTGACTGATCTATCAACGCACAGCTCTAACCACTGGACCAATCGAGCTGAAATTTGGCATACAGGTAGCTGTTAGGACGTAGACATCCGCTAAGAAAGGATTTTGGAAAATTTCAACCCCAAGAGGGTTAAATAGGGGGTTAAAAAATCGAACCTAACGTGAGCGAAGCCGCGGGTTAAAGCTAGTAAAATATATATTTTTACCAATAGCTCATAATAGATTGTTCAATTGTTTTAAGCTTCAATAGCCCAACGGTTAAAGGTACGGACTGAAAACTGAAAGGTCGCAGGTTCGAATCTCATTGCACTATTGTCGTACCCACTCCTAACACAAGTTTTCACTTATTTGGAGGGGAGAGGAGAACATCAGTCAAATTCAGCTTGGCTGATATTCTTTAAAAAAAAAAAATTGTTGACTACTCCTCGATTCCTCGATCGAATCACCTCGATTTCGATCGCATCATTCTAGCAATCATTTTCAGACGGTCCCGCAACAGTACTTACTCGTACTGTCCGACACTGTAACAGTCCCGAAACACGGATGTGACGAATGTACCACACGGTTCGTTTACGTTAACCGTGATTTAGATTGACTAGTTTACGCAACGAGCGAGCACATATTTGACTTTCAATTTTGGTCCCTCTATTTGCGGCCCGCGTAGAGCAAACAGAGTTTTTTTTTTTGAAATTAGTGTCACAAAAATGCAGAAATTTATGTTGTAGGTGGTCAAAAAATATTATCCACTAGCTTTTGCCCGCGGCTTCGTTCACGTTAAGTTCTATTTTTCAAACACCTATTTTAGCCCTTTAGGGGTTGAATTTTCAAAAATCCTTTCTTAGAATATGCCTACGTCATAGTGGCTATTTGTATAACTCAGCCCGATTCATTTAATGGTTTGAACTTTGCATTAATAGATAATATTTTTACAAGCATGTTCGATTTAATGCCGCACGCTGGATTTTTGGTTAAAAAATAAATGCATGTGTTATCTTCTGATGATCCTACTATAGGCTTTGGCTGTAGAAACCGTTTAGGGGTATGGGTTTTAGTACACTGCCATTCCCATTCCAAGTGAGCCCGCTACCATCTTCGACTGCATCGTCACTTACCATCAGGTGAGATCGCAGTAAAGGACTATCTTGTCAGTGAAGAAACAAAATCCATCCATCCATCCTCACAAACCTTATAAGTAGTATAACAGATAGTGACATTGTTTCCGGCTACAAGAATAATAGGCAATGTTGAGGTATTCAGCATGCCTTGATCTGATACCTATTAGGTAATTTGCGTAATGAATGAGCATGTTACAGTTGGTATTTCAATTTAGGTCTCGCTTTGATCGATGCTATGTTACACGATTAACTATATTGAGTGATGGGCGTATAATAAGATTGGAGCTGAATAGATTACCAAGTAATTAAGACTTTGGACCCGCTTTGAACAATTTGATATGATTGATTTATTTCCCTCTAGCAAGAAAGGGATAGAGTTATTTTGCTATAATCCACCAACAGAAAAAATTTGTATGGGCAAACATGCAGTTAAAAGCTAAGCACCGCTTACCGCCCCAACCAAGCAAGAAAGCCAAGTTCCCAAGCAAGCAATGCCACCACCACTCACATGCACCAACACAAAGCTTTTTTGTTACTTGGTTGGGAAGGTAAGCGGTGCTTAGCTTTTAACTGCATGTTTGACCATACAGATTCTTTTCTGTTGGCGGATTATAGCAAAATAACACTCCCTTGCTAATCATGAACTTCCGCAAAGCAACGCCTGATTCTATCCAATTATTTCCCTCCATTACATCTATATTAATCATCAGCAGCCTATATGCATCCACTGCTGGACATAGGCCTCTTACAAGTAACGCCAACGGTGCCTATCTTCTGCCTTTCGCATCCAAACGATGCCTAGCATTTTCCGGATGACATCGTTCCATCTAGCCGGGGGGCCCCCTACACTCCGTTTGCCGAGACGCGGTCTCCACTCGAGGACTTTACGACCCCAGCGGCCATCAGTCCTCCGACAAATGTGACCAGCCCACGGCCACTTCCACGTGCCAGCCCTGAGAGCTACGTAGGTCACCTTAGTTCTCTGGCGAATTACTTTGTTTCGGACTTTGTCCATCAAAGACATTCCGAGCATTGCACATCTATATTAATACGAGTACCTATTGTAAATTGCAAAAGTGTGTTTTTTTCTTAATTATATCATAGCGTTGTCGGAACTGACCTTGACTATGGGTACAAATATCTTCAAATGCGTAGATCTAGTGCAACAAATACTTGCAGCTTAAATATTTGTTAGTTGCAAATTCCCGTGCGTCGTACGGCCACCCGTCCTCGGAACAGCGTGAAATCGACCACATACAAGGCGGCGCGATGTGTAACAATGCTCATATTCGAATAATGTAACTGTTGCAAGTTTCAACACGCTGCTGTACTGTGTTGTGTCGGACAAGCCTACTCTGCAAATTCTTGTTGCTACGCTTCGGATATTTGTTCCGGTATTCCCCGGTCTACGAATGTCGTAGCGATATTGCGAAAGCTGTGATATTATATTTTCACTTGTGACAATATAATTGCACTAGTTTTTGCGGCTTCATTCACGTCAAGTTCGATTTTTCAAACCCCTATTAATTTACCCCCGGGATTGAATTTTCAAATATCCTCTCTTAGTGGATGTCAACGTCATAATAGCTATCTGTATACCTTTCAATCCGCTCCGTCCATAGTTTGAGCCGTGCGTTGTTGTTTTTGTTGTCAGTCAATCAGTTAGTTAGTCAGTCAGTCAGTCCATCACTCATTTTCCTTTTATATATTTAGAAGATAAGGCCAGATGTAGCATGAATTAAACCAGTAAACTGCTAGTGCCAGTCTAGTGGTTACTGCGCTCTCCTATTCAGGGGGTCGCTGGTTCGATTCCGGGCACGCACCTCTGGCTTTTTGGAGTTATGCGCGCTTAAGCAATTAAATATCACATGTTTCAACGGTGTAGCAAGACAGTGTGAGGAAACTTGCGCGTCAGAGTTCTCCCTAACATTCTCAAAGGTGTGTGAATTTAAATCAATTTGTATTGGGCCAGCGTAGGTTGTCTGAGAGGAGACCTGCGCTCAGTAGTGAGCCGTTGATGAGTGGCTGATGACAATGTAGCCAGAATTTCGTCATTTTAATCGATAGACGTCCACACCTGGAAAATAGGTCCAGCTATGGACTTGCAACTATTGCATCTTACATTATTTCTATCATATTTATAAATTTTTAAACCATTGCTTTGTAGCTCAGCAGGGCTAGCATAGGCAGGAGAAATTTTATCCCCGAGAAAAGGATAAAATGTTTATCCCCTCGCTTAGTTTTATCCACCCGTCGAGCATGGGCACAGCGGTGGAAATAACACTCAGTGGATATACTTATAGGAATATACTTCGCCTTCTCCTCTGTTGCCATGCTTTAGCATAAGGAAAAGATAATTTTATCCCCTGTCAGTGGATAAAATCGGGGGATAAAATTTTTATCTCCTGCCCATGCTAGCTATGCTGTTGCATGCCCGAAGAGGCAATATATAATGCAATAAATGACTTTTGCCTTTGACTTTGACCCAGAAACTCTAGAAATCTGAGAGCGAGTGAGTGAGTTTTAAATAGCAACGCGTTGTGCCTAGTAATGCAGTTTTAACTAAGCACTTCATACGTCAGCAAAAACTGGGTTTAACCCATAATAATTAGAAGCGGAGTTTAACTGTAACACCTTTTGACGTAAACAAACACAAGCGTGCCACAGAGTGGATAAATAAAGTATGTTTACAGTTCGCCCCGTGAGAGCGCGTCGATATGAATCTAATCCACATCAGTTGATTGCGGGCCCCTGGGAATACTGCATTATACTGGTCTCTATTTAGCTTGGTCGATTTTACTCTGTGTGGTAACCGGGTTTTACCAATAGGTTTTTTTTTATTCGATGACAAGATAGCCCTTGACTGCGATCTCACCTGATGGTAAGTGACGATGCAGTCTAAGATAGTAGCAGGCTAACTTGGAAGGGGTATAGCAGTGTAAATTCAACCCATACTCCTAATCGGTTTCTACACGCCATCATGTCGGAACGCTAAATCGCTTGGCGTCTTTGACGGTAGGGTGGTAACTAGCCACGGCCAAAGCCTCCCACCAGACCATACCAGAGACAATTCAGAAATTATAAATTTCCAAATTGTCCCAGCTGGGAATCAAATCGAAGTTATAAGACCACAGCGTTCACCACTGCGCCAGGAAGATCATTTTAGATATAAAGCTACAAGTACCTACCCGGTGTCGTTCTGTCACGACAAGCCAACTCAATGGGCTAACGTGCGAAGGGATAAGAGATACGCGATAGGAAGACAGGAAACTTCTAGGTAATAATATATGACTTAACATAAGTCATATAATTATTTCTGAGAGTAAGACAGACTTTCTGGTATGTAGATAGTTGGATGTTAGATTCTTGGAACCAATACCTGAATTCGATATTTAATAGATGGGTACCTATCTCTTCAACGGCACAGTTCTCTAATGGAAATGCGCATACTGTATTCTAAGCATTCGCCGATCTAATAGAGTCGAAGTAGGAGTGAAGTCATTAGATAGTGGCAAGCGACATCTCAATCAAGTTGCTCGCTTCTAACTGAACTTGATTGAATATCTTACTGTACTTTTTATATATCGAGTTGGTTATATACTCAAAGCATATCGACTATTAACTTATTATTTTCTGCAAAGTTACGCTCGCAAGGATGATAAAATTACAACCGTCAAACTCAGAGGCGGCTCTAGCCCATGTAGCGCCCGAGTGCAATCAATATCTTGACGCCCTCTAGTAGATGCCTGGCCAAAATGGAATACTTACAATACAAGAATACCGTTTGACTTACAGTTATATTTTCACCAGTGAAAGGAAATTCAGGTGCAAAAAATGGTGCAATTTTAAATGATGTCGAGAAGCAAGCAAGCGCGGCTCGGCGCGGCGCCCCCTACAACCCTGCGCCCGTGTGCGTTGCACACCCTGCACCATAGGTAAAGCCGGCACTGGTCAAACTATAATACGTTGAACAGAAGTTTCTAACAAAGATCCGCTTCAAACATGGGGTCAAAACAAACAATGAAGGTGTGAGTGCTTTGTGATTATTTCTTGTATTGATTCTGATAAATGGGTTAATATTATTAATAACTAATTATAATATATTAATAATAATTAATAAAGCTCGCAGAAAATTATTATTTATAATAAATTGTTAATAATAATTTTCTGCGAGCTCGTCGTACTAACGCTTTAGAACGATCGTGCAATTATGGCCGTTTACTGCACCCACTTATATTAATTTATATCAAACTGATATTCCAAGGTGAAATCTGACCAATTCAGAATCTAGAATATCTTTCAGTGTTTGTGAGGCGAGCTTTCAGTGGAAACTAAACGGGTCAGTGAAACAATTGTTATAGCTCGACTAAGTTACCCCTTTGCAGTTGGCCATTGTAGTTTGATGGCCGTTCAGTTGCTAGTTTATCCTAAAGTATTCACGTTATTTAGAAATGGATTGAAATTAAGGAGGAGGAGTAATAAATAAACCAAAGTGTGTTGATTTTGACGGCCTTCCTGGCGTAGGGATGAGCGCTGTGGTCTTGTAACTGGGAGGTCTCGGGTTCGATTCCCGGCGGGAACAATTTGGAAATTTACGTACGTCTTTGACGGTAGTGTGATGACTAGCCACGGCCAAAGCCTCTACCAGACCAGACCATAGACAAGTCAGAAATTATAAATTACAAAATTGCCCCCGCCAGGAAGCGAACCCAATACCTCTCAATTATAAGACCACAGCGCTCACCACTGAGTCAGGGAGGGGAGAGAAGGAGATTTAAGTTATGGACACACCACATTTGACATACGAAATATGAGTGTCTCTGGAACTAATAATAATGTAGGGATGCAGAAAGTATCAAAAAAGGCCTACTAAAACTATCAATTGTCAACTAATGCCCTCACTAATTTTAGTTCCTTGGACACTTGTAACTGTTTACAGCGCCAAAATGGCGTCAACTATGTAGGTCCAAAAAGGATGACAGCAACCTATCCAGTGTTAATCATAGAGGCAATAAAATTATAGAGGCCAGGTCATAATTCACCACGTTGGCCAAGTGACAGAACCAGATTGATAGAATATGGAGACCTGATGCTAAAAAAAGGCTTTATTTGCTTGGCTCTATCAAAGTGGGTGTTTATACAGTGCATAATAGATCTTTGACCCAGATTCTGAATTTATAGCTGCATTTTAATCAAGACGGAACGTCATAAGGAGGCTTTAATAATAAACTACAATATCGCTTTAAAGTTGATAGCATATTAGACCGTGCGCCGCAAGTACCTACAGAACACATTTTTCTGGTGACTCAATATTGTGCCGAAGAAATGCATGCCGAGTGCCGACGTATACTAATCACATCGATTTATACGAGCTGACGACCTCATTCGAAGTTTAATGCTGAGATCTATAGAGGTTAAAACGAGACACAGATATGCTCTGACATAACTCTGTTTCGTTTTAACTCAGTCTTGAGTCTGAGCTGAGTGAGAGTGCGGTCTATAGATTTCAGCCTATGCATGAGATCGCTTCGGCTAATAAACGTACACAGCAAAGTTAGGGGTCTTTTTGAGGGATCTCCACAGTCAAATTTTTAAGAGTTTTTGTGCCACTTATGTCCAAAGGCTACTTAAGAACCTTTTTTACCATCAGCTGTCCATCTAGAAGGGGGTTCCCAACAACTCGTTTTCCAATGCATCTTGACAAGGCCGTTGGATGTTAGCAGTACCTATTGTTCTTTGAGCTATGAGCTTCTTTCCATTACCACTTTAGCTCCGTGATGCATTGAGTTACATCAGTTGATTACTATACTGCCGACGGCAGTCTAGTCCTTCTACGGATCTGCCTGATTATCTAATTAACATTTCAAGCTTTTGTCTGTAGCATTGTGACAGAATTTTTGTGAAAAAATAAAATTCATTCATTGCGTTGATTACGTACCCAGCGGCTCTTTACTCTTTGATCTAACCAATGTGCGATCTCATGTGTTATCATCAATATGCAATCCAGACGTGTCATAAAATGGCACATAAAACTGTTTTGCAAGTAATTGAAATAGAAGCGGCGGCGGTGGAAGCCATAAATTATGTTAGTTGTATGGTGATTTTTATGTTTAACAGGAACGGTTAACTTTGTTGAAACGGTAATTGAAATGGAGGGCGTAAAATATATTTTATAAAATGGGTTTTAAATTTTCCATTTAGAGTCACAAATCATCCAGTAACACCTGTCTGGGCAATGGTAGTAAACCTATAACCACCCATAAACGTAGTTGTTGCTCGTAACGTGACAATGTTAATATATTTAGAAGCATGGCCTGTCTGGTTATTTTGTTCGGCTGCCGATCATGAAGTCCAGGTAGGCCAAAATAATAATTGGGCTTTTCTGTCAATAAATTCTCGGTAATAACCCAGTTTTAAGAAATTGGCGTTATTCAATTCCATACCTCGGATATCACATAAAACTGGAGTCTTGCACCCTATCTATGATCGTGTCGATTGTCATCCAATTAGCACTAGCTCTGAGAAACTTAAAGCCACATCATGCGCACTAGACAGCTATGGCATGACTGAAGTTGAAGACGTTACTCGTATTTTTATATAAAATTATCTTTTGCGGCTCGTGTGCCTCTTGCCTTGCGGTGATATGCGATCACCTTTAAGGCCATCCGTGCGAGGCCGTGACCTGTCCCGGTCAGCGATACACCGGACAAATGAAAATAATTTTCCCAATTTAAATGCTAGTTAATTACAACGGCTGAGCTGAACTTTATTGAATTCCACTGCTCAATTTCGTCTATCATTACGGGCGCTTTAATTAACAGAGTCATTAGGCGGATTATATTGCACATTCCGGCTGAAGCGAAATTCAGTACGGCCGAAAATTTGTATGGCGATATTTTTAGCAGATTATTATTATTATATCATCCTTATCCTTACTAAAACTATAACCGTACTAATATTATAACTGAGAAAGTGTTTCGTTTATTGGTTTGTCCTTCAATCACGAAGCAATACAGCAATGAATCGAAGTGATTGCCTGGCTTGGCGCACTCTGCATTTTAGACACAAAGCTATTGATAAAGCCCGTTGTAGTTAAAAAAATGTGTATCTACATGGCACCTACTAACCAAATATAGAATGGTATAAAATTTCTCTCGTTTAATCACTTTATACAAAAATACCCATAGTAATTTTAACTGTACCTATGTACTTATTTATCTACTTCGAGTGAAAACCAAAAATTCATAAAGAAAAAAGAGCGGAGAAAAGGCAAATTATTCCATACACGCGATGTTTTCGCTTTTATTTTGCAAATTAAATAAAAATATTTTTATCTCAGGAATGCAGTGTTAAGCCAGGCTTTAACGGTGCACTTTTTGTGTTCTATTCAACAAAAAATAATTTGCAAAATATTTTTTGTGCCCGGCAACGGAAAATCTCCCCATTCTTTGCTGAGTGCGTTTCATTTTTTCATGCTGTGTGTTGTATGGTTTATGAAAAAATTCCATGTTTTAAACTTCGCTTTTGAATTTAAAAAGTTAGGAAAGATAGGTAATTAAAATTAAATAATAGCACATGTCGTATATAATTTGTTGGAAATTAGCTGATGAGTTGTATACAGATAGAAATGAAATTTTTTATTTGCAAAAATATTGGTAACATAAGATCTTAAAAAACATGAAGGTGCCGCATATTCAGTTAGATGATAACTGACATAAAAAAATAATACATAGAAGAGTTACTTAAAAACTAGAGATTAAAGTTTACCTTCTATAGGATCTTTATAAGGATGCCAACGCTCACGAATTTTCACAGTTCTGTAGTAGAATGCTAAAGGAGGAAAAAGGAACAACGTTGTGAAGTTCCTAAGCGCTCAAATATCCGTTGCTTATTTTAAAAATATCGCAACTTTAGAATTAAAGTGACCTAACTCAAAAATTGCAATTTGTGGGAAATTAGCAAAAAAGACTTCAAAAAAGTTGATTTTTTGCAGATATGTTTTGCATCTTTTATCTATGGATTGGTTATATTATATTAAATTTAAATGTATTTAAACAAAAGCTACAAGAATTTTGAGTTCGGTCACTTTAATTCTAAAGGTGCGATGTATAGATAATATTACTCCAAGTAGCCCAGTCACCGGCATCCAAAATGGCTGCCAAACTTTGTTTCAAACATTCAATTAGAACGAAGTCAACCCATACTAGTTTAGCGAATTATTTAATTTAGGACCCTTGTTTGGTGTGAACAAAAATAAAACTTTCTAATTGTATTGTAAGCCTTTCATCACGTTGAAGGTAAAATTTTGTGTACTATTGAGGCCATTTATAAGTAAATATAAGTTTTACGGCCTATAAACTTTTAACATAACAAGTTGATTTTATAAATTAGTTATTAACCAGTTGATGCCGGTGACTTCGTACACACGCATTAAGTTTTTAAGCTATTGCATAGCTTCTATCGTGGGCCTTGAGCGTGGAGACCGAATCCAGAAATTCCGTAACGAAAATAACTTGGCACGGGCGACGGGACTCCTCTCACCGCTAAATGGCGTTGATAAAAAATGCTATGCAATAGCTTTACCGCGGCAGTCCCCGAGTGCCACACGTCTTTTTTTTAATTCCCGCGGGAACTCTTGTATTTTCCGGCCTATGTGTTAATCCTGGATATGCAGCTTTCTCCATTTCAAGTTTCAGCCAAATCGGTTCATTCCTTGTGGCGTGGAGAAGTAACAATCAACCACATACCCATCTATCCATGTACCCTCACAAATTTTTGCATTTATAATATTAGTATAAGTAGGATTGATGATTATGTAAAGGCTACAAAATAATGGCATGATTCAAAGATACAAAAAACTGGCATCTTGTGGCATACCTATTGTCACTGTCTCGTTGGTCTAGTGGTTAGAAAGTTCGAAGTAGCAGATGACGAGGTCCCGGGTTCGATTCCCAGGTCGGGCCATAAAATGTATTGAGGTTTTCTGCTAAGAAATTCTCAATACATATAGCCTGGAGTGAGAAAGTTGTGGCGGTAAGTAGGGTTGCCAGATTTTTATTCAGCCTATAAGGGACAAATGGTTAAATGGGCAAAAAAATACGGGATTTCAGTTTTTTACCCGGGACAAATAAAAAAGAAAATTATTAAGTGTCATTTTTTATCATTTTTTTATATTTTTCCGAGGATCGAGTCAGTTTTAATATTGTCATTCTGACACTAACACTGTCATTGGTCGATGCGGGTTGCGAGTGCAAGTTAGTAGCAAGACGAGTACATTTTACGAACGTTGCGTGTGTGAATATGATCATAATGATTTCATAATGAAAAACGACCCACGGTTCAAATACGGGACAGAGTCAGTTCCGCAGGGACATTTTAAACTATGCCTAAAATACGGGATGTCCCGGGAAATACGGGACGTCTGGCAACGCTAGCGGTGAGTCACCCCCGTGCCTCGGAGAAAACGTAAAGCTCTCTCCGGTCGTGTCGGATTTCCGTCCCATTGGACTATGAGAGTGACCAACCAGTAAGGGAATAGAGAGTTCACCTGTGCTAGCACACACACTTGTGCACTATAATATCTCCCGAACAGATGGTTAATCTCTGTGGAGATTGTCCGCCGTGGTCGGATTCGGTCGGGGGGACATTATTATTATTATTGTTATTTCATAATCATAAAATAAGCTTTCATTAGAGAGATTGCTAGTTATAATCTCGCCTACAATCTACAATGTTTGTTTACGAGGCATTTACATAATATTTGCTCCATTAAACACTTTAATAACACTCACAGTGTGATGTCATACTCTCTGCGATATTAACATCCTAACTATCTAGTTAACGCTCCGCTTCTGTTTAGAACATTTAGCAAATGTTCTAAACAGAAGCGCGTCCGTTCCCTTGTAGCTTCCCAACGAATGAACTGATTTTGAAGCGGTTGTTTCTGTTTGAAAGCCAAAGTGATCGAGATGGATCTTAGCTATAAATTATGAATATCTGTCCAGGCATTTGACGATCATTAACTAATTTCTTACTTGATTAACGGGTCTTACAAATTTTCATATGTGTGAGGTGCGATTGATTTGAAATTTAGTGTAGGTACTGTTATTTCAGATTATTTCGAAGACATGAACCTTGAGCTGATGCTGCAGAATTTAGTAGTCTGTGGGATTTTAACTCCTCAGCAGCTTACAGCAGATGTTAAATAGAATATGATGATCGAGGATCGAGAAGGTGGATTTAATGATGGGAACAGGATGTATAGATTTAATGATGGGTAACAGCACGGTAGTAGAATAGATGTATCATACATAGGTTTATATGTCGGTTGTGTTTTAAATTTTAAAGGAGGTGGGTTGATAAGGCCCAAAATCCGCCCCTCATACACTCGAAAAAAAAAGTTCCAGATTCCGACAAATTGTAAATGTATTTATATACTTGAAGATATAAACTTTATTCTAATATAAAGTTTAGGTGATAAAAAAAATAGTAAGTTACAGAAAATATTACCCAAAAAGAGAGTGTTTCTTTTACTTTTCTTACATTTTCATACATTTTAGTCGTTTTTTAAGCTTTGATTTAATATTTTAGAATGAGGCGCTCCTTGAACCAAAATAAATTAATACTCATATAAAAGCTTATAAAAAGGAGCATCATTATCAGTTACGTTTACCATGGTTCATGGAGCGCCTCATTCTGAAATATTAAATCAAAGCTTAAAAAACGACTAAAATGTATGAAAATGTAAGAAAAGTAAAAGAAACACTCTCTCTTTGGGTAATATTTTCTGTAACTTACTATTTTTTTTATCACCTAAACTTTATATTAGAATAAAGTTTATATCTTCAAGTATATAAATACATTTACAATTTGTCGAAATCTGGAACTTTTTTTTTCGAGTGTATGGGGGGCGGATTTTGTTGCCTTATCAACCCACCTCCTTTAAGCTTGTTACTCTTTGGGGTGCTAGATTCAAAATAAAATATTAGCGATAGTAGCGCCAAAATTTCGTTCTATAAATTTTTTGATTTGCATAGTCTAAGCTTTTTTGGCAAGCACATAGTAGATTCACTAAGAAAACTATACAAAACTTAAAAAGCGCCAAGAACAAAAACACGTTTCTGGGGAACGGACCATCTGACTCTCCTCATAATATAAAATAATTCAAATTTATTCTCATCGGAATGTGTATCTGGCGGAACTTAAAGCCGACGAAGATAAGCTTTGAATATTCATTCAAATAAACACTGCTAAGAAGAAAAATAGTCCGTGTATTTTTGTAACTTCGGATTTTGAAGCATCTGTTATTTCTGATTCGCGTTGTTGGGTTAAACAGATTTAATATTAATAAATGTTGTGTTTGGAAATCTAAATCTGAGGAATTATTATTTAGTACAGAATCTCGATTTTGGATGAATATTTCAGGCGTTGTATCACCACTGTCATAAAAGTGACAATATAATTTTAAGCTATTAAAATCTAATATCATTTGAATTAACGGTGAAGAAACCTGCTATGGTATTCTCTAAAATTGTTTTTTTTATTCGATGATAAGATAGTCCTTGAATGCAATCTCATCTGATGGTAAGTGACGATGCAGACTGGGATGGTAGCAGGCTTACGTGAAAGGCGTATGACAGTGTATATTCAACCCATACGCCATCGTGCCAGAACGCTAAATCGCTTGGCGGCACGTCTTTGACGGTAGGGCGGTAACTAGCCGCGGTAAAAGCCTGAAAAGCCTTGTCAGTCTTCCCAATGTGCGATTGGCTTTATTAGTTCCTAATTATTATTATTTTCACAATGAAGGAAACTCTGTGCATCGTGCAGTTACTCGTAGTAAAATGCACCGTGAACTATTCAGTGTTTGCATAATAATAATATAATATTCGTTATGGGCAAGGTTTGCTCCGGACAACATTTCATTGTTACTCCACGGGCACTTTATATTTCACGATACGATATCGTACTGAATGTTTTTTCTTGAACTTTCAAATAAAACAGATTGTATCAGAAGTGACTATCCAATAATCCATTTTGCGAGTCGCAATTCGCGATTGTGACTGAGTAGCTTATGTGTTAATCCTGAGCATCCATTTCAAATTTCAACTTAATCGACTTATTCGTTGTAGCGTGAAGGAGTATCACACACATAACTTTCACTTATAATATTAGTGTGATTGTGGTTTAGACTAAGAGATTGTACAATGTTCATGCCAGGTTGACTAATTTTTAAATCATGACTTTAGTATTTCTGCGTTATTATAGTTGCCATGTTCTGTCATGTGTGCTGAATTAATAAAATGAAATAAAAATCTTAAAACATTCAAAAAATTACTAACATATCATACACGAATATGCATGCGTTTAATACTCGTACATTATATCAAACAGTGTTTCAAGCTTAAACAAATTTCGATGGAGCATTGATGTCGTGTAGGTATCAGTCTTATCGTATGCTATAAAAAGTCTATCTCTGCGTTAGCACTCAGGGATTTAGTATATTTATAACAGAGCAACGGGTATAATATTATTAATCTCAAAAAATACAGCTTATAATAAAATTCGTGCAATTTACAGAGACCTGAGTTTATCTGCTTCATTCTTAAGATTTAAAACGCGAATATCTTAATCAAATTCAAATTCAAAATTATTTATTTCATGTAGGCCAACTTGTAGCTCTTATGACACGTCATGACTCTACCACCGGTTCGAAATGCTTATGTACATTAAATGCTTATGTTATGTACTAAATGATGATCTTTCAGGTATACATCTATATAATGTTTGTAGAACAACATTCTAATAGGTATCTTAGAAGCTTCTGCCTATAACTGATTTAAAAATTAGGTAATAATTATTAATTTATAATAATAATTAATTTAAGTACCTAAAATAGGTTTTATATGCTCGGCGTAGGACTGAAAACTGAAAGTGTCCCTTAGCATTTTAAGTACAACTTAAATGTAAATAATTCAAGGTTAAGAAGCTCTTTAATGGTCAGGTGCATGTTTGTTATTCGATGACAAGAAAGACCTTGACTGTAAGCTAACTGAAGTATATCCTTACTAATATTATAAACTAGCTGACTACTCGCGACTTCGTCCGCCTGGATTAGTTTTTGAAATCCCGCGGGAACTCTTTGATTTTCCGGGATAAAAAGTAGCCTATGTCACTCTCCAGTAGGGTAAGCATGGGCAGGGGACATATTATCCACGGGGAAAGGATAAAACTAGCTTATGTTACTCTCCAGGTCCTCAACTATACCCATGCAAAAAATCTCGTCGACCGGTAGGTCTGTTGCAGCGTTATTGAAGGACAACCCAACAAACAAACACACTTTCGCATTTATAATATTAGTAAGGGTTAGTAAGGATGTGAAAGTGTGTTTGTTTATTGGTTTATCCTTCAATCAAGCAGCAATAGAGCAACTGATCAATATGATTTTGTCGATGGGTATAGTTAGATAGGATAGTTGAGACACTATACCTACTGCATGACTTGGAGAGTGGCAAAAACACATTTATCCCGGAAAAAAGGGTTTCCGTGGAAATTTAAAAAATTAAATACATCCGAACGATGTCGCGGGCAACAGCTAGTACTTTTATATTTTCCGAGCTTTGAGACAGAGATGTTGAAACAACATTTTTAATTTAACTTAAAAACAATATAGGCTTAAACAATGTAATAGGAAAGTTAATTTAAATTTATCTATGACCTGTAGTAGTAACGAAGAGTGTAACTTTTCCACTTTATTAATCACAGCCTTGACAATTATTTAGCACTCGCTTGAGATGCTGATAGCCTCTAGCCTGACCCTTACCCGTACAAATTAAGAAGAATGGGTGAAGTTAAATTAAAATCTTAAAGGGAAGTACCCGTGAATTATCCGTGTTGTGCAGACGTTCTCATTCCTCATTTAGAAATCATCCAGTTTGCAAAAAGCAATATGACGTTCTTTCATTTCACGAGGGCTCGTGGCTCATGATTGTGTGTGTGTCATATCTGTATAAGTGTGAGCGAGAGCTTGCTCGCGCCTGACCGCTCCCACCGAGGCTCCTAAAAGCCACGCACACTTACGCAATGTGCATGTACACGACGTAACCACAAGTAAAGCTCACGCGCCCTCGTGAATTGTAAGAACTAAAAACGTAGTTTGGTAAACCGAGCAAATAGCCTCTAATTTTAATTAGTGTTATAATAAGTATATGTAAGTATATCTATAATATTATAGTTCAAAAAAATTATACTATTTTAATGAGCATAGCCGGCCTATAGCGGTTCTAAATAAATAAATAAATAATAATTTAAAAATATTATGAGACAATAAATTTTGCAGAACTTTTTCAACCAAAAGTTCGTCCAGAAAGCATTCACGTATTTATCTAATATTTTTTTTTGTGAGCTTGATCGCATGGTGCGGCTATCCGCAAGACAGAAAGACTATTTCTAAAAGCAACATGTATTAAAAATAGTCTTTCTGTCTTGCAATGTTATTTTTTGTAGGACGCGATCTAATGGCGTTATTTTCTGCTTGTATGAGCTTGTTTCTGAACTGTATAATCTCTTAGCAGTGGTGTTCGAGCTTAAGATGTTTAGGATCTTTCAAGGCGTTATACTTTACCTTGGCTGTATTTTAGAGCCGAAACCTCTCGGGAATGGCGAAACTTTGGGAGTTAATGCGAACTTTTCTTGTTTCTTTTAAATGTCTTGCTGATTTTTCTTAATTACTTATTGCGTAATATCTTTTGTGTTTTATGGTTGTTGCCGAAAATCTACATCTTTCTTAGGATAAAGAATATTTATAGTCGGAACGGAATCGCAATGACATCTAGGGACCTTAACCAAATCACGTAAAACATTCAGATCATTCCGTCGAGTAAGCAAAAAAATATACCTACACTAACATTCATGAACCCTTTAACCCCCTTAGGGAGGCCACATATTAGCAAGTTTGCCGTCAAAGTTGCATGATGCTTAGGGATTCAAAAAAAGGATCGATATCCGAGTAATATCGATACTTTTGGTTCGATACCTATAGGAAAGCTCCCGAAAGCTGTACCATTCTATAGAGAGAGATAACGCTAAACATTAGAAAGAGAATAGTATAGACTATAGTCTGCTGTCTGTCTGTCAAATTTAGTGATGATATAAAAGTGTCAAGTAATTGGGAAAGTATCGTAAGTATAGTAGACTATATTATAGTCTATATTCTCTTTCTTTTTAATCTATAATCTTTTTTATCTATAATATATCTATTTGGATATGGAAGCCATCGAGTGTCGAACTAGCGTAGTGCTATCAGCTGTGTTTACTACGAGCCTCAAGTTATACACTTAAGCGATTATTGGTAGTAGCACAGTTTTTCACTTTATATAATCATCTTTCTTTTCAATAGCCAAATTACTTTTATTAAAAAGGAAGTTTCTAATTTTGGCACAACAAAAATAAAAAAGTTACAGTCGTACGCCAGGCGGTTAAAATTAATTTAATTTTACGTTTAAACTTGCCACTAAAGTGTGATGGCAACCACTTATTGCTTGTATTTTTGTCTGTGATGGAACCCACTTATTTTTGTCAGTCTGTATTTGTACCTCTCTGGATAACCTAATAGATTTATAAACACATATAAAAAATTCCGAGGCCGGCGGGATGCGAACCCACATCTCTCTGGAAATCGCGCCCGAGTGTGTTAACCGTTACACCAAGGCCGAACCACACGTCAGCCACGAAATTAGTGATGTGTATCTACTTTTTTCAATCAGTTTTATAGCAACTGTTAGCGACTTAACTCTCTGGTTATGTTTGAGGGTCAAAAAGTAAAAAGTAAAAGAAGCCTGATTTGTTCAACGGAAAATAGTATCCCTTTTTATTGTTAAAGTTAGTTAGCCTTACAATTTTTATTACACGGTAGACGCGTGCCGAATTTAGTTGAGATTTTCAAGATTCCATAGCCTCAAGATTTCTATAGCAAACGGAACAAAAATGTAACTTATTCTTTTGTTGTAGTTTTTTTTAATCGCTCCCTCTTATGTCTTAAACTTCTAATATCAGAATACTTTGCATATTGCCCTCAAGAGTATCTTTTGTTACATAAACAGTCACTTTGCACATGGATACTTAGTTAATGCAAACACTATGCTATGTCTGTGTACCTACCTAGTGTGGGAAGACCTTTCTTACCCCTACATATTACGCCGATACCTTGTGAATTTGACGTAGAGTAGATACAAAAATAGGAAGGTGCATGCAATATTACAAATTCTTCGGCATACCTAATAGGTACTATTAGGTATTGATGCCTAATAGTACCTATTAGAAGTGCATAAAAATGCTTTATACGTATACAGCATTATTATTGATGAAACTTTATTATTATTGATGAAGCTTAAAGGTGACTGATTGCTTTTATAAAAACTGTCAAAACGTCAAGTTTGTTAGTCGGTTAATCTTAAGCACTACTGTGATTATGAAAATTGAAAAAATTAAATGACGTTGCCACTATAAAAAGTGAAATGTATTAATGAACTTAAATTTTCAGTCAACTTAGAGCACGTTAAGTATTGAGTTACAAGTTGAAAAATAGCAAATAGTGACATTAAATAAAATTTCTGAACTTCGCTCGCATTATTATAGAATAGATTGTTATGATATTATCAGGTTAATTCCCTGGAGCGCTATAATTTTTCATTTATTGTGGTCATTGGAGCAACTAAGCGCAGCGGAAGGGGGGTAACCTAAGGGGGGAGGTAGGGTGGGCCAGCGAAACAATTGTTATTATGAAAACTTGCTCTATTGCATTTGGTTTAGTGTTTAACTAGCCGAGCTTATAGTTTTAGTTCCACTCGTACCTATTGTTCTAACTATACAAGTAGCCTAGAATATAATTAGAATATAATATTTTAGGTTTAAAGCCGGACATGTGCACTGGTAGTGTTCCTTCGTCGCCTGTCTTTCTGTCTTTTATCGGATATACTTTGGAGAGTGCACTCAGGAACTTTACTAACTTATTGCCACTTGTCTTACTTACAAACTACACAAACACACATAATTACATGTACAACCTATTAAAGGTATTACAACATTTGCCAAAATTTTTTAAGCTATTGCATAGCTTCTATCGCGGGCCTTGAGCGTGGAGACCGAATCCAGAAATTCCGTAACGAAAATAACCTAACACGGGACTCCTCTCACCGCTAGATGGCGTTGATAAAAAATGCTATGCAATAGCTTTACCGCGGCAGTCCCCGACTGCCACACGTCTTTTTTTTAAAGAGTTAGCCAAACTGAACTTGACTTATATTCTCCTCTCCCCTCCAAATAAGCGATAAGCTTGTGCTAGGTGAGGGTACGACAGTGCAACGGGCGTGGCGAAAACCTGCGATCTTTCAGTTTTCAGTCCGCACCTTTAACCGTTGGGCTATTAAGGCTTAAAATTTATCAATCAATAGACGTCCACTGTTGGACAATTTTATCCTGCACAGACTTCCACAGGCCTCGGTCTAGCACCAGTATCCACTTGCATCCAGCGGCTTCCTGCGACTCGTTTGATGTCGTCGGTCCACATACCTAGTGGGTGGTCTGCCTTCTCTGCATTTCCCGATGCGGAGTCTAGTCCAGCGCTTTGGGACCCCATCGATCATCAGCTCTGCGAACTATGTGCCCCGCCCATTTCCACTACAGCTTCGCGACTCTTTGAGCTATGTCGGTGACTTTGGTTCTCCACCGGATCTCCTCATTTATGTTTGATCTGAATCTGGAGTACAGAATCAACACAATTTCGACTTTAAATTATTATTTGCCGAGTTAAGGGGCCACGCGCAAATGTAATTAAAATAAAAAGAGCCCACAGGTGCTAAAAGAAAGTTTTTCCTTTTATTGTTCCTTGGAAACGCCTTATTTACACAGTTAAACATCGTTAGTAGAAAGCCGAGAGAGCTAGAAGCTCTAGAGTAATTACTTTTTTGATTAAATTCTTCCAGACTCTAATGTATTACAGGTACGATGCGGAATCTAGTTTAAACCCTTTCTTTTATTTTTTGTAAATAATCAGAGGATTCCGAAAATTCAACTCTAACAACTTTTTAACGTATTTTACATAGGTAAATATCGATTTTTATGGACCAAACGAGTGGGGAGCAATGACGTACCTAATTCTCAACGAACAATGATACCAATATTATAAAACTACCCTCACTAGAAGACACCGTTATCTATTGCCAACCTACACCTACCCTCCGACATGCATATTCTTAAGCTAGGGTTACATTGGAAATGCGATGATGACGCATCAGAGATTCTGGTTAAAACTCTTCTTCTTTATCAACCGATAGACATCCACTGCTGGACATAGGTCTCTTGGATAGACTTACACAAGACTTGTGCTTGCGCCACCTGTATCCAGCGGCGCCCTGCGACTCGTCTGATATGTCGTGAGTCTAGTTAAAAATCTTTCCTTGTATTTATTGTTGGCTATAATAATAATAATGAAAGCTCAACTTTCATTTCAATATTGAACTAATTAGAATATTGGTGTCCAATATAATTATAGTTCACCTAAGTGCCGATTTCACCAACGAGTTGAGTGACGTTTGACCGAGGAATAAATCGGGCATTCTGACAGTTTTTGTATTGAAAATATATCTGCCAAAATATTAACGCTCGGATAAAACTTTTTTACGTTGGTAAAATACGCCTTAAAATAACTTGAATAAACAGTTAAGTTCGATGTTTGTATTACAGTTCTTGCCACTCACGAAGATGCGTGGCTCATAGTTGTTGTGTATGTGGCATATCTGTATAAGTGTGAGCGAGAGCTTGCTCGCGTCTGACCGCTCCCACCTAGGCTCCGACAAGCACGCACACATACGCAATGTGCATGTACACGACGTAACTACAAGTAAAGCTCACGCACCCTCGTAATTGCAAGAACTATAGCTATATTTACATTTGTCATTTAAGCCAAATCAAAAAATTTTGCATTTTGTAAACCTGTAAGGAATAAAAGAAATTATCCCATTTAAATAATGTAAAAAGTTTTAAAAGATATAAAATATTGAAGAACATAATTTCAAACTTTATAAATCGAGATATGAACGATGAAATTTTTAAAATGGATGTAGATCGCAAAACTTTACCAACTTCCCAAGTTGAAGCGTCTTTTAGTGACTTGATAACTTGGAACTTATTTTGGTGGTGCATATTTTTACACTTCTTAACTGTCAGCTCTGTGCTCCCTGGCGCGAGGCCGCCACTCCAGTATGTACTGTAACCGATGATCAATGGGGTCTAAATGTTTAGACCCCATTAATCATCGGTTCTTCTAAGTGTCCCATCCATTGACCAATAATTAATCTGTGATTAACATTGAAGAGGCGAGGCTGCTGTCCGTGGTTTTGGACCTATTTCATTAACGCCATTTTGGCGCTGTAAGCACTAAGCAAGTACGAGTGTCTCTGGAACTAATAGGTGATATTGCAAATGGCGCACCGACCGCTATATTTAATCTATGATTTTATTGTTGTTGTATGATTTCATAGCTTAATTATAGAGTTCGGTGCGCCATTTGCAATAATATTATTACTTCCAGAGACACTCGTATCTCAAATGTGGCGCCTCAAATTAATTCATAATTAAGCTGTCCTTTGTATATAGTCAGAAAATCAAGTGTTAATCATAGGTTAGCACTATAAGATCACTGGTGGAGTGGGCCCTGGCGTTTTAGTCGTTGCTATCTAATAGTAGGTACGTAGCTAGAAACAATAGAGTAGCTTTAAATGAAGCCATAATAACTGAAAATCGGACGGAACTCACTGAAAACCGACGTGCGGTTTGGTTCATTTGAAAACGTCCGTTTCGGTTAATCGAAAAGTTTTCTAGTGTGCAACGGCAGGAATTAGATTAAAGTTGAATTAAACGTTACATTTATTCCATGCCTTCCGATTTAAAAGTTTTTGTCCATTTTACTATAACATAAGGAGCTGTTATTTATATGAACATATTTTCATTGACTCCTCAAAGTCGAGCCGAAGCTACTGAAGTTAGAAACATGAAAACCCTAAAAAGAATAGACAGCAATATTCTTTTGTAACGTCCTAACATTTTTTTTATTCGATGACAAGATAGTCCTTGACTGCGATCTCACCTGATGGTAAGTGATGATGCAATCTAAGTTGGTAGCGGGCTAACTTGGAAGGTGTATGGCAGTGTACTCAGATCCCTAATCGGTTTCTACACGCCATCGTGCCGGAACGCTAATTCGCTTGGTGGCACGTCTTTGACATTAGAGTGGTAACTGGCCACGGCCAAAGTCTCCACCAGACACTATACTTGAAAAGACCGAGACTCAGCGTTGGAAAACATCCATAGAACAAGTGGTTCGTTGGAAGCCGTTGGACGAGATCCGCCGTCTATCGATTGAATAGTCAACAACAACCCTTAAAGTTATCACTCTCAAAAATAAGTAGGTACAAATTTAAAACAGACTAAAAATATATTATTGGCAAAAAATGCAGTTCAGAGGCAATACCAGACAAACAAACAAATGCAATTCTCTCTCCTATCTTAATGACAATCGTTTTAAACTCAACACTTGGCTGCAAATCGCTAAATCGCTGCGAATAAAATGTAAAGCGGGTAATCTTCTTCGCGATTTGTTGTCTCATTATAAACATTACTGCATGTGCTTTATCTACATTAGAATAAGGTTTAAAATGATGCGAGCATATAATTTGTCCTAAACAAGGGTAGGCACTTCCGAGGTGATTTATCAAGCCTTTAGGGGCTTTCCAAGTAAGAAATGTATGTACGTAAACGCAGTTGTAGCTCGTAAGTGTAGGTGCTTTTTAGTCTTAATAGGGCGAACTACGACTTCTTTTTGAACTCGATTTTAGAATCGCGCTGAAAAATGAAGTGTTTACCCGTTTTCACTCAAAAAATGTTAAGTTCGAGCTTATAGCTCTACCAATATAAAAATTCTTTTCAAAAAACCGACTTCAAACGCCACTACAAAGTATAAAAATAATTTTATTTTGTACACGTTTGTTGAAGTCGGGCGGGCTTAAATAGAAACGATGAATCCGATACGCGATGCTCGCCCTATTTCAATAAGCGTGTCTTTTATATGTCACCATAAGATAAGCTTCGCGCATCGATTTCATCGTATCTAGTTAAGCCCGCCCGACTTCAACAAACGTGTACAAAATAAAATTATTTTTATACTTTGTAGTGGCGTTTGAAGTCGGTTTTTTGAAAAGAATTTTTATTTTAAGCTTTTTAGTGTAGCTTGTTCCTGCTGCCTGCACTCTTTCTCCCCTCCCTCCAACGCTACGGTACTAATGTAGTCTATACTTGGTACCTACAGTACTTATTAACAATACCCAATTTCTAAAGACCAGGAGCTCCATGATGTAGTTAATGCTTGGTACATACCAACAATCGAATCAATTCGAAAGCGACGGTTCGTAATTCCTCCAACCCTGCAGCATCAGGATTGAGGAGCTAGAACCTTGAGCTTTATGATGTAGTATATGCTTGGTACCAACAATATCAATTCGTAAGAGACAGTTCTTAAATCCTGACAGTTTAGGAGGCAGTACCCCTGCAGCATCAGTATTGAAGAGCTAGGACCTTGAGCTCCACAATGTAGACTATGCTTAATACTAACAATATCAATTCGCAAGCGAAAGTTCCTAAATCCTCACAGTTTAGGTGGGCAGTACCCTGCAGCATCAGGATTGAGGAGTAGAACCTGGAGCTCTATGATCTAGTATATGCTTGAGTCAGGCATACCAATTCGTAAATGACAGTTCCTAAAGCCCCATAATTTAGGGGGAAAGTACCTCTACAGCATTAGGCTTGAGGAGTTGAAGGTAAACATTTTTATGGGACCATTTCGTGAGCTTCCTCTGTCGGTTAAAAAAAAATTGCGTGAATCGGTACAGAAACCTCGGAGTAATCGGTGGACATACATAGAAAAAAAAAAAAGATACCGGCCGAATTGATAACCTCCTCCTTTTTGGAAGTCGGTTAAAAACCAGTGAAAAATCACTATTTATAGGATTCTGTACGCAAAGGGTGCCAACGGAATCTATTACTAAGCCTCCGCTATCCGTCCGTCCGTCTGTCTGTCTGTCAGCGGGCTGTATCTCATGAATCGTAATAGGTAGATGTTTGAAATTTATATGAATATAAATGTAAATAAATGTAAATAATTTATATGAATGTAAATCTATTGTCACTTTAACAACAAATAAAAAAAAAGCGGTCCTCTCTTTAAAAATCACTGTTACGATGACCTTTCGTGTGGGAATCCAACTCACATTTGGCCGGTTTTTATTTTATCGATGTGATTTTTTGCATGCATAGTTGAAGACTTACGGAGTGACATAGGCTCTACTTTTTATCCCGGAAAAATAGAGGTTTCCCGCGGAATTTTAAAAACCTAACTTCACGCGGATGAAGTCGCGGGCATAAAAATTCATCAAAATTATTTATTTCATGTATAGGCCAACTTTTTTATAGGAATCACCACTTTAGATGGCGGGAGCGAAGCCACGGTCAGAAATAAATAAATATCTGTATTTTAAATTGTCGCGCATTCTTGTATTATTTACCTCGAATTTTATTCATTGGATAGCAATGAATGCCTTTTCCAGCAGTTAGCTGTATACATACAAAGAAGTTAATAAACCAAATAAACCTTTGTTAAATCGGCGAAATTCCTGCTTTGTACGGTTACATCCTGTACTGGAAAACTTTCGCTAGGTTTCGGTTAAATTCGATAAATTATCTACGGATTGTTACAACTTTATACTGATAGAATGGATAGTTTACTAGTTAAGTATAAACAATGGTTTTCAAAATATGCTACATACCTAATACTATCTATTTTCCGAACCGGTGGTAGAGTTATGACGTGTCTTGAGAGCTATAAGTTGGCCTACATGAAATAAATAATTATGAATTTTGAATTTCATGATCCATTTTAAATAATTTAAGTTTTATTGTTATCATTTTTTAAATAAAAATATGTAGCAATGAAATTTCAGATCACTTTCATAATTATACCCATTAAAAAGCTTCTGTTAAAATAGTAAACAAATAACAATTTTAAATTTAAAGCCTCAATAGCCCAACGGTTAAAGGTGCGGACTGAAAACTGATAGGTCGCAGGTTCGTGCCCCACCCGTTGCCCAATTGTCGTATCCACTCCTTGCACAGGCTTTTCGCTTATTTGGAGAGGAGAGGAGAATATAAGTCAAATTCAACTTCTGGGGACATTACCATATGGCATCGACGTGACCCCTAATATTTAGAGTTTATTTTAATGTTTTATTATAAGATTTTGTTTCTTATTTTAATTGTTTTAATTTAGAATTTAGTTTCATATTTTTGTATTTTAGTTTTAATTTAGAATTAGTAGGTAGTAGTTTTAATTTATTTAAGTTTTATAATATTATGTTAATAATAACTGATTCAAAATAATAATTCCTTCAGTAATTCAATTCGGCTATTATTCTTTTTAAAAAAATGTCCAAATATGCCAGAGAGTCATTTTTGGATTTGCAAAAATTCCGTCGTTGTTCTACGATCATGACGAAATAATATGTACAGCAAAATCCCGTTGGCTTGTCTGTTTGTGTTTACGAGCAACACCATCCACGTTTATCTTAACGCTGTTCAGTGTACGCCGCGCCTGGAGCGTGTTCCCAACAGCTTTCTCGTATGCATTGTAATAATAATCTCTACTGAATGGAGCTCTAGGCTTTGGATCGCTTTTTTCATATTGTCTTCTAAAAGTTATTATTATTTTTTGTTCAACAAGACAAAGTTTGATTTTTGTTATCTATGCCTTGCCGTGGCCCGATAACATTGACGATTCGCAGCCGTTGGATACAGGCGGTGCAAGACCGAGACAGGTGGAAGTCTTTGCAAAAGACCTATGTTCAGCAGCGTTAGTAGACACAGTTGATAAAGGAGAAAAATATTGCTATAATACAGAATTGCAAAACGGAACGCACAACGTACGTGGGCAGAAATAGTTAAAGACATGGTTTTTTCATTGCGTTGGCAACACTTCAATGCAACACCGTGTAAAAATTATCTTGTTTTGCGCAAGATCCCAAAAATGTGTAGTAAATATGATGTCGAGATCTATACGCATGTGGTATATAAAGTAAAAGATCTTATTAACTCGTAAACTGGGGGCGTAAACCGCTATATCACCTCGTGACGTGTGTACCAAATGTAGAATTATGACTTGAGATAGGTACGTCTCCACTCTATACTGCTATATTTGCAACCTTACCACCCTGTACACAGCGTGTCAAGAAAGTCCCTCAAAATACTGAAGGATATTAAATGAGTATCTGATATAGTATCCTTGAGCATAGCTGTTTTAATCGAAGGCATAACAGTTTTTGCATCACACCCATAGTTTTCACTAATAATAAATAATATAAACGTAAAAATTCTTTTTACAAAACCGACTTCAAACGCCACTACAGAGTATATCAATTGTAACTATAAAATTTGAAGAGTTCCCTGGATTTTTCCAGGATCCCATCAACAGATCCTGACTTGATGACAATGGGACCACCTGGGAAGAATACTCTTTCAAACAAAAAAAGAATTTTCCAAATCGGTCCAGGCGTCTTCGAGTAATTGGGGAACATAGGTAAAAAAAAAAGATTCCGACGAATTGAGAACAAAATGTATGGTACGTGGATTGTCTTATTTGCATTAAGGAGTAACAAACAAACATCCATCCATTCATCCTCACAAACTTTAAAATATTAGTAGAGATTATTCAAATAAATAGAAAAGTCTACACTAAACAAATCTTCAATGAGCTTTGTTTATGTGAAAATATTTTATTGCAAGTACAACATCAAGGTCTAGATTCTGTAGGACTATTACCATGAATAGGTATAAGAAAGCTTTTAGTACTCTTTCAAGTAGTTTTCGTGAAAGGAAACTGCTTCAACAACTTTTTCTTGTAACAAGTTTTCTTAAATAGCTTTTTTATATAAAATATATGTGTTTTATTTATGTGTGTCCTAACTACGTAGCATTATAAACGCGAAAGTGTGCTTGTTTGATTTTTTGTATGTTGGCACGAGCAACAACGCAAGCAATCACACAGCAACGAAGCGACAAATCGATGTGTTTTTTTGTTGGCACGAGCAACAATGCAAGCATTCACACAACAACGAAGCGACAAGTCGATGTGTTTTTTGTTGGCACGAGCAACAACGCAAGCAATCATACAGCAACGAAGCGACGAATCAATGTTTTTTTTGTTGGAACGAGCAACACGCAAGCAATCACACAGCAACGAAGCGAAAAATCGATGTGTTTTTTGTTGGCACGAGCAACACGCAAGCAATCACACAGCAACGAAAGCGACAAATCGATGTGTTTTTTGTATCGGCATATAGTCGAGAACTTGGGGCGTACCTAATTATCAAGCAAAAACAAAAGTTTATTTTATGGAGACCCTAGTAATTTTAAACTTTTTTTTATTATTGGTTGTTTTAACGGCAGTAGAAATACAGATCCTGTGAAAATTTCAAGTACCTACCTATTAAGTATGACGGTTCATGAGATACAGCCCGCTGACAGACAGACGAGTCCCGACTCCCGTTGGCACGTTTTGGGTACGAAGCCCTAAAAAAAAGTACGTGCGTATATTATTTTCTACGATGCGGTCAAGAATGCCCACTATAAAACCTAGCTCGCCGGGCGCCTCAAGTCTCAACTCGGGTGCTTCAAGAATAAAGTTTCGAGATTTTTCACAAGACTTTCCCTCTACCCATTAGAAGATCAGATTTATTTTACAATAGGATTTTTATCAAGACGAATTCAAGTTTTATCATCCACGATCTCTGAACCTAACTTGGGAAATAAAGTACCTATGATTAAAATTGGAAATATCAGAATGGTGGAAATAATCAAACATAATATTAGCAATTCCTAACCCAACAAACTATACCGAGTATATAATATCAGTAAGGATTATCGTGTTGTTATTTATTAAATGTCAGGTTCACTTGAAGGGTTTTAATGAGTTTTTGTTAAAAATAATTGATACGTCTTTAACAGAAACAAAAAGGTACTTTGCTAAGTTAAAGTTTTTTGAGCATAGATAGGTATATCAGATAACTATCAAAGGAATCCTGTCACAAATAGAAACCTCGATGTATCGAAGTTAACAGTTTATTGGGAACGTGTTTGCGGCACAAATACGATTTTCTGGCGACGTGACTCCACCGTTTTAAACTCGCTGTAAGAAATGGAATTTTCCTCATACATAGGTACCTACAAGCGAGGTTTACAAAATTGATTCACTTTGTGACGTGAAGCTAAAGGGGATTAATAAGGAACGATTTTATGTTCAGGTTTTAGAAACTCGGTTATATCTAACTTCTTTTTTATTACAATTTGTGCTTTTTTTTGCAAAGAAATATCATTTGACGTGCATTTGACGGTGAAAGTTGAAGGCAAATATCGTGAGAAGACCTGGGCCCCAAGTCTGCTATTTTACATGTCATTTTCATTGAACCGCAATACAATTACAATTCAATTATCATTGGTCCAAAATTTCGTAGTCTACTAAATTCACAATGGTCGTTCGATTTCTTATAATTGGATTGTAATTCAATGATACCTCGGTATTGCCATTAGCTTAAAAAGCGTTTGCCGAAATGAGTTTCAAAAAAACTACACATTAAAAACGTTTATTTAAGCTAGATTCAAAGCTAGATGTGTCAGTGGCAAACCATCGGAAAACAATTGTGACGCCATTGAATTAGTAGACTACCAAAATTGCTAAAAGTAGCAATTGGGATGTCATTGATAGGCAATTGAACTACAATTACAATAGCAGACTTGGGCCCCAGCATGTCTGTATAATAATACAGACAAATGTCTGTATAATAATTAATTATGCACAAAGCGGTCATAGCCTCGTGGTTAAGATTTTAGGGTTCTTTTCTGAGGGTGTGGATTTCGAACCCGGCACGAATTCGAATTTTCGGAGCTCGTATGTACGTTTAAAGCCTCCCTGGCGCAGTGGTGAGCGCTGTGGTCTTATAACTCAAACCAGAGCAAAAATACTAGTATAGATGCCGAATATGTGTCTAACTCAATTTAAAAAAAATGTTAAATACATCTTTTTTCTTTATGACGGCAGTCGGTGAAGAGTCGAAATGAATGTAAATGAAATGAATAATTTTAACTACCTCCTCTACCACATGCATGCAATTTAATATTAGCTCAAAAATAATATTTTCCCGTATTTACGGCAAAGTTGCCGACAAATCCTAAAGTTCAACGCGATAAAACTGCGCTGCTGCCTCCAAAATGTGGCGGCGAGCGACAAAATTTTTGAATCGGAAACTTTGTTATTAATTTTCATGTTCTTTTTATGTTTCTTTGTGTGGTTAAAGCAATATTAAATTACTTCGGGATTTTTAGTATGCTTTTGCTGGCTAGTTTACGGGATAGTTTGATATTAAATTTGTTTTTTTTTCTGTTATAGTGTAGTGATTTAATTCGTTAATAGCTGATGCCCACGACTTCGTTCGCGTGGATTTAGTTTTTAGAATCCCGCGGGAACTCTTTGATTTTCCGGGATAAAAAGTAGCCTATATCACCTTCCAGGTCCTCAACTATACCCATGCAAAAAATCACGTCGATCCGTAACTCTGTTGCCGCGTTATTGAAGGACAAACACACACACTTTCGCATATATTAATATTAATAAGGATTTCGTTGATCGTTGTTTTCAATGTTTTCCGACGCACAACCAACGTTTCTTTGTAACCAATTTTAATCGAATTAGTATAACGCAATCGAACTAAGAGCTACTAGAATTTTGGATCCAATACAATTGTATTGGAGACGTGACAGGATTACACGAAAGTTATTACAATAAGATGATCGTAGACGATATATTTAGTTTAGAAGTGTTTTGAATTCTATAATTTGTATCTTATTCATACGTAATTTGTATCATTATATTCTATTTAGCCTAGTCTAAATATATAGAAGGCAAAGGTGACTGACTGGCTGACTGACTGACTGACTGATCTATCAACGCAAAGCCACTGGACCGATCGAGCTGAAAATTGGCATACAGGTAGCTATGATGACGTAGTCATCCGCTAAGAAAGGATTTGTCAAAATTCAACCCCGAAGGAGGTAAAATAGGAGTTTAAAAAATTTTACCTAACGTGAGCAAAGCTGCGGGTTAAAGCTAGTCTTTAATAATAGTGCATTAAGTTTTTGGTAAAATTGGATTTTAGATCTTGAATAAATATTTATTAAAGTAAACTAGCTGATGACCGATAGTTTTAAATATGTAAGCCTCAATAGCCCAAGGGTTAAAGGAGCGAACTGAAAACTGACAAGTCGCAGGTTTGATCCCCGCGTTGGTTATATACTCCAAGTATTATTATCCTACTAATATCATAAAAGAGAAAGTTTGGATGGATGTTTGTTACTCAATCACGTTGCAACGACTTAACCGATTTGGCTGGGTACAGAGTTAGATTATAGACTGGGATAGCACATAGGCTACTTTTTATCCCGGAAAATAAAGGAGTTACCGCGGGATTTCACGCGTACAAAGTCGTGTGTATCAGCTGGTATATCAATATACCTAACCTAGATTTTCTGTTGGTTGTTGAAGTGTCCGTAACAAATACATTCTTGGTCACGATCGCGAACCTATATTTTTCAGTAAGCAAGCAAAATATGTCAACACATCTCACAACTCACGATGCAGCAGTATGCTTTTAAAAGTTATAAAATACAAACAAAAGTGTAAAGGTTATAGAAGTTTGAAGGAAAATGTGTTTTTGCTTATTTCTCGTGGGTGTGGTAAGTGGTTACTTTTACTCGACTGCCGAAAAAGTTTTTCTAGGGTATATTTATATTTACTCATAATATGTATTTTTTTTTGTTACGCTCTTTAGTGCAAACGGTTTGACAGATTTTACCGTAATATTTTGAAATGACGACGGGCATAAAGTTTAAATATCGCGTCTGCAAGACAAAAAAGGCGAGTGGCACTCGGGGACTGCCGCGATAAAGCTATTGCATAGCATTTTTTATCAACGCCATCTAGCGGCTCACTGCTAGATGGCGTTGATAAAAAATGCGCCATCTAGCGGCTCACCGTAGAGGAGTCCCGTGTCAGGTTATATTCGTTGCGGAATTTCTGGATTCGGTCTCCACGCTGGCCCGCGATAGAAGCTATGCAATAGTTTAAAAATTATCTATCGAATGTATTTGAATTGTTATTTGATATTTTTTAACACCTTCGGGTTTTTAAGACTTAAGTTATAAGTATAAAATAATAATATCTATATAGGTAGTTTTTTTTTTTTTTTTTTTAAATATATAGACTAGCGCTTGACTGCGATCTCACCTGATGGTAAGTGAAGATGCAGCCTAAGATGATACGCGCTTGCCTAGAAGATGCCTATTCACTCTTGATTTAAAGACACCCACATTATAGTTAGTTGGAAAAACGGAAGCCGGAAGGGCATTCCAAATTTTTGCGGTGCGTATTAGGAACGAGGAAGCGAAGCGCTTAGTGCGGCATCGTGGAATTTCGACCACGTAGCGGTGCAGATTCGTGCGATGTCTCGCGGTTCGGTGGTAGAATGGTGATGGGGGAACTAAATCAAATAGTTCTTGGGCACACTCTCCGAAATATATCCTGTAGAACACCGACAGACAGGCAACCTTGCGCCGATGTTCCAGACTTTGGAGTCTGGAGTTTACCAGCGATATAAAAATATCATTTTCATTTGATAAAAACTGATTGTAATGTTTATTACTTAATATTTATTAAGTTTTACCATTATATTGGTAATACACTAGTCATTAAGAATCTATTATTCCCGTCATCTTTTAAGATATGTGTATAATGCAATAAATAAATTCTGATTCTGAAATAATTTGCTAGTTGAGGGAATCTTTTTAATTAAATCATATATGACACTTATTATCTTGTAGGTACATATTTATTATGCTACATATATTATACTTTATTAAAAGATATCGCTGACGAAACTTCGTAATTATTATTATTCACTACAAAGCTCTATTAATAGCAATACAGCATATTTTAAAGATGGTTTCTTCAAAGTTGTTGCCAAGAGGAGGTTTATCTTTGAGTCGTTATTAATAATTTTGAGCCTATAAAATATATACTCAGTTGCTAATATTTTACTTAACAGTAACATTAAAATATCAACAATAGCCTTCAAGCCCTTGAATACGTATAAGAAAGCTTTTAGGCAATACCTTATATTTTATCTTTGAACTCAAGTTTACTTTTGGTTGGCAAAAGTCAGCAACATTAAAGAGCCAGACATCATTAAAAGTTAGGTAGGTATTAGAAGGAGTATTAGTAAATTATTTTCAACTCCGCAGTAGGCTGAAATCTTTATTAGGAGGCATTTATATAGAAACTAGCTTTTGTCGCGGCTTTGTTTATGTTAGATTCGATTTTCATACAAATTCCAAAGCCCATTACCAAAGCAAAACAAACAAATAAACAAATACACTTTCAGATTTATAATATTAGCAGGGACTTAACTAACTAATGTTTATCCTAAAAATGTATTAACTCAACTGTAACTTCACGCACTAAGGACGTTGTAGGTTGCAGGAAAGCTAGTGTTTTTTTTTTATCAAGTTATAAGCAATTAATCTCTCAATACCTAGAACAATATCCACACTACATTTAAAAAACAATATAATGTCCGAAATAAATATCAAGAGACGTGTAGGGCAATTAAAAGGCAATGTCAGTAAAATTCGTTTATTTATTTCCCGCAAACAGTACCTATTTATTATGAATTCGAGGCAAATTAAAATAAATTCACCACTGTAATTTATGCGCGTTGCGACATTTGGACTGCGGAATTTATGGGTATTTCACTAATGAGCGTAAAGAAATCTGGGTTTAAATATCCGCACTCCATCCTATACATACTTTTTTTAAAGAATAGTAGCCAAGCTGAACTTGACTCTTATTCTCCTTTTCCCTCCAAATAAGCGGAAAGCTTGTGCTTGTAATGGGGACGACCAGTTGCGTGGCTAGGTAACCAAGGGCCCTGGGGCAAATCAAAAAATGGGGCCCCACTGCTATCTAAACTGATTAGGTTAAGCTACTTTATCATCAGCTCGTTTTCGTGCAATCTGGTAAGGATTCGAGGGCTCCCTCAGCTTGAGGGCCCCGTGTGGCTTAGCTACCTAGCCCCTAGGTAGCTACGCCACTGGGTACGACAATAGTGTAACGGGTAGGGTACGACCCTGCGACCTTTCAGTTTTCAGTACGCACCTTTAAGGGCACGATCTTCGGCCGCAGTAACTTGCAAGCAATTGAAGTGAGGTGCACGAGCCACTTTGTTATAAAAAATGTAAAACACTCATGATAAAAAAAAAAGTAAACTTTTTAGAGAAAAATTAACGGTAAAATATTCTTCTAAAAGCTTTTGCCTATTTTTTGACATTTTTATTTTTAGTTTAACTTTGATATACTATAAATACAACCAGAAAAACAATTAAAAACTACACTGTTTTCGGAATATTATTTGATCGAGTGAAGTTCAAAATATGGACTTTTGAACGGTAAAATAATTTAGAACGTGTATTAAACTACAACATATATTTTTAACCTATCAAAACAAAGAATATTTGATTGTTTACTATTGAATCAAAAACAGGCTGTTTTCGGAGATCCTGCCGTTAACCGTTAGTCTATTGAGGGTTCCGCATTTATATTGGTTTTTCGAATATCATTTGCACTCCGTTGAAATCGTGATTCCCACAGAAGTTACGCTCATGAAATGAAGTCAAGTTGAGCTTTTTATATTCAAGAATCTATTTAAAGATTGTAACAAAAGGACGGTCAACGATCAAGTTTTCGCCTCACTTGGTTTGCGTTTCCGACAAAAGAGCTCAAGTTTTAATTGGAGGCAAAATCCGAGTTATTTCCGAGCGCGGGAGTCCTTTTGTTTTACTGTCGTTAATTTGTATTCACCTAGACCTTCCTTGTGAATGTTTTTTCACCGCAAATGAACGTTTCAATTTTTCAATATCTCTTTTATGTTCTACTCTTTGAGTATATTATAAGTTCTAACCAACGCTCTACTAGTGTGGGACCCTGTGGGAATATTCTCTTTCTACATTTTCTTTTTAGATACTTTTAAAATGTAAAAGTAACTAATACTTACAGTCACATTGATTTATTTGATACTAGACGATGCTCGCGACTTAAGGTTTTTAATTCCCGCGGGAACTCTTCAATTTTCCGGGATAAAATGTAGCCTATGTGTTAATCCTGGGTATGAGCTATCTCCATTCCAAATTTCAGTCAAACACTTCATTATTTGTGGCGTGTAGGAGTAACTAACATAAACACACACACATACAAACTGTCGTCTTTATCATATCAGTGTGATTTACTTATTTACATCTTGTATAATCTCACAGATGACGTAAAAAGTTGTATATTTAACATGAGAGCAAAGTTATTTATTTCTTAAACCTTTAAATCCCTCACTACGCACAGAATTCAAACGCAATAAAAAAGTGAAAGCTATCTCGTTGCACAAATAATTTTATTTACGTTAATTAATAGACATAATAAATCATTTTATTAAAATATATTTTTTTTGTGATTCGATGATGGGTTGAAAGGAATGAGTCTTACTAATATTATTATAAATACGAAATGGTGTTTGTTTGTCGGTTTGTCCTTTAATCACGCTGCGAAAGAACTATGGATCAACGTGATTTTTTTCCATAGGTATAGTTTGGAGACCTGGAGAATGACATTTTCTTCTGGAAGACCAAAGAGAACTCGCGGGATCTAAAAAATTAAAATCCACTCAGACGAAGTTGCGGGCATCAGCCGATGAATAAAATACTTTTAGACGCATAACTTTATTAGTTTACGAAAGTTTAAATATACAAAACTATCGTTAAATTACTCTTAAGTCTACGTAGATCTAAGCTGAACCGTTCTCTAGAATAATACAATTTCAAATGAAAATCGATTGGAATGAACAAATTAATTATAGTTTCAATCTCAAAGTCTGAAATAACAGAGCTATCGGAAACTGAATTTCATAGTTCCCGTTCCAATCGATGGTCTCACTAACACAAATAAATCTGAAACGATCTAGTTCCTAGAAAATTCCTCCTGCTATGATTGTTCTACGTATTTCAAATTAATTTCCAAAATTCTAACTAATTTATATGAATAGTTTAAAACTCATCAAGATTGTTTTTTTTAAAATTCGATGACAAGATATTGCTTGACTGCGATCATCTCACCTGATAGTAAGTGACAATGCAGTCTAAGATTGTAACGGGCTAACTTGGAAGGTGTATGGCAGTGTATGTACATTCAACCCTTAGATATTTCATTTTTTTGGCAAAAATTAATTTCATTTATTTATTTATTGCTTTCTAAATTATTCATATTTGAAAATATGTACGTAGGTATATTACAAAACGGTAGTATGTAAGGCTGAAGACATGTATTCGAAAATAAAACAACTAAGTAGAAACTTATAGCTAACTCGGCAAAATCTCTGCACAGAACGGAAATCAGAATACGTATTCAAGTTATGCACTTACTTTGCCACCATTCAACCGCTAACTTCTTTGATTCGCTATATAGAGAGGACAAGTTCAGAACTAATCGATCGGATAATGCAGTGCTTATTTGTGCAGCTCTCACAAGCTGAGGCGTTTGATTTAAGGCTTAGGATAAAAACATGCCGAATCGCAGTGAGGTATCTTTCGACATGTTCGTGCTTATCTGTTTGCATACATTTGTTTTACATAGAGGTGACATCGAGGTATCCAGCTAAACCGCGATCGCGAGGTATCGCAGTGAGGCATCTTTGGCATGTTTTTACCCTTATAACCACGACTATGCAACGCATAAGAGTGGTTATTTATTTACTAGCTGATTCCTGCGACTTCGTCCGCAAAGTTTAGTTGTGACCTGTTACTATCCGCGAGAAGTTATGTCCTCTATCTCCGATAACATTTAGTGGATCTTCACCAAAAAAAATATTTCTAATAGTACACAATTTATAATAAAGAAAGAATTATCAAATTCGATTTATATTTGGCCAAGTTATGGAGCAAAATCTACAAAAATTTTCATCCCCTTTTCCAGACAAACCTTCTTGTTTATCAGGATAAAAAGTATCCTATATATTGACCCGGGGTATAAGCTACAGTTACAGTTTTATTATAAGTATAGATATAGATTAAATAGCTTTTAGTCATGACTTCGTTCGCGTTGAAAACCCCATGGAAACTTTCTGTTTTTTCTTGGATAATAGCCTGTCACTGCAGGTCTTCAACCATGCAAAAAATTTCGCCGATCCGTTGCTCTGTAGCTGCGTGATTGAAAGACAAACCAACGAAAAAACTCCAAAAAGACAGAGATGAAGCCTGGGATCCTCCGAAAAGGATGCCGAAATCCTAAGCTTAACTTAAATTATAATTTAAGTTAATGTCAATAGAACATCTATTGTGGTCTATTAATCTAAGCAGATTTTTGGCTAAATGAGCGCATTCAGTTTATGAAACCATTTCATTACACAAAAAAAGCCGGCTAAGTGCGAGACAGATTCGCACACGGAGGGTTCCGTAGGTACCAGCGATTATTTTAAGGTCGAGCAAATTACGCAGAAAAATGGCGTCTTTTGAAGACCCTCTTTAACTTTTATTTTTTTTTTCATTATTTATTGTTATAGCAGCATTAGAAATACACATTTTATGTAAATTTCAAGTTTCTACCTATTACAGTTCATGAGATACAGCCTGCTGACAGGCGGAGGGACAGCAGAGGCTAAGTAAAAGGGTCCCGTTGGCACCCGTTAGGTACGGAACCCTAAAACTTAAACAGCCAAACTATTACAAATCCTACTTTATTTCGGTAAGAGGAATGTTTTTTTTTAATGTATAACAAACAGCCTCGACACAATTCCACATCGAAATTAATACTCGTCCTTCCAAATTAATGTTATTAAACATCGACACAACATTTCGTTGAATGTTGAATTCCCAAACGAAAAAAGAATTTCAAACGTAAATTCAAGGCCCAGAAATACATTGAAATCCCTTAAGCCGCTCGGGTGTGATTGAAAAAGGAACAATTGATTTGAATCAATGAATGAATTTTAAAGCCACAAGATTCTCACAACTTCTGTATTATTATTTCTGTATTTACCTGTATTATTATTATTTCTGTATTGTTGTTTCTGTATAAGAATAAAATTTTATTCTGTGCTACTTGATTCCCACGGGAACTCTCTTATTTTCCAGACTATATATCTTTGTGTCAAATTTCAGCCAAATCGGTTCAGTCGTTGCGGTGTGATTGATTAACAAACAACCATCCATACATCCAAACTTTACAGCATTTATAATATTACGTCGAACCGTTTCTGAGAAAAAAAGTCTGAGAAAACACACGGACAGACGGACGGACAACGGAGTTTTTTTTGGAACCCTAAAAGTCAGCGATGCGTAGCTGGGATCGAACTCTGTACCTCCGAAAAGTAGGCTGCCTTACCACTAGGCTAGCACCTCTACACACATAAAAAATATGTGGGTTCAATGCATTAAGTAACAAAACAAGCTATAATTAAAACACACACACCACACACCACACACCACACACACACACACACACACACACACACACACACACACACACACACACACACACACACACCTTTGGAAGCATTCGTGGTACGTAAGTACCTCATTCATCAAAATTGATTCGTGCGTGTAGGAGTTATGATGGAATATATAATATATGGGAATATAATATTTGAAGCCTCAATAGCCCAACGGTTAAAGGTGCGGACTGAAAACTGAATGGTCGCAGGTTCGAATTTTGCACTACTGTCGTACCCACTAGCGTAGCACAAGCATTACGCTTATTTGGAGGAGATAGGAGGATATTAGTCAACTTCAACTTGGCTAATATTCTTAAAAAAGAAAAATATACTCCATTTTTTCAGGCAGTCGTATGAAAACATACGAGTACATATGAATTTTTCCTACAGTCACCAACGATGCTAACATAAATCTATCAATATTTTTTGATATTGTGTTGATCTCTAAACGGCAAAAAATAATATTCGCTGGGAAAACTATAGGCGCAAAAATACAATCGAATCCGGTAAGCCGATTCGGTGTGATTGAAAAAGAAACAATGAATCGCAGATTTATTTTTCAATTGTTACAGTCTTTAATTTTTTTTTTTCATTTTAGTTCTAATTACGAAATACATACTTCTTCTGAGCAGCTCAAGAGGCGCAAGTATGAAAACCTTTTTGGTAGTTTCATATTCGTGCCTTTTGGGGTGGAAATCTTGGGGTCGTGGGGCCCGGGGGCTCGAACTCTTTTTGGAAAGCTTATCGAGTCTACTGGGGATCCAAGAGCTGGCTGTGGAGAGCCTGGGCCGTGGGGCCCGGAGACTCCAGCAATCTTTGTAGAACTATCAAAAATAGTTACAGAATATATCGGCAGCAGCTACCTTGGCCAAAGAATTGGTTTGGCCACCCAAAGGGGCAATGCTGGCAGCATCCTGGGTATTTTCTAAATTGTTTCTGGTGTGGTCTGGTGGGAGGCCTTGGCCGTGACTAGTTACCACCCTATCGTCAAGACGTGCCGTCCAGCGATTTAGTGTTCCGGCACGATGGCGTATAGAAATCGATTAGGGGTATGGGTTGAATGTACGCGTACCCCTTCCAAGTTAGCCCGCTAGCATCTTAGATTGCATCGTCACTTACCATCAAGTGAGATCGCAGTAAAGGATTATCAGATAAAAAAAAAACATTCAGCTCAAACAATAATGCAATCGCTATTCCGATCACCGATGGCCAACTTTTATAATCCGATTAATCGGCCTACGGGAGGCAAACAATCGACTGTATCGGTTCTAATTGCGAATAAAATACATCGAGTGGGCAAAATTGAAATTCAGCCCACGCTAGGGTCCGTTTTCTTCCTTTGAACAAGGCCGGCAATTAGTCTTAATTAAAGGTTGACGCACACGTACTGTTCGCTAGATAACTTTAGAGGACACAACAGCCTTAAGTGTATTACTTGGTTAGACCAACTTTGAAAACAAGTGTAAATTGAAAATTTAAAACAACCCCGACGTGTGAAATCAAAAACCAAAATATGTAAAACGCCATTTTGTGGTGGCGGCCATCTTGGATTTGAATAGTCTACTTTCATTTGATACCCATATTGAGGGAGTTGTTGTATGCAATCCGCCATTTTGTGAAATCTATATAGATGGTGCTCTGACTAAACTCGGACTTCAGACAGAGTTAAAACGAGGTACAAATATGTTCTGACATAAATCTGTCTCTTTTTAACGCTGTTTTGAGTCTGAGCTGAGTGAGAGTGGGGTCTATAGATTTCAGCCTCAGTGTAACCTATTCACAAAGTTTTCGTTAGGCTGTCCCTTACACCCTGTATAAGGATTGCTACGCAACCGTGCAATGTTTGTAGGTACACCTATAGGCTACCCCAAGTCCCAACTATACTTCTTCGTTAAGAGAATAGTCGGTCACGTCGCTCCAGTACTTATAGGGTTTAATGGCCGGGATAAAACGGGCGACCCATAATTACGGATATCTTACTGCGTTAGGTAGTTCGTTCTTTACTTAATGGTCAATAAACGTACCATACTTGCGTACTAATATTTACACTTACATATTGATTGAATGTAGTTTTTAGAATCTGATGGGAAACAGTTCACTTCAAGATTAAAAGGATTCTAATTTCCGACTTAGGTATAGATGTTGTTAAGATTCTTTGTATCAAATTTTTTTCAAGAATTTTTCTTTGTGTGGTTAAAGAATAAATAAAATAAATAAATAGCCTATGTCACTCTCTGGGTCGTTCAGTAGGTATACCTTTACCCATTCAATAAATTGCATAATTGCATGGATGGATGTTTGCTACTCAATTGCGCCGCAACACCTTTACCGATTTGTCTGTTTGGCACAGCTATAGATTATTGTCTGTAATCTATATATATAAAATTCAAAGTCCTGACTGACTGACTGAGATATCAACGCACAGCCTAAACTACTGAAGTTAGAAACTTGAAATTTTTACAGTTGGTTCCTTTTATGACGTAGGCGCACACTAAGAAAGGATTATTGGAAATTCGACCCCTAAGGGGTTTAAATAGGGGATGGAAGTTTATATGAAACTCCGTCATTTTTCAAGCTGTTTCCATCAAAATTGGTATTCGAGCTTTCAGTTAAAAATAAAGAAGTACGTGTGTCACAGTTTTTGAAAATTCCACCCCAAAATCTAATTCCACGCGGACGAAGTCGCGGGGGCAAAAGCTAGTGGTCAATAAACGTACCATACTTGCGTACTAATATTTACACTTGCATTATATTGATTGCGTGGATTCAATGTAGTTTTTGGAATCTGATGGGAAACAGTTCACTTCAAGATTAAAAGGATTCTAATTTACGACTTATAGATGTTGTTAAAATTCTTTGTATCAAATTTTTTTAGGACTTTTTCTGTGTGTGGTTAAAGAATAAATAAAATAAATAAATAGCCTATGTCACTCTCTGGGTCGTTCAGTATACCTTTACCCATTCAATAAATTGCATAATTGCATGGATGGATGTTTGCTACTCAATTGCGCCGCAACACCTGTACCGATTTGTCTGTTTGGCACAGATATAGATTATAGTCTGTAATCTATATTTATAAAATTCAAAGTCCTGACTGACTGACTGAGATATCAACGCACAGCCTAAACTACTGAAGTTAGAAACTTGAATTTTTTACAGTTGGTTCCGTTTATGACGTAGGCGCACACTAAGAAAGGATTATTGGAAATTCCACCCCTAAGGGGTTTAAATAGGGGATGGAAGTTTATATGAAACTCCGTCATTTTTCAAGCTGTTTCCATCAAAGTTGGTATTTGAGCTTTCAGTTAAAAATAAAAAAGTACGTGTGTCACAGTTTTTGAAAATTCCACCCCAAAATCTAATGACACGCGGACGAAGTCGCGGGGGCAAAAGCTAGTAACACATAAGCTACTTTTTATCCCGGAAAATAAGAGAGTTTCGGTGGGAATCAAAAAACTCATTCCACGCGAACGAAATCGCGGGCGTCAGCTAGTAAAATAATATGCTTCAGAACAAAACCATTCCTTATTCATTCCTTTCAAGTCCTCAACCATACATCACAATGTTCAATTTTATAAACCGAGCTTATATAAGAGAAATTCCATTTCGTGGTGAGAGTTTAAAACGGCGGAGTCACGTCGCCAGTAAATCGTATTTGTGACGCAAACACGTTCCCAATAAACTGTTAACTTCGATATATTGAGGTTTGTAGGGTCAGATGTCCAACAATGAAACAGTGGTACACAATAAAACACTGTGATATTTCTAAAATTCTGCGTTGCTATTTCGTGCATTATATTGCGTTAGGACACTCTCGTGAACCCCCCGCCCTAGCCCAATTTGCATCGACGCCGCGTGCGAGAAGATGTGTTTGCGGAGCACTTTTGGTTTTTTTCGACAAAAAGTAAGGTATTTTTAGCATTCTTTATAGATTTTTTACTAAAGCATGGTTGAAAATTTCATAAATTTCATGATTAATTAGCATTACACATATTTCGTAGATTAATGTGCAATAAATTATATCTTAAAGTGTTACAATTTAGTGGGTAAAAAATTGAGATTAGTAAAAAAAACCTTAGGTAGTTCACAATGAAACAGTTGCACAGTAACACAGTGAAACACTATTTCAATGTGTATCATTTTATTTTATTGTGTACCGTATAATTGTACATACATAATATCATGTACTTTCCGGGCAAATTAATAATTTTTGTGGCTACAAATTCACAAATTAATCTTATTAACATTAAATTTTTTATAATACCAGTAATAGTACTGGTAACCTGATTAAAGTTAATTAAAAATAAATCCTTTTGTGATTATTAACTCAAGCATTTTTTTTTATTCACCTACTCCATAAATTACACAAAAGTCGAGACAATACTATTAATGTTTCATTGTTGAATTTGTGGTGTTTCATTGTGTACCACCACTGTGGACACAATGAAACATTTCCCATTTTTTAGTTTATAATTTTTTGCCGATTGATTACATATTAATTAAAAAAATTGTAAATGAAATTCGATGCCGAACTAAATTACCTACACACCTGTAAAAAATTAGACTTCTATCTGTAAAAACAAAAGGTGCATGAGACTTTGAATTTTTTGTGTTTCATTGTTGAACATATGACCCTACTCGTGACGAGAGTGTCTTGTCACTGGCATGCATTTCCTATGCCTCATACATGTGTGGTTGAAAAGTATAGTATCCACTAAAGTAGTAGTGTTAGTCGGGTCCACACGGACCGAGCAGGTTTTGAGTTAATTTGCCTCAAATGGTGTTGATGTGGCCTCAAACGTTCATTGTCTCAACCGAGTTATGCGTTATTGGTACGAGCAGTGATTAAAGGCACATTGCCTGTTGGTCAACTGTGGAAACGCTGCATAATTTATTGCTTGCAATTGTGGTGATAAGTTGAATTGGAGGTATTCTTGCTATAATGCATTTTATATGCATTTTAGTCAATACGAGAGAGTGTCGCTCAATCACGGATGATTGCGATCGTCCTCTGTAGCAATCATTTTTAAACTATCTTCGTCTTGTTTACAACATGGACTAGCCCAAAGTGGCTCGGGTTGCCTCGTTTCGAGCCGCAAACCCGTATGTGACTCACGAGCTGTGCTCGGTCAGTCTGGATCTGGCTATTTATATTATTGAGTAATTCCACGCTTTTAATAATAAGATTAAGGACAAAAAACTGTGAAGCAAAAGATGTGAAGGTTTTTCGTGAATCTATTTTCGTAACGGCTGCTATCAAATCTAACTTCAGTAACTAAGTAGCTCATCTAATTTACCAAAAAAAAAAAAAAAAACAATTGAAATTTCGTTAAAACTTCACAAACAAACAATTCAACAAAAATTTACCGAAATACGTAATTTGCTCAAATATAAATATGAACAAGAATTGCCTTCATTGAATACAAATTAAGGACAGTGAAACAAAAGGATTCCCTTTCGAAATATCCTCAGATTTTGCCTCCAATTAAAACTTGAGCTCTTTTGTCGGAAACGCAAACCAAGTGAGGCGAAAACTCGATCGATGAATGCCCTTTGTTTTAATCTTCTTGCAAGGTCCCTCTCTGGAGCTGGAAACCCCTGAACTTGAATTACAATGTTTTATAACTCGATGATAACTGGATTAAATGGTTAATTTTCGAAAATGGAGCAATTTCTTGTCAACAAGATTCAATAGTGAATGAATGAAGTTCTTTTCCCAACATTCGTGTGGATTCAAATCGATGTTGCTTTAATATTATATATATTATATATGTTTGTATTATATAGGTATAGCAGTGTTCATTCAACCCCAATCGGTTTCTACACGCCATCGTGCCGGAACGCTAAATCGCTTGGCGGTACGTCTTTGACTGTATGGTGGTAACTAGCCACGGCTAAAGCCTCCCACCAGAAAAAATATATAATAGATATATGCATTATTATTGTTGTATTTATTACGTTTACAATTTGCTAGCAGTTCTACTTATATACAGATAATGTCAATGATAACGTTAATGGTGATCAAAAAAAGCTAGAAAAAACTACAAAAACAACAGAAATAACTGCATTCAATCACAAAGTATCGCAACGTGAAAAAGCGTAGCGCAAGCACTTTTACGTACCTATGGACAGAAAAAAAAAAACAAACAATTGTAACGGCGTGCGAAACACCACCGACGCACATAGAGCAATAGATAGACAATAGACATTCGAGGAACATTATGCTTCGCCAGCACAAAACCCTGTTACAGTTCTCTTTTTCTCAATCCCGTCATCGGAAGCGACAATTACTGGAGGTCCGTAAAGCGATAGCTCGTCAATCCATTCACACTTCCGTTTCGCGTTTGGCGCCAGTGCATTGTCTGCAATGAACAAAGTTTTTCCGACTACGGAATAGTTATGATTGGGGTAGAGACGAACTTTTTCCTCGCATTTTGAAAGGGAAGATTTATAAGATATTTATTAAAGCAACCGCAAATGAATAGAAATTTATTTCAAAAATCGCTATAATTATGCATAATGCAAAAAGTAGTTTTGGATAGAATCAGGCGTTACTTTGCGAAAGTTCATGATTAGCATGAAAAGGTCAAAATTATTTTGCTATAATCCGCCAACAAAAATCTATATGGTCAAACTAGCTACGCACCGCTTATCTCCGTTGACCAAGCAAGGAAGTCAAGTTCCCAAGCAAGCAATGCCACCACCACACAAGACTTTAAATACTACTCTCGACACACGTTTGTCCCCGATACCGGAGCATCCTCAGGAGATGTCGACTTTACTATGCTGTATTGTCTAGCATTTTCTTGTTAACATTACTTATTTTCATTCATTAAATCAGTAAATTACGAAATAAATATCCGAGGGTATCCCAAAGGCAAAATTAATACTAAAATATTGTAAAGTACAAAGAGTAAAGACATATAGTTGTTATCTTGACTTCTTTTATTTTTTTATAATATTATAGTTTTACATTATATTTGGTTGTAGCGACAGATTAATTATTACTGATAGTATTCTATTTTACCGGAATATTTTTTTTTTCAATTTTCCGAATGTTTTTAACTAATGTCTGAAACAGATCAGTATTTTAAGTTAAATAAAAACCACAATTTGTGAAAATTTAACAGCATTAACCCTTCCACAGTTTATAAATGCCTATTAAATCCGTAAAATGTTTAAACAATCTTGTACAAATACCAATTACGTACACAATTAAGAAGAGCAATCAGCATTAACCGCGTACATGCCAACCTAATGCCGGATAATAAGTTTATTTGTGCAATTAATATTCATCATCACGCACACGGTCGTGTTTTATGGAATCTAATTAACTGTGCCACATTTTGACGCCTTTATACTGTAGCACGGTTTATATATAAACGTGACGTCATAAAAACTTTTTCTCGTAAAGCCTCCCTTCGTGAAATCCGTGGCTTCAACTCATCACGTAGAGAAAGAATAACTCCCCGTTCAATCACGCCTACTTACATATTATATATGTATACATGCACGTATTGTGTATGTAGGTACATTTAGAAAATCTTGTGATTACTGGCAGCAATTAATACGATTTCAGTTTAGCGCTGACTTGTCTGTAAAGGCAGGTTTACATTTATCCAAAGACTGCGTGTAGCATTGCTCGCATAGTGCCTATGTAAAAAATCTGAATCGAATAGAAAGCTATCTAAGCGACTCAATTCAGTGATAGTATTCGCTCGAAACTGTGACTTTCGACATTCACTCGATCAGCAAGAATTCACTTTAAAGTTTTACGTCAGTCCTTTGATCAGGAACATAAGTTAAGTAAAGTCAGGATGGTTTAACTTTGAGAAATGAAGAACATTTAAAAACATAAATCATCACGAAAAAGAGTGTTTTTTTTACAATGTAAAAGTCTACCAATTTAGAAAATACGAAGCTACTCTATTTATTTAATGACTCGACCGAGAAAATTAAACGCGGACTTACATCTTGCGTAGACGTAATTTGGAAAATTGAGGCGTTTTTTTAGTATACAATATTTTTATTCGAGAGCAACAAAGTCAGTCAGACATGATGTAAACGGGGTTATATTTAACCATTGTGCGGGCACATATTGTTTGGTTTTCTTAAGGATATTGTACGAAATGGTGGGTGAAAGAGAACGTAGGGTTATAAACAGTATACACTATATAATATATACAAGCGATCTATTCAGCGTTGTAGTATTATGAAGGAAGTGCTTTTGTTCGAAATTCTTGTACCCCGTGTGCATGCATGGGTGGAATCAAAAAGGATATGATCTTGCTTAAATAGATTTTATCTACACAGACATGAATTTTTGAAGGAAAATTAGGTAGAGATAAAAGCTCGCACGCATTCTATATCCTGAAAAGCATTGAAAATGAAGAAAAATTCCAATTAAACTTTACATCGCATTTTCGCAATGAGTTTAAATAAATAAATAGCACTTTATTCATTAGAATGTAGGTATAAGGATAATGTTACTGTCGTTATACATGTATATTGTATATGTCAAAAATTAATAATTATAATGTTAAAATTTAATTTAATGTAATTTTAATACAATGTCATTATTGTTATTTATAGATTGAGCTTATCATCAAGGTATTCACCAATATTATAATAGCATTTATTTAACAGGAAATCGTGGATTCTTTTTTTGAAAATATTAATATTAGTGTTGTTTTAATTATTCATACTGTTAAAACTAAAACAAATTTCAATAATTCTTTTTTCAAGTGTGTACTTACTGACTGTTTCTTCGTCTTCTTTATCAATTGATAGACGTCTACTGTTGGACAAAGGTCTTTTGCATGGACTTCCACAGGCCTCGGTCTCGCGCCGCCTGAATCCAGCGGCTCCCTGCAACTCGCTTGATGTCATCTAGTTCATTATATTTTGATTAAATAAAGATCTAATAGAAGTTTGTTGTACAAGAAATATAACACAAAAGTAGATTTTTATCAGAAAAAAAAAACATTTCTGAAGAAAACTTTTTCTTTATTAAACCCCATGCATTTTGCAACTGAAAGGTAGTTTTTCTTTTTTTTACCCTATTATACATATTAAAACTGACTAGACAATACAGCATTATAAAGTCGATATCTCTTGAGGATGCTCCGGTGTCGAGAGTAGTATAAAAGTCTTGTGTGGTGGTGCATGTGAGTGGTGGTGGCATTGCTTGCTTGGGAACTTTGCTTTCTTGCTTGGTTGGGGAGGTAAGCGGCGCTTAGCTTGTAACTGTATGTTTGATCATACAGATTTTTTCTGTTGGCGGATTATAGCAAAATAATTCTAACCTTTTCTTGCTAATCATGAACTTCCGCAAGTTAACGCCTGATTCTATTCAAACATAATAGTCGTTGAGAGGTGCGGACGAGGTCCATACAAAATCCACCATAGTCCTTTAAAATAAAATGCAGAAAAAAAAATATCAAAAGAAATAGTCACTAACTATACAAATGATGAAAGAGCTTTAAAAAATATTATGCCATAGAAATTCCGCTCGCATGAATCCATGCTCACATAAATCCGAATACATTTTCAATTAAATCATGAATCATAAAAATCTTCTCTAATTCCACGATATATGAGAGTAACTGCATTAATTTATTTGAGACTACTTCGAAAAATACTCGAAACGTGAAACTCGCTTTGAATAGGTACGGTCTGTGTTGGCAGTGAGATATCGTCGAGGATAATGCAAATCCGCGTAACTAGCATTAGTACATTAAAATCCATTTTCATATTATGTTTGTGATCAAATCAAAACCGCGTAAGTGCCGTAGCGATTAAATTAATCACTTTAAAAGATATCTATTTTTATCAATACATAGAACACATGAATACTCTCTGTATAAAAATTAGCCCAATAGCCGTAGAAATAAGAAAATAAAGTTTTAACCTGCAAACCTTGGTCTAGTGTAGATCCGCGGTTTTTACCTATGGTACATTCGCGGTTTTGCACTATCCCCGACGATATGCCATAATATTATTATTATTATAAGGTAAGGTGGTAAGGTTTTGCAAAACCACCTCAACCGACAACGAATATTCCCTGGTGGTGTACGCCGTGGTCCTATAACTATATAGTCTCGGGTTCGATTCCCGACGGGGTCAATTTGGGAATTTATAATTTCTGAATCGTCTCTGGTTTGGTCTGGTGGGAGACAGAGAAGCGATAACTTGGGACGTTAATAAATTGTTGTGCGGTTAGTAGCCGACGCTTCATCACGTAGGTGTGGAAGAGGCATTACATAAAATGTCCATAGAGTTACAAAAATTACAGACTTTTAAACAAAAACCTAGATTTTTTTTTGTGAATTTATTGAGGTATGCGAAAAGTCATGTTGTTCAGTATCGTGCAGAAGTTACACGTAGGAGGTTGTTGGTAAATTAAAATTATCAACCCTATAGGTATATCGTCCCGCACAGATATTACATTTCTTTTGCAAGACCTAAATCTATTCCGAATAACAAAAATCTTTAATAAAACTGCAAGGAACTTGTTAAATACAAACTTACGAAACTGACCGCAGTTGGCGAAAAGTTTGAGAAATTACGAATTGAGATGTTAAAGAAGTTTTACAGAAACCAGAAACTCGCATTCATGAATACTTTAAAGGTACTTACACGGTTAGGAAATGTTTTCATAAAGAATCCGTTTTAGAAAGATTTTCTGTGTTAATCCTTGGTTGGAAAAAATTTTTGAATTTTGAAAAAAAAAAAATATGTTGCAGAAACAGTAAAAAAAACTATGTTTATTGCTTTTCTCTCGATCATCAAACAAACATCAGTTAGATACATTATATATTATATTGACACGATCAAAATTCTGTCGTGGTATGGTTGAAGGACAAACCGACAAAGAAACACACTTTCGCATTTAAAATATTACAAACATGATTTCTCCATTTTTCTTTCTTTTAAAAAGATGGTTTATCTAATACTAGATGATGCCGCGTGTGTAAGGTTTTTTAATTCCCGCTGGAACTCTGTCATTTGTCAGACGGGATAAAATGTAGCCTATTAAATAAATGTTAATCCTATATCTTTTCAAAATCTTTCTAATTACAGCCTAATCTGTCAAGTAGTTTTTGCGTGAAAGAGTAACAAACACAAACGCGCACGGGCACACACACACACACACACACACACACACACACACACACACACAGACATACACACACACAATCGCTTTCATAACATTAGTGTGATGTGAGTGATGCGAATCGAATATCACTGGGTATTAAGCGAAATGGAATTATTCGATCTCCATTAGCATTAATTAGAAACAATCAAGGTGGATAAAAACGATAACGCGCCTCCATTATCTATAATCGTTGGTCATTAACATGACAGCGTGACAAAAGCGATCACTGAGCGTCAACAAAATATTATTTATCAAGTGAACAATCAAGCATTAATGACGGTCATTCGATTTTCTCTTTCAATTAGCGTTGAATGGAATGTGATTTGTTTTTGTTTTTCACTTTTTCCCGCGGCTTCGCTCACGTTAAATTCGATTTTTCCAACCCGTATTTTATCCCTTTAGGAGTTGAATTTTCAAAAATCTTTTCTTAGCGGATGCATACGTCATAACAGCTATCTGTATGCCAAATTACAGCTCAATCCGTCCAGTGGTTTAAGCTGTGCGTTGATAGATCAGTCAGTCAGTCACCTTTGCCTTTTATATATTTAAGATATTCTTCATTAGGTGCGTCGTCTAGTTCTGATGGTGGGAATATAATATAACTAGCTGAATATGCTTTCGACTTCATCCGCGTGGATTTAATTTTTAAAATCCCGCGGGAACTTTTTGATTTTCCGGGATATAAACCTGTCACTCTCCAAATCCTTAATTATAATCGTGCAAAAAATCACGTCAATCCGTAACTCTTTTACAGCGTGATGTGATAAACAGGCAAAAATTGAGTAGAAATCAAAAAAAAAAAATCAAAAAATCAAAATTTATTTATTTCATGTAGGCCAACTTGTAGCTCTTATGAAACGTCAAAAATCTACCACCGGTTCGGAATGCAGATTCTGCTGAGAAGAGCCGGCAAGAAACTCAGCAGTTGCTCTTTTCAAAAAAAAAAAAAAAAATTTTTTTTTTTTACAATTGTTAAAAAGAACTAGGCTATGCACACAATGTTTCCACACAGAAGTTTCAAAAATGTACGCCTACCGCAACATAAAATAATGAAAGTTTGACAAAAAAATCGCGAAGTTGGAAGTCTAATTTTTAACCAATTTGTATTTATTTTCAACTAGCGGCCCGTCCCGGCTTCGCACGGGTGGACTATATAGCCATGTTACTCAGGGTGAATGTACCTTTCCAATGGTGAAAGAATTTTTGAAATCGGCACTGTAGTTTTTGAGTTTATTCATTACAAACATACACACAAAAATACAAATCTTTCCTCTTTATAATAGTAGTGTAGAAGTGTAGATAGTGTAGATAACGTTATTTTTGTAGTTAAAACTTGTACAGGTCCGTTGATTGAGCGATTTTTGGTAGGGGAAAATCTTATCGGTTCGCGTCACTGATATGCCTTTAATAGAATAGAATAGAATAGAATAGAAATATTTTTTATTCAAATAAACTTTTACAAGCACTTTTGAATCGTCAATGAATCTACCACTGGTTCGGAATGCCTTTCCTGCCGAGAAGAGCCAGCAAGAAACTCGGCGGTTGCGGGTATATATTTTTTTTAATACATTATAGGCACACGCTTGACCACTACCAAACCTGATGGAAAGTGATGATGCGGTCTAAGGTGTAACGCGTTTGCCTAGAAGATGCCTATTCACTCTTGTTTTAAAGATACCCAAATTGTACGTGTTAGGAAACACAGATCTTGGAAGAGCATTCCAGACCCTAGCCGTGCGAATCAGAAATGAAGACTTAAAGCGCTTGGTGCGCGTAGGTGGAATATCAACGACGTAGGGATGGAAGCTCACCCTATGTCTTGCAGTGCGGATACTTCATCTATCGCGGGGATTTTTTTCTGGCATTCTGCGCACTGTTAATATAGTCCATAGGCCAAGCAACATTGGCCTAACGCGAATTATTGGCAGACTTGATAAGACCGATGACCACTAATTTTAATCAACGACGAGCATTTCCGAATTATTGATTTTAAAATAACAAGAATCTCATTTATTAATTCGTTTTACTCGTTGTGAAAATACGGTGTATTTTCAAAAAGAATAATGTACTTTAAACCAAGCGTTCTCGTAGTATTCATTATTATGTTCATTTGATCCCGAAAATTAGTCTTCATTGCGAGCTTCGGCGCTGTGTTCTGCATTGTTAATTTCGACGGAATTAATTTAATTTACCGGCATTTTATTATGTATTAAAATAAACAGTTCCGCACGAAATTCATTATGTACATTATTTTAATTGACATCGTGAGCATTTTTAACCTTCGACGCAAACAGAGAGGTGTTATATGTTCGTACGCTTTGTCTATCCGTGTGTCATCATATTATTAAGTAAATATTACCAGATCTACCTCTTTGGTCTAGTGGTTAGCGTTTTGGACTACGATAAGTCAACGAAGGTAGCGTGTTCGATTCCCGAATTTTTCTGCCAAGTTAGCAAGAACGCGGTGTGTCACCCCCGTGCCTCGGAGAGCACGTAAAGCCGTCGGTCCCGCACCTAATCTCTCTCCGGTCGTGTCGAATTTCCATTCCATTAGACTATAAGAGTGAGGGAATAGAGATTGCAGCTTTGTTGCGCGCACACCTCTGCACTATAATAACTCCCGCGCAAATGCCTAAGCTCCGTGGAATTTTCGGCCGCCGGCTGATTTGGTCGAGAGGAAGACTATTACCTAGACTATTACCAGATTATTATTTATGTGTGTTAGATTTTTATTTATGTGTGAGCTGAATAAATGTCTATTTATATATTTAAATCTCGCGTTCAATGCGACCTCCCAGTTATAAGACCACAGCGTTCACCACTGCGCCAGGGAGGTCGTCAAAACCCATTTAAACAATTCTGTGCTATGCGAACTTCGGGGTATAATATGTATTCAACTTCGTATAGGAACTAATGGACCTTTAATATGTTTACTGGGGAAGCCGGCAGCACTGTGGCCCCATGGGTATCTCACCACTTAGTTTAATGACAAATCATTAGCAAGCTCCTCTATACGAATTAATCGGTATAAGCAAAGCCCACAGGTGACATTACCGTTTTCATTAATGTATTTATGTACCCATATTCTAAATTACCAATGTTTACTTTGTGTGCGGCGCGACCCTGCCGTTTAGCAGTTTTGTAGGCTTGGTGCGAAGTTTTTAAGGGATAAAAAGTAGTCTATGTTACTCTTTAAGTCTTCAACTTCGTCTTCGTCTTCGTCTTCGTTTCCTGGGAATCTTTTCCGCAAGTAGGCGTCGATTCGCCCAAGTCTTCAACTTATACCCATACAAAATCACATCGATCTGTTGCTATGTTCGCGTTGCTGCGTGATTGAATGAAAAACCAACAAACCAACTTCATCACGTAGAATTATCTTTTAAAAAATGAAAATCCCTGAGTTTTCTCAAGATACAAAGTAAACAACTCCAGTTAATTTTCAAGTCTTCAACTTACTCAAGCAAAAATTAAAGTCATTTCGTAGCTAAGATACGCATGATTGAAGGACAAAACAACAAACCAAGTCACCTACGGTCCAAGAAAGTAAGATAGGTTAAGGCCGCCTTTTGTATTACTACTTGTTTCTACTTCTTTATTCGTGTATCTTCTGCCTTGGACTATTAATTCTTTAGAGCCGATTTCACCAACGTACCTAAAATATGTCTGTGATATTTTGGCAGATTTTCAATAGGTACAAAAACCAAAAACTGTCAGATCCCCCAATTAATTAAAATAAGCCTCAATAGCTCAACGGTTAAAGGTGTAGACTGAAATTTGAAAGCTCGAACCCCACCTGTTGCACTAGTGTCGTACCTAGCACAATATTTTCACTTATTAGGAGGGGATAGGAGGATATTATTTAACTTCAGCTTGGCTAATATTGTCTAAAATTCCTCGGTTAAATGTTGGTGAAATTGGCTATTAAATATATAAATAGGATTTCAATTATTTTATGTATTGTTGCGAGTCAAAGACCTTTGAATAGGGCCGAAAGTAAAGACGTTGTCTTACTAAGACTAATGAATGTGAACACAAAAAGCGCCGTAGAGATCACATCTTCTCTTACATAAGCACAACTTGGTCCCTGAAGTCTAGACTTTCCAACGACGCTAAAACCTAAAAGTCAGCAACCGCAGTTTGCAATGTTTTCAAAGCATTAAGAAAAAGATAATATTATAGCACTTGCCCCGAACTCGACACTTGCATACATGAATACATTTTCGGGGAAAACGCTATATTAGGTAAATGCTTTCTTAATGACGCTTGTTCAATTTTTATAATGGCTGATATTTTGGTTTCCGAAAGGCTGCCAACCGGACCCTATTATTTAGCTTCCGCTGTCTGTCCGTCTGTCTGTCAGCGGACTATATCTCATGAACCGTTATAGATAAATACTTGAAGTTTTCACTGAATGTGTATTTCTATTGCCGCTATAACAACAAATAATAAAAATTAAATCTATATATATATAAAATTCAAAGTCCTGACTGACTGACTGAGATATCAACGCACAGCCTAAACTACTGAAGTTAGAAACTTGAAATTTTTACAGTTGGTTCCTTTTATGACGTAGGCGCACACTAAGAAAGGATTATTGGAAATTCCACCCCTAAGGGGTTTAAATAGGGGATGGAAGTTTATATGAAAGTCCGTCATTTTTCAAGCTGTTTCCATCAAAGTTGGTATTTGAGCTTTCAGTTAAAAATAAAGAAGTACGTGTGTCACAGTTTTTGAAAATTCCACCCCAAAATCTAATTCCACGCGGACGAAGTCGCGGGGGCAAAAGCTAGTAAAGTACATAACCCCCTCTTCTGATGTTCTGCATTGGAAGGCGCCACTGACAGGATTGCGCGAACGAGGTATGTTAAGCGCTTAGAATAGAATAGAATAATTTATTGTTCAGATAAATTTTTACAAAGTAATTTCGAATCGTCAAGTGAATCTACCACTAGTTTGGAATACTGTTCTAACCGAGAAGAACCAGCGAGAAACTATGCCTTTGGTCCGTTGGCCAGTCACCAGGCGATGCGCCTAAAAACCGACGGGCTTTAGTCCGCACGAGTCCGAAATTACCTGAATTAATTATGGATACTTGTTGGTATCCATGAGGATTTTCCCACAAAAAAAGAGCGGCTTCTGCTGTAGAAAATACTAAGATTACTCTTAACTCAACAAGCGTCGCGTTATAAAAGTATGTTTCCACCCTAATTTAGTGCCTCAAAGTTACTGGCTAAAAACCTTGTAAATAAAATATCTTAATAATGCACTTTTCTTCAAACGAGCTCGTAACTGCGTTTCCCAGTTGCTTGCAAGACTTTCCATAATATTTGTATTCCTACTGCGTTAAAACCCCTGCGAACTGTCTCCGCATATCTAAGTTTTTAAAGCTGTAACAAATATGACGCGGCGCGTCAACACTACGCGGCAAACCATTCATGTGTGTACGATTTGTATAACAAAGAACTAAGCACCTACTCTACCAATTGCACTGCTATCATGCGTAAATCCTAACGATCGATAAAATCATCGATCGCAATCACCTATAATCAAACTATAAAACTGACTGACTGATCTGATTGAGGCACAGCTCAAACCATTGAACGAATCGTGCTGAAATTTGGCATACGGATAGCTAGGATGTGGGTATTCACTAAGAAACAATTTTTGAAAACTACCACTAAGGGAGTAAAGTAGGGGTTTAAAAAAAGCGAATTTAACGAGAGCAAAGCCGCGGGAAAAAGCTAGTCAGCAATAAAATTTTAAATTCAGCAAATTACAGCAATTGTTACTAATCAAAACATATAATCACAACTTTCGTGTTTAACGCAAGGGTCACAATATTCATTTTCAAAACGAATACGCGTTACACTACGAGCAGATAGTGGCAAGAATGTAGAATTCTCTAAAAAGTCATGCAATTTAGCTGTTTTATCTTTTTCTTCTGGTCTTGAGTGCAGGAGTTCTATGGGGAAGGGCTCTTGGATTATGAACGCATAAAGAATTGCTCCTTTTATCTTATTGTAACTTTTAGAAGCCGCGTGTCGTGACGTCAATAAGACACGTGACGTCACGACTCGTTGTCGCTGCGCGTTTTATGTGTGCATGTTTTTAAAATCGCGAAAAGTAAACGGAAACCTTTTTCATGTAGTACGTAATTAAACTTACTGAAAGCATTTCCATTCCGAAACCACTTTTGAAGACTACATTATCAGAGTATAAAAATCATGTAGTTGTCCAACGCCGGCTTTGACCTCAGGCGTCTTATTACATTTCAAAAAGGTTGATTTAGTCCTCACTCAAGTCAATTAAAATGCTACACAAGTGTAAATTGAAAATTGAAAACACCCCCGATATGTTAAATTAAAAAAAAAAAATATCCGCCATTTCGTGGCGGCGGCCATCTTGGACCGATTTTCATCAAACATAGCTAAGAAAACTCCCGACTAATTCATCTTTCAAACAAAAAAAAAAAAACAAAAAAACAAATCGGTTTATCCGTTCGGCTGCTACGATGCCACAAACAGACACATACACACACAGACATGTCAAACTTATAACATCCTATCGTTTTTGCGTCGGGGGTTAAAAATAAGTACCTACCGAATTTAATGACGTCACTTCGCGGCGTCTATTTTATAATACTTTGTAAAGCTGACTTAGGAGTCAGGTGTAGGCACCTGATTTCTCTGGTTGTGTCGGATTGCTGTCCCATCGGACTAGGTGAACGAAGGTGAAGAGTGCACCTGTGCTTTTGGTTGTAGACTATAATATCTCTTGCGTAGTTGTCAAGACTTTTCCTCCTGAAAATTAGCCACCGTAACCAAATTGTGATCAGGAGGACATTATTATTGCACTATTCCTAGCGTAGAAAAAATGTTCGGTGTTGTATTGTATGATTGTCAAGCTGTGATTTTACTGAAAGCTATGTTAAAGCCTGTGTAATGACTTTTAGAACAATATTATGAAGCTAACTTTTTTGTGCCACCAAGAGCCAGCAACTGTTAGCTCTTGGATCGCCGGTTTGAGCCTCTAGCTCTGGAGTAAAGGGCTCGAGCCTCCGAACCCCACGGCCCCAGGGTCTCCACACCAAAAGGCACAAATAAGAAACTAATAATAATTGTTAGCAACACCGGATGTTGCGCGCGACGCTAGCGCCACCTCGGCAGCTGTCAGAGGTCGAGACGTTAGCGCCGCGTGATCGAAAGGCGGAAAAGATGGCGGCTTTTGTCTCGGAGTGGGCATCAGGCCGCGACTTTTGGCTGAGACTCCGGGAACGACACAACGGTTTTGCTAAAGTTGTACTATGGGTTTAGTTTATGTTGTACTATGGATTTTGTTAAAGCTGTGCTATCTAAGAAATAAATATGTAATTATTAGTATCTCGGCGAGTTTAAGTCAAATATAATTAACTAATCTTCAATTGTAAAATATAATATGCTTCTTTCATAGTTTTCTTAAACTTGTGTGAAGGCAATCTTCTGTAATTGGCTGTGGAGTTTTATTATAGAAGGTAACATCCATAATAATTTACCTGCAGAGTTCGATCGCTGACCGCATTGTAGGTTCCATGTCACAGCGGAAATGACGCGAGCTTCCGGCGGATGCTGAATGCCACTGACGCTGTGTCACTATGCCAATATTCACGATGATGATGATAATTAGTGCTTTGTTCCTTTGGAAGATCGATGTTTATGGATATGTCTGTCCCATATAATTGCGTCTACGAAAATGCGCTTGAAAATCACTTAAATGAACCCGCGGTTCACTTTGACGCGAGTGTCAACCAATCACGTTCGAGGATTAGCCACTCCCTATTAAACAGAACAAAAAATAGAATGAAGCGACATTAGTACATTTTTTAAAACTTTTTTAAGTTCTTTTAAGACAAGAGAATTTTGCAAATTGTCTATCCATATACATCGATGCTTTTTTTTTTGAGGTAAGGTAAGTATTTGGCTAATTTGGGTAGATTGACTATCAAAAGCATTTTGTAAAAGTATGTATACTATTTTACTAAAATTGGCAACAAAATGAAAAAAAAAAACATGAAAACTGAAAAAGTTTATTTTTGACTTTTCTGTTTTATTCAGGCGACCCACCTGCTCGTTTGCTTGGTATTTATAACTAGAGAATTATAGCCAGAGACAATAAAACAAAGTAGGACTTAAGGAATTTTAATTTAGACAATCTTCTAAGAAGATTTAGAAGACAAAGAAAGCTTTTGGCTAATTAAAAAGTCAAATTAGAAAGGGAGAAACATAAATACACTTAGTTTTAAGTTCGTTTTAAACGAGTAGTCAAATAATCTGAACTTCAATAAAGACATCAAGTTTCGTCAACGTTGATTCGTCCGCGTGGTAGTTCCCGCGGGAACTCTTTAATTTTCCGGGATAAAAAGTAACCTATATGCTAATCTAAACATATAAAAGGCAAAGGTGACTGACTGACTGACTGATCTATTAACGCACAGCTCAAACCACTGGACGAATCAGGCAGAAAGTTGACATACAGATAGCTATTATGACGTAGGCATCCGCTAAGAATGGATTTTTGGAAATTCAACCTCTAAGAGAATAAAATAGGGGTTTGAAAATCTAACTTAACGTGAGCACAGCTGCGGGCAAAAGCTCGTCCTGGATATGAGCTATCTCCATTCCGAACTTCAGCTAAATCGGCTCATTCCTTACGGCGTGAAGGAGTAAAAAACATCTACCATCCTCACAAACTTTCGCATTTATAATATTACTAGATACTAGATGATGCTCGCGACTTCGTTCGCGTGGATTGAGGTTTATTTGGATTCCCGGGGGAACTCTCTTATTTTCCGGGATAAATAGTGTGTCTATAATCTAAGTGCCAAACAGCCATTTGGCTGTTTCAGACGTTGCGGCGTGATTGAGTAACAAACATACATCCAAACTTTCGCATTTATACTATTACTAACTAATATACTAATAAGGATAGTTAAATACAACTACAAATAAACAAACGTCCATTCTGAACAAATTAATAACAGTTGTTACGGTCCTGTTTGACGTCACAGACGCGGTTTGAAAGGGACTAAAATTCACTCCTAACCTAACTTTAATAATAATTTAAGAGAATAGAAAAGTTTTCGCTGTCTGCGTACATTGTTAGTGTTGTTTAAACTATGTTGTCTACTAAATGTATTATAAGACACACTGGTGTTACGGATGGCGAACTTAATTTATCATTTTAAATGCTAACAGTAAGGAACATGAGTAAGTAGGGATTACTTACTTAAAAGAAGAAGAGATGACATCCATTACGAGAAAGAACAAAAAGAAAGAAATATCTTCTACCTATTAAAAATATACATGTAAATATTGGAACATTAAAGACATTATACCTTTTTGTTTGGAATACCAGCAGCTTTTGAAAAATATATAGATGTTCAGGTAACTTAGACTAAAATGTAATTATATTTTCACAAGTACATTTTCCCTACTACCCTTAGATTAATAATACAATATTCTTAGCTACTACCATAATAAAAACCGATGTTAACTTTCATTCTAGATTGGAGACTTTGTATTAAATTTTTAGCAATAAAGCCGCCTTTGATTGCTTAGTTTTAAGTTTTGTAATTTTTTTCTGTTTCTCATATGCAATATAGTTTTTATATATCAATCTACAAGTACCATACCACTCTACCAGCTAGAGTTGTTTTTAGCTGAAATTTGGAATGGAGATAGCTCATACCCAGGATTAACACATAGGCTACATTTTATACCGGAAAATTAAAGAGCTCCCGTGGGAATTAAAAAAATTAATCCACGCGGACGAAGTCGCGGGCATCGTCTAGTAAATAATAATAAAAAAATTTGTTCACGCAGGCATGTGAGTAAGAATTTAATACAAAAGTTCATTTATGCTCTCTCGCAGTAAAATCAGTGTGTATTCCTTAAAATATTACTATCTGCCTTTATTTTATAATGTTTGGACAATGCTGCTGAAAAGTTACGAAGCTCTGCGAACTATAGCGACTGGATGCGGTAGAAATTGGATTTTTCGACTTTATTTCTTGATAATACATTGGGTGCTAAAACTTTAGGTCCTTAGTCGGAAATAGACTATTATTTCGGATTTACTGGTTTGTTTAGTACGGAACTAGATGGAGTTTATTATTCTTCGTCCAAAGCCATTTTTGCCGGTGTTTTGCTTGGATCGGTGTTTATATTTTGACCCAGATTTGAGGAGGTTCCGTTTCATAAAGTTTTGCCTTGCAAAAATACTGAACTGGCCTGTTTTTTAGGGTCTATTTAGACCGGCTGCATTTGGAGTGCAAGTCGATTAACACCTGCATGATTCTGATCCAGCTATGATTTTAATAGCCAAGTATCTGGGTAAATCATACTACGTGTATTAAAGGCATATCAGTGAAGCGAAATCATAAGATTTTCCCGCACCAAAAATCTCTCAATCAACGGACCTGCCCCCCGATTCAGACCCTTCCGATAACTTATTTATCGATCGATTCGGTTTGTTACCGTACGATAACATATATATTCAATTCGTAAATGCTATTGTAATCGAATGTATCTTGTCGATGTCGATAACGTAGTTCGATGCCTTAACATGGGTAGCCTAAGTATGTCATGCTCACTTAAACATTTCTGTGGTGGTGTCATGTGGTGCGGGTTGTTACGTTCCCTCAAATATGGTTGAGCGAGGCAATGGCTAGATCATGCGTCATGCTCGTGAACGGGTGCCGCCAACGGGAATGGGTCTGCTTTGTGTCTACCCATGTTAACATGTGTTTGGTTGCGGTAGGTATGCATTTTTGAAACTTCTGTGTGGAAACATTGTGTGCATAGCCTAGTTCTTTTTAACAATTGTAAAAAAAATTTTTTTTGAAAAGAGCAACTGCTGAGTTTCTTGCCGGCTCTTCTCAACAGAATCTGCATTCCGAACCGGTGGTAGATTTTTGACGTTTCATAAGAGCTACAAGTTGGCCTACATGAAATAAATAAATTTTGATTTGATTTCATTTGATACCGAATCGTATCCTCAAACCAAACGCTCTGAATCACACGACAAATTTTTTTTATACGAGATCGATATCTAACCGTATCGACACGGTATGTTATCGAACAGGTCTGAATCGCCCCCCTGTACAAGTTTTAACTACAAAAATAACGTTATCTACACTATCTACACTTCTAAACTACTATTATAAAGAGGAAAGATTTGTATTGTTGTGTGTATGTTTGTAATGAATAAACTCAAAAACTACTGTGCCGATTTCGAAAATTATTTCACCATTGGAAAGCTACATTCACCCTGAGTAACATAGGCTATATTTATTTATAAAAAAATCTTATGTCCACCCGTGCAAAGCCGGGACGGGCCGCTAGTGTAATATAAAAAATAACGTTAGAAGAATATATCAAATAATGTATATATTGTGAAAGCATACAGCACCGTATCGAATGAAACGACTCAAATATCGATTTTACTTGATCACATATAATATGCTACGAGTATCTAATTAAGCTCTAGCAATATCCCGAGCATTTGTTAGTGCTTGAATATAAACTACTATCAATATATTAATTAATCGGCGCTAAGTAAAAGATTGTACGTGATGCTTCCACTGCTCCGCTGGCTTTGGCGGAACCGTTGTTTGCTAATCCTGTACCGGGGCTGTAGGGCTTCAAGATTATGGTACTCGCTGTACGGACGATGAATTATTCTACAAACTCGTATTGTCCTAATGTTCTTAATTTTCATTAAAGAAAAAAAATATGCAGTAAAAAACTTATTTCCGTTTATTTTAAAACAAATTGAAGGGTTTTAGAGGCCGTAAAATAAAAGATTCGACTCTAATTTATGGATTTAATTACTGGAACTTGTGACAAATAACAATTAAAAAACAAATGAAAACATGAGACACGTCTGTAGGCTTCAGCGGCGCTGATGAGAGAGAGTATATTGGCTTTGGTTTACTTATATCTCGTATAGACGGGACTTATTAATTTAAACGTCGAATAGACCATTCGATTTCAACACAAATCTTTATTCCAGTTATCGTAAAAGAAATTTAAAATATTAAATGAAAAATATTCAATACCTACTTACATTCAAATGTCGCAATCCACGTTTGTTTACAGAATCAATAAAAGTTCAGAACTGCCTAAGCAGCAGAAAACTAATTTTCAATGTAGTGTTTACTTTCAATAAGAAAATTAAAAACGCAGCCGAAATTATCGAAAAAAGCGACAGTAATAATCGTTTTATTACTGTCGCTTTTTTGATATTACATTAAAATTAGTTTAAAAATTAAAATATGTTTTTTAATGTAAATTATATACATCTAATAATAATTATTGGAAGAAGTGGGCGATATTGTGCGGAATTATACGATGTTTGAAGGATATGTTAAAAAAAGGAATAAAATTCCTTTGCTATAATCCGCCAAACCAGAAAAATCTGAATAGCAAAACGCGCTGTTCACCGTTGTTCCTCCAAGTAAAACTTACCTGGAGGTTCAACTCCTTCATAATTTACATAATAATTATGTTTATTTACTTAAGGAGAGTCGAAAAAAAAAGAGTTTTATAAGCTCTTCATTTCGAATTTCAATAATTAATTCTTAATATAAGTAAGTGAAATGCAGTGTCGGTAATGAAACATCATTACTTTAGTAAATTAAAATTAAATTACTTCTCGCCAGCAACTACTATAGACTTTACTATACACAACGCTGCTTAATTACTTTTTTGTGACAATTGTATTTCAAGTTAAATTCGTAGCATGATAAATGGGCTGCATCCGTATATTGACACAAAAAAGCTTTATTTTTGATACGTATATATATTTTATACGTACATTTTATATGTGATAAGAATGATTTTTTAACTATAACGAATATTATAATATCAAAGTAAATTTGAGTGATCGGAGGTAATATCTCCTGCATAGGTCAACTATGCAAGAGATATTATAGTGCACAAGTGTTGGTGGAAACACATACCAATAGTCCGGTGGGACAGAAATTTGTCACGAACCGTGATATTGTTACACATTGTTACTCTGGTCACACTTAAACTGGATTAAATAAATAAATAAAATAAATAAATAAATAATCATTTAATTCAGAATAAAAAAAAATGGGAAAAATTAAAATTAAAATGGGATAGATTTATGTCAGAACATATATCATGTATATTTGTGTCTCCTCTTAATCATCACAAGCCCGAGCCAAACCAAAGTACTCTCTATAACTTTATACCTAAGACACAAATTCACACGTACAGGCAGGAACAGTGAGCTTCAATGAATAGCCCAACGGTTGAAAGTGCGAACTTTATTGAAAGTGCGAACAGAAAACCGAAAGATCGGCGGTTCAATTCCCACCCGTTGCACTATTGCTGTACAAATCAGCATGGCTAATATTCGCTTTTTTTAAATAAGGAACATAATAATATCTAAGCAATATTTGCTTGGATATCTAATGCGAATACAAGAACGCAAATGCACGGCGCTGTCATGATTTTATCAGATATCAAGTGGGGTTAGGGGCTTATACAGTTTATAAGCAGATAACAGGCACGTTTAATAATTACAACGAGAAAAGAGAGGACAATTAGTTTTATGAAAGGATCTTTAGAGGCTCATTTTATCCTTGATAAATCGCTTGGTCGATAAAAAGCACGCGGGGACACCCCGAAGGCGAGATAAGGATCGGTGAAGTTGCTTATCGGAAACGTGGACGATACATAAAATTAACGCACTCTCTATTCCCTCACTCTCATAGTCCAATGGGACGGAATTCCGACACAACCTAACTACTACCAGCTATATCACCACCACCACCGAGAGCTTTCTTACGATCCTAACATATTTCATTCTAGTGTGTTGTATTAGTGGAATTTTGCTTAGAAGCTAATAATTACTTATGACGATGATTTTGTGAGCTTCTTCCAACTTTGTTTCTTTAACCATAACTTTGAGCGTTCCATTTTATACATAGGTTGATATAATGACCTACCTTTCAGCGTCGAAGCAGTTTGAAACAACAATATTCCTTGTGCATACTAAATAATTATTAGTTATTGAACTAAGTGGCGAGAGACGCCTGGGAAAATAGATAGCTCGCAGCATCTATTGTACCTGCTCGTTTAATAACATTATTCAGGTCCATTAAGACAACGACAAGTTTTGAGTTTTAGTTTAATTTCTGTTGAGTTTGAGAACTATAGTAAGAGGTAGGTAAGTGCATGACACTTACCACTTAATAATAATTCTTTCAATTCACGAGAGCGCGTGAGCTTTACTTGTGGTTACGTCGTGTACATGCACATTGCGTAAAGGTGCATGCTTGTCAAAGCCTAGGTGGGAGCGGTCAGGCGCGAGCAAGCTCTCGCTCACACTTATACAGATACGACACGCACACAACCATGAGCCACGTACCCTCGTGAGTTGCAAGAATTATATCTATTATATATTAACTACTATTTACTATGAATTATTTATATAAAAATAAGTAGAATGTTTCCAGTTTTGCTTTTTTAAAGAGTAACTGTTGAATTTCTTGCCGCTACTTCTCAGTAGTATCTTTTTAAATTGGTAAAAATAAGTAGCATTCTATAGTATTGTCTTTTCACCCGACGAAAAATAAAATGAAGAGGTTCTCAATTCATCTAGTATATTTTTTTTATGTATGACTACGCATAACTTTTCGCAGAGTCATCCGATTTTTTGAAGAAAACAGTTTTCGCTGACTCAAAATTAGTTACTTACATTAGTTTAAGAGTTCAGTTAGTTCAGTTAGTAAGAATAAAAATATTTATATCTTATTTTTCCCTTTTTAGTTGCTTCTATCGTCGACTCAATTTTTTGTAAAAAGTAATTATGTTAAAAGTTATTCATTTAGGTACTAATTTTATGATATGATTTTCTGACTCGTTAGTTAATTTATTCAATAATGTTGTGTACACATATTAGGGGTTGTTACTTGGTTCTTGATAAGCTGTATATTTATATTTTGCGCACAATTTAGTTTCAACCCGTTTTGTGTGCCTCTTTAATAAATAAATAAATAAAAGTAATAATTATATATGATCAAACGAACTTGCAAAGTGAAGTTCGATCGATATTATATGAGTACGCTTCATTCGAAGATATAGATTCTTGTCGGCACCTCTTTGTAGGATCTTTATTACATTGAAAATAAATAAAAATAAGTAGTTTGTTTGCAATGTTCTTTTTTGGAAAGACTGCGTTGAGATTCTTGTCGGAACTTCTCAGAAGAATCTTTTTTAATAAAACGTAACATCTTTACAATGTCGGTCAAACCTTCCTTATTTTCCAGACAAAGCAGTTTCAGAACAACACAATTTCATCGATCCACAGGCCACAAACAGAGCTATTCTCAAGGTACATTCAGAAACCGCATACATCTACGTTCACAGGCGGAAATGGTAACCGCTTCCGCCGGAAACGTCTTGTATGCGTTCCTCTGATGGGACATTCGATGGTTTCGATATTCAAACTGGAGGAAATCGTAGACTAGTATGAGTTTTGTCGATAAAGTTAATATAATCCTATTAATATTATAAATGCGAAAGTTTAGATGGATGGTTTTTTTTTAAAAAACCTTAATCCACGCGAAAGAAGTCGCGGGCATCATCTAAATAGTTTGTTATAAGATGATGAAGATACCCTTAGTGTAAGTTTGTAAACCTCGATATCGAAACACGATATTAACAAGACGTAAAACTTCATGTTTTGAAATCATGCATTCAAAGCTACAGGAATTTTTGTACAAGTCATGAAGTTTTAATATTCGACGTATCGCAACATTTCTTCATCAACTGATGGACATCTACTGCGGGGCATAGGTCTCTAGCATAGACTTCCACAAGCCTTAGTCTTTCGCCGCATGTATCGTCTATATTTGACTCGTCTGATGTTGTTGATCTACTCAATGGGGGGAGGGTCCACCAATATTGTTTTTCGGAATACTCTGAGCATAAGTCTCTCAATCGCCCGTTGAAAAACTCTGAGCCTTTTTCCTTCGAACTACATCAACTAAGCTAAAGTAATCTAAGTAAATCATGGTTAATAAATCAAATATTGATATTTCTCAAAAACATTTCGTGCCAAGAAGAAGCTATCTAAGTTTAAAATAAAGTCTTACCTAGGATTCTAAATTGAGTATCAATTTTTTACCTTCTATTTTATTTTATAGTTTTTTTTAGGTCCTTGGATACTCTCCAGGGATAATCGTCAAACTAGCTTTAACCCGCGGCTTCGCTCACACTAAGTTCTATTTTTCGTACCCCTAATTTACCCCCGGATGCCTACGTCATTATATTTATCTGTATGCCAAACAGCCCGATCCGTGCAGCTGTTAGAGCTGTGCGCTCAGAGATCAGTCAGTCAGTCATTCAGTCACCTTTCCCTTTTAAATATTTAGATTTACTTTCATATTTTTTTCTAATTCGTAATTTATATTATCGCTGCGTACCTACTCGTAATTATTAAGTAGATATCTGTTGCAGACAGACGAAGGCTTTCTCGTTCTGAGCCATGACAGTTTCCCGAGTCTGCCCGGGACGTCCGGTCGAGGCACTACCTCGCCTTGAAGATATTATAATATCTTATCTCGAAATCATAATATTCTTTTGCCTTTTTTGTATTGCGCCGTAAGCTTTTGTTACGAGATAATTCAGATTCAGATACACGTTATTTGAGCAAAACATAACAGCTTACATTATCTATACTTAATATTATAAAGCTGAAGAGTTTGTTTGTTTGAACGCGCTAATCTCAGGAAGTACTGGCTCGAATTGAAAAATTCTTTTTGTGTTGGATAGTCCATTTATTATCGAGGAAGGCTTTAGGTTATATAACATCACGCTGTGACCAATAGGAGCGAAGCATCAGTGAAAAATGTTGCAAAAAGGGGAAAATTATCTATATTTGAGGGCTTCCGTTGCGTGCGCTGCGTAAACGGTTCAAGTTACCCAAAAAATATGTATGAAAGAATTGATTACCCTTTAAATGATTTAAAAAAAGTCCGCGACAGTATATGTCTATTTTTTAAGATTTACTCATTATAATCTTTTTTATGGTAATCAAATTTGGTCGAAATTAATGCATTATTGCCAATTATTTGCCAAATTGACGCGGACGAAGTCGCGGGCAACAGCTAGTATAGGTATAATAATGTAGATTGTAGGTGTACTGGCTTGCCCAGTACAACAACACACATAATGGATATGTATAATACAGAGATCACTCACTTGTCCCGCCACACCGATGCCGATATAAGACTGAGACACCCACCGCATGGTGGCTGCATTTATAGTAACAATACAGTTGTATTGTTACTATCTACCCACATCTAGAGTCTGATGTTACGCGTATAATATATTCGCTTACCTACAGACCTAGTACGGTACATCTCTTCCTTGTTTTAATTTTATTTTTCATATTGCTTGTCATGTCAGTGGTCATTTGACAAAATAGTAATATGGATAAATAATCCAATGTACCTAGTACGGGTACTACTATTACTTAACCAGATAGCTAGAAAGCCACTAACCTAATTACACATAGTCGCTTCTACTGTGCTCTCTTCCTTTTCCTTTTTTCCCCGAACTGAACTTATTCTAACAAAATCTCAAAATAAGTGATCTCAACCAACGAAAATATTTAATGGATCTATCTGAACACTAAGTGCCTATAATCGCACTGATACAAATGTAATAATCTAAATCCGGAAGGAAAAGTTATTACCTACCAACTATGCCATCCGAAATCATTCTAAGATTAACCATTTATAAATGCAAATAAAGTTAAAACGTATTTATTGAAAACTACCTTGAATTCTTTGAGGAAGTTCTCTATCGGATAGAATTATGCCTAATTCAACCCAAGTACGTGAAATCTACAGAACGACCAATATTTATATTGACCTGGTCATAAATATAATCACACATAACGGCCCCTGTCCTCACATCCAACCAATTCAACCACAACACTTCAGACAAACCACCATCTGAACGTGAGGGCAACTATCAAACATATCCAAGAATTATTTAATCAATTACACTCATCTAAACCTCAGGGCAATATTCATTCGATCAGGGCGCGATTGCTATCACAACCCACCAATCAAATACAACGACCCAGACGCGGAAGCATCTAGCAGCTGAATGAGTCTCTGAGAGAGACCGAACTCGCATCGTCAAATCCGCTGTATTTATCCCCACGGCGCGCCGCCAGACCGGCGCCTACGTCATCAACAAAGTCAAACATCGATTTTATAAAACTACCTTCAATACATCGAAGTTGTATATCTTTACTATTCCAATATTTCGCTAATATTATATCGATTTCATTTTCGTTACAAAACAGATAGTTTGCAATTTTAAAATTCCATCATATTTAAAGCATGCCCCATTTAAAATCGCAGTGTTTTTTATACCCTGTGATTTAACGAAAATGCCCACTTGTCAATACTTTAAAATTCCATTTCAAACTAACGATATCTTGCCGTAAGGAAATATATCGGCAACTGAAAATAATCTATTTTAAATTTGATCCTGTCAATTGCATGTAACCCAAGCCCTACAGACTGATGTAAGCTGTATCTTGATAAAGGATAATGCCAAAAATTTATGGAACTTTAACCCTATTTTATATTGCCAATTGTTTACCTAAGTTTTAAAACTTCTAGAACTTGCGGCTTTTTTGACTAATTCAAAGTCAAAGTTAGACTTTTAGGTTATTATGAAACCAAAATCGTGAATGGATGGTTTATACTACACGAACGAGATGCAGTATACGTAGACGTATGACACTGACAAATGACATCGCACCACCGTTGAGATCTCAAATTGACAATGGTGTTTCATTCAGAAAGCTAAAACAACAACAACAATGGCGTTTCATTACACGTTCCATTTCCTTTTCGTTTTTGATTTTTTTTTTAAATTTTTAGCTAATGTGCAGTTATCTCATGTTCTAGTTCAAACCGACCAGTTGCCCATAATTGGGTGCACAATTAGAACGTTCCTGCAAGCGTAGTTAAATTATTTTTTTTTCCCGCAGTTATTTGTGCAAACACCTTTAAAAGCAGGCCGGCAGGCAGGACGGTAAATGAAGTTTTTTTTGAGAAAACCAACTACACTGCTCCAACTTAAATTTTTGATCACAATCACAAAGACAAAGACTATTCTTTTTTTTTTTTTGTAACCAAAGACCCCACACTAACACTACATCATTCATTCAACTCGTGTTTTTTTTTTTAAATTTTAAATGATGTAATTTTGTGATCTTGTGATTTGAAATAAAAATAAATGTCAAACTCGACGTTTATAAAACTGACACCTACACCCAGAAAACATTTGATTACTGATTTTAACATTTTATTATTCATTAATATAGGTAGCTAATTGGCAAAAGCTTTTTAGTGCTAATAAAAATACCAGCTAAATTACCATAGTACTGGGTGCCTCTAACCATCATTTTCCGAGTTTGTTATTATTTAAGTTTTCTTTGTAACACTGATTGTAACCGCTTCCTAGAAGCAGGGATTACCTAACATTTTAATAGCATTTTTTCCAGTCCCTGATTAATATAGAACACTAATATTTTAATATCAGATCCAGGGATTAGTTTGAACGAAGTTTTCTCTAAAACCTATTTGGTTTTATTTAGCCAATTATACTCGGCTAAAACCAAGATGGTAATATTTATACGATTGAGGTGCGATTGCTATCGTATCTACTCAATCATATCATATAACATGAAAGTTACTAATCACTTGAAACATATCATCGTAATATCAGGTCAGTATTGTTGAGCCACTAACTTCTAAAACAATATGACACAATACAAGGTCTATGACTATGAATAATATTATTCTTTTAACTAGATTTGGACTTTTACTTTTAACTAGATTGGCCACTGTGCCAAATACCCGTGGGACCCAATCATATGATGGTCCTCCTGACCGAATTCGGCCACGAGATCAGCCATCTGCGCGGGAGATATTATAGTGCACAAGTATTTGCGCAGACACAAGTGCACTCTCTATTCCTTCACTCTCATAGTCCGATGGGACGGGGGAAAATCGACCCGACCGGAGAGAGATCAGGCGCAGGACCGACAGTTTTACGTGCTCTCCGAGGCACGGCATACATACTGAGTTGCCATGGCATCGGTCATCCTCAGATCGCCCCGATCCATGCATCTCTTTTTTTTTTGTTAGGTATCGACTACCTTCGCCGGTACAGTTCCGATTTTCATCGCGAACTTACCAAATTTCCTTTTTTTTTTTTTTACTAAATTTCCTTTTTTTTTTTTTTACCTTGCTGGTACAGTTCCGATTTGCATCGCGAACCTACCAAATTTCCTTTTTTTTTTTTTTACTAAATTTCCTTTTTTTTTACCTCGCTGGTACAGTTCCGATTTGCATCGCGAACTTACCAAATTTCCTTTTTTTTTTACCAAATTTCCTTTTTTTTACCTCGCTGGTACAGTTCCGATTTGCATCGCGAACTTACCAAATTTCCTTTTTTTTACTAAATTTCCTTTTTTTTTTACTATCGGTATCGACTACCTCGCTGGTACAGTTCCGATTTGCATCGCGAACTTACCAAATTTCCTTTTTTTTTACTAAATTTCCTTTTTTTTTACTATCGGTATTGACTACCACGCTGGTACAGTTCCAATTTGCATCGCGAACTTACCAGATTTTTTTTTTTTTTTTAGGTACCGTTCGATTTCTCGAACTACCTCCGTTACATTTGTAAAATCAATGCACATAATAGGTGACATAATAATCATAATAGGTCCAACATGTTCCGCCAAAGGCATATCCAACTATTTAACAATAAGAATTATAATTAATATTTTTATTTCGTCTCAGAAAGAATGATAACTATACTCATCTAAATGGAATCTAAAGGCTAACTGGACAGGCTTTAAAAATGATATTAGTATGTATTCAAATCATAATAAATTTAGTCACCATTATGTACACCGATCAACAAATTTCGTGCTTTTATGCTAGTGCGTATACGGAATCCACAAAACCTTTACACATCTACATTTCTTTGCGTGGGTCTTAACCTACAGCCCCTTCATCTTAGTCTTAAACCACGGCGCTTGTGGTCTTTTTTTTTAAGGACACTATTAAAACAATAACACGTCTAAGTTTCTAGATCTGGCCCGCCAGAGTATATTATACACTGGTTTGCTATTCGTACCTTAAGCAATTTTACGAGTGTTACCGACCGGAACTAACCATTAGTTGCCATGCCACACTAGTCCCGTCAAACACATATATCACATTCGGATTACAGACAGTTCCAGACAGTCTGATTATTTTCAATTTACCATAATGAATAATAAAGAACCGATCTTATTTTGTTGTTGGCTTTTAGAACAACAAAAAACGCATCCAAATTCATAAACGGAGTAGAAATCACAATTTACCCTACCAAAATCTTTGAATATGGATCCGTTCATTTCCATAGTATCGATTGAATTCTACATTTATGTTTACAACAAAATAACGCTTTACTGGAATAAGGTAACGCTTCTTTAGGTACCAATATTACAAGACCGACATTAAGTTCAAATAAATTTTACTGCAACGGCATTATTCATAGCGAATTTAGCTTAATAAGCCATAACTTCACTTTCATTACACTATCACGAATAGGTAAATTAAAAGTACTGACACACATGCATTGCTAGCAATACTTAATTAATAAAATTTTGTTCGATTACTTTGATCCTGGCAGGGTCGCCACTTGTACTGGCTTGCCCAGTACAACAACACACATAATGGATATGTATAATACAGAGATCACTCACTTGTCCCGCCACACCGATGCCGATATAAGACTGAGACACCCACCGCATGGTGGCTGCATTTATAGTAACAATACAGTTGTATTGTTACTATCTACCCACATCTAGAGTCTGATGTTACGCGTATAATATATTCGCTTACCTACAGACCTAGTACGGTACAGTAGGTACATGTTTCATGAAAGAAAGAAATAAAAAGAATGGCAATGTATTAGAATGCTAGGGCCTAATGCACCTACTTATATTCTTTAACCGACGAATTTTAACAGTTGGAGGGTATTATGTTATTAATTGGCAGTCTGTCAGAACGTCAATTTATTCGACGGTTATAGTTAACTTGCGAAGGGTGAAAAAGGCCGCAGTTAGCGTGCTGTAATATAGAGAGTTACATTTAGCTTAATAATCGAATTATCGTCCACAAACAACACTGTTTTTGTTTTGCTCAGGCTGAATTACCAAAAACGTAATTTAGCCTCGGCAATTCTTACTATTGAGCATAAGGTAACGTTACGTCAATAATAATGCAATAAAGATTATGATCAGGTCAGGAAAACTTATCATTATGAGCCAGTTATTACTACTTTACATAGCTAATAGTGTCGAAACTGAAGTGGTATTATTCCTGGCACATAATTCCAAGAACCGATAGACATTGGTTGGAAATGTGACCTCAAAATGAAACGCACCGCGTTGAGTGATCCCCATCAGATTGGTAGATGGTCTTAAGCTAGTCACTTGGACACAAGCGGCACAAGATCGTGTACTGTGGTGATCCTGGCAAGAGGCCTATATTCAACAGTGGGAAGAGTATCGGTTGAGATGAGGCCGAAGGTAAACTTAAAGCGTTTACTGAAAGTTTTTGTAGGTATGTTGTTCTCAAAATTCCCGATTTTACAAAAAATACGTGATAACTTTTAAGTCTAAGGGCCGGTTGCCTGAGTGGCCGTTTAAAGTTAAGTTAAAGTTGTAACCGCGGCTACATTTAACTTTAACTTTTTCCGTAACCGAGCTCTGAACTCCATTATAGGCGTTGCACAACGCCAATTTTGACCCCCGTCAAAATTAACTTCAGCTAATGGAGCTGCCAGTAAATAATGATTCCCTTCTCGGTTTTTTAGTCTTATTATGTTGAATTATTTTATCAACATGCAACATTATGCTGAAATAACAGTCAGTGTTCTAGTCTGTGATTATGTGATAGTTGTCTTTTCATCTGTGTTTGTTGATTGTCAACACGGAGTGATTACAGTCTCTTGGATTGTCAACTAAAAGATTTTTGTCGAAATAGTCATTTTATTTAGTTTTATTACAAAGAAAAATAATATGCCTGTTAATGCAAAGCACTGATCACGGAAAAAGGGATTTTTCACAGTATTATTAAAAAGCGTTCACACACACTGGCCCCAACTATACTTATTAACATGTGCCCCATAGAGCATGTGAAGGATCATTTTATAAATATATCAATAAATGATGATTTTAAACCACAAACTGTGAGTACCTGTTTATATTTTAACTAGACTATCTCGGAACTTCGTCCGTGTGGATTAAAGGTTTTTAATTTTCGCAGGAGCTCTCATTTTCCGGGATAAAAATGTGTTAACTACTGAGCCGATTTTAATGAATGAGGTATCAATCGATTCAGTCCAGGTCGGTCCAGGTGACACAGGTTACATTATACACAAACAAAATCAATATGCCTACCAAATATTTTATGGTAATTAATGGTAATTATGAATAAAATACCATACCAAAATCAAGACTGTAAATCATTGACTATATCACAACTCAAAACACTGGACGGATCATACTGATTGGCATACAGATATGTATAGCTATTATGAAGTAGGCATCTGCTAAAAAAAGGGGTTTTGATAATTCAACCCTTAAAGAGGGAAAATAGAGTTTTAAAAATTTAACTTGATGTGAGCGAAGGTGCAGGCAAAAGCTGGTTTGTAATTATTTATTTTTACAGGTGACTGAGGAGTCAATTGGAACTGAATATTCAGACTTAAAAGAAAGTCAGGAAGTCACATTTATTAACAATAATACAGAAATAGTAAGGAAATAAACCATTTTTTGGTACTTTGTTGTACATACATACATTGTAAGCTAAATAAAAGATTTTAAATAGAGGTTTTTCTTTTATTAAAAAAACATATTCTAACTATTTACAATACTGATACAATGTTATAATTTAATTAGATATTCAATAGCTTTAAGTACATAACTTATTGACAATATCTAAAGAGCTGTTGTTAATTAAAATATGTAATAACTAGCTAATTCCCGCGACTTCGTCCACGTGGAAAAAGTTTATAGTGACTTGCAACTCCACGAGAAGTTATGTTCTCTATCTCCGATAATACTTATTAGACCTTCACCAAAATTGAAAAAAATACTTCTAATAGTACACACATTATATTAAAAAAAGAAATATCAAATTCAGTTTACAGTGCACAAAGTTATGGAGCAAAATCAACAAAAACTTTTATCCCCTATCCCGGATAAACCCTTTCGTTTATCAGGATAAAAAGTATGCTATATGTTGATCCGGAGTATCAGCTATCACTATACCAAATTTCATTTAAATCTGTTCAGTAGTTTTCGCGTGATGCACGCACAGATAGACAGACAAAAAATTCAAAAAAAATTGTTTTGGGCTCAGTATCGATACTATAATTAAAGCATCCTCCGAATAAAATTTTCAAAATATATTTAATGTATGGAATTCGTCCCGTTACACAACACACATTAACAGTTTTATCACTAACACTACAGCCGACGAGCAGCTAGCTCGGACGTGGTTTGCGATCCGCTTCCACAAGAGCCTTCAATTCTTCATTATCAACTTTGGTCTCCGGCTGTCCACGGAGCTTGTTCTGCAGGTCGAAATTTTCAAAACGAAAACGTTGGAACCAAAAACGCACTGTGTTTTCTTTTGCGACACCGCCACCATACACATCATTAATCCCTCGAGCCGTTTCTGCACCACATTGAAATCGACGATTTCTGGTGAAGAGTCGACAAGAAACTCTGCATTTGCTCCTGCTGCTCTGTTTTACTTGATCTGCTACGGACATTGATTTATTTGTGTAATGATTTTTTTCCTTGGAAAAGATATTCTACCCATTATATTTTCTTCATCACTGGAACTCTCATCTTCAATTTATTTTGCGAATAAACACTTCGAAAAATACTATTTATTTTATTGGTACTTTTAACAAAATAACAAACTGTCACAATCCATCAAAAATATTGAAAAATGTCTATTGAAGTTTTATTTTGAGGTTAACTTGACCGTAAACCCTCGCATTCGGCCGGTAAGGTTTAAGGCTAAAGTTAAAGTCAAAAGTTAACTAAAAAAGGACTCGTGCAACGCGATTTGCTTGTTTCGGCTGTCACATTTAGCTTTAAACCTAACTTAGCCGTAACGTAACCGTGCCGGCCACTCAGGCAACGGGCCCTTAGTTTATGATTTTATAGTAAAGTCTTGTGTGAGTTTACTTTCAACTAATGTAGTTCATGGAAATGAAACTGTGGGAAACAGCGTGATGGTTGGTGCCCGATGATATTAGAAACAAAACAACGGCTTATGGCACAGCACTTGACTATATTGGAAAATTAACAAGTAAAGAAAGCAAATAGGTACGTCTTTACACCATGGCAGTTCAAAGGCAAGAGAGCGTTCATTAGCACAGCTGAATGAACCCCTGGGGCCCAAGTCTGCTATTGCAATTGTAGTTCAATTGTCTATCAATGACATCCCAATTGCTACTTTTAGCAATTTTGGTAGTCTACTAATTGAATGGCGTCACAATTGTTTTCCGATGATTTGCCACTGACACATCTAGCTTTGAATCTAGCTTAAATAAACGTTTTTAATATGTAGTTTTTTTTGAATCTCATTTCGGCAAACGCTTTTTAAGCTAATGGCAATACCGAGGTATCATTGAATTACAATCCAATTATAAGAAATCGAACGACCATTGTGAATTTAGTAGACTACGAAATTTTGGACCAATGATAATTGAATTGTAATTGTATTGCGGTTCAATGACAATGACATGTAAAATAGCAGACTTGGGGCCCTGACGATCTTGTGCTGTGCTCCCAACAAAAACATTATTGCAACAAATGAGCCTTAACTGAGTACAAAATAATAGGTCTAAAAGCCCAACAAATTACAAATGTGTCGAAGCCGAATTTCGCCTAGAGCGCATGCGACAGACGCTGAGCATATCCGGCCGGAAGCGGTATCCATTTCCGGCTGACAGCGACGTGTGCGGTTACCGATCAAACCTTGAGAATACCGCTGATTACTTGATCAGGGGCTGTTTTCATTAAATTAACAAGCACATCCTATTACCCGAAGCTTCGATTAATCAAAGAGATTTGTCACAACCGATTAGGGGTATGGGTTGAATTTACACTGCTATACCCCTTCCAAGTTAGCCCGCTACCATCTTAGACTGCATCGTCACTTACCATCAGGTGAGATCGTAGTCAAGGGATATCTTGTAACCAAATTAAAAAAAAAAAAAAACTCGTCACAATAAAACGCCTTTGTTGTACCTCCGATAGAAAATATTCATGACAATAAGCGATGAAAAATGTAAAAAAAATCGTCCGTAATAACAATTTTTCCGGAGTAATGCAGCTTTTTGCCTTCGGAGACCGGCAAATGGCGTCGATGCATTCGTATTGATAAAAATTCAATTCTTTTGAAAGGTTCATTGGAGTGGCATCGGTTGATGGCGCTTGAATACCAATTTTTGATATAAGTTTGGAGTAATTACAACTATTTTTTTCACTAGCGTTTGCCAGTGACTTGTTTCGAAGCCTTTGTTTTTCCAGAATAAAAAGTATCCTATGTCGCTTTCTAGATCGCTATCTGTGTATATCTACTATGTGTATCTGTGTATATCTTAATATTATGGTTGTGTGTGTCGTATCTATACAAGCTCCCACCTAGGCTCCTGACAGGCACACACTTACGCAATGTGCATGTATACGACGTAACCACAAGTAAAGCTCACGCACCCTCTTGAATTGCAAGAACTATACTACTATAGATGGACTGTACTACTAAGTGTACTATACGTACAAAGTATAGGTGGTGAAGCAATGATAGTCCGCAGGGTTATTACGTATCTCGCGACAGGTTCGCGACAGGCGTAAATTGCGCAATCGTTGCTGTCAAACGTCATTTCTGCTGTCAAACGTCACTTCTCAAACGTCAAATTTCACTAGTGACAGCAGTAGCAACACGACAGCAATCACTACGCGATCGGTTGCAAAATGTCACTAAAATTCGTATTACGCAAGCCAATCGCACGTCTATTGCTCGCCTATTGCAAAATGTACTTTTCTTCTTTAGAGATGCTTGATGGAGAAGAAAGGAAGTCAAATACTTCGAGAGGGTTTTACCACAGACCACAACACAAAACAAATAAAAAATATAACAATTCAACCGCTGAAGATGATAAAAACTGTGTATTTTGTTTACATCTATTGCCGTCCTATCGCGAGTGGCGCTAGTATCGACCCGTGAGCAATAGACGTGCGATTGGCTTACGTAATACGATTTTTAGTGACATTTTGCGACCGATCGCTGTCGCGTTGCTATTGCTGTTGCTGTTGCAAATTTTTACGTAATCAGGGTGCTGATCAGATCAGCACAGCATTCTACATCCTTCCACGCCATTTGGAAATTATCATATTATTGTATTTTATTATTATTTATATTATGAATCGGTACTTTTCTTTCTAAGTATGTAGGTAATAACTAGCGTTGCCAGACGTCCCGTATTTCCCGGGACATCCCGTATTTTAGGCAAAGTTTAAAATGTCCCGGCGGGACTGACTCTGTCCCGTATTTGAACCGTACTTCGTTTTTCATTATGAAATCGATCTAAGTATTCACACGCAACGTTCGTAAAACGTACGTACGGTTTACATTGTCTGACTCGGCTAGTCTCGCGCGACTGTGTAGTGGGAAGTAACTTGCACTCGCAGCCCGCATCGACCAATGACAGTGTTAGTGTCAGAATGACAATGTTAAAACTGAGTCGGTCCTCGGAAAAATATAAAAAATAATAAAAAATGACACTAAATAATTTTGTTTTTTATTTGTCCCGGGTAAAAAACTGAAATCCCGTATTTTTTGCCCATTTAACCATTTGTCCTTTATAGGCTGAAAAAAATCTGGCAACCCTAGTAATAACTATAGATTAGTCACTGATCTGATTGGTTTGCTGAACACGTCGCCGCTCCGCTTCAGTGAGCCTTCATCCTAAAGTATTGATAATTCGTATTTATTATTCAGTTTACGAAACATTCCGATTGGTTAATTGAACGTTATGCTTCTGTGGTTACGAGATAAACGAAGCGCGCGTTTATTTTACGAAATATAATTGTATTTGTACTCTACTTCAATAATGTGAAAAGGTATATTTATAACCGACTTTAAAAGGAGTCGAGGTGGCTTTTATTTCGCTTTATTTATGTTTGTCTTTATGCTAAGATCGTTTTATTTTTAACCCCAGGTGGAAAGGCGGTAGGGTTGCCAGATTTTTTTTCAGCCTATAAGGGCCAAATGGTTAAATGGGTAAAAAATACGGGATTTCAGTTTTTTACCCGGGATAAATTAAAAACAAAATTATTTAGTGTCTTTTATTGATATTTTTCCGAGGATCGAGTCGAGTTTTAAGTTTTAACATATCTGCAAAAATCAATACAATTATAATCGTAATTATAAACGGTCATCAACTCGCTTTTTTACGATTGTTGCGTGTGTGAATACTTGGATCGATTTCATAATGAAAAACGAAGTACAGTTCAAATACGGGACATAGCCTGTCCCGTCGGGACATTTTAAATTATGCCTCAAATACGGGATGTCCCGGGAAATACGGGACGTCTGGCAACGCTAGAAGGCGGGAAGGCGGGAAGGGGTGAAAGAAAGTGGCGTAGTTTTATTTTAAGAACTAGCTGATGTGTACCTAATTCTGAGATCTATAGAACGTGCACTGACTCAGATTCAGACTTAAAATAAAGAGTTAAAACGAGACCCAAATATGCTCTGACATAAATCTGTCTCGTTTTAACTCTGTCTTGAGTCTGAGCTGAGAGAGAGTGCTGTCTATATATTTCAGCCTAAAATATCGTCCGCGTGTCAGTTCAGTCGTTGCGGCGTGATTAACAAACATCCATACATCCAAACTTTTGCATTTATAATATTAATGGGATAATAGGATTGAGGTTTGGAATAATCACAACGCACAGCCTAAACTTCTGAAGTTAGGAACTTGAAATTTTTACAGTCGGTTCCTTTTATGACGTAGGCGCACACTAAGAAAGGATTATTGGAAATTCCACCCCTAAGGGGTTTAAATAGGGGATGGAAGTTTATATGAAAGTCCGTCATTTTTCAAGCTGTTTCCATCAAAGTTGGTATTAGAGCTTTCAGTTAAAAATAAAGAAGTACGTTTTTGCAAATTCCACCCAAAATCTAATTCCACGCGGACGAAGTCGTGGGAGCAAAAGCTAGTATACCATAATAGTTTAGTGGTTGAGACGTCGACTGACAAAGTCCGGGGTTCGACTGACTATCTCTGACTTTTCCGAGTTACGTGCGTTTTAATCAATTGAAATATCATGTTTGCTCTAACGATGAAATAATTAAAAAAAAAGCTATTCAGTCACCACCCTAAAAATATGATCGTTACCTTTTCTCAATGTCGCGGAGAACATCTAAGATGTTTCGAGAATTATAATTAACAGGCTTTCAGACCCACATAGCTACCTACATCGCTACGCGGCGCCATTGCATCACTTCTACACCGAAGCACCCACGCTCGCAGCTTCAATGCTAAGAACTTTATAAGCACTTTATGAGATCTTTTTATTTTAAGCTCCCATCCAGATGTCGGGGAAGTGTTCCAATTAGTGAAATAGTTATTTGTTCAACAAGAGAACAAAGCTCCTTTTTGTTGCAAGTGCTGGAAATATAATATGTTGCAGTTAGGGATTATATTATAATTCTACTAATATTATAAATGCGAATGTATGGATGGATGGATGTTTGTCACTCACTCACACCGCAAAGACTGCACCGATTTGGCTGTTTGGTACAGAGATAGATAAGACGATGTCTGGAATAACAGGCAGGCTACTTTTTATCCCAGAAAATAAGAGAGTTCCCGCGGGAATTAAAAACCTCAATCCAAGCGAACGAAGTCGCGAGCATCAGCTAATAGTTATTTACAATGACTAAATCAATTAAATTGAACATTAGTGAATTTTGTCCTTTGTTCGCGAAGAGATTACTCTTATAGGTAGGTACTTAGTAACATTTTTTTTTATTCGATGACAAGATAGCCCTTGACTGCGATCTCACCTGATGGTAAGTGACGATGCAGTCTAAGATGGTAGCGGGCTAACTTGGAAGAGGTATAGCAGTGTAAATTCAACCCATACCCCTAACCGATTTCTACACGCCATCGTGCCGGAACGCTAAATCTCTTGGCGGCACGTCTTTGACGGTAGGGTGGTAACTAGCCACGGCTAAAGCCTCCTACGAGACCAGACCAATTTAGAAATTATAAATTCCTAAATTGCCCCCGCCGGGAATCGAACCCGAGACCTCCCAGTTATAAGACCACAGCGCTCACCACTGCGTCAAGGTTGAGGTTTTTAATTCCCGCGGGAATTAAAAACCTCAATCCAAGCGAACGAAGTCGCGAGCATCAGCTAATAATAATTATTTACAACTAGACGATGCCCGCGACTTCGTCCGCGTGGATCAAGGTTTTTCAATTCCCATGGGAACTCTGTAATGTTCCGGGATAAAATGTAGCCTATGTTTTAATCCTGGGTATGAGCTATCTTCATTCCAAATTACAGCCAAATCGGTTCATTCGTTGTGGCGTGAAGGAGTAACAAACATACACACACACACACATACACATACAAACTTTCAGCTTTATAATATTAGTGTGATGACTAAATAAATTAAATTAAACATCAGTGAATTTTGTCCTTTGTTCGCGAAGAGATTACTCTTATAGGTAGGTACTTAGTAACATCCTATTAACAAACAATTCTACATACAAAGCAAATTAGAATATTGGCACGCCTAATATTTTTCTTTTTGTATTTAAAAAGTCAGGCATAAGTTGAATAGTTGTGATATTTTCATTTTTCAACCGGGATTTTCGCAGATAACCTGCATATGAAGCTTTTATGCTAAGAGCCTTGAAAGAATGTGTTTTACTTAAGCAAGTATTTCCCCAGGAAGAGTGCACTATTAACGTATTATTTCCTTTTTCCATTAGCGAAGCACAACTTCGCTGTTTCGTCAATGGCCAGTAATAGGAACCGGGTAAATGGACTATAGGCATAAAAGATGGGGGGTCTGAATTTATCATAGATGTAGTTGATTCCCGCGACTTCGTCTGCGTGGAAAAAGTTTAGAGTGACTTGCTACTATCCGCGAGAATAAAATAGAATAGAATAGAATAGAATAGAATAGAAATATTTTTTATTCAAATAAACTTTTACAAGCACTTTTGAATCGTCAATGAATCTACCACTGGTTCGGAATGCCTTTCCTGCCGAGAAGAGCCAGCAAGAAACTCGGCGGTTGCTCTTTTCAAAAAAATAAAAATTTTACAATTGTTATTGAAACTATGCTATGTATTCAGTGCTTCCACGATGAATTTTCCTGAGTACAATACAAGTAAAAATAAATACAATACAAATACAAATAAATACAATTCAATACATGTTAACACAGGCAGGCAAAAGCAGACCCATTCCCGTTGGTGGCACCCGTTCACGAGCATGACGCATGATCCAGCCATTGCTTCGCTCAACCATATTTGAGATGTTATGTCCTCTATCTCCGATAATATTTAGTAGATCTTCACCAAAATTGAACAAAATAATTTTTAGTAGTACAAGATTTATAATAAAAAAAGAATTATCAAATTTGGTATAGATTTGACGAAATTATGGAGCAAAATCAACAAATACTTTCGTCCCCTATCCCAGATGAACCTTATTGTTTATGAGGACTATATATTGACCCAGAGTATACGCTACCACTATACCAAATTTTATTCAAATCTGTTCTGTACTTTTGATGCGCGCACAGACAGACAGAATTCAAAAAAAATTGTTTTGGGCTCAGTTTCGCTAATAAAGCATCCTCCGATTAAAGTTTTTAAAATTTATTTAATGTACAGAATTCGCCCCGTTATAGTTTTTTTATAACTATAGATATAGAGATAAAGATAGATTCTACCCATGACAGCTTCAACTTGACGTCTCGCAACACCGCAGTCCCGTCGTGACCACGGTCCATGCAACTAGTCGAAATATCGACAATCCAACTAAAACAATTATCGTGGTACGTACTCGTATAATTTATCATAATTAAGTCGTGTAAGAATCGCTACGAAAAAATTTACTCTTTAGTTTCTGTAAACAAAGCTAGCTAGCTATAACAGCTATTAAATAAATAAGTATAATTACACACTACACGGAAAAGGTTTCCGTTTGCTTTACGCGAAGCTGAAAACTTGCATCAGGAACGACAGTTTCCGGGGATTTTAACGCGTTAAGAATAAAGATATTACGGAAAGTTTACCTGAGATTCAAAACTGCAGTCGTGAACATTTACGGCCACTTTAGCAGTTTTGCTACCAGAGTGTATGAATAGTAAAAGTATTACACAGCATTTACTTGTATGTACCTACCTAACCTACTTAAATACGTAAGGTATTCTTTTTTGTTTATTCATGACTAGTTGAATTAGTAGCAACTTCGTTCGCGTGGATTAAGGTTTTGTAATTCCCGCGGGAACTCTCTTATTTTCCGGGACAAATAGTAGCCTATGTGTTATTTCACACTATGCCAAATTTCAGCCAAATCGGTTCAGTAGTTTTTACGTCAAAAAGTAACAAAGATCCATCCATCCATCCATCCATACTAGCGTTGGCAGACGTCCCGTATTTCCCGGGACGTCCCGCATTTTTTAGGCATAGTTTAAAATGTCCCGGCGGGACTGACTCTGTCCCGTATTTGAACCGTACTTCTTATTTCATTATTAAATCGATCCAAGTATTCACACACGTAACGTTCGTAAAATAGCGAGTTGATGACCGTTTTGATACTCATAAAATTATCAAAAAAAATTACACTAAATAATTTTTTTATTTGTCCCATGTAAAAGACTGAAATCCCGTATTTTTTGCCCATTTAACCATTTATCCCTTATAGGCTGAAAAAAAATCTGGCAACCGTAATCCATACTTACACACTTTTTCGCGTTTATAATATTAGTAGGATAACTCTTGGCTGCGATCTCACGTGATAGTATGTGATGAATGATGAGTTGGCGGGCTGAGTTGAAAGACAACGTGGCAGTTTTAAATAAATCCAAACCCCTAATCTGTTATTACACGCCATCGTACCGGAACGCCTAATCGCTTAGCGGCACGTCTTAACATATCATGATCATAATATCATGAACTGATTGTATCAACAAAAGTGTTGTTGCTAAAACAGCAGCTTTCAAGATGTGCTGAGTCTGTGACAGTAACACGTATTTATCTGGAGTGGTAAAGAGCTTGTTCTGGTACATATTTATTATTTATGGACTTACCTAAAAATAAACTGGATTATAACGTTTTCCTAAGTGCACCTTAAAAATGCCACGGCTACATTTATTTCTGTTATTTTCAAGCTATACCTACTGTTTCATAATAATATAGCTAGCTAATAAAATCCTTCAAAATGTTCCACTCTCAACTATCATTTGTTTATTTGAATAATAATACTTTCTATTCACAGTGGGACCATCATTATCCTATTATATACTATTATTAATATTATAAATGCGAAAGTTTTGATGTATGTATGTTACTCAATCACGCCACAACGACTGAACCGATTTGGCTGAAATTTTGGAACATTGGAAATTGAAAACCTGTATCCACGCATACGGAGTACGCAGGCATCATCTAGTTTTAGATAAAACTCACGCTTTGTACCTTCGAGAGGTGGTCTTAAAGCTGGAGTTCAGATTTAAAAGTTAACAAAGCATGATTTAGGTAGGTATAGTAGTTTACGTACAATCAAATCATCGACGCTTCACAGCTTGAAGTAGGTAAGTACGTACTAAAATAAAAGAATTCTGTAATCGAACCAGACACATTTTTTTCTTACGATGTATTCTTACTTGCTCTGCTGCAGGTAAGAAATCTATAGAATGTAAAATAGAGTCTATTCTGCACTGAGTCACGGATAGAATTTTTCACTATTCACTTAGAAAAATGATTAAAGGTAGAAACAACATGGTATCCATGCCTTGCTCTTAGCTTTTACTGAGCACAACACAAATACACGTTACCGTCATACTCGTATAGTTGGTAATCCTCGAAATGCAGGTGATATTGTACAGCAACGTACCTACTACAATATTACTTAGTTCATATATTTCCCTCGATTTTGTAAAGATAACAGTTGAAACATGAGTCCATTTCGTCTCGTATTTTTGAGGACTTCAGTGTCGTAAGCTATTTTTAGGAAAGGATTCCAACGAAACTTTTAAAATCGTACTAATAAGTGCGTTTGTTTGTTGGTTTGTCTTTCAAACACAGAGCTGTAAATTGACCTAATTTTTTGCATGGTTAATGTTGATGAATTGAAAAGTAATACGCTATTTTATAGCTAAGAAATGACATGACCATTTTGCCTTCGGAATGAAAATGTGTAGGATTTCAGCTTTCAATTAATTGAAATGTCAAAAAAAAAAACAGTATGTTTATTGCTTCCGCTTTCTCTTTTATGCACTATTCCATATAGAAGTTCCATTTTATCCATAATAATCATCCGTTAACCCTAAAATAGCATAGAATCGTTATATAAAATAATGATTTTATATAACGATGAATGAATGTTATTTGTGACAAGGAAATGTATATTTTGTTTATAATTACGTTTATTAATTAGTAATTGACTGGATTTAAGATCTTCACTATTTGTACGGTTGAAAAAGGCGGTGGAGAATTTTTAAGAACGCCTGTCCTGATTTGCTGTTGCTATTATTAAATTCGGGTTCTTTTGTTTGCATGGCAGACAAGCATTTGCAAGCCACTACAGGAATTGCATAAACTCATCTATGATTGCTAGAGAGTAGATTGCAAGAGTTTAATCGGAGTTAATTTCACGGACTACAAAGTTATACAAGCCTTTGGATCTGTGAACCTCAAAGAAACTGCTATATTATATTAAAATAGTTTAAGAACCGGCTAATGCAGACTTTGTATACGGGGGCCAGCGATAAAGTGGAACGCTTTCTGGGGCAATTGAAATATTTCAAAGAGTTGCAAGGAAATCTAGTATTCGAGTCGACCCGTTTTATTTGTGAATAGAAATAATTTCTTTGATGGAATGTTAATAGAGTGAAAAGTCTAGCTTTAATCAACCTCGGTAAGATTGCAATTGCGTCTTTGAAGTCATCCAGATGCTTTCGGAGAATCTTGAAAAGATTGCAACGTTTCTAACTTTGTTACTATAATTTCTGATTTAATTTCTTATTAAATTACATTCAGCACTTTCATAATAATTATATAATATAAAACTAAATACTAAATTAAAACTAAAACGTAAATATCAAAAATAAAAGCTAAATATAAAAAATATCGTCTAAACCACTGGAACGAGGAAAAGTGCCCAGAACGCTGGCTGCGTTACCCCGCTGAATGGCCAATCTTATATGCTACTATTAATTTAATTCATATAAAAGTCGTTATTAAAATTATTGTACAGAGGTTAGCAGAAATAGAATACTTCATTTCGATCATTATTTCGATACTTATTATATTTTCTTTCAATTTCAATTTCGTCGTGAAAGTGTCGAAGTCATTTGTGCCGAAGTCCATATTAAAACACAAACGTGAGATCTAGAATGGCTTTAAAACCATTCTCCCATGCACGAGAGGGGTTCTGAATTAAGGGGTTGTTAAGTCAAATTAGTAGATCATTTTTTTTTTTTAAGTGGATAAATCCTTAGTGGGCTTGCGTGACAAAAGCTGTGTAGCAAATCAATTAAGGTGCAATCGAGGTATTGTATTATTCAGAATCGATCGCCTTCCTTTGGCGCACATCGTTGCTGTTCAATAATTTATTGCCCGAAGCCACCTGGCAAATGGACGGATGAGCTTACACTGTGCTGTGACGCGACGGAGACTATCAGATTTTATGTTTCGTAAAAGTTTGTCAAGCAAAGAAACTTCTTACTTTTCCATGTCTATGATATTCTACTAGGGATGAGTTATATACTTACACTAGCTTTTGCCCCCGCGACTTCGTCCGCGTAGAATTCGATTTTGGGGTGGAATTTTCAAAAACTGTGACACACGTACTTCTTTATTTTTAACTGAAAGCTCTAATACCCACTTTGATGGAAACAGCTTGAAAAATGACGGAGTTTCATATAAACTTCCATCCCCTATTTAAACCCCTTAGGGGTGGAATTTCCAATAATCCTTTCTTAGTGTGCGCCTACGTCATAAAAGGAACCAACTGTAAAAATTTTAAGTTTCTAACTTCAGTAGTTTAGGCTGTGCGTTGATATCTCAGTCAGTCAGTCAGTCAGGACTTTGAATTTTAAATATATAGAAAACAAGCGAAAAGCTTGCTCCGAACGACGAAGAGTATAACAGAGTACTTCATTGTTAAATGACATGACAAATTACGACAAATGTCTACCATTAAGCGCTTCATTTACCTCACGCCTGTAACATAGCCACCTCTTTTTATACATATGTATACTATATCATAGATTTCATGTACTTAGGCTAAGTTGTAGCGCTTAGGACACGTTAAGACTCTACCACCGGTTTGAAATGCAGATCCTGCTGGTAAACGGATAAACTTATACGCATTCCAAAGCTTTGCGTATCAAGAACGAGGAAGCAAAGCGCTCAGGATTAGCACGCACTGCGATTAACAATACCAAACAAACTCGCAAACTTAACAATCTTCTTCTTCTTCAACTTATAGACGTCCACCGCTGGACATAAGTCTCTTGCATGGACCTCCACAGATCTCGGTCTTGCGCCGCCTGAATCCAGCGACTCCCTGCGACTCGTTTGATGTCGTCGGTCCACCTCGTGGGGGGTCTGCCAACACTGCGCTTCCCGGTGCGGGGTCGCCACTCCAGTACCTTGGGACCCCATTGACCATCAGCTCTTCGAACTATGTGCCCCGCCCATTTCCACTTCAGTTTCGCGACTCGCAGAGCTATGTCGGTGACTTTGGTTCTCCTACGGATCTCCTCATTCCTGATTTGATCTCGCAGGGATACTCCGAGCATAACTCTCTCCATCGCCCGCTGAGTGATCCTGAGCCTAACTTAACAATACCATCAATAAAATACATAAGCCTTATGTGTCGAATATTGTAAAGCAATCGTAATTTCACTCATAAATATTTAATTGGGCCGAGCTGCTTGTCAAGATGTCCGTGTATCATAATAATAATTACGGGATTGTTATCGAATTTCACTGTTTTGACGTTCTCAGATAGTATTAAGTATATTAATTAATATCTGATTTTAACGAAAACTGTATCCGATCCAATAGGAACGCTTACGTATAATATGTATTATTGCATTAAATTTATTGTAGTTGGTATTATATTATAATAATAATTTCCTTCCAATTTCCGCTGGAACTTTCTTATTTTCCGGGATAAAAAGTAGGCTATGTATTATTCCAGACTATAATCTATCTCTATGCCTAATTTCAGGCAGATTGGTTCAGTCGTTGTGGCTTGATTGAGTAACAAACATCTATCTATCCATCCGTAGACCCCGCCGGGAATCGAAGCTGAGACCTCGTATTTTAACGCCAGAACGCTGACACCATAATATAGAATATCAAATAAACACTGATGTAGAGCGGCAAATACCTAGATACAAATTAAGCATAATTAGTCGTAGTTATATCTAATAACAGAGACCAATGAAGGTATCCTTAATTACTAAATCAACAAATCAAGTAAGTAAATAATACAGTACGCACACAAAGTCAATACTAATTCCGGATAAGTTCACATGAAATCAGGGACGCAGCTCGCATGTGACTTCATGTGAGTAATTACCGTATCTAGTACATAGACGTGGTTAATTCCCGGCCAGCGTCACGCATGTAAAGGGAATAACAATTTTCTCTGTTCAGACTCCTCTCTGTGAATTATATATTGCCGTGACGTTCTATAATAAAATTCTACAGTCGATTCTAGAGATTCTAGACTTGCGTTTGCGTTTACTGTAAAAATTGTGTAAACGGTTTACACAATTGTAAGAAATCGCTTAGCTTGTTACTGAAATAAAGATTTTACGGACTGATTTGAACAATAAAGATTTTACTTACTTGTATGTCTTACTTGTTCTGAACAAAACAAATAGAATAACAAACTTAGCGAAAACTTCAAGTTGTTTAATCACCTACTGCTATTTGCCAAAGCCAATACAAAGTCAAGATTGGTTTACATTGGATAGACTTCGCTAGTCTATGGTCCATATGCAAGTTACGACTAACTTACCTTAAACTAACTAATAATAGGTACATACCCTCAACTCAAGCTTTATGTGCTATTTGGATGTGCTCTTACTTCGGATTAGTTACAAGTTACAACTCATGATAACTCCCACGAACTACTTGATGCTGAGCTGGTGCTGCAGTATCAAGTGTCTGTGGGATCCCAACTCCTTCGAAAGTTACAGCAGGTGTAGTGTGTTTGGGCTCATTAGAAAGGTATATTTTAAGGAAAACCTAATGGTCTGCGGGATACGGGGCGGGTGGTGCGGTCAGTTATACACGATGCGACGCAATTACCGCCTTAAGATATCACTACATCCTATGATATTTTTTAAAATGAAATACATTTATTCTATTAGATAAACAATGGTATTTATTATTTTTTATTTATTAATCTCATACGTAATTGAAAGTACTAAAATTAATCTGAACTTTCTGCATCACTAGAATATTCTTAATTTGAAGATGCCTATGATATATCTTGCAATTGTTCAATAATAATAAAATTCCGTGTTCTGCACTCGCTAGGAAAATATCACGTGCAGACCAGCCTTTACGTCAGTCACTGCCGGCGGATAGCGGCAGACTACTGACTACCAGACTACCTACCTGGGCCCCAAGTCTGCTATTTTACATGTCATTGTCATTGATCCGCAATACAATTACAATACAATTATCATTGGTCCAAAATTTCGTAGTCTACTAAATTCACAATGGTCGTTTGATTTCTTATAATTGGATTGTAATTCAATCATACCTCGGTATTGCTATTAGCTTAAAAAGCGTTTGCCGAAATGAGTTTCAAAAAAAACTACATATTAAAACGTTTATTTAAGCTAGATTGAAAGCTAAATGTGTCAGTGGCAAACCATCGGAAAACAATTGTGACGCCATTGAATTAGTAGACTACCAAAATTGCTAAAAGTAGCAATTGGGATGTCATTGATAGGCAATGTAACTACAATTGCAATAGCAGACTTGGGCCCCTGATACCTCATTGATTGAGCGCGCTCTCGCGCCATATCCCGCATACCATCAGGAGGGTCGCGCTTATACCTATAATAGAGGTCACTAGACACACCCCAAATAATATATATCGACATAGAAAAACACCTATAATATTCCGGTGACAATATTCAATGATGGATGGGTTGTAAATTTTTGCACGTGTAGTTTCCACACTCATTCAATTCAAACTATTACATTATCTTCAGTGAGCCGTGTAGCCTTTCAAATCCAATACCGTTATGTGTGATGATATGAAAAATTTATTCACGGCTGCTTGCGATTATATGGTATAAATTTTCTTGGGAATACCTCGTGTAGTGAGCCAGAGCGATGACATAAATGCATGTTACAGTCAGATATTGAAACGCCGGCGTATTTCGAATTACCTAGATTAACTGCCAATTTGACCGTCGCCGAGTAACGTTTTGGCTTGGTACGAAAATTATCAGGACGATAAATTAATTCCTCGGTTAAATGATATTCAGCGATGTTGGAATTAACACTTAGAGAGCCATTCGTATTTGAACAACCAAAAGTCATTCTACAACCTTCAAAAGTGGACTCTTTTGACATTTTTGCACCTGATTTTTTTTTTAATTATGGTGTTACTTTGCGAAATTCCATGATACATAAAAACTTACAAACTTCTTATGCTAATAATACGTTTTAGCTACTCTTGTGCTATTTTTGTTTTCACACAAAACATTGGTCTGCATTTTTGCAGTTCATTTAACTTAGCAGACTGTGACTGCATCTTGATTAAGCTAATTTCCCACATATATTTACCCCCACATATCATTTTGGTTTTTTTTTTTTCAATTGCATTTGTATGATTTGACAAAAAAAATTGTGATTATTCATCGACAGTGAGCTTTAAGGTGGTTGAAATAGACGACTTTCTGAGAGAACTCTTAAACTGCTCGAGTAAGCCTCTCCTAGGATTACCTAGGCAAACCAAACACATCGGTATTTCAGCGTTTGTCTGTAACATATTATAAACATATCTTTTGTGTTAACCGCTCACGAAATGTTCCGTTTTTCTGTGTTGCGAATTCTTTGTGATTTTATAAAATATAATATTCTGTATTCGTAATATCTTTTTCTTTCTCTGCCTGCTTACCATCGATTAAGGAGGTAGGTATGTACGTGCGTGATATTTCAATTAGTACCTATACCTAATTTTTTTTTTATAATACTTTGTTTGGGCTCAAAGATAGAAATCTGCTCAGAACGCCCTATGTCATCTTGAAAACAGCTACAATGCAAAAACTGTCTTTGTCAATAGGTTCTATATGTATAGTACTATAATAATTTTAATATTATCTACGTAATAAGAATCAAAAAATATTAGTTCTTGTAGTTTTTTTTTTATTCGATGACAAGATAGCCCTTGACTGCGATCTCACCTGATGGTAAGTGACGATTGCAGTCTAAGATGGTAGCGGGCTAACTTGGAAGGGGTATAGCAGTGTAAATTCAACCCATACCCCTAATCGGTTTCTACACGCCATCGTGCCGGAACGCTAAATCGCTTGGCGGCACGTCTTTGACGGTAGGGTGGTAACTAGCCACGGCCAAAGCCTCCCACCAAACAAATAATACGAGCCTATATTCTAAAGATACTACCTGATGTCCGCGACTTCGTACGCATGGATTGAGGTTTTCCATCCATCCATCCATCCATCAATCCATTCATCCATCTATCCATACATACATCCAAACTTTTGCATTTATAATATAATTAGATTTTATTTTTGATATTTACGTTTTAGTTTTAATTTAGCACTAATTTAGTACCTATTTAGTTTTATATTATATTAAGTAGATATTATTATTACATATTTTAATTGTCTGAATAAATGAATAATTAGGAAAGGAAGGATACTCAAGAGACAATTTTAAGTCAGAAATCTACTGTAAAATGTGTTCTCGATAAAGTTTAGATCGCTCACAAACAAAGTTAACCCTCCATTAGCCAGGTGGCTTCAGGCGATACATTATTGAAAGCGTCCACGTGTGCCAAAGAACGTCCATCGATTGTGAATAATATAACACCGCAATTGCGACCTATAAAGCCGGTTATCGCAGACGACTGAGTGTCGGCGTCGTCGGTCCGACAAATGTCGGCGAAAATAGAATGAAGAGAATCTACTGCATTGTTCCTCCACCACCTCCACCATTTTTATTTGGCGACCCAAGAAAAACATAGCTTTCACATTAATTATACAATTATCAGGATTAAATAGGGATAAAATGTAGCCTATGTTTTAATCCAAGGTATAATCTATCTCCGTTTTAAATTTCAGCCAAATCGGTCCAGTAGTTTTTGCGTGAAACAGTAACAAACATACACACACACACACACACACATATAAACTTTCGGCTTTTTAATATTAGTGTGAAATGTTTCTTACTCAATCACGTCGAACGACTGAAGCAATTTGGCTTTTTGGCATTCAGATAAATTATAGCATGGAATAACACATAGCCCATAGGCTTCTTTTTATCCCGGAAAATAAGAATTCCCGCGGGAAATAAAAAATCACAATGCACGTGTACTAAGTCGCGGGCATCAGCTAGTATGTATATAAAATGTGGTAAATGAGGGATTAAGGGATAAAAAAATGAAAAGGCTAACTTGAATGAAAGCTTGAAGGCGCCGAGCTTTCCCCTTTTACTGTAGCCAGTATATTCACTAGTTTTACTTATGAATTCGGTAGCTAAAACAAGATTAGTTTGAGTATGCTTTTAAAACATCTGGCTTAAATCTTATTAATATCCTTAATATTAATAAATAATAAGATTTAAGTTTAAGCCAGGTCTAAGTCACTAAGTGAATGAAATATATTTTTTGTATTGATTTTCTTTTATAATTATAGCAATAACACTAATAATATAATTCTTTATTAAAAGGTATCAACCAGCCAATATAGTACGTTTATCTCACGAAGTTACGGGCGCTTTACTTGTGGTTACGTCGTGTACATGCACATTGCATAAGTATGCGTGCCTGTAAGGAGCCTAGGTGGGAGCGGTTAGGCGCGAGCAAGCTCTCGCTCACACTTATACAGATACGACACACACACAACCATGAGCCACGCGCCCTCGTGAATTGTAAGAACTATATTAGCCCAGTCATATTAGGGCTTTCACCTCGGAATGAAAGATAATAAGATGCAAATTGGTATGAACCTTTGTTTTGCCATTCTAAATGTTGTCTCAAAAGTCACAATCGTTATCGTGTCCGCGTCTCAAGATATTCAAGGTCAAAGGTCACAAAAATCGGTTTTTCGCGAATATCTGGCTTCCTATCGGTTAAATGAGATTTGCATTTATTATAAAAGTTGTAGGCTATAAAATTCCCTACAACTTTTGTTTAAACTTTTTTTTCATACGACCAACCGTTTTGAAGGTAGAGCGCGAAGAGTGCACATCGTACAGTCATATACGGCCTAATGCAAGGTCAAGCGTGAGTTATGGTTATCAGTACGTTATAAAGTCAATTATTTACTTGGAAATTATAATTATTAAACAATGCCTATTATTTATGTACTAACTATTAATTATTTATATTTAATTAAAGTAAGTAACTTGATTATTTATATATAATTATTCATATTTAACTATTTAAGTATAAAATATTATTAATTCTGGATTATATATTTTATATATGACAAAGATTATTGAGAATTATTTAAACAGATAGGCCCTAAGTAGAATAGGGTAGACCAATAGAAAAATAATTTTAATTGGTCTATAAATAGGTACTTAATAGGTAATAATTATAATTTTTGTGTTTTACATATTGGATAGAAATTGAATATTTACGAAAATGCCGAATTGCATAGTACGATAATGCAAAAATTATTCTCAAAAAGTTAAAAAGTCTTCTGATAGTGTAACTTTTCATAAGTAAGTTAATTAACTTACTTATGAAAAGTTAAAGTTACAGTTAAGTTTAAAAACACACAGCCTCTGAGAGACAAGCAAGAAAAAGGTACAAATCACTTAGAGTTGCATATACGTGTTTGCAAGGCATATTCACTATGCCTGCTCCCCTCTCACCCGCCCGTGCGCGATCCAAAATTCCGACACAATTGTTATTCCAGATTGCTTGTCTATGTAATTGAAGTCATTGGTCCCGGCAATGAATAGAAAAGGGCATAGGGTAGGGACAAGTATTTCCAGGTATATAAGTATTGAGAAATTTACGCGTTTTAAAGAAAAGATATATAATGTCGTGTTAACTTAAAATAAAACTAAAATATATAATCCAGAATTAATAATATTTTATACTTAAATAGTTAAATATGAATAATTATATATAAATAATCAAGTTACTTACTTTAATTAAATATAAATAATTAATAGTTAGTACATAAATAATAGGCATTGTTTAATAATTATAATTTCCAAGTAAATAATTGACTTTATAACGTACTGATAACCATAACTCACGCTTGACCTTGCATTAGGCCGTATATGACTGTACGATGTGCACTCTTCGCGCTCTACCTTCAAAACGGTTGGTCGTATGAAAAAAAAGTTTAAACAAAAGTTGTAGGGAATTTTATAGCCTACAACTTTTATAATAAATGCAAATCTCATTTAACTGATAGGAAGCCAGATATTCGCGAAAAACCGATTTTTGTGACCTTTGACCTTGAATATCTTGAGACGCGGACACGATAACGATTGTGACTTTTGAGACAACATTTAGAATGACAAAACAAAGGTTCATACCAATTTGCAGCTTATTATCTTTCATTCCGAGGTTGACCCCTTTTTTTACCTAATATGACTGGGCTATATCAAGTTTCCACTGGAAACAATACGTTTTCCGGGATAAAAAGTCCATCTAAGACGATTCTTCATGATGCTATCACTGTGCCAAGTTTCATCGTAATGGTAATTTTAAAATTTGTAGATTTAAATCTTGGATTTTAATCATACAGCCGGATTATACTGTACTGGTTCAGTTATTTTAATTAAAAATCCTGATTTTAACACAATACTGGTCCATAACATAGAAATACCGCATTTATCTTAATAGTATATATATATTCGGTATTATACGTAGCTTGAGTTTGTTGGCTTTAAATCCGTGTGATGCACTAAGACTACTTTCAAAGGATTATCATGCCTTATGAGAATGCTTTCAGGTGCAACCGAGAAAGCTTTATCTAACCAATATGGTCTATGTAACATTTCATGACTAATATCTTGATACGTACAAAGAAAATGTAGATCCATGGATAGATATACCTGGCTGCTAAGCCTGGCTGCGACAAAGTAGACACGAAGAATAAAATTAAAAATTAGAATGAAACTGTCGTTCAACGTTTCTGAAATGAACCGCTAAGGTCTGAAACTCCTTTCCAGCATCCATGTTTCCTGCCACCTACGCCTAAGGTATGGAACTTCCAGCTTCTGTATTTCCGGTCACGTATAATCTGAGCACCTTCAAGACAAGAGTGAATAGACATTTTCTAGGCAAGCGCGCTCCAACCTAGACCTTATCAATGCTTTCCATGATTGATTGTTATCAAACGCAAGCCTTTATCATAATAAAAAAACCTACAATTTGAGTACCTACCTTGAATACAAAAGTGAATAGTTAACACTTAGGATACATACATAATAACATACATAATACTTAGAATATCTTTATGAAAATCAACTGCAGTTCGTTAGTTCGTTCGCTCGCTAAAGGTCAAGAAGAGGCTTGACCAATTTGAATATTACTCGTATTCTTATATTTTGTTCACTTTAATGCAGGTGTTATTAGTAAATCGTTAAAAAAATAGGCAAAACCCAAAAGAACAGCTGAAAAATATAAAAAATCAAAATTGGTAATTTTGCATAGACAGGATCCACTTCGGATTACTTTTAATTGATATCGGGAGCAAAGCCGCGGGTAAAAGCTAGTAATGAATAAAATGAAATGCTACCTCAGAAAAAAATATGCCATACTTTTTTAAAATTATTATTGCTAGTATTTTTGTGCCAGGCGCTAGAGAAGATGTCTTAGTCTTTGAGCGAATTCTGTCGCCATTGAGTATCATAATACTTGGATTTGGGAAAGAAGGTTTAATTATCTGACGTCGTTCATCTCAAGCCATTATCAGAGCGACAGCTTGCTTGCGCCTGACCGCTCTCACCTAGGCTCCTGACAAGCCTGACAGGCACACACACGAAATGTACACGTACACGACGTAACCACATGTACGAGTAAAGCTCACGCGCCCTCGTGAATTGAAAGAACTATACTAGATATAATATGCGGGACGAACCGCGTTAGAAAAACGGCACCAACAAAATAAAGGACTAATAGATTTACAGTCCACAGTGCGACCTAAAAACAGCTACCCCATCCAAGCACTACACGTAATTGCCAAGCAAGATGCACGGAATACACAACACCGGTGGAGAAAATTATACGTCACTCGGGGCTAAATTCCCTTTATATGCGACGCACAGCGCCATGCGGAATTAGTCACGTCCAGGTACCATTACGTACTTGGATAATTACTCGAATAATTACACCGCCTACCTAAAAACGCTCGTAATTCAATGCTAGACCGGTCTAAATTACAATCGGCTTAGATTTAAGGGCTCATTGATTTGATTGATAGCAGCAGATGTTGGGAGGTACTCTGCATTTTACCATTACGCTATGATTGTGCGTTTTAGGCTCGAGTTAACCAAACTAGCAAAATGTTCTTTTATATCTTCTTTTTTTACACTTAAAAAAAAAGACGTGTGGCACTCGGGGACTGCCGTAGTAAAGCTATTGCATAGCATTTTTTATCAACGCCATCTAGCGGAGAGAGGAGTTATTTTCGTTACGGAATTTCTGGATTCGGTCTCCACGCTCAAGGCCCGCGATAGAAGCTATGCAATAGCTTAAAATACTTGTAGCATATAGCTATATAGATGGATTTGGGCGTAGTTTCAGGAGCATTTATTTCTATAATGATCTTATAATCTACTTATAGACTACTTGTGCTTGTGAAATGCTATTATAAGTAAAATAGTGTAATACAGTGGCTATATAGGAGCTTTATAAGTATTGATAGACTTAAATAGTCTTTTTTATAACACTACTTTGCTAGTTCGAAAGTCAGAGTTAAGAGTCCTGAGTATTTGTTTAGGTTTAGAAATTTTAGTAGGAAATCATGGTTTTATAAAATCCTACTAATATTATAAATGCGAAAGTTTGGATTTATGGATGGATGTTTGTTAATCAATCTGACTAAAAGGATTTGGGAGAAAGATAGTCTGGAATATCAGATAGGCTCTTACTTTTTGACCCGGAAAATTAAAGAGCCTTTGCGGTAATCAAAAAAAAAACTTAATCCACGCGGACGAAATCAATAGATCGAACTTCAATTGAGAAGTTTGTTTGTTCATATTATAACATTATACTAACAGTTTTTTGGTTAAAAGCATTGTAAATGGTGGTCTGTTAATTTATTTACTAATATCATAATATTAATAAAATAAACATAACTTAACATAGTAGGTAATAATTATGCATATGTATTTTATTATTCAAACGAATTATCTAAGCATGATTGCCATCCAAATGTTAGTAAGTTACTGATTAGGTTATACGCGAGATTAGACAGAAAGTCCAATGTCAAAATAGCCCTTAGCAACAAGATAAGGAAAAAATATTTCATCGTCCGCAAATCCTGTGTAAATCCCATCCAAGCTTTTTTTGAAATGTTTGTTATATAAGTCAATTTAAAATTCAATGAAATCGAACTGCGTCACCATTCGCAAAACTGATTTAAATATCATAAATAATAATCAGGGCAATATGAAATTCTAAACAGAAAGCGTCCGACACTCAACACTCGATGTCAGATTTATACCTAGGTATCTAGGTATATTCATTTGGACCTTGGATGTAATGCAAAATTCACGAAAAAAGTGTCCCGAGAAAACCTATACAACGTGTATTGAAACTCCGAAATAATACTGAAGGAGGTGAATGTGCTCATAAAACTGAACAACTTTCCCCAAGGAACCTAGGTCGAAATATGAAAAAAATTTTTTTACCTCCTATTGTAAATCAATCAGCTGATCGTCAATTTTGTATGGGAGGTCCAAATTTTTTTTTCACATTTCGACCTATGTTTTTTGAGGAAAGTTGTTCAGTTTTATGAGCACATTCACCTCCTTCAGTATTATTTCGGAGTTCCAATATACGTTGTATATGTATTTACGAGTGTATATATATGTGTATTTTTATTAACAAACTAATACATTGTAATTTATGTCTTAGACTATTATTATATGTCAATATTATAGTAACAAACCATATAGGTCATTATTCGCATTTATTTTAATATAAATTCGAAATATTAAAACACATGACGGTTCTATGCTTATACATCTTTACTAATATTATAAATGCGAAAGTGTGTTATTTTGTTGGTTTGTCCTTCAGTCACACTGTAACGTGGTGGACATGGCCTAAACCCTTCTTAATCCGAGAGGAGACTTGTGCCCAAAAGTAGGCCAGACGGATAATGATTGGTGTACAATATAATGTACCTACTTAAACATGAACTTACTTTGTACGCCCCCTATCCGTCCGTCAATCCCATTGATATATTAAACCTAAGATAATAATATGATGTCCCACAAAATGGACTTAATTCGACAGGTAGGTAGGACCATTACAAATGACAAGACAATGGGTCTAGTAGTTGTAGCCAATTATTACGGGATGGTACAATGTTTGGCAGTTACATGTATGTTTCTTTATTTATTTGTCAGGCATGTCATTTCTATATTTATTGAAAGACTAGCTTTTTCCCGTGGCTTCGCTCACGTTAAGTTCGATTTTTCCAACCCCTATTTTATCCCTTTAGGGGATGAATTTTCCAAAATCCTTTCTTAGCGGATGCATACGTCATAATAGCAATCTGTATGCCAAATTACAGCCCGATCCGTCCAGTGGTTTGTGCTGTGCGTTGATAGATCAGTCAGTCAGTCACCTTTGCCTTTTATATATTTAGATGAATATTTATTAACCAACTTCCAAACAGGAGGAGGTTATCAAATCGGCCGGTATCTTTTTTTTTCTATGTATATCCACCGATTATCCAATTATATTCTGTTTTACGAATTAATTTAAAGAGTTCCCACGGGAATTAAAATCTTAATACACGCGAATGAACAGCCAAATCGGTTCATTCGTTGTGGCGTGAAGGAGTACAAACATACACACACACACACACACACATATACATACAAACTTTCGCCTTTATAATATTAGTGTGATGTAGGTGTATATCCAGGGCAGAATTCATCAGCCTATCTATGAATTCATACATCAATAGTCTGTCTATACAATATTCAAGCATCACCGGCAAATGCCATCTGCGATTTATAATGCAGCCATAATAGCACACCTGCCACGCGGTATCGATTTTTAATCGATATTAATAGAAATTGAGGATACAATAGATCTTACACAGTTGGTTTAAGCACCATTTTATACCTAGGTACTTCCTAAAACGACCCATACAACTTATTTTTAACCGATTTCCAAAAATTGAGGAGGTTCTCAATTCGTCGCATTGCATAGCTTCTATCGCGGGCCTTGAGCGTGGAGACCGAATCCAGAAATTCCGTAACGAAAATAACCTGACACGGGACTCCTCTCACCGCTAGATGGCGTTGATAAAAAATGCTATGCTTTACCGCGGCAGTCCCCGAGTGCCACACGTCTTTTTTTTTTTTTAATTTTTTATGTATGTATGTTCCCCGATTATTCGAAGACGCCTGGACCGATTTGGAAAATTCTTTTTTTATTTCAAATGGTATACTTCCCAGGTGGTTCCATTGTCATGAGGTCAGGATCTGATGATGGGATCAGCGGAACTTTTCAAATTTTATAGGCACAATTGATTTACTTTGTAGTGGCGTTTAAAGTCGGTTTTGAGTTAATGGATTAGAAATGCCTACAAAAAGCGATCTAGTGACTTTTTGTCCCGGAAAATCACCTCCTCCTTAGGTGTTTTTTAAAGTTCCTCTGCACTTTAAAAAACACCTAACTTCACGTGGAAGAAGTTGCGGCATCAGCTATTCTGACATAATATAAACTACTACTTTATTTTTTTAGTATAATTTAACATACACTGCGCAACGCAAACATGTTTTCAAATGTTTCAGTTTAAAACCAGCAATGGATAAGCAGTTGAGTTGATGCTTAAATTTTTCATCGTTCTCATAATATTATGAGTGCAATTCATTCTGGGCTTTCCAAGAAGGTTAAACTCACACATTCAAAAGATCTCTACAGTGTAGGTAATTTAGTTTCAGAGGCAGTGGTAGTGACTTAAAAAATTATGTAATTGAAAAAAAAATATGTAATACATTATGGTTTTTGATGATTATTATACTTTATCTCTTTTTTTATAGGTATTATTATTTTTAGTCTATATTATCACGTCATGAACATTTGTTTTCCCTAGTCTCTTTTTCTTATAAGAATACAATCTGTATTAATTTGTAATAATTTTGTAATGTTGCTTTAATTAGAATACATATTATAGTAATGGTATACTTAGACCAGGTTAGCATAGTTACATAAGTCGATTTCCTATCTAATAACGGCAAATTACAAGGTAGAAGTTAACGATCGTAAAATGCTAAGATTGTAGGTAGGTACTTATTTTTGAGACTAAGATAGTACTTTTAATCAATTTACATGTTCATTAATTTTTATATCTCATCGCATCACACTAATAATATAAAATAGAAAGTTAGTATGTGTGTGTGTGTGTGTTACTCCTTCACGCCACAACGAATGAACCGATTTGGCTGAAATTCGGAATGGAGATAGCTCATACCCAGGTTTAACACATAGACTACATTGTATCCCGGAAAATTAAAAAATTTACGTAGGTATTAAAAAACCTTTATTCACGCGGACGAAGTCGCGGGCATCGTTTAGTATTATTATAATTTGGCTCTGGGTCTCCACTACACTATACAGATCGGCGCACACATACATCTTGCATTGCGCGCGCGCAACTGCGCAGTGTAACTTGTCGATCTGGCTATAATTTGGATCGTGTAAGCGTTTGGTGTCAATTTAAATTTGTTTTTTAAGTGCCAAGTGAATATTTGTGCTGTGTTAGGACCTAAAGAAGTGAGTTGGTCACAATTTATCAATAATTTGTGTGTATTCTAGTGTAAAATTAGAACTGTGGTGAAATCGTGTATGTACGGCTGAGTATGTAAGGAATAGCTTTAGGAATAATTATTGATATAGTTACTAGGTACGATCTTAACTGGTAGGTAACACATTGATATTTTTTGTGGTATTAGCTTTAACCCAGTTGTTACGGATATCTCTTTTTTCGATAGAATTTACTGATATTCAGTATTATGTTTAGTAACACAGCACTTGAAAAGAAAAAAATGAAAAAAAAAATTCTAGTGCTTGTGGAAATGCTGGAAAATGCCGTTTGATATACGGAACGCTAGTAATATGCACTGCTATGACACAAATGTAGGTAGTATATTACCTTATACACTTTTCCAACTAATTTCAGGTTCAGAGATAACAAATAAACAAAATGTGTATTTTTTTTATTATAATATTTTTATATTATTAGCGCTACTTTGTAAATATATTATATAGGTATACCACATGCTAAACAAATCACTCAGGAAGTTTGTGGTAACTTTCAAAGCAATTTTTCGGATGCAAAGATCATCAAAAAGACAATCGAAGAAATACATGGGGGTTTGTTTCAATTGTGCCCCCTGCATTTTATTCCAATTTTTGTGCACTGGTTGAATATCTCGTGAACGCCAAGTATAAGTTTTGCTCTTTGAAAGTGTGGTTGCAGTTGTTTGTGGACGAGGTGGTGAGGGAATTGCACCTATAGAGCTAATAGTAGCGATTGGTTCAACCATTCTTTGGCGCTTAGACAACTGAGCTAGTGGAACAACATCTTCATCATCATCATCACCTGATGAATCGCAACCAGGGATCATAGCCTCTGCTCGCAGCTGTGAACCTGGCAGATTTTGTAATGTCACTGCAAATTCATCTCCTGAGTCTTCATCTCTAACATCTCCGGTGCAATTTTCCGGAGGGAAAATCGTAATAGTATCTGGTACCGGTTTATCGTCATTATACTCCAATATTTCGATAATTTCATTCAATGTCAATATTTTGGTCTTTGACCTAAAAAAACAAAATATAGCAGCTTATATTACTATCGTTTGATATACGGAACACCAACAATAACAACATTTTAGTGACAGACAGTGAAACAAAATCGATAAATATGCATTCCTCATATAATAGGTGTATCCTAATCTATCATGTTTTCACAAGAAAATTTTAAAATATTTGCAATTTATATTATTTACTCACCTTGGTACACTCATGATAAAAATGCACTAGTTATATGCACTCATAGAATTGAATACGTCCAACCAACCCGAGCACTGACCACTTCTAATTACAAAGGGATCATACATCTAACATAAGCAATAAACAATGATATTTGAAACCACCCATATTTTGTTTAATATTTTTTATTGTGCATTGATCCGTATATCAAACGCTAGTAACAAGTGGGTTAAGGTAGGTATTTAAGTAGAGTGGATAAATTAACAAATTAATGGTTCGTTACATTTAGTAACAAAGTAGGTACCTACATACTTCTGTAGATAACAAGAAAACTGGTAAATTTAATATAAGTATAGGTACCTACCTGCCCATTTAGGTAACTAGCAACCTAGATGTTCAAAACTTAAATACTTTGTAGATAGGTATCACCTACTTAGGTAGAAAATTCAATTAACACTTACGTATTGCTTATTGGAAACCTTACCTCGTAAATATTTCGTTAATTGCTAATTGCTTACAAGCAAATAACCTTATTTTTACTACCTACTTAGGTATTAGGTATCTATAAATACCATTGGATGGTTGACGCATGGTTCAATAAGTTAATACTTACCTACCTACTAAGTAGGTAACTACATTTTTAATTATAACGATGATTATCCCTGGCGCAGTGGTGACCGCTGTGGTCTTATAACTGGGAGGTCTCGGGTTCGATTCTCGGCGGGGAATTTGAGAATTTATAATTTCTAAATTGTCTTTGGTCTGGTATGGTGGGAGGATTTGGCCGTGGCTAGTTATCACCCTAGCGTCAAAGACGTGCCGCCAAGCGATTTAGCGTTCCGGCACGATGACGTAGGGGAGACCGGGGATGGTAGGCTATAGGGGTAGGTAGACTAACTGCCAAAAACTCGTCGACAGTGTACGAATTGAATCATCCGAATACAGCTGAGTATTACACTCTGCGCCCCGCTCAGGTGTCTGGAGCGCCGCAACGCAGTCGTGCGCCGTTTTCGAGCAGTGATAGGTTTTTAATTTTTTAACCACGTAAGTAATATTTTGATTTATTACACTTTTTGATCTGGTGCCTACAAGTTTTATGTGAACCATTTTTATGTTAGTCCCAACGTTTGATGGGTGCATATTTATCATATTTCGTATCTTATTTTTCAAGTCACTGTTAGTGTTTAGGCTAGCCATGTGATCAAACTAAAAAATAGCAGTTGGGGCTGGTAGACTAATTTTTTCCGGGGCTGGTTGACTAATCAGTCAACCAATCAAAAATGGTTGTTTTGGTGGTTTTAGTTAACCTTTTATTGGACTTTTAAATATTTATAGCAATTTTGTTGTTGCAGAACAATGAGGACCTATAAAAAAACTACTGAACGACATAGATAAGTTATATGTATAACTGAACGAGCGATAGATGTTTTAGAAAGAGCTTGTCATACTGTAATTATTGACGAAAAAAGCATTAATGCCACATTAAAACAGTGCAACACTCCTGATAAATAAAAATATAACATCGTTACGTGGTCAAATCAAAAGAAAAATCAAAACGTCACCAAAATTAACCCTGGACACAGTTGCATATTATGTATTATGAAATAGGCAAATTTTTACTAATATAGAAGAGGAAGCTTTAGCCAATTATATAAAGAAGGCAGCTGATATTTATTAGGGATTGACGCCATATGATACTCGAAAATTAGCATATGAGTTCGCAAAAAAAACAAAGCTATGCCTGATTCTTGGAGGACAATTGTTAGTTGGTGAAGATTGGTTGGACTCCTTTTTGAAACGTCATCCTTCTCTATCAATCCGACCTCAGCAAAGAGCCTGTTGAGAGCTACATCATTACGTTACAAACTACGTTAGTTTATATTTGAAACAACAAGTAGAACTACATTGTTATTAAGTTCCGACAAAAACCTGCAATTTTTTGTTATAGAAATTATGTCTGACTAGGATTTACAATAGATATTAAACGAAGAGTTAAATTAAAAAATAAGATTATTTTTTGGTAATTTTTTTAAAGACATTTTAAGAAATGGATGATCAGCTGACTTAAGTTTTTTTTTAATAAAAGGCTCAATTATATTAAAAAAATGTTTAATTATTTGCTCCTTCCCATGATTCGACTCTTATTGATACATAAGTCAACCTACCCCTGGTGTATGGTCTACCTACCCCGGACCAGGGGTAGGTTGACTAAGATTTCTTGTTTTGGAAAATGCATTAAATTATCACTCTTTTACTAAATTAGGAACTGGATATTACGTATTTTTATTAGGTTAATAGATTTCCTATCAATTAACATGGTTTTCTTTTCTATAAATATTAAAACAAAAAATATATGTACCATTTAGTAAAAACCTAGTCAACCATCCCCGGTCTCCCCTATAGAAACCGATTAAGGGTATCTATCCTTTCAAATATACGGGTGACCGGAAATGAAATACATTCCTTGTAAGGGGTTAAGAGCTTATAGTATGCCAGCTGGAATCCAAATTTTGCCCCCGCCTCACTACCCAGCGTGCAGCCGCCCGCACCGCGTAGTTGCAGCTATCTCACTCGCACGAGTTCATCACGCGGCAGGGGTCACGCGCCGTACGATAGGGTATATGATACATTTTAACGAACCTCTAGTACATAGGTATGGAAATAAAATGAAACTAATATTATTATATATTATTAATAACTAAGACTTAGAATTAGACTTAGACTAAGTATAAGTCTAACACTAAGACTAAGTTTCAGTCAAAGACTAAGTCTAAGCAAAGACTAAGACTAGGTCTAAGTCTAAGTCTTTCACTAAGACTATGACTTAGTCTTAGACTTAGTCTTAGACTTAGTCTTAGACTTAGTCTTAGACTTAGTCTTAGACTTAGTCTTAGACTTAGTCTTAGACTTAGTCTTAGACTTAGTCTTAGACTTAGTCTTAGACTGAGTCTTAGACTTAGATTTACAATTAAACTTAGACTTAGAATTAGACTTAGATTTAGACTAAGTCTAAGTTTAAATCTAAGTCTAAGTCTCACACTAAGGCTAAGTCTAAGTCTTAGTGTTAGACATAGATATATATACTTAGTCTAAGACTTAGTCTTAGACTCAGTCTTAGACTCAGTCTTAGACTCAGTCTTAGACTCAGTCTTAGACTCAGTCTTAGACTCAGTCTTAGACTCAGTCTTAGACTCAGTCTTAGACTCAGTCTTAGACTCAGTCTTAGACTCAGTCTTAGACTCAGTCTTAGACAGTCTTAGACTCAGTCTTAGACTCAGTCTTAGACTCAGTCTTAGACTCAGTCTTAGACTCAGTCTTAGACTCAGTCTTAGACTCAGTCTTAGACTCAGTCTTAGACTCAGTCTTAGACTCAGTCTTAGACTCAGTCTTAGACTCAGTCTTAGACTCAGTCTTAGACTCAGTCTTAGACTCAGTCTTAGACAGTCTTAGACTCAGTCTTAGACTCAGTCTTAGACTCAGTCTTAGACTCAGTCTTAGACTCAGTCTTAGACTTAGACTTAGTCTTAGACTTAGGAAGCCTAAGGAAGACCTTTAGGAAGCTATGTATTTGCATTCTGTAACAAAATAGGCTATAACTAGTCTTTTGTTTATACTACTAAAATAATGTGACCGTGGCTACTAACTGGGAAAACTACCTTAATATTTAGTGATGTAGGTGTATGAAACTATGTACCTATTCCACAGCAAGAGCCAAAAAAGTTATTATTGTAGTAATCAATTCATGTTTTTAGCATTTTCTATTCTCCAATTCCGTCTTATTTTTCTTATTCCGCTTATTTCCCATTTCATTACACTTATAATTTCTTAGATAATATACGTATTCTGGTAGGTATGCGTGAGAACAAGCGACGCAGGTTCCCCGTTCGAATGCCGGAGCGTGAATGAATTCATGCGGTGGACACGAGTCGCCCGTCGGCCCACACGCAATATTTTTCAGAATTTCATTTCTAATAACGAAAAAATTATTTAATTTTAAATAGTACATATAGGACACTTATTGTACTAAGTTGAGTATATATTTTAAGTTTTATTAGTATAGGTAAAGTATTCATTGACTACTGCGATTTATTTGTAAAATTCAGAGGGAAATTTGTGAATTTTTTCTATCGAGAAAATTTTTAGCAATCGTGTTTTCACAACATACAAAATTCAGTCTATATCGTCAACTTTACTATATATTTCTTTCAATATTATTGATTCAATATTTTTATTGATAAGGACGATCAAACGTGGCACGCTGGCATACTGTAGGCTCTTAAAGTAGAGCACATTTGCAACGATTTTAGTCATATGATATACTATCCGAAACTTAGCCATTTCTGAGTTATTCAAGTTTTAAGAATTTTTATTAAAAACCCCAATTTTCGTGTTAAAATGTACCCTTGAAGTGAATTATACGAAATTTTGTTTATTGTTTTATTGTTTTTTGCGTAGGCAAGTAACCAGAGTATCATTCAAAACCAAAATTAGCTAGAAAACACATCAATTTTTTTAGTTAAGGCAAAAGAACAAGTGTAATTTTTAGAAAAAAACTCATCTTTTAGGTAAATAAATCAAGATTTTCCAAAAATAATGTATGGAATGTTGCGTACAAATTACTAAATTAACTTCCTTAGTTCATATGCTATTCAAAAAGACACAGATGTCAACAAAAAACTACAAGGTTGATTTTAAAATCAATTTAAAACTTCCAGTAGCTTAGCGAAAAATTAATTAAGAAAATGTGTTTGTACCTATGTTGTTATTTGTCTTAGAGTCTTAAAAGAGAAACAAGTTATGATTTTTCATTGCAAAACCATTATCTCAATTCTTGTTCAAAATGTGAACCACGTTTTCTGATGCAAGCCCGAAGTCTTTTTCTGACTTCCGTTTTTGTTACCCTTGTTGTCAGGTTTTGTCGTATTTCTTGTGCTGCCCTCTGAATCCGCTCGCGGAGCTCTTCTTCGGTGTTGACGGGGTAGCATAGACCAGATCTTTCATGTGGCCCCAAAGATAAAAATCGCAAGGTAAAAGGAAGTCGGGACTTCTCGCGTGCCACGGAATAGGTCCGCCGCGCCCAATCCAACGAAGTGGATATTCTTCATCCATCCACTGGCGTACACTGAGCCGAAAATGAGCTGGACAACCATCGTGTTGATAAATAAGATGTCTTCTGGTGGCTAATGGGACATCTTCCAAAACCGTAGTTAGAATGCAACGATAGGTCTGTACTCAGAAGATGTTTGAAACTATCTGACCCAAATAACTAAAAGTTTGACTGGCGGTAATTGTCCTTTTTATCAATGATCCCTATTGTCATTGCAATGTCCCATGTTGCACAAGACGGCGTCACCAAACACAAAAAAACCATACACGTGCGCGATAAGACATTGTAGAAAACAATTCCAGGAAACGGGTTACTCGATTTTTTAGCAGGGTTTTAAATCAACCACGTAGTTTTTTGTTGACGTCTGTGTCTTTTTGAATAGCTTATGAACTAAGGAAGTTAATTTAGTAATTTGTACGCAACATTCCATACATTATTTTTGGAAAATCTTGATTTATTTACCTAAAAGATGAGTTTTTTTCTAAAAATTACACTTGTTCTTTTGCCTTAACTAAAAAAATTGATGTGTTTTCTAGCTAATTTTGGTTTTGAATGATACTCTGGTTACTTGCCTACGCAAAAACAATAAAACAATAAACAAAATTTCGTATAATTCACTTCAAGGGTACATTTTAACATGAAAACTGGGGTTTTTAATAAAAAATCTTAAATCTTGAATAACTCAGAAATGGCCAAGTTTCGGATAGTGTATCATATGACTAAAATAGTTGCAAATGGGCTCTAGTTTAACCCCTTGCAAGGAATGTATTTCATTTCCGGTCACCCTGTATAGATATAGGCATATCCTTTCCAAGTTAGCCTGCTACCATCTTAGACTGTATCGTCACTAACCATCAGGTGAGATAGCAGTCAAGGAGTTATCTTGTCATCGAGTTAAAAAAAAACTCCGAAAAGTCAGAGGTGCTGGGGATCGAACCCACGTCCCCCGAATAGACCACAGACCCAACCAATAGGCTATCCCTGACCAATAATTTACTTATTTTACTTAACTTAAACTTACTCGATGATAGTAGGTACATTTCTCTATAATTTTTACAGATCAAAAATGCGGGTAGCCAGAAATTTGGGCCTCGGGTTCAATCTTCGAATTAATTGTTTCACCATTGGATACTTGAACTTGGTAAGGAAGTTTTACTTAAGTGAACATTTTTCTAATATTTTCTATTATATTAGCTTACTAGCTGACGCGCGCCACTTTGCATGGATTTAGTTTTCAAAAATCCCGGGGGATTTTTGATTTTCTGGAATAAAGAGCAAAATAGGCATCCTTAAGATTTCCAATGAACTGTGGCAATAAAACAATCATCGGTTCTCTGGAAATCTAGACGCCCACCAATTATCCTGTTTTGCTTTAAAATACATCCTGCTTCTTATAAAAATAACCTTATATTTAATTGTGATTTACCCACTGCTTGTATCCATGCGGGCGAACCAAAGCCAATTAACTTTTCCTTAAACTTCCTAGTACACATAATTGCAAAATTACTTATTAGTTTTTACAATATGAAACCACGAGTTGATGCCCGCGACTTCTCCGCGTGGATTAAGGTTTTTTAATTCCCGTGGGATCTCTTATTTTCCGGGATAAAAAGTAGCTTGTGTTATTCCCGACTATAATCTATTTCTGTGCCAAATTGCAGCCAAGTCGGTTCAGTCGTTGTGGCGTGATAGAGTAACAAACATCCATCCATCCATTAATTTATTATTAATCATTATCCTTTTCGCATTTCAATATTATAATAACAAATAATATAATAAAAATAATAATAGGATAAAGCCCGTTTGCTGCCACAATGTAATAATTATTATGTAGGTATATTATACTTAGCTGCTCACACTCTTTTACCCCAAAAATCCCGATTTTTTTCAAAAAAGGTGTCTGAAAAAAAATCTTAATGTTTTTGATTTTACAGTAAAAATCTTCTCTGTGTGTGTGTGTGTGTGTGTGTGTGTGTGTGTGTGTGTGTGTGTGTGTGTGTGTGTGTGTGTTTGCTTTTTAACTAATATAGTTTTCAAAGAACATGAAATGACGACTTTACTGCATACTAGTAAAAATGTAGGTTTTTTTCGATATTTTTGTCGCAGCAAATGAGCGATAAGTAATTTTCTTTATTATTGGGTGTCGTTTATATATAACTAACAGCCATGAGTGTTTCTAAATGCTAATAGGTTGTTAATATTTCTATTAGTTATCACAGAGCGTCATGCGTCCAGTGTGACTAATCATTTGACGATAACGAGGTTTAAAGTTCATAATATTATGGAAATTAATGTTATAGTTCTTTCAACTCACGAGGGCGCATGGCTCAAGGTTGTGTGCGCGTTGTATCTGTATAAGTGTGAGCGAGAGCTTGCTCGCGCATAACCACTCCCACCTAGGCTCCTGACAGGCACGCACACTTAGGCAATGTTCATGTACACGACGTATTCACAAGTAAAGCTCACGCGCCCTCGTGAATTGCAAGAACTAAGTATACTTGGTAACTAGGTGTTTTGGTTTGTTTAACAAAGGAAAATTCCGTTTTACGTATCTCGATATTTGATCATCTTGATGAAAATGGAGAAGTTCTTTGTGGGTTGTATACATACGCTTTTATAACTAAGACTAGCTGATGCCCGCGACTTTGTTGGCGTGGATTTAGTTTTTAAAAATCCCGGGGGAGCTCTTTGATTTTCCGGGATAAGGACCTCCCTGGCGCAGTGGTGAGCGCTGTGGTCTTATAACTGGGAGGTCTCGGTTCGATTCCCGGCGGGGCAATTTGAGAATTTATTATTTCTAAATTGTCTCTGGTCTGGTCTGGTGGGAGGCTTTGGCCGTGGCTAGTTTCCACCCTACCGTTAAAAACGTGCCGCCAAGCCATTTAGCGTTCCCGCACGATGGCGCATAGAAACCGATTAGGGGTATGGGTTGAATTTATACTGCTATATTCCTTCCAAGTTAGCCCGTTACCATCTTAGACTGCATCGTCACTTACCATCAGGTGAGATCGCAGTCAAGGGCTATCTTCTCATCGAAGAAAAAAAAAAGGACCTCAACTCATGCAAAAAATCACGTAAATCCATTGGTCCGTTGCTGCGTGATTGGAAGACAAACAACAAAAAACAGTAGAACATAATATAAGATTCGATTGTAAGCACAGGATGGACAGGGACATAAAACCTAAAAACTTATGTGCGTTGGTCTACGACGAAGACTGTCGGAACGCATTCCTGTAGGGCTAACATGCGCGCCACGAGATAATTTTGTTTACACGTTTACTCGTAATCTATATGTGAATCTCTACAGTGATTCACGAGTAAAGTGTAGACAAAATTTTCTCGTGGCGCGCATGTTAGCCCTACTGATATAACTACGCCGCTAAAGTGGTCAGGAAGGCGGCAAGAGTCAACGGGTCCTTCATTTAGTCATAGACTAGATAGATACAAGCATTCATGAGCACTAAAAGTTGCTACAAAATAAATAGTAGCAGGAATTAAAAGTATAATAATAAAAAAACTTGACAGGTGTCAAGGGACACCCGGATGGAACGAAGTTCCTTTTTATTATTTATTATTTACAAAAAACCTGTATACACTCAACAAAAAAAAAATCGTCGCGACACCACACTGTTCAATGCGAAATAGAAATGAAAATATCTGGCTTGCTTTCTATAAGAGAGAGAGAGACAGACAGAGAAACATGCGACGCCGCACAGCTTACAATAGCTTACTATAGCAAAAAGTGTCGTGACAACTTTTCGTAAGAATTTTTTCCGTCTAGCCCCCTTTCACAACGCGCGATAAGGAACTTCGTTCCAAAACCAATTCTTAGCTTTGTTTTTTGTTTTCGCAGATCGCTAGTCTCGTGGACATCGGGTGTCATGTGGTCATTGTCTTCATTGTGACTAACGGCTTCCAATGTGACGTTAGCAAGGAGAGCGTAAGTAATTCAATACTGAGACAGACACTTCTAGTCTTACATTACATACCTTCTCAGAACTTCATTCATATGCTAAGCTATGTGTCTGACGATCCTCCCTGGCGCAGTGCTGAGCGCTGTGGTCTTATAACTGGGAGGTCTCGGGTTCGGTTCCCGGCGGGGGCAATTTGGGAATTTATAATTTCTGAATTGTGTTATGGGAGGCGTAAGCCGTGGCTTGTTACCACCCTACCGTCAAAGAAATGCCGCCAAGCGATTTAGCGTTCCGACACGATGGCGTATAGAAACCGATTAGCAGTTTGGGTTGAATTTACCCTGCTATACCCCTTCCAAGTTAGCCCGCTACCGTCTTAGATTGCATCGTCACTTACCGTCAGGTGAGATCGCAGTCAAGGGCTATCTTGTCATCGAATAAAAAAAGGGTCTGTTAAGTGAAACAAACATCTTGGGGATTACGTAATTTAATACTTAATTATTGTTATCGTCCTAATTTTGTTTTTCACTTTCTGCCGTATAGTTCTTACAATTGACGAGGGCGCGTGGCTCATGGTTGTGTGTGTGTCGTATCTAAATAAGTGGGAGCGAGAGCTTGCTAGCGCCTGACCGCTCCCACCTAGGCTCCTTACAGGCAAACACACGCAATGTGCACGTACACGACCTAAACACAAGTAAAGCTCACGCGCCCTTGTGTACTATACAAGTTTAGAATCCGTAAATAAAAATTTATAATCATGCGATTACAACCTATTAAAAAGCTTGCGTAATTAAACACAATTTGAAGTTAATGCATTTGAAGCAAAAAACAGCTGTTGTAACAAGTAGACGAAAATCTTAAAATAAAAATACCTACACCGATGAAGTAATGACACATAAGCGGAAAAAGTAATTACTACAAGAATAATAATAATAAATCAACGATTTTAGACTTATTTTGTGGTATAATGACATAATTAACACAATTATGATGTATTATAGGAATTCGTACCTACCACGACAAATGTTGTACTTAGTTGGAATATTTTTTTAAAAGAATATTAGCCAAGCTGAAGTTAATAACCTCCTATCCCCTCCAAATAAGCGAAAAGCTTGTGCTAGGAGTGGGGTTCGAACCTGCGACTTTTCAGTTTTCAGTCTGCACCTTAAACCGTTAGACTATTAAGGTCGATGTTTCGAACCAGTTTCATGGACTGTGGTCACGACAGGACTGAGGGGTTACGAGATATTAGATTGACGTTCTTCGAAAAGACCAAGAAGGCGGGTAGATAGCTTCTACCATGACAGCTTTCTTTAAGAGTAGACCTGCGTTCATTAGGGAGCCGTTTATGGGTAATATGGACGTTGTTTTAATTAGTGTAATTGGAGGTTTCCGTACTAATAAACAAATAAATAAAATAAATAAATGGGTTACTGATGATGACGATATAATTTTTCAATTACTACCCGTTCATTTCAAGTTGGCCGTCGTCGACCGTTCCAAAATGACGTCATACCGTACCGTTGACAAGAAAATAATAATTGTATTTTTTACTGTAACCACGACTGTGACGGAAGTTTTCTTCCCTGGTAGCTAATGCTTTTCATGGCAATGATATCTTGAATGTAGAAAGGCGAAATTTTTAATTTCAAAGAAAGTCATTAATTAAAGTAATAAATAGCCTAGCTATGCAAAACTTTTTCTTTTTCAACCATCGTAACAAACGATACGCGAACAATAGTAATCAAATAAAAATAAATAACTAATTTAAAGTTAACAAAAACATTCAAAACGTAACAATAACAAAACTTTGGTCACGAGCGGTACGTTGCTATCTGTACTAAGCGGGTCTGACTTGAGGTGCGGTGCGGGGAAGCGCGGGGCGAGGTAGCGGCCAACTTGACGTGAACATGTAATAAATTATGTTTCCTTTTTGGTTCTAGCTCCGCGCTGTCCAATGGAATTGGTTGGAGCCAGTTCTAGTGATCATAAATCTCGGGACGCACGGCTTTTATCCCTTCCCACTAATATTCCACTATTACAACAAGATTCCTATCGACTACTTGCCCATAACTGAGAACCAGCCTGCGTGTTACCCCGGGATGTTGCATTTACATATAGTTGATATCCTCTACTTCTTGATCAACGCTGTATGGCTGAAATTCGTGCTGAATTTCGTAGCAGCTATTCATAAGGTTAGTGAATTTTCTCCTTTTTGTTATACCTACTAGTATTTTTGTTGTTTATAATTTCTGAATTGGCTCTGGTCTGCCTGCTGAATCTGTAACTCAGATCAAAAAATGAAAGCCATACATACCTATATTTTTTATCGATTGAAGGTTTACTATGAAAAAGTAAATGACATTTCTCTTCAAATCTTCAATGGATAAAAAATGCCTATCGTCGTTGATAGGCACTGAGTTACAGAATCAGCCCTCTTGTCTGGGGGGAGGCTTTGGCCGTTGGTAGTTACCCTACCGTCAAAGACGTGCCGCCAAGCGACTTAGCGTTCCGGCACGATGGCATCTAGAAATAGATTACGAGTATGGGTTGAATGTACACTGCCATACCCGTCCCCGCCCGCTGCTATCTTAGACTGCATCGTCACTTACCATCAGTTAATATCGCAGTCAAGGACTATGTTGAGCTACTGAATCATGACGTCATGTTGCAATAACGCTGTCTTTTTCTAATAGGAATTTTAAAAGCTCTATATTTTCGAGACTAGTTAAGATATTAAAAAAAGAAAAATGACATTATGTTATAATATTAAAAAATGAAAACCGCACCGCTCGCCACCGTACACAATTTCGCCCTCACCACCTAGGTGCATGGAGCACTTCGACCGTCCAATATACCAGATCTTTTTTCCACGTACTTTGAAACTGTGGAACCAACTTTCTGCGACGGTGTTCCCACTAAATTACAACATGGGGTTATTCAAGAAGCGGACCAACAAATTCCAAAAAAGCCGGCAACATATTGGTGGTGCCTCAGGTGCTAGAAACGTTCACGGCCGGCGGTAATCACTTAACATCAGGTGACCCGCCTGCTCGTTTGCTCGCTAAAATATAAAAAAACCCTTATTGTATAAGCAGATTAAAAAAATTAGTCAAATACCCAATTTTAAGGTCCTATTTTTGTAGTCGCGTAATGTTTTTGGTATGTTTTACAGAAAGACCCTGAACCGATGAGGATGTTCTTCGTCATGTCGATGGTGAAACTGGCCATCCAGTTGCTGAACTTGTGCTTCCAGCCTGACTATGAGAATGTCCTTGCCGTTACTGCTTTTAAACTCACCGATATTTGTACGTATCCTGTTATGGAGTAATACTATGTCTAATATACATACATTCCTTACTAATCCTTACTAATACTATAAAGATAGCGTTTGCTTGTTGGTTTTTCTTTCAATCACGCTACAACAGAGCAACGGATCGACGTGATGTTTTGCATGGGTATAGTTGAGGAATGGCATTTTTATCCCGCAAAATCAGACTTACGGGGGATTTTAAAAACTATAGAATAGAAGAGAATAGAATATTTTTTTATTAAAACAAACTTTTACAAAGTGCTTTCGAATCGTCAAATGAATCTACCACTGCTGGTTCGGAATGCCGTTCCAACCTAGAAGAACTAGCAAGAAACTCGGCGGTTGCTCTTTTTACAATAAAATATTGTGTGGTACAATATTCACATGGAGTCACGGGCATTAGCTAGTTTTATATATAATTGTACAAAAACTTTAAAAAAAATCCCGATTCACTCACTGACTGACTCATTAACACCCAGTACAAAGTGGTTCCCAATCTTTACCTTTAATGGGTATAGAGACAAGGAAGAAGGCTAGATTTTCAAAATTCCACGGGATAGGGAGAAAAGAAGATTTACTATATATTTACAATTTTCAATAACTAAGTATGTATGTATTAGTATTAAGTCACATAATTTTAAATTCTCTAACGGTTGTTAGAGAATTTAAATTTATTATGTGACTATAAAATTATAAAACTAATAACAGTCTTTAGGAAATTAAGAAGGAATCTGCTAAAAATTCTAATTCCACGCAAGCGAAGTTGTACTAAACACTAGTATTACACTGAAGGCTAATTAATAAAACACTTTCTCTTACAGGCATTGCGATATTTTTCCTTGTGATAATCAACAAATACATCGTATTTTTGAGAAATGAAAAGGCGAAGAAGATTACCGATCAACCACCAACTTACATTGAGTGTCTTATCAACGGACAGTCGACTCGGGTGGATGAGAAGAAAGACCTGGTGTTTGTCATAGAAGAGAAGAAGACAGAGAATAAGGAAGTAGTAGAACCACAGCAATGTTAAAAAATTACCTATTTATGAAACCTTTACTAGAGTCTTCGGATATTATTAATTGTGTGTAAATTAAGCTAAGAAATTTTATTTATTATCATAATTATTGGGTACAGTACTTCAAAATAAATATAACACATCGGAAAACATCGGTAATGATCGTATTGTATATTACAATACATTGAAATTTATTTGCTTAAAAGTGTGATATATAGTTGAAATTAGTGTGTGGAAACTCAAAACGTGTTTTTAGGACAAAAAACGTTTCTATAATATACAACTCAACTGTTTGCAATGTTTGCCGATGCACAATATTAATTCTTAAGTACTGTACCTAGTAGGTAGGCATATTGACGAATTCTAGATTTTTAAAGCTTATTGTAAAAGACCTAAAACAGTATAAAAATGAGTTTCAGAGAAACATTTATTATGTATGAAATCATTGACAATGGAATTTAATCTTTAGACTTGAAAGTAAAATATAAACTCAAAACTTTATCAACTGTACCTATTCATATTTTTTATTTCAAACTAGCTTACACACTCGGCTTCGCGCCCGTCATCTATTAAAAGTGATTTGAAGTGGTGTTTTTTATACGAGTACAAAATTACCAATTTAGATTTTTCCAATATTTCAGCTGTTGTATTTAGTTTTCTCTATTTTTCTTTTCTTTTTAAACCATCCATGTGTTGGAGCGAACAAAATAAAAAAAAAAATCAAATCGGTCAAGCTACTTTTGAGTTTTAGTCGGACAGCAATAACGAAACAATTGTATAATATAAACATAAAAATTCTTTTTGAAAAACCGGCTTTAAACGCCACTACAAAGTATATCAAGCGTGCCTATAAAAGGAGACGGTCCATTTTGGGACTACTCGTGTACCATATACCACGAAAAAACAAAAAATACAAAGAGATTACTAACAATAAAATCAATTACATAATCATAATAAATAAATTGCAAAAATAAAAATGTAATTTCAAGTTTTTCGGTACTGTTCACAACACTTACAAGATGGCTACGTTTCAACCACAGAGAAGGCAGTAGGTAGGTACCCTAGACGCAAGTCTGTCAAATGTCATTTCTGAGTTATCTGACAAGTGACGTGATATTTTTTGTTTATTCTGAGTATTGAATGCAGAACTATCGAGAGTTGCGCTATCGATAGTTGACCTCGAAAATCAGTCATATAATCAATAGTTCTATCGATACTATTTGCACGTGATAATACTATCGAGAGTAATGCAATCGATACTATCGATAGTATCGAACCTATCGACAGACTAGTTACCTATACTATCGATACTATTGATACTATTGAGCTTGAGCGATATTACTAACTATCGATGACATAAAACTGTCAATAGTATCGATAGTATTGATACTTCAGTAATACTATCGATAGTATCGAACCTATCGACAGACTTGCGACCGTCACTATCGATACTATTGAGATAACTATTGATACTATTGACCAATAGTATTTACTCTTTTTTTTAAATCGATAGAATCGATAGTATCGATACTAATTGTCACGTGCAAATAGTATCGATAGAACTATCGATTGTATGACTGATTTTCGAGGTCACGATACTATCGATAGACTATTACTATCGCAACATCACTGATTCCGAGCTTTGTTGTGGTGTTGTGAACTCGTGAATGCGTTTTTTATGTTTCTTGTGGATTTTCTCTGGCGATGATCGTATCATAAAATAATAGGTAGGTATCCAATATGTAATTCACAAAGAAGAGGTAGGTATTTATTATCTTCTTCAAATGCAGATCAATGACTTCTTGATATTTTGACAGCTAACGTCAGAAACATGAATCCGCCCGCCATGATACGTATGTTATGTTGCCTTACGTGCAGAAAATAAATAATATTTTGCATTGAAATTAAGATGAGTTCGTGGATTTGATCGATCAAAAATGCTTTAATATTTTATTTTATTTTATTTTATTATTGGTACAAAACCTGTCCCACGCTCCATACAATTTTGGACCGTCTCCTTTGAAGAGTTCCCTCGATTTCTCCAGGATCCCACCATCGTATCCAGATCTGATGACCATGGGACCATCTGAAAAGTATACCCCTTCAAACAAAAAAATAATTTTTCAAATCGGTCCAGGCGTCTTTGAGTAATCGGGAAACATAAATAAAAAAAAAAAGATTCCGACGAAGTATTGAGAATCTTCTCCTTTTTTGAAATCGCTTAAAAATGGATTTCTGGAATTCATCAAAAGGCAAACAGCAAATAAAATAATAAGTGGATGATAATTTTTCAGGTAAGCGCTTTATGTTTTCAGCTTTTTATTCCTTAAATAAAAATTAGTAGGTAAATTTAGGCCATTTTAAGTTTCCAGAATTTTAAAACTCCACACTGTGTAGTGTGCCACAAAGCCACAAAAAAAAATGCATTCACCCGTATGATAATTCTGTAATAATAGAACTCTCTTATAAGTTCAGGAATAATTAACAGCGAAAAGTTTTTAAGCAATTAACTTGATTTTTTTTCATAATAGTGCACAGGGCACACTCATAACACGGCACGCTCCGCAAAGTCATACCTCGAATATTATCTGTAGCGCTATCTACGTGACTGACGAATGATTGATTGAGCAGAGGATGTAGGTCCTTTTTTTATAGACAGGAAATGCCTAACGTATACCCCTCCGTCAGGGGAAACGGATTATGTGGGGCTTGCACCCACTAAAACCTGTCTTTGTCCCTCTATGGACCCTGGCAGTAGCGTGGGTTACACTTTGCGGAGTATTCACCATGCCATCGCCAGAGAGGATGTAGGTCCTAGATTTTTGTCATGTAAACATCACCCATTGCATTTCACTATTTATGTCGACCAAAATACAGGTTACTACATATAAAAGAACACAATCACCCGTTTGGCCAAATCATTACTTTAATAAGTGCTGTTTCTCAACAATATAAAAGTCATGCTTTGTGAAATAAATAAAAAATTGAACTAGAAATTGGTTATCCTTCAATCACAATTACTATGACTGTGGAAAAAATCACAAAAATGACGGGTAAGACTATCATGTAGGTACCTAATAAGGGTCAGAATATTATTGTGATTGATTAATTTTATTGACCGTTGGGTATTTCTAGTGTTGGACCGATTTCATTTGATTAAATAAGCATGAATATATTTACAATTTTTATTTATTTAGGTACTTATTTATTGTTTAGAAAAGCTTGACAAGTATACAAAGCATACAGTATAACACAAAAAGTATGTAAAGCAACACCATGGTATATCATGCAAAATGCCTGGTCCCCGAACTATAGGATCCCCTGTACTATGCGAAGCCAGTCCTTCGATCGAATATACAATGGGTATTGACAACGGGTATAATCTATTTTTGGCATGCAAATAGTGCAAACGAGTGCGGTGAGACTTGCGAATGTGTTTCAACCTTTATCACTAAAGGTTTCAACCATTCCATGTGCAAAAGAAATTAAGGGGAACCCACATTTGCGGTTCAAGATGCACTTGACCGATTTCACCGTCAGTCGGAGGGGGAAATGAATAACATTATTTTTTGCTATGTCAATACAGTGCGGTGCATTCACACCGGCTCAATTAAGGCCTTTTTCCACTACGGCCGATGCGATTTTAATTAACGATATACTATAACTTATAATTTAATATAGGTATATAATTAATTATTTATTATATTTGGGTACAAAATCCTTCCCTAACGCAGTAGTAAGCTAAGTGATCTTTTAAGTGACAGGGTCCTGGGTCCGATTCCTGGCAGAGGCTAATTACAAAATTGTCTGTGGTCTGTTCTAGAGAAAGACTTCAGCTGTAGCTGCTAGTTACTTGCCCTACCAGCAAAGACAACCGACTTATTTAGAGTTTTGGGTGACAAATAGCTTTTCTTAATACTCACTTGTAATTTGTAATTTTAGATATACCCAGCTTAGTGTAACTAACCTAATTAATCATTGTAATCCTTTAGTTGTGATATTGAAAACCCTGGATCTAATACCGGGTTCATCTTAGGGCCAACTACTGAGCCTGAAAAAACTTGGCCAGTCTATTTATTACATGACGTCAGCAAAGCCAAAGAGAAGGGTGATTTTAGCAATTTCGGCGCTTAAACTATTGAGCCGATTTTGATTAATTTATTATGGTCTGACAGACATTTTGATCGTACATAATTAATGTTACACCCATAATTTCATAGTCGGATTATACTTTTTAAACTACTCTTCTTTACGAATTTTTATCAGTTAGCCGTAATCGTATCGTAAGTAATGGGTCAAAAGGCTTAACTAGTACAAGCGTTTATACAAATTTGGACTAGAAGCGCGTATTCGGGGCGGGGCTCATTTAATTTAGCGCAGTCGAGTTCGCAAATTGCATGCAGAGAGCGTTGGCGATGTGCTGAGAATAGGACAAGTTTAATTGAACAACGGAAATTAAAAATTTAACACGATTGTTGAAGAGACGTAGCCTAAATATTCCTTTATACCTATCCCTTCTAATATTATAAATACGAAAGTGTCTTTGTTTGTTTGTCCTTCAATCACGCTGCAACAGAGAGCCTGTGATCGATTTTTTGCAGCTAGTGAGAAATAGGTACATGCCAAGTACAGGCTACCAGCTGATTCCCGCGACTTCATACGCGTGGATTGAGGTTTTTTAATTCCCACTGGAACTCTTTTATTTCCCGGGATGAAAAGTGGGCTTTGTGTTATTTCAGCCTATAATCTATCTCCGCGTCTTTCAGCCTTTTAGTCGTTGCGGCGTGATTGAGTAACAATCATCCATCCATCCATCCATCCACCCAGAGTTTCGCTTTTATAATATTAGTAGCATAGGATTCATCATATTTTTTTTGTATTTAAGGTTAAGGCATTACTTTTCTTAAGTACATATTTAAAGAAAAAGTTCTCCTTTTCGTCCTTAAATAATAAAAACTTCAATTTTCATTTATCTCAATCCGCCGCAACTAGGCACAGGTCTCCTTTTGAATGAGTAGGGTTTAGGCCAGGCCATAGGGCCTAAACCCTACTCATTGGCCATAGGGCCAAGTGCGGATTGGCAGCAAACTTGAAATTGTAAGTCTGCGGGTACTCTAAAAAAATATACACAGACAGTTACTCTCGCATTAGGTCAGTAAAGGCAGTGAATGTGGCAAAACTGACCACAAACGCTCATCTAAATCTTTATACTCTAACGTACCTATGCCTAAACGAACAAACTAAGTAAAACTGTGTATTCAAAATCTCCGTTTACCTACTAGTTAGTACGGTTTCGGGTAGCTTTTAATCCGTGACGCGAACAAGTTGCGAAGTACCCGCATCCGCTGATTACAGGGCGTCGCGCTAACTCTCTGTCTTCACTGCTTTATAACCCGACCCGGGAAATGTTCCGCTGATTTTTGAGACAACAAACGTAATTAGGCGTTTGACGTCATTTTTATATATACTTAAAATAAAGATTTTTAATATTATATAATAGCACGATGTCATTTTTCTTTATTTAATATCTTAACTAGTCTCGAAAATATAAAGTTTGGTAACTATCGGAATGATCGCTGATTGACTGAATTTATGGCGTTCTTGATGCATCAATGAATTTTAACCAATAGCAAGAGAGTACCAGCCAAACAGAGGTCATTGGTATCGTTACACTGATGCAATCAGTTTTAGAGAATACTACTATCTTTAGCGCTTCAATAGCCCAGCGCCTCAATAAACCAGCGTCTCAATAGCCCAGAGCCTCAATAGCCCAGCGCCTCAATAGCCCAGCGCCTCAATAGCCCAGTGCCTCAATAGCCTCAATAGGTCGTTGGGGTCCCAAGGTGTGCAAGGCGGAGTGATGGCGAACTCGCACCGGACAGCGGTAAGGCAGAACCTCATGACATTAAGACAAGTTGCAGCAAGCCGCCGCCGCGCAATTCCGAGGATGTGGAAGCCTATGCAAGAGACCTATATTTAGTCAAGTCTATCGCTAATCTCAAGATTTTGCTAGATTAAAATGGCAATAGTTATGATACCTTTCGACTTTCGGAATCAAAATGCCTTGTAAATACATATTAGCATAAAATTCGCAATTGTTACGTGTTTAATTGATAGCTTTTCCTTATACCTGATACAGGTTATTCTGTATAGTGGTTTTTCCAGGTATTTATGAGATAAAGCTTGGAATACACAAGCGCCAATCCGGATGCGTGGCATAAAAGTGGTTTACCGATCCGGAAAGTATAATATACTTAATCGACGATCACAAAACGCAAGGCTTTTCACAAGGTTTTTTTTATATATTGTCCCCTTTCACAGAAAAAGATTTTGGTGATCATATTTTTAGTTTTCATTTTGCTTAAACTTTTATCATATATTTGTTATTTATACCATAGGTTTGTTTTAAATAATATACCGATAAATAATCGATATACCTAATACTACGAGTTTTAAGGTTTATTTTGCTTTGACGTTAATGTTCATGTTGATACAATACGAATACGATCAATCGAATTAAATCTTATACTAACCCTACGGGAAATTTCCCGTAAATGAATGAAATGTAAATGAATTTATTTAAATTCACTTAAATGTGTTAAATCATTTGATGGGAAAAAACTGTTCATAAAACACTCGAGCTAGGAAGTTCGCCGGAGGCGTGAAACGATTCTGATTTTTGTAGGAACAGACCGGATTGGAACCGGAGCGGAACCGGCTTTTGGCTTAGTGAAGCTGAAGGCCAAGCCGGTACAAGTGGCAACACAGATTTGAATGAACAGTGGGCACCAGTGGGCACTGCGTAATTTATGTTGTTGAACGTGCTACGTATTTACTTGCAGAACGTGTTTGACATTTTCATCTTCCTAAGATTTTATTTATTTACTTAGTGAACAGTAAGTAGCTATGTAATTTTATACTGAACATTAAGGAAGCAATCCGTCAATATTTTATCAAACAAACAATCGTTTCTGGTGCTGTGAAATCTATACTATGCCGTGTACTATGCAGTGAAATCGTTTTCTAATAAGTGTATTATATCTACGTATACTATACCGGTCTATACCTACATGTGAATAAAAGTTATTAGTGTATTTAACAGGTTATGTACAGACCTACGATACATTCTTGGAAACGAAAAATATTATATTAATTATTTATATAATAAATAGCAAATTGATTTACCTTATGATTTTATAGAGCGGTAAATGTCATAGTCAAATTAAAAGCTAAGATTTTTCTATATCAGTAAAAATCTTATTGAAATTAAAAACATACCTACCTAGCATGAAAAAATAAAATGCTTATTCTGAATTATTTTCTTTTTAATTTTTAGCTGTCGACCAAATTAGTCAAAGATATTGCAGAAGAGATGCAAGCCGAAAAACGATGTCCAATTTTCAAGTCTCATCTCCGAACGAAGTGTTTGGTCATCGGTTACTGGCATCTGGTAGGTGCCTAATTCTTATAAACTTGTTTTAAGGCCCAAGACACGGGTCTGCCCGCGAAATTCAAATTTAATTTGGTCTTTCTTTGAATTTGTAAATTAATACGACAAAGTAGGCTTATGGTATTCAAATTGCGTTAATGGCAGTATCATCTTCACATGTTTATATACTAATCTTTACGTGAAAGTATCCAGTTTAAGAAATTAGTCAAAATTATGACTAATTTGTGACTAAAAATTTTAGAAATGTTTTTATTGCAAAAATACAATCGTATACCTTCATATTATCATATATAAAAATGACACCCATTGATAAATACGCTTCTAACGATGTATAATATCGATATTAATAAAATGTGTCATTAGATTTGTCCAGAAGCTGGTAACATTGAAAGCCCCGTTAAGGACTTCACACACGGCAGCTATAATGTAAAGATGTATATTATAGCACGATACATCTCATAACATCTTTCCATATAAATCGTCAAGAGACCACACACGACAGCTATAATGTATATTTTTACATCTTCGTATCTTAAGATACAGAGCGATACGAAAATATACATTTATATTTCGATACATATCATTTTGTGACGTATACCAATGGAATAAGGGAAAGATATATTACATTACCTGCTCTGTGTGTGATAGGTTAAGATAATGTAAAGCTATACATCCCGGGATGTAATATACATTATAGCTGCCGTGTGTGAGGTCCTTTATGCGCGATAATTTTTTCACGTAAATAATTAGATGAACAAAAAAGCCGAAAAAATGTTTAAATTTTTTTTTTAATGCAAATTTTTTGTATCGATATTGTTTATTTGCAGTGTATTCTTTAAAATAATTCATAGTTTTTCAGAAGAACATTACGCAAACAATTTTTTTTTCGAACTTTCGATTCCGCATAACGGAGCTTTTGGTGTTACCGCCTCCCAATTCATAATTGTGGGATTGAACTTTCAGTTTTTGTTTACTAAAGCTTGTTTATTATAGTTCTTGTAAGTCACGAGGGCGCGTGAGCTTTACTTGTGGTTATGTCGTTAACATGCACATACGACACATACAACCATTGAGGCACGCGCCGTCGTGAATTGCAAGAACTCATAACATACCTTTTAACATACTATATCCCATTAGAAATATTAAAAAAGGTGTCTCCTTACTTATTACTAGTGGTTCGCCCCGAACTGAGACCTCGCGATATCCCATAATTCCCAAAAGTTTTAATTATATATTGTAATAATTAACTTTTAACATTAGACGCAATAAAAAAAATAATAGTTGACATAAAACTGTTTTACTGACACAGCGCCATCTATAGTGAAGCATTATAGTGAAGCTATTAGCTTCACAATAATGCTAATAGATGGCGCATTAAAATTAAATAATTTCGTTTCTTTATAACATTTATCTAATTTTAGTATTTGTTGTTCAAGTACAGGATATAACTGAATTTTCAACCAAGTTTCACGTTCTAATATTCAGTAATTCTTGACATATAGCTCAAATTAAAATCTCCACTTTGAAACCCCCCCATTTGGTCAATTTTTAGGGAAAAATTAAAAAAAATATATTTTTGTACTCTGTTCAAAGTCGTCTTTAAAAAGATATATCGCAAGTCTATGTAGAGCAACAAACAAGATTTTACTTCAAATACGCTTCTATGAGAGCCCCCCTGAAATAAAGCTTTTTATATTTTTTTATACAATGTTCGGCTGAAGGCCATCAGTTTACATATTATATTTAAATTTGAAGTAATTACGTTCAGCAATTCAGAAGTTATAGGGCTCTGACAGACATTTAGACGAACACACTTCTCTGTCTAGTAGGCAAGCGCCCTAGTTGACTCAGAGAACTTCGCTTCGCTCGTTCAATAATGAAAATACTATTAAAAAAGACGTGTGGCACTCGGGGACTGCCGCGCTAAAGCTATTGCATAGCATTTTTTATCAACGCCATCTAGCGGTGAGAGGAGTCCGTGTCCGTGGGGTGTCAGGTTATTTTCGTTACGGAATTTCTGGATTCGGTCTCCACGCTCAAGGGCCGCGATAGAAGCTATGCAATAGCTTAAAAACTTATGAATAAAAAAATGAAATAAAAAATATGTACACAGACTTTCACTTGCAGATTTTGATGATGTTTATTTTATAATTTCTAGATCGCCAGCCTGTTTAACATCTTGACTCATGTGGCAGTTGTTTACGTTTTGACCAACAGTTTCGGATGTGAAATAAGCAAGGAGAGTGTAAGTACCTACTGACAATTTTTATAGTGCTATCTAAATTTAATTGCGATCATATGAATGTGATTTATAGTAAATATTTTATATTTGTTATTATCACCTATTACATAAAAGCCTATTATATATGTATAGATAGTTCAACTCATCTTGGCGCACGGCGTTATGTGTGCGTGTGCTTGTAAACATGCAGTTTTAATTTGTGTGGCAATGACGCGGCGGCCGCCTATTCGTCCTTCCGTCACGCACACACAGTTACTGACTGTACACAGGCTTCACGCACACATGGCGCCGCGCGCCAATATGAGTTGAACTATCTATATCTATTTACAGAAAAGGTTTAATATTTTTCAGATTCACGCTGCACAATGGGATTGGCTGGAGCCAATTCTGCTGATCATAAACTTTGGTGCCCACGGCTTTTACTCTTTCCCACTAATATTCAACTATCACCAGTATTACAACAACGCATCTATTGATTACTTGCCGATACCGGCAAATGATCCACCGTGTTACCTTGGGATGTCGCATTTAAACTTTATTGATATATCATACTTCGTGATCAGCATTATTTGGCTCAAATTCGTCTTGTCTTTCATATCTGCTGTACATAAGGTGAGTGACCGCCTCGTAAGTCTATAGTGGTCTAGTGGCTAGCAAGTTAGACTACAGATGACGAGGTCCTGGGTCCTGGGAACGAGGTATTGGGTCTTTCTATCAAGAAATTCTCAGTACTAGCCCGGAGTTAGGAAGTCGGCAGTGAGTCTCCCCCGTGCCTCGGAGAGCACGTGAAGCTGTCGGTCCTGCGCCTGATCTCTCTCCGGTCGTGACTGAGAGTAAGGGCATAGAGAGTGCACCTGTGTTTGCGCACAAACTTGTGCACTATAATATCTTCCGCGCAGATGGCTAATCTCTGTAGAGATTGGCCGCCGTGGCTGTTCTTAGTAGCTACATGATAATATTTTAACACTGTTTTGAAAAGAGCAACAGCTGCCGAGTTTCTTACCGGCTCTTCTCAGCAGAACCTGCTTTGCTTACCGGTAAAGTTTTTACTGTTAGAGTGTTGTACTTGACTTGTCATACGAGCCACAGGTTGGCCTACATTAAATAAATGATTTCTTTTTAATTCAATGACAAGATAGCCTTTGCCTTTGACTGCGATCTCACCTGATGGTAAGTGACGATGCAGTCTAAGATCGTAGCGGACTAACTTGGAAGGGGTATAGCAGTGTATATTCAACCCATACCCCTGATCGGTTTCTACACGCCATCGTGCCGGAACGCTAAATCGCTTGGCGGCATGTTTGACGGTAGGGTGGTAACTAGCCACGGCCAAAGCCTCCCACCAGACCAGACCAGAGACAATTCAGAAATTATAAATTCCCAAATTGACCCCGCCGGGAATCGAACCCAAGACCTCCCAGTTATAAGACCACAGCGCTCAGCACTGCGCCAGGGAGGTCGTCAATTTGTTAAATTAATTTTTTTGTAAAAGAATTTTAATAATTAATTTGTTTGTTGCAGAAAGCCCCAGGACCTATGTTTACGTTCTTTGTCGTGACATCGATAAAACTGGTAATTCAACTCGGGAACTTTTGCATCCAGTCGTCATATAACAATGGAATCCTCGATATCGTTTACAAAATTATCGATGTTTGTACGTATTTTAATTGGTTCTTTGATTTGATTCTTTTTTAATATAGGTTTCGGAGTTGTTCATCGCAAAATATAGATGGCGCTGGTAGTCGTTTATTTCCCAATAGAATAGTATTTCGTGATGAATTTTTAATGCAATAACTGACCGCGACTTCGTTTTAAAAGTGACAGACAACCTTTCTCGTACTTACTAATATTATCCTTACTGATATATACTTAAATGCGTTTTCTTGTTGGTTTTTCCTTCAATCACGCAGCAACTGAGTAACATGACGAGATAAGTAGGTACTTTGACCTTTTATATCGGAAAAACAGAGGGTGCTCGCTCGAATTTCTAAAAATCTAACTCCACGCGGACAAAATTGTGGGCAAAAGCTCATTTATTAATAGGTAAGTTATAGGAATGAATTTCTTATTTTTTTTTATTCTAAACAATAGTGTGTTTATTGCAGGCCTCATAATAATATTCCTGATAATGATAAAAAAATACATTGGACAATTAAGAAGGGAAGGAAGTTGTGAACGTCCACCAGATTTTATCGAAGGCATTTTTAACGTTGTGGTTATGCTGGTAGAGAAGCCGAAACCTCCAGAAGAAACTAAAGAAAAATTTTAAATGATGCCGAAATTTGGGCAAATCGTCAACATTTGGTTGTTTGTATACCTACTTCAATTAAACTAAAGTACCTACCGAAAAAAACTTTTTCATTACTCATACACGGAAAGTAGGTCTGAAGTTGCCTGAGAAGCGGGTTGAAAGTAATACTTTTCAGCCCTAGGGAGAATCGTTTTCAACTGACAGCTGTCAAATAATTAAAAAAAACTAGTTGTCACATTTTTATTGGAATTCAAATGAAACACGACATACCCGAGTGCATCCATAGACAAGAAGAAAGATAGACTTTATTCATAAAGTAAAGACAACTGATTCATAGACTGATGTAAAATAAAGTTCACTCAATTTTCTTTAGCTAATTTCTATTTTTATTTTGACTTTCCTTATATTCGTAATGAAAAGCACAGTGTTTACCTCGGGATAAAGACTTATTTAGTCCCTCGAACTATAGGCCCCCTCGCTACGCTCGGGCGCCAAACCCCGTCTCGGGACTAAATAAGTTACTTTCATCCCTAAGGTAACAATGTACTATTTTATCTCAAAAACTTATTTTTTTATAATTTCAAAATATTATATCTTAAATAATAATTAATAAACATTAGGAAAATACTTATTCGTTTTCTTTGTGTTCTCCGCTTCCTTTGTGACCTTCTTGATTTATTTTAGTGAAGATTTTTAAAAAAGAAACTTTCGGCCGCAACTTGTTTGTGGAAAATAGGACGCTAATCTATATCAACTTTCGTATACTCGATGGTCACAGATTGTCTGAACTGTAAACCAAGAAACTTATAATAATGTATACCAAAATACAACATTCTGGTATACCTACAATTTTCTTGGTCTGAAAACTGAATTAACGGAGAAAAACCTCATAATACTTCGATTTGACGCTTAAGACTATATTAATAACCTAATAAATAATAATTAATTAATTTAATAATACTTTACCTATCATTATCATGAACTTTATGCATATTCTGCTCGCTTTTTATAGACCTACTAGCGGACGCCCGCGACTTCGTCCGCGTTCCTAAATCCGCACAGTTTCCTGAATTTTCTTTGCTATAAACCGCACGGAGCCCGAGACCTTTCCAACGAATGCAAAACCGTGGAAATCGGTTCGTGCGTTCTGGAGTTATAGCGTCAGGAAGGAAAACCTGACTTATTTTTATATAGTAGATCTATATAAATATACGTATGTATAACATAATGTGATTAAAACATATAGAAGTATTTTATGAGGCTCCCTGGGCTCCACTCTATATAAATGTACAACATTGATAGAAAACCGAATTAGGAAAATGTATTTTCTGAAATTAATATAAGCACATTATCGCTGGTATACTCACCACAGCTAGCTTAGAACATTTGGAAAAGTTCCAGGTGAAAACAGTATAACCAAACATTATCCTGAAAAGGATATACACCGTTAAGGGAATTAAAACTTTGTATAGTATATTTTATGGTTGATTTCCGTTCGCACGTATTCATTAACGAATGACGTTTTCTGATGGCTGTACCGCGAATACCATTATTATAGAGTTAAGTAGGTAATATGCCAACGCCTTCTATGCAGTTTGGGGATGTTTTCTTTGGGTTGCATTTTCAGCGACAAAGACGGTTATCCTGAATTAAGGAAATAACCTGCAGTTTTCGGTTAGTGGTGAATTTTGTATGCCGGTGTTGCCGTGAATTTTAAGCGGTTCCCCTGCCTTTGAGATAACATGTTTGTATTGCTCGTATTTATTGTCTTAGTGTGTCAGAATTTACAAACACAAGATTGTCCAAATCAATTATCGTTTATTAAATATTTAGGTAACAACTAGCTGTGCCCGCGACTTCGTTCGCGTGGAATAGTGACTTTTCGGGGCGCGGCTCTCAGCGCGCTTTAAATAGCCACGGACGCTCAGGCGCGAGGCGTGTAGTACGTACTCTGTACGTTAAAAATGTTCGCCGTGATTCTTTAAATTGACATAACTTTTTTATTTATGAACCGATTGACATGAAATAAACACTAAATGTTAAGTGAAGCTTACTACAATATATTAGTGAAAACCGTATCTAAATCGAATAAGCCGTTTCTGATATTAGCGTACACAAACACACAGACAAACAGACAAACAGACAAAAAAAAAATTAATTACAATTTCGGGTTCGGCATCGATATAATAACAACCCCTGCTACTTTTTTTTATATATTTCCATTGTACAGACACCACTTTTCTACAATTTTATTGTATGTATAGATTTTACGTTGCAGTCTTTTTACAAATTCACACCAAGTTCGGAGGCGTAACCGCGCTTTTTTTCTCTCGCTTGATGGCAATAAGTGACACTTGTGACAAGTGACAGTTGGCGAGTGTCCCGCTTGTCTATGGGACCGATGACGAAGAGCAGCGTGTCCGAGTCATAGAGATTAACATCTCTATGGCCATTCTTAAATGTTGATTTTACAAGAACAATTGTTATACCTATGAAAATATATTTTTATATTCTGGAACTTAATTATTAATGTGTAATGTAGTTTTTTGCTTATGTTAAGTTAAATTTTCCAAACACCTATTTTACTCCCTTATAGGTTGAATTTCAAAAACTCTTTCTTAGCGGATGCCTATGTCGTAATAGATTCGTGCGTTGATAAATCAGTCAGTCAGTCACCTTTTCCTTTTGTACTATGTACCTACAAAATGATACAAATGTTTATTCAGTGGCCTTAGTCAACACTAAGGGCTCGAGAGGTCAAAGATCGCCCGTCACCGCTCAAATTATACAATGAGTCCCATCAAAGGGGTTTCCTTTAAAACATTCAAAAGATTCATGATATCGCTTTCCAACCTCGAGAGGTAACTTTGAAAGGCATTTATTACTAACTGTCGACTGGAATGAAATTCATTCCTTTGAAAGAGTAGGAAAAACTAAGACAATTGTTCAGTTGAACGCTGAGCTGTCTTATACTATTTTCACTTTTTCTTATAATGTTATCTTTCTCATCCTTACTTCTTTATCCTTACTAATATCCTTATCCTCATCCTTACTAGTATGTAAATGAGAAAGCGTGTTTGTTTGTCGGTTTGTTAGTTTGTCTTTCAATCACGCAGCAACGGAGAAACGAATCGATGTGATTTTTGCATGGGAGTCTTTGAGTATATTATATACTGAAAGATGGGAGTATAATTATCTAAGTCTCAAAGACTTGGAATATAAAAGAAAAGACTATATAACCAATCTAAGTGGAGAGGTACTTTTTATTCTAAAAAACTAGAATGTTCCTGCAGGATTTTTAAAAATCGAACTCCACGCGGATGAACACATCCACAAAACTTACTATAACAATAGTACTTTATAATGTACTAACAATAGTAGTACTAACAATAGTACTTTATAATGTTCTGTATTAAAAAAATTAAAAAAAAGTTCATTTTTTTCCATTCACAATACCTTCAGTCTATGGTGAACGCCTGCCGACTTTCCTATCATCGCAGACTAGTGTCCATTAATAACACAGCGTCTAAGGATGCTGTTATTAAACTTCAGGCGCAATGAAAAATGAAGTGAGGGATACTGGCTGCGGACATATCTTTGTTTACTGAGATTAGTTGCATGACATACGGTTTTTTTTAATTTTTTTTTTTCACCTTTTTTTGGTTTGGTGGATTACAGGAAAATATTACTTTTTCTTTTAGTATTATAATGGAATTCTGCAAAGTAACGCTCGCTTCTATCCAAAATCTATAACCGGTTAATTGCCTCAACTGGTGACGAAAAGGCGGGCTCATTTTTTGCGCAAAGAATCAGCATGGCTGTCCAGTGTAGAAATGCATTGTCCTTAACGCCATTTCATGCGAGCACAATGTCTATAGTAAGTAGTTTAGCTATAAGTATTATTGTAACATTTTAGTAAGAAAAAAAAAACAATAAATAAATGCCGGACTTTTCGTGTCTTGCTTTGGGTAAGAAATAATAATAATAAATAAGAGGTAAAGCGGCAATTTTTTTTATTTATATTCGTTAACAAGATAGTCCTTGACTGCGATCTCACCTGATGGTAAGTGACGAGGCAATCTAAGATGGTAGTGGGCTAACTTGGAACGGGTATGGCAGTGTAGAATTCAACGTGAGATTCAACCCATACCCCTAATCGGTTTCTACACGCCATCGAGCCGGAACACTAAATCGCTTGGCGGCACGTCTTTGACGGTAGGGTGGTAGCTAGCCACGACCAAAGCCTCCCACAAGGCAAATAAATAGCATTGGCGGCAAAGCGGTAATTTTCAATCGCTTGACATTATGTTAATGTGTTTGTGTAAGCTTTGAACTAATCGGTCACCCGCGGACAGAAATTTATGCAGTGCCAAATTGAAATATTGCAGTCGGTTAATGGTATGCTGCTGGGAATCTAATTAGTGCGTTTACATACTTATCTATGTGTTAACACGAATAAATAATAAGTAAGGAAGTCTAATTCAGAACAAAATCTGCTCAAAAAATGGCCCTACTTCAAACCAAAACGACGTATAATTCAAAATACGAATCACTTCTGAGATTACAGATAGACATGCTTGGTGATAGGTTCAAATTCAGAACGAAAGCAGGGATTGGTTCACGCGCGTGCTGCTATGTTTGCTTCGTACAGCTGACAGCTGTGTCATTGGACGATGTTATGAAAATTGGACGTGCAATAAAAATGTCCAACTGTTGACGTGCTATTTTTGTTTTTAATCCCCCCCCCTCCAACGGCTCAATTTTAATCTCCGCCCACTTTGGCACAATTTTTGTTGGGGTCATTTTTGAACGCAGTTAGACTTCCTTACTTATTATTTATTCGTAGGTTAAAGCTATTTTTTTATCCGAAATAGGCTTGCGCTTGACGACAATCAATATGGGATGGCACTGATGAGGTATAGGTAGGAGCGGGCTTGCCTAGAATATGCCTATTCACTCTTGCCTTGAAGGTACTTATTATAGGTGGCAGGAAACACGGATGCTGGAAGCGTATTCCACACCTTAGCGGTTCTTAATGTGAGGAAATTTTGACGACCTCCCTGGCGCAGTGGTGAGCGCTGTGGTCTTATAACTGGGAGGTCTCGGGTTCGATTCCCGGCGGGGGCAATTTGGGAATTTATTATTTCTAAATTGTCTCTGGTCTGGTCTGGTGGGAGGCTTTGGCCGTGGCTAGTTACCACCCTACCGTCAAAAACGTGCCGCCAAGCGATTTAGCGTTCCGGCATGATGGCGTGTAGAAACCGATTAGGGGTATGGGTTGAATTTACACTGCTATACCCCTTCCAAGTTAGCCCGCTACCATCTTAGACTGCATCGTCACTTACCATCAGGTGAGACCGCAGTCAAGGGCTATCTTGTCATAGAATAAAAAAAAAATTAAAAAAATTAAAAGTGCACCTGTATTTGCGCACACACTTATGCATTATAATAATTAATTATGAGCCGACTTGAGTGTATAAACTTCTGCGACCAAAATTTCGACCACGAGCGCTAGTGTGCGAGTTTCGTCAAGTAGGTACCTAGGCGTTTTATTTCGCCTGTATTTGTCACGTCATAAAGCATAACTCGTACACAAAATTTTACGAAGTTCGGAAACGCGTCTCACATTCCCGTTACGTGTACGTGTTCCGTGAATATAAATTCGCGGAGGGAAATCGTATTATTTTACTATCTACAGTTTTCATACTCGATATCGTATTTTCTTCTAGTTGGATCTTTTCCTGTATATTCCTTGAAATGTCTTCATTGGCAAGCTTGTAATGTTCTGTAATGTAGGAAATAGATAAATAGAAATAAGTCGACGATTTTAAAATACCTAATTGGTACTTAGATTTAAAGTTGATAAAACAGTTTAGTTTAGAGTAGTTTTCGCGTGATGCGCGCACAGACAGACCGACAGACAGAAAAAAAATTCAAAAAAATTGTTTTGGGTTGTGTTTGGTATCAATAATAAAGCATCCTTCTATTAAAATTTTCAAAAAATATTTAATGTAAGTACAGAATTCGTCCCCTTACAGTAGAATGAGAAGGCAAAGCGCTTAACGATGAGATTGTGGAATTTCAGAAAATAAAATAAAATAAAATAAATATTTATCAAAAATTCGTATACTTAAACAGAACGAATAGTTCATAATAAAAACACACTGTAGTCTGTATTAATTTAACTTGTAAATGAGTCCCAATTATGCTGATTTAAATTACTAATGAAAAATTACACGTAAGTAATAAAATTGTTCACGTTTATTATAATTTCGTATAAATTGCGTAGAAATATTTCGGCCGTTTAATTTGTTGACTGTTAATATTTGTTTGATTATATGTTAATTACTGTTATCTATAGTTCGTAGAGTTTGTTTATAATGGAGCTTTAACATAATACAATACCCTAACCTTTACTTTCAAGAGGGCAAAGGTTAGGGTGTGGACTGAAGACCTGTGTGTCTGCTGGGAGGCTTTGGCCGTTGCTAGTTACCACCCTACCGTCAAAGACGTGCCGTCAAGCGATTTAGTGTTCCGGCACTATGGCGTGTAGAAACAGATTAGGAGTATGGATTGAATGTACACTGCCATAACCCTTCCAAGTTAGCCCGCGACCATCGTCACTTACCATCAGGTGCGATCGTAGTAAAGGACTATCTTGTCATCGAATAAAAAAAAGACGAAAAGATCGACGGTTCCAACTCCGTTACACTATAAACACATGATAAACACCTAGCATAAAGCTTGGGCGTTATTTTTATTTTTATTTTTAAAATTTTTAGGAATCAAAACATACTCGTACGATGCGAAATCGAAATAGAAACGGTACTCTTTAACCGATTAAGCGAAAGAAATCGAATCTTGACCGAAATGACAGAAACCAGTTTAATTTTTTTTGTCATTTTCCAAGTCCTGTTCAGAATACTTTCATTCCGGAAAATCAAAACCCCCCACAAGATATTTTAAAGCCATAATTGAAGCGGACAAAGTCACGGACATCATAAGGAACTTCACATTATAAGCTTAACTAAGAACGAAAATCAAATCGTAATTACGATTTTATTTTGTCATTATTTCATTTTTAATTTTTTTTTAATTTTAATGTAATATAGACTAGCGCTTGACTGCAATCTCACCTGATGGTAAGTGAAGATGCAGCCCAAGATGGTGCGCGCTTGCCTAGAAGATGCCTATTCACTCTTGATTTAAAGACACCCACATTATAGTTAGTTGGAAAAACGGAAGCCGGAAGGGCATTTTTTTTAAAGAATACTATTAGCCAAACTAAGTCAAATATTCTCCTCTACCCTGGAAATAAGCGGAAAGCTTGTGTTAGGAGTGGTTACGATAATAGGTGTAGGAACACCTAAAGTAATAATATAATCCGTTACGTAACAACACACGGAAAATTTAAATTACGTAAAACTCGTCATTTGTGATTTAAATCAACGCAATTGTGGCTCATTAACAAGTATAATTAAAACAAAGGGTTTTTAGTATCGACAATTCGGTTTAACTGAAATGCTAATTAAAATTTATGTTAAACGCTTGCGTGCAGTAACTTTCTTTTCGCTCCATATTGCAGCGAATTCTTATGGTATGTGGACTTTAATCTTAACACCTATACAAATATGTTGCATGTACCATATTCTGGTCAAATACAAATGATTATGATTATGATTGTGATTATGATTAAACAATGGCAGCGTAACGCAAACACAACACAAAATATATGTCAAATAAATACCCTATTAGCTTACCTTTGCTGTGTACGTCCGACAATGTCGATTAATTAGTTAATTCATTCATTCATTCAAGATGAATGTTTCAGTATTGTCACAATAGCAATTTGTTAGTGTACAAACCATTTGAACTAGCTCGCAACTTTTAATGGAAGCAACGAGCCAGCCCTGTGGGTGGCGTCATTGCACTCACAATTTAGAAACTCGAAATCTCATTATGAACACCCGTACGCTAGCGACATTATATTAATAGAAAATGAAGTAGTTTTATGTTACCCCTAAGTTGTTTAGGATGGTAGTTGGAAAACGAGTTGAGACATTTTAGGGTCTTTATTGTTTTATCTGCTTATAACTTGAACAGGGCAAAATGTGACTTTGCCAGTAAAGCTCAATTTACATTGCCGCGGAAAAATGAAGGTAACTGAAGCAAGTTTTTCGAGCGAAATTGTATACAGCATTTTGAACTTTGGCTATTAAGCCAACACACAATTATGTGTAACATACAAATTAGATATGAGATCAGAAAATTGCTTCTCTTGTGTTCTCGACCATTTTGGAGTGCAACTTTCGTCGGCGGCGTCGATGGAAATGGAAGATTTCGCGGAAAGTGGTGCTAAGAGAGGCATATGGCTTCAATCGTCTTAAGCAACTTAATACGAGTACCTTTTCAGCCACAAGGCGCAGTTTTGAGAATCTTCTAGAATTCTTCCACACATCATGGCAAAATTAATGGACACTAATAGGTCGGAAAGTCGGAAAACATTTAAATCGACTAGGGATGAAATTCTGGTCCGTAGATATAAGAGAGATACGAATATTCTTTATTCCCATAAAACTTCAGATATCGCTTTTTATTAAAAAAGTCACATTTTTAATTTAAAAAAGTAATTAAAACACGAATTCATTTTTCATCACAAAACTCATTTTACGGAGACATGGTTTCAGATTCCCGCTGACTTCCCTATCAGCGGCTCCTAGTGTCCATTAATAACACATGGTGTCTTAGGAAGCTGATATTAAACTTCAGACGCAATGAAAAATGAAGCGAGACACAGGGGCCAGTTGTGATTCGACCTTATTTACTTTTGAAATTAATTGCGTGACAAACCGATGTAATTCCAGTCCACACATAAATAATTGTAATGTTAATGATAACGATAATCAAATCCTTACTGTGGCTAGGTTAAAAGAACACATCTTCGTGGTTATTTGTTTTTATAACTCGAAATGCTCGTACCCAGAATTTAACGTTGGTTAAAAGCACTGTTGATTGATGAAACTGAACTTTAAATCAAGTGAAACCATTTAAGAAGTTACGTTGATTAAAACCACAAAGTAAACCAGTCAAAACTGTTTTTGCCTGATTTTCGCAAACAAAAGTGGTTTCAACCGGCTGTGAATTTTGGCTGTAACATATAAAATAGACTGCATCGAAAAGTGATGTTATGTCGGGAAAATTCTAGTTTTTTTAACGTTCGCTATGTATTCATTGCAGTTTCAAAAACTAAAAAAAATAGACCCTATAAAACGTAATGTTAACATGATTTCGATTTAACAGAGCGTTCGTGGAGTATCGTTTTCCGATACCGCGACCATTTTGTGGGTGTATAACGATCATTACAACGTCAAGCTATGCTTTCTGTATACCAATTAGATGTAAGTAATATTAATATTTTTATTGGGTCGTGTGACAGTAATCTCACTGATAGACAAACCGCTTATAGCTTTAGGCTTATAGTTTTGTACCATCTTGTAGCAAACATAAGGTTCAAATTCACACCATCTATTGAGACTATTCTTTTTTTTTCAGAAAATTAGTTTACATAATCTGAAGTTCAAACTGATTGTTGGCATCATATTATGCATGTCGTCCACCAGAATCCCCTGGCCCGATCCGCCAAGGGATTCCTGTGAACTCATCTGTTCATCAGATTGCAACGATAATTACATATTATGTTCGGTGCAAAATAAATCTACCTTAACACCTTACTTGGTAAGCACCTATACCATATTACTAAATTACTGGATATAGCAAGACTTAGCTATCCAAAGCATTGAGGGCTTGGATGATAAACTATTGCGCGAAATTGAAGGACAAACCAACAAACAAATACACTTTCGCATTTATAATATTAACAAAACAAAACGTGGTAATAATATTACCATGACTCAAATTAAATTTTCATAAAATCTAAAAGAATCATATTAATAAGATTCAACGATATAATAAAAAATAAAAATTGTCTTCCGACGTCGCGAAGACAAGTTTGAACATCATTTAATTAACGAAGAACGGGACGAAATGAAATTCTTTCCTTTTAAAATGGTAAGAAAAACCGAGTTGATAGTTTGTTCGGTCTAGCTAGATCCCGGATATCTTATCTCACGGAGTTATTTCTTCTCAGTAAATATCTTTTCACAAAGCCATTGTGGTTGATATTCCCCTTAAATAATAATTGAAGTGCTCGGCTTATCTTCATATCTTGTAGGGTAATTTTGTGTGGCACAATTCTTTAATGTATTCCGACGACTGAAGATCGTTTTTACATCTCTACTGGATCTAAGCAGCAGAAGCAATGCTAGACGCTGTGGTGTGGTCAGTCGGAGATCTCGTATAACTTCTAAATTGTCTCTGGTCTGAACTTTGATGGGAGGCTTTTACCAATTTTCAACCTACCGTCGAAGACCTGCCGCCAAAACAATTAAGCGTTCCGGCACAGTGGAGTGTCGAAACCGGTTAAGGTTATGAGTTTAATTTACACTACCCATACCCCTTTAAAGTTAGCATCTGCTACATTGTCGCTTGCCTTCAGGTCAAAAAGAGACAATTTGTGAAAAAGAAAAAAAGCCTCAATAGCCCAATGATTAAAGATGCGAACTGAAAACTGAGAGTTTGCAGATTCGATCCCCACCCAAGCACGCAAGCTTTTCGCGGAAAGCTTAATCTTAAAAAAAAAAAAATATTAACGCTTACTTGACCGAATGAACGAACTGAATTAACAAAAGATTTCCATTATTCTTCATTCTTAAAGCTTTTGACACTGCATTATAAAAGAACTCACCTATGTAGGTACATCTGGTACATAGATATTGTTAAGCAAACAATGTTTCCCTCTTCAAAAGGAAATGATAGCTGATAATGTAATAAAAGGTGAACTGTCGACTCCGAGACAAAACAATTCGCTCGACCGCCCGCAGTAGAAGTTATTGAATTACATAGAATATTGTGAAAGAATTTCATACTGCTTTCATTATTACAATAGAGGAATGAACGGTGTATCGTTTTGTTTAATAATATTTTTTTAAAAAGGAAAAGATTACTCTTCTGCATGATATAAATTCCCCTTTTTTCTCCACTCAAACGAAAATTTCGAAGAACGATTTTTTGAAATAACTATTCAGGTACAATTTTAATTCGGTAGCATTGTAGGTATTTCTCAGAGGGATGGTAGCTTCCAGTGACTAAAAGGACTATCACTTTCATTCAACAGCAATGTATCTCATTCGGGTAAAAAAAGTACTCGCGGTCTCATCCAGGAACTACGGGAGGGACCTTCTTCTTTTTTTTATCAAGAGATGGATGTCCACTGCTGGACAAAGGTCTCTTGCGTGGACTTCCATAGGTCTCGGCCTTGCTTAAACTCAGACTTGCGCTTGACGTCGTCGATCCACCTAGTGGGGGGTCTGCCAATATTGGGCGTCCCGGTGCGGGGTCGCCACTCCCAACATCTTGGGACCCCTTAAAAAAGTTAAAAAAAAGCCGGAGCTCAGGCAAACCTAACCAATTTCATCACCACAGTAACATTTGGTACATATTATGTAAATTCGTAGCGTACAGAGACGGCATTGCCAATTTGGCACCCGTATATGAATTCGATCCTATGATATCGGCCGAAAAAAATATTTTTCCTTATGAAATTGGGCAAAACGATGATAGTCTATTTATGGACACAAAAACTGTTCATGGACAAATTGCCGGCGGCGGCTTCGCATTTCTTTTAGTATTGTACATAAATATTTTTGTTGTTTCTGATAATATACCTATAGTTTTATTGTACTCTACATTTTTAGAGGCTTAAGTAAGCAAAGTATACCTAAATCATCATCCGATTTAGATACTTTCTTATATATATTTACTAGCTGATGCCCGGGACTTTCGTCTGCGCGGATTTAGTTTTTAAAATACCGCGGGAATTCTTTGATTTTCCGGGATAAAAAGTAGCCTATGTCACTCTCCAGAACCTCAACTATACCCATGCAAAAAATCACATCGATCCGTAGCTCTATCGCAGCGTTATTGAAGGACAACCAACAAACAACACTTCACTTTCGCATTTTAACATCACACATTGTAACATCACACATCTCTCTCACTGAACAGTGGGTACATCTCTCTCACTGAAACCGAGAGTGGGCAGACCTTTATTCTGAAAAATAAATATACCTACTTGCTTTTGGGGACGCCTTCGCTTAAAACCCAATTCAGCTACTAATTCCTGTTTACACAGATTAAAAGTGCCGTTCCAATTTCTGTCTCAGGATTAAGGATACATTTTCAAAGCAAATCCATTAATACCAGATTTAAGCTCCCAAACATAAATAAAACGTATGTAAGTGCTTTATTTGAAAAGACAAAATGTTTTGTAGTGAATCCACAACCTTAGCTGATCGATAGGAATAGTTGGTCCCACAAAATTCGGAACTTGAAGAACTTAGAACTTAGGTATCACATCAGAATCAAGATAAGGATTAGGAATATTAAACTGCCGTTTTCTATTTCTGTTAGAGAGAGAAAATGGTATTTTGACAGGTCTGAACTCATACTATCCCTTTCATAATACTCACTGTGGAAAAGGATAACACTAGATCTAATCCTGTCAATTAGTTTAGAGGTTGTGTACTAATGTTTCATACTAATGTAGCCAAATTGGCTGTTTAACATTCTTAATGTATACCTACCGTATATTCTACATAATTTTTTCTCCTTTATAAAGACTTTATATAAACTTTTTGCAACAATATTGACTAATAAAAATCGTCCATTTGCTACGAAGTTTTCAAAAGAAATTTTTCTTAGTAATTTAACACAGTTTGTTTTGAAGTTCTTTCTGTTACGAAAATAAGTAACGTTTCTGTGTTATTCTAATTCCCTAAAAACCTATGCAAAATTGCATAAAATTAAGTCGATCCGTGGCTCCGTTGGAAGGACAAATCAACAAACAAACACACTTTCCTATATTTTATCGTATTAGAGGGTAGTATGCGTTTTCGAAACCTGATTTTGCGTACGTCTGTAGATAGCCTTAGTGCGCGCATTTTCTACAAGAATCTAATAATGGCGTCTTATTGCTTTCCAATCACGTCGCCGATAGACCAACCTGAGTTTTGCGGGGTATTGATTGCATTCCGTGTAATTGAAATTGCATCCGACTGTCAACGAGATTCGTGACATCCGCATTTATTATTTATACGTAGCATCCGATGCAATAATAAAATAACTATAAAAGTCGATTTCCCTGGCGCAGTGGTGAGCGCTGTTGTCTTATAACTGGGAGGTCTCGGGTTCGATTCACGTTTGTGGCAATTTGGGAATTGTCTCTGTTCTGGTTTGCAGGCTTTGGCCGTGGCTAGTAACCACCCTACCGTCAAAGACATGCCGCCAAGCGATTTAATGTTTCGGCACGAATGGCGTGAAGAAATAAATGTATACCATACCTCTAATCAGGGGTATGGGTTAAATGTAACTGCCATACCCCTTTCAAGTTAACCTGCTACCATCTTAGACTGCATCGTCACATACCATCAAGTGAGATCGCAGTCAAGGGCTATCTTGTCATTGAATGAAAAACTATGGATGATGTTCCTACCTTCACCGTTGAAGCAAGTGATATGTGATGTCGGAACGCTAAATGCTTTAACGCAAATAACATCGAAAAGTCAGAGGCGTTTTCCCGGAATCGAACCCGCGAACCTATCTATCACTGCTCTTGCTAAAATAACGATTTTGTAAGCAGCAATAACATATGAAATTTATTATGTAGACAGTCTGGCTAGAAAATTTAATACTGCTTAGAAATGCCAAAATTGGTCTAGATTCCAGACCCAAGCAAATATTTTACAAGTTCCCATACAAAGTACGAGTAGTATCTACTTACTATTTTATTTGCCTCGTACTCCTCATGTCATAAAGAACCTATAAGGGTTGAAGCACATTGTGATAAGATAAGCGTTTACACACCGTGGCGACAGTTTGTCTTAGTTTAAGACCGGACGGCACAGTGGTATGCAATGTTGCGAATAAGTGAGAAGTACTGGGTGCGATTCTCGGCTTAGAAAGCCTATAGTAGGACTGGGACCCCCATAGATTACACCGGATTCTAAACCACGAAGCTATCGCCACTGTAACGTGTATGCACCTAATCTTTCTCCAGACGTGTCGGAATACTTTCCAATCGGATTATGAGAGTGTGGGAATACAGAATGCATCTTTACTCACACACTTGCGCGTCCGCGCGCAAATCTCCCTCGTAAATGGCTTATCTTTTTTGAAATTGTAAAAATCAGTTTTCCCCATCGAAACAGATATAGGTACATAGAAACGCACATCAGAACACATAACTTGTACCTACATCGCACGGGCATAGTCGGCAATGTTCCGCCATAGATTATGCATGCACCGTCTAAACTCTAGGCAAGCGCTTACCATCTTAGGCTGTATCTTCACTTACCATCAGGTAAGATCGCAGTCAAGGGCTAGCCTGTATAATTATTTAAAAAAATGCAAACAACTAATGCACAGTGGACAGTGTATAATTTACATCGATGGTTTTTTCCTTACAAAATTGGGTCACAAAATTTTTGTACTCGTATATCTAAAAATCGGTAGTGTGTATTTACTCAAGCATGTTCACGAAATTTTATGAAGTTCGGCAAGGAGTCCTATTTCCACGATACGTCTCGATGTTCCGTGAATATAAATTCGGGGAAAGTATTATTTTACTACCCACAGTTTTCACACTCGATATAGTACACACACAATATTACCTACTTCCAAATTTTCTATCTTTATTTTAGAGAACTTACTGTATTTATTACGTTGAAGCTGAGATAGCTTAGTTAGGATTGCCCTATTCGGGGGGTCGCGGGTTTGATCCCGGGCATGCAATTCTGAGTTTTCAGAGTTATATGCATTTAAACAATTAATATCACATGCTTCAATGGTAATGAAAAACATCGTTGGGAAATCTGCACGCCTGTGGATGCTAAAAATATTTTCAAAGGATTATTAGGAGTAGGAAGATTTAAGTCTGCAAATTTTGATTGGGCCAGCGTAGTGGACTATGGCCTAAAACCCTTCTCTAAGAGGAGCCCTGCACTCAGTAATGAGCCATTGATGAGCTCGTAACCTTGGTTAAAAACGAATTATCTCTATAGTAAAATCTCTACTATCCTTACTAATATTACAAATGTCATGGTTATGTTATAATGTTATAGATACAGACTGCAAAAATGAAAGGTCGCAGGTTCGAATCGCACCCGTTACACTATTGTCGTATCCACAACGTAGCGCAACGTTTCTGCCTATTCGGAGGGGAGAGGAGGATATTAGCCAACTTCAGCTTGGCTGATATTCTTTTTTTTTAAATGAAATAAATAAAATAGTGTGATTGTTTGTTTGTCAATATTTAAAAAGTGTATACAATGTCGAATTAGTAAATGTAAATGGCGCAGCAGTTCAAAGTGCGGACTGAAAACCGTAAAGTCGTCGGTTTAAACCCCACCCACCACACGACTGTCGTACCAAGAAAAAAAACGATTTAATTTAATGTAAGCGTTAACTTTGTTATCATCTCCTTATGGAAACCCCTTCTTAGAAAAGATTTTTAATTTGCGAGATATACTTAGTATCACGTCAAAAACTTCAAAATTGTGCGCCATAAAATCCAATATCTGCTAGCAAGAGCTTAGGTTCCGTCGTAAAAACTTTGCGCGTCGCACTTTTATCATTTCATTAAATATTTTGCAACTTTAACGAGCGCATTATGCTAGGCGGCAGAGGCGTAACTATGCCGTTTGAGGCCCGTGGCAAATTCATCGGATGGGGCCCTCCCTCCCCCAATATAAAGAAATTCAACCAATGAGATAGCATTTTTTTATGTTATAATAAATCACTACGTGAAGTAGGTACATGTACAAACGCATTTATAATTACTTGATTTTCTAATAACCTTTAATTCAGAGTGCATTGTATGTCACAATTTTTGTATTAGTATCAAACAAAGATTAAAATTCCTTTTTTCTGGCTTTTTGTTCGGCAAAAGTGTTAGAATAGAATAGAATAGGATTCTGTTAAAGACATTAACCAAAAATGTCATTTTCGCGAGCGAAGCGAGCTCGAAATTTTTTATAATTGCTTTACTTAGTAGTCCATTTTTGGCACCTACAATAGCAACGTAAAAGTAACATTTTCGCGAGCAAAGCGAGCGCGAAATTTTTTATCATTGCATTACGGCACTTAGAAGTCCATACTTGGCACCTACAATAGAAATGTAAAAGTGACATTTTCGCGAGCGAAGCGAGCGCGAAATTTTTATGATTGCATTACGGCACTTAAAAGTCCATACTTGGCACCTACAATAGAAAAGTAAAAGTGACATTTTCGCGAACGAAGCGAGCGCGAAATTTTTTATAATTGCATTACGGCACTTAGTAGTCCATTTTTGGCATCTGCAATAGAAATGTAAAAGCGACATTTTCGCGAGCGAAGCGAGCGCTAAAATTTTTATGATTGCTTTACGGCACTTAGTAGTCCATACTTGGGCACCTACGAGTACAATAGAAACGTAAAAGCGACATTTTGGAGAGAGAAGCGAGCGCCAAATTTTTTACGATTGCATTAGGGTACTTAGTAGTCCATACTTGGCACCAACAACGTTTTTTATTTTGCACTACGCCATTTAGTCCTGTACTTTTGGCGCTTGAGACCCTGCGCTTATATGCGCCGCACACCCGACATCGTAGTTAAAGTCGGCCCTACCAACTATTTAGTCATTGTTATTGGGGTACCTATATTCGGTAATTAATTAGATATTTTATAAAATTTTAAAATATATGTTTATGAACTTAATGACATTAAGGTAGGTATCTATACAAATACATATGTATCTTTTTAATTTCTGTAAGACATAAATAAAAATTTTGGTCCCAAATTTACTGCCCCTAAAATCTGCTGCCCTGGGCTCCAGTCAACTCAGCCTTTTTTGAAATTAAAATTGATATAAACTTGATTGGTTGATTTGGCTAGCCGTAGTCACAGGAATGGCTATAAATCTTAGGATCATCTTGTGCTTCTGGCCTTCTCTGACCGGGGCCCCTTCCGGCTGGGGCCCGTGGCATTTTGCCGTCATGCCACCCTATAGTTACGCCTCTGCTAGGCGGGCATAAAACTTCATCTCATTACGCAAGAGAGCTGTCCGTCGCAGGCGTTTACTTTATAGATGCGTAAAGGCACTGCCTATACCTTCGTTTTTCTCTTTTCGCTTCTATCGAAGGATGAGAGCTATCTGCTCTTCCTAAATCACCTCTTGAGGGAGGTAAAATAGTGGACGCAATTTTCAAAACAAAGAAAGAGTTTTATCTCAGAAAGTCAGAAATTCCAATCCATCTTTCGCTTTTTTTAATTTTTTTAATTTTTTTATTGAAGTGTTAACCTACACTTAAAGGAAATAACCTAATAGATTTATAAATACATATCAAAAATTCCGAGGCCGGCGGGATTCGAACCCACACTCGGGCGCGATTCCCAGAGAGATGTGGGTTCGAATCCCGCCGGCCTCGGAATTTTTGATATGTACATATTTATAAATCTATTAGGTTATTTCCTTTAAGTGTAGGTTAACACTTCAATAAAAAAATTAAAAATTGTAACAAGCAATGTGGTATCTATAATTTCTTAAGAGCTCCATTGTAATATGGTGTCTTGGAAAAAAGTAGATCGACAACTGTAATGTGTCGCTACTAGATGTCGTTAACAGTTGCTATAAAACTGATTGAAAAAGTAGATACATATCACTAATTTCGTAGCTGACGTGTGGTTCGCCGTGGTGTAACGGGTTAACACACTCGGGCGCGATTCCCAGAGAGATGTGGGTTCGAATCCCGCCGGCCTCGGAATTTTTGATATGTATTTATAAATCTATTAGGTCCATCTTTCGCATTTATAATATTAATAGGATGGTAGGTATGAAATTCAAAATCAAAATTATTTATTCCATGTAGGCCGACTTGTGGCTCTTATGACACGTCAAGACTCTACCATTGGTTCGGAATGCAGATTCTGCTGAGAAGAGCCGGCAAGAAACTCGGCAGTTGCTCTTTTCATAATCACAATACTATTGTAGAGCTACATAATCTTACAATGTAATAAGTTATTACACTATCTTGTGGGCAGCTGGATGCCATGCAACTTTTTCATTTAGAAAGTGAAGTTGTATCTAAATCTAAATCTTTATGCTATGCGTCATATAGGCGTATCAAATTGGAAATCCATGCAGGTACAGGCCGCACAGATGTCATAAATATTCAGACGCCGAAACAACACTCGGCTCGAGAATCGAATTCGGAACAATCGAACCATCTTAGCAGCTGGGCCGGAGGCGTTTGCATAATCAGGCGGTTTTGCTCTGTGGTTGTAGGACTACGCATATATTTGACGACCTCTCTTTCTCAGTGGTGTGTGCTGTGGTCTTATAAGTTGGAGGACTCGGGGATCGATTTCCGGTAGGGCAATTTGGGAATTTATAATTTCTATATTCTCTAGTTTCAGCAGTGAGTAGTGGGTACTGGCCAAACCTGCCAAAAATTTAGCGTACAGATACGATACCGCGTAGATACTGTTCAGGAGTTACATGACAACTGCCTTCGGTCAAAGAATATAAGATGATCTTTGCTTCGGTTTCGAGTTAACCCCCACTTCCCCAGTTCCTATATTCAATCTAATCTGTCGGTAAGTTAGGTAACTTATCGACAAGATTACCTATAGATTGAATGAACCGGCCGTTATAGACTAAGTACATCATCCATCTCCATCTCATCATCTTTCATCTTAAGGTGAGATCGAAGGGCTGACTTGTAGGATCGAATTAAAATTAAAAAAAAACTTTAGAACACAATATATCAATGAAAAACTTACTATCATCGTTTTTTTTTTTTTAGCCAAGCCGAACTTGACTTATATCTCCTCTCTCCTCCAAATAAGCAAAAAGCTTGTGCTAGACAATAGTACAACGGGTGGGGCTCGAACCTGCGACCTTTCAGTTTTCAGTCCGCACCTGTAGCCGTTGGGCTATTGAGGCTTTAAATTATTACCATGTACCTACGAACCAGTTGGTTGACAAACAAAGCCACAGATTCTAGCCGACTTTAAAAAAATGAGGAGGTTTACAGCGCTTTTTTCACATGCACCCCTATCTTGCCGCATGAATAGAAATCTGCAAGTTGTAGTTTTATAGTGTTAATATTTGATAAGCAGCAGATGAGGTCCCCATGTGGGGAGCAACAACAATGCCGCTTTGTTTTTCAATGTTTTTCCGTGTTGCCAGGTCAGGACAAGCAGAATCTACCTCATGCCACATCCAGTTTAAAAAATATTTATCTTAATGAAAATGAAATGAAAATATTTTTTATACTACACCTGCTCGGAAAGTACGTTCTGATTTGTGTCAAATCGCAAAAGAGCGAGAAAGAAAATACGTCATTACGTGGAAACAAATCTGCGGGCTGTCAAAATGTATGAAATTTCATTACTTACCTGCTTCAGCGGGCTGAAAACTGTATGAAAATCCATTACTAACGTGCTGTTTTTTTTTAATTTTTGGTCAAGTCATATCAGTAATAACTTGAAAAACAATGAAATCTATTTCGACCTTTTTCGACAGCAAATAGATTTATTATTTTCAAAGTGGTAGGTAAATATCTAATAAATAACGAACTAAAAATATAAAAATAGTAATAGTAACTATTAATAACTAAATAATAATCTATTTAAGTAAATATAATAATTTCATTTCTTTGTTTAGGTCTACTTATCTATGGTCTAAGGTTATTTACACATTCAAATTGTTGTTAAAAAAACAAATTGTTGCTGGCCGCTTGCATTTTCTTTAGTGAGTACATTATTTGAAAAATAAAAAATAAAATCGCGCAATTCGCTTTCTTTTGTTTTATCTAAATTTTCAATTTATAAAATTTAGCGACAGTGAAAATATTTTGATGACGCCGTCAGACTGCCGCCAGAATGCTATTAATTTGCCGAAAAAAATATCACCCTAAGTTTTAATAATTGTATGAATTTCAATATTTTCAATTAAATAATGTGTCTATAATTTTCCTCGTAGGTGTAGTATAAAGCACTATGTATCACTCGGGAGAAAGTGCGATTCCTAACTCGGGTGTATCGCGGCCCTCGGCTGCGCCTCGTGCCTCAAATGACACCCTCGTATGTAATCGGCCACTTTCACCCCTTGTAGAACAATGTACTATTATTGTACACTAAAGAATAATAACTTACATAAATAATACACAAGTAAACGACACAGAGTAAAATAAAATAAAAAAACAGGCGGCCTTTAACGTTAAAAAGCGATCTCTTCCAGGCAACCCATTGGTAAGAGCAGAAATTTTAATCAAAACACAGGGAAAAGTGTAAACTAAATTGCAAATAGTTAACAAAATATAAAAATACAAAAAAAACAAATGCCACTAGAAACTGATAATAAACAATGTTTTACTTCATAATATAATAAATGCGAAAGTTCTGATGTTTATTATTCCTTCGCAATTCGGCTTGGTGCGTTGATTTTTCCGAGGAATGGTAGCTTAATCTAGAATCCTTTATCTCGGAAAATTGAAGAGTTCCCGCGCAGATGAAGACGCGAGCATCGTGTAGTAACAATTTAATTTGTAATTTTTAGTAGGCAGTGTAAAAATTTATTCAAATCCGAATCGATTTATAAATACATACTTATCAAAAATTCAAATCGGTGAAAAACTGACCAAGATAATACTGCCCTCGTAATTGAAAGACAGTAAGTTATATAGAAGTTACCTTTAAGTTACTGTGTTTTCAATTACGAGGGCAGAATAAGTCCGTCAGTGAAGTTATATTTCTTGCAACTCACGAGGGTGCGTGGCTCATGGTTGTATGTGTGTGTCGTATCTTTATAAGTGTATAAATATTACATCGTCACGAAGTTAGGCATTTGAGTGTTTGTATGAAAGATGTAATATTATCACACGCCCATTTTCCCGTTCGCAACATTTAGGCCTACAATTTTCTATTTAAAAGATATTATATTTGTTACACTCATGCTTATCTTTTTCTTGGATATGTAATTTTAATTAATTTATTGCTAAATAAAAGTAACATTAGAAGAAAATCACAAGCTTACAATGGGAATTCACAACGTCAGACGGTGTCTATTTAAATAGGAGTAACAGAGATTTTCCGTCTCTCTCTAATTTGAAGAGTTTTTACATGTTATAGGCTCATTGTAAGCCGGGGAATGGTCCCATAATCATGGAGCGAAATCCTCTAATTAAAAGTTTACTCCTGAAGGAACTTTGTCTATAGCTTTTGGACCGATTTGTAAATGCGATATGATGTTTTTTAAATTAATTTTGAGATTACATGGATGCTTACGGAATGGCAACGGACAAAATCGTATCATCGAATAACTAATTTAAAATAGCATACCTAACTTTTTTATTATGATATGATGAGGTCTAGGTTGGAGCGCGCTTGCCTAGAAAATGCCTATTCACTCTTGTCTTGAAGTTACTCAGATTATACGTGGAAACACAGTCGCTGGAAAGGGGGTTCCATACTTAGCCGTTCGTTTCAGAAACGTTGAACTGAAGCGTTTCGTACTAGAATACCTAAAAAATGACAATTAAATCACACTTCCTACTAATATTATAAAGGCGAAAATTTGTTTGTGTGTGTGTTATACACTTTCACGCAAAAACTGCTAGACGGATTTGGCTAAAATTTGGAATGGAGATAGCTCATACCCAGGATTAAACTCAAACTCAAACTGAAAATTATTTATTTCATGTAGGCCAACTTGTGGCTCTTACGAGTATGACAGGTCAAGAATCTACCACTGGTTTGGAATGCTGATTCTGCTAAGAAGAGTAAATATTAACTACACTGATATAGGCTACACTGTATCCCGGAAAATGAATGAGTTCCCGTGGGAAAAAACTTATCAACGCGGAAGAAGTCGCGAGCATCATCTAGTAAAACATAAATGTCTGGTGGGAGTCTTTGGCCGTGGCTAATTACCACCCTACCGTCAAAAACGTGCCGCCAAGCGATTTAGCGTTCCGGCACGATGGCGTGTAGAAACCGATATTAGGGGTATGGGTTGAATTTACACTGCTATACCCCTTCCAAGTTAGCCCGCTACCATCTTAGTCTGCATCGTCACTTACCATCAGGTGAGATCGCAGTCGAGGGCTATCTTGTCATCGAATAAAAAAAAAAAATCAAAATATAAGTAAGTATTCCAAGAGTTGACAGAAATCACAAGCAGAAAGCGAGTAGGGGCATAACGGTATTGCCTGTTTGATAATATTGGGCCGCTCTGAAGTGGTAATACCCTTCTGGATACCGGCGGAGCAAGACCGAGACCTGTGGAAATCAATGCAAAAGACGTTCAGCAATCGTCATAAAAAAGATCGTCATAAAAGTTCGGCCGTCGTTCATAAAAAAGAACAAGATTAACCGAAATCGATAAACAACCTACTCTAAGAGGACGGGGCTAGGCTATATCTAGTGCAAAACTTTACCATTGCTAAGTCCTTAGAGTGACTGTTATAGCCTTTCAAAGACAGAACAGCTAAGCTATATTAAGTTACCCTAATCTCTTAGTTTCGCGGAGTCAATGACTGATACGGACTTAGCATCAAACCGTTGCAGAGCTTAAAGTTTGTGGCAAGTCGAAAATATGATACCTATACTAGCTGATGCCCGCGACATCGTCATTAACATTTGACATTAAGATTTTTTTGATTTCCGCGGGAAATCTTTAATTTGAAGGGGTTAAAAAGTAGCTAATATGTTATTCCAGACTTTATCTCTGTGCCCAGCCATATCGGTTCAGTCGGTGCGGCGTTATTGGGTAACAAACACCGTCCATCCATTCATTTATCCATCCATCCATGCATCCAAACTTTCACATTTATAAAATTAATAGAATTTGTATAATTTAACCGTTAAAATTATTTTTACCTATGCCTATATTTGAAGTGTTCCCTCGATTTCTCCAGGATCCCATCATCAGATCCTGACCTGATAAGCATGGGACCTTCTAAGCAAACGCGCTCCATCTCGCTGCATCCTCACTTACCATCAGGTATGACTGCAGTCATACTCTGGTCTATATATTAAAAAGAAAATTAGTTTTAGTGGCCAAGCCTCAATAGCCCAACGGTTAAAGGTGCGGACTGAAAACTGAAAGGTCGCAGGTTTAAACCCCTCCCGTTGCACTACTGTCGTACCCACTCCTATAATAGCACAAGCTTTCCGCTTATTTGGAGGGGATAGTCAACTTCAGCTTGGCTAATATTCTTTTAAAAAAAAAATCGCTGACTTTGTATATGTGGCTTTTTCGTTTCATAACTGAAATGAAAAATAAAATACATAGCATTTCAATATTTTATTTGCATCTATTGTTGTTTTAAAATGAATTCAATTTAAAAACGAACGAGTTTGGCTCGGCCTTGTTTATTCATTACGACACCACAACCCGGTTAACCGGAAAATATTAATCGGATCACGGCCTAGTATTCGACGGACTGACGAATTTACTAACTTGACGCGCTCGCTAAATTGGTTAAAAAAAAAAAACGAAACTGTTCTAATTCGATTAGCGTCAAACTAACTTTAAGCCTCAATAGCCCAATAGTTATAGGTGCGGACTGAAAACTGAAAGGTTACAGGTTACCCACTCCTAGCACAAGCTTTCCGCTTATTTGGAGGGGATAGGAGAATATTAGTCAACTTCAGCTTGGCTAATATTCTTTTTAAAATAAAAATAAAAACTATAACGCTTACAAAGGAATTTTCTAACAAGGTTCCGCTGTTTGGAGCGGAAAGTGTTTGTTTGTTAGTTTGTCCTTCAATCACACAGCAACGAAACATCGACGTGATTTTTGGCATGGGTATAGTTGGGGAGTTGGAGAGTGACATAATAATTTTTCTTTTAGGTAATCCAGAAAAACAGAGGGTTCCCGGGGATTTTTAAAAACCCAATTCCACGTGGACAAAAGCTAGTATATTTGTTTGTGCAACCTTGACATAAATACGACTGAACCCATTATGTCAAAAGTTCTGGACGAAACCTAAGCTTTTAAATATAAATCTTATATAAATAGGCAAAAATAATATAGTTAAAAATATGCTATATACTACTTGGAAAAGCCAATCCAATACTGCCGAGGATTTCCACGAGAAGATTTCTTATAATAAATAATCAAACTTCTAAGAATTTCCGATCTGTGTTATTCTATAAAAAATATAATACTTAGGTAATAAACCAAAGTCCTCATAATATAAAAGGATAAGGATATGTAACAAAGTAACCTTTTTTATATTATGTTTCTAACAAGCATTCCTTCGGTCAACAGCTATGGCAAATCCGACTAAACAGACTTATCAAACAAAAACCTGTCCACTGTACAGCGCCCGAGGGTAGTTCGAATGTAGAGAGATTGTAGGGTAGCCATATAACGAATTGACTCGCATGATCTAGATTTTTACGATTCAACTTTACAAAGTAAATGCCTTAAAATCAGCGCTGCAGCCTTTTAATTCTGCGGCATTATGCTGAGGCAGTAGCCTTTTCAGCTATTATGCATTTTTTTTGGTAATATACCTAAGTTCAATATTATGTATTTAGTCATAGATTTAGTGTTAGTCTTTTGCATTTTTTTATCTTTTTATTTATGAGTCAAAGCTGAATAAATGTTTATTTATTTATTTAAAAATACAAAATTCTAAATTCTTTTTTTCATGTAGGCTAACTTGTAGCTCATATGAAAAGTCAAGAGGCAAGACTTGTCATTAGAGCATAATAGCTGTGGTGCAACCAAAACGCGCATATTCAAGAATAATAACACTACTACGTGCCACCATTATCGTTTCATATTAAACACGTTTCACGTTTTTTTGTACCACGTTAATGTAAATAAAACTTTAAAAAACTTTACAAAATCCGACTTTAGTTAGACTAAAGGCCAACGGCCGGTCTCTGTTTTTTTTATGTTTCTTACCTATTAGAAAATAGGTAACTACTATTGATACTAAATTAAATTGTTCACAATCTACAAATAATAATTTTAATTAAGTTTATGTACTAGTGTATAAATATATTATGCATTTAAACACACTTATAAGTCAGTTTAATTTTTCTTAAATTATATCTATGAATAGTGTAAAAAGATTTTTTCTTAGAACCATTGTCACCCTATCTCTACGCCAATCGCCGATAGTTGTGTTTTGCTCGTTAAAATGTCTTGCTCGACCTCCCATCGAGGGACGCTAACTACCAAAATCTCTGATCTCGATCCGTGATCCCGAAGCACCCTTGAGTAAAAGCGTAATCACGTTGCGACACCTATGTTATCTTTACGCTATGCCTGTTTGATAAACTGCCTCGTTGTAAAGTGGCTAGCATGTTCGACTGCGGATGACTAGGTCCCGCATTCGCTTCCTGGAACCAGTTTGGATCGTTAGGATTAATATCCTAATAATTAATATCCCATTCATGTTTGTATAGCGTAATAGCTTTATTAAACGCTAAAAATAATAACAAAAATTAAGTGCAATCCTTCTAATGTAAAATAAAAAAATACGTATATTTTTGAATAATAACCTATGTAGCCTATGTCACTCTCCAGGTCCTCAACTATATCCATGCAAAAAATCACGTCGACCGTAGCTCTGTTGCAGCGTTATTGAAGGACAAATCAACAAACCACCTTTTTGTACTGACATAATGTTAATATTATAATGTTGACATAATTCTATTAAGTTTGCTCTTTTCTGTTTGTGGTGCAATAAAGAATAAATAAATAAACCAACAAACAAATACACTTTCGCATTTATTTTATTAGTAAGGATAAGGATTAAAGTAGATGGTGGTAATCATTATTTGAACTAACAGCCACAATAAACTCAGTCGGTAGGTACTATGATATAGTATATGTATAATAATCATCTGTGTATAGGTACTGTGAATACAATGAGATCGTAGATTGTCTGTACTAGTTTTTCAACATGGTTAGCAACGGGGGTGTAACTCAGTGGTAGAGTGTCTGCTTCGCATGCTGAAAGTCCTGGGTTCAAATCCCAGCACCTCCACGTAAATTTAATTTTTTAGGATTTTCCAAACTTTTTATAATTCTTTTGGTATAAACTTATAAATTATAAATGTGACCGTAAAACATAACTTTAAAGAAAAATTCGTTAACCTATTTGGAAAAGAAGCAGGAAATAAAAGCTCGTATTGCTTTTATAATCACATATTGCAGGCTATTCTAATTTCTAGTATTGCCACAGTTGTGGTTTCTTTCATTTCTCATACAATCACATTTAATATTTCTAGAAATTTCCGCTTTATTTCTGAGAAACGATACCCCGAGGTGACGTCAGGTTAATCACAATTAAGCTCTTTGACACGCAAACAACTACTCGCGAATGTTTTTCCGCAATCCTAGGGTTTTGCATAAACTACACACGTTTTTATAATCATACCTACATTGCAAAAAACTTTGCATATCGCATCAATTGAAGTTCTTTATAACATGGTAAGGAAAATTTATACGAAGATACAGGAATTTAATTGCAACTTCACTAACAATATTATAAGGGTGAAAGTTTGTGTGTGTGTGCGTGTGCGCGCGCGCGCGCGCCTGTGTGTGTGGAGATAGCTCATACCCACGATTAACACATAGGATACATTTTATCCCGAAAAATTAGCGGATAAAGTCGCGGGCATCGTGTACTTTTAAAATATTTTCATTTAGAAACAGCTTATTTAATTGTGAAGTCCTTAATTCACAAGCATTTAATTATCCAAAAATATCGATTATATTTCTGTAACCAATGTTACTTACAGTTTTTAAACTTTTATTTTTGTAAATGTTATATGCACTACCGTTATTATCGTTTTCTTAAACACCAACTGGAACGATTTTAATGCGACTTTTTGCTTTACACGGGTATTATTGTAGTCGTTTGTAATCATAATTTAAAAATATTTCAATTTTTGGTCTTCTTAAATGTTCAAAAATATTCTTAACTTCATTCAATTCTTAATTTCTTTATTTATAGACATCGTCTCGTCATACATTCTGAATTTCGCAGTCGAAATATTCATAGAAAATTGTTTTTGGAATTATCCCTTTGGCAATCGACATGGCGTAACGTGTATAAGCTTTTAGTTAGTACGCTGGATCGGTCTATTCTACAACTCATAGGTATCTCAGAAATTAATATCTAATAATCCAATTTGAGTCAAGTTATCACAAGTTAAGAAATTGTATTTTGAAGTAATTCCCTTTGTAGACTATGTGTATGTGTATTCACCATAAATTCCATCCGACAAGTGTAGCTGGGTCACCTAGTACATCTGCGTACGTGCAAAAAGGTTTGCATTTTTGCATCTATTAAAGTCAGCTTAAACTTAGATTTACAGCACGTAATAGTAATTAGAGGGGAAGGAATTTTATTGCAGCACGAGTGCATTTTTTACGAAAAATTAAAACCTTAATTAAAATTAGAAAGGCAATAATTTTAAAAAAGATTTATAACATCATAATTGGCGCAAACTCAACAGGATTTAAAATCAAAAACAGTATAATATGTTGCTCAATTCATTATTCTTTGGTTTTTGCCTGAAATTTCGTATGCGTTGAGTCAGATGTTTGTAATCCCGTAGGAACACTCTGTTTTTCCGGGATAAAAAGTAGCCTATGTTACTCTCTAGGTCTTCTATTACTTTCGCATTTATAATGTTAGTAAGGATTTCTACATGCTACAATTCATGCATAGTACAAACAATTAAATCGTACATCCTTTTTCCTTTGTCGTCTTGTAAAAATATAGCGTAATGTAAAATTAACGTTTTTCTCATTGTTGTGTAGTTCCCATAAAGTTGAATGAAAGAACGAGACGTTTATTATTGCTAGCCTTTAAATTTTAAAGCAATAGCTGCAGTGAATAAACAAGCGAAGCAAGACTTCCGTATTGTCAGCGAGCGACGAACGCGTTTAACGATATCGCAAAGTCTATTGGCATGTCGCCAGCGAATAGAAATCCATGGACTCAAATGTTTATACGTCATGGCTCGGAGATTGCTAAGTTTTCTTAAAAGATTGACCAATTTAGCTTAAGTTAATAAAGACCGCCTAGACCCTTTGGAGCCGTGCGAAAGTTCCGTTTTAGACAACGTTACCTAACTTTCACGGGCTACCTAAGCTAAGTTAAACTGTCAATTTAATTTTCATGAACCTCTAGTTAACACCTAGAGGTGGAAATAACATTGTGTAAGGGCTTGTATCTAGGGGATATCTACACAAAGAGACTACTTAGGCGTTGATTTACTGTGGTTGGTGAGAAAGGGCATTAGGCCTTTGGCACATTTCCATCGCGAAACCGTAGCAGAAAAATCTTTGGCATGATTGATCCGTTGTATTACAAGTAAAACTGTATGCGTGTCTACCGGGATGCGCAGTTTTGATAGACTATCCACTAGATGGACAGACGATCAGCTGGTGGATGATGGCGGCAAAAGATCCTGTTCTGTGGTAATCCTTCCAACAGATCACTCCAGCTGTGGCCGGCTACGAGATGACGATAATGATGAATCAAACGCCAGTCCTATCTCCGCATTCGATGTCGCTTTACAACACTATAATGGAGCGGAGCGCTGTATTTACACTAAACAATTAAAAAACTTTACTTGTATACCAACATCAACTAACTACTTTAGTAATATAGTAGTACGATTACTCGTAGATTACTCTAACAGATCTCTATAAGAATCATAAAGATATATTCTTTAAATAAATATTATAAGGGAAATAAATTCTCTGCTCCCACAGCCGCTTGGCGAGTCGCCAGCTTGCATGGAGCGGCTTGCTCAAGTGCGGCCGTTTTACACATCATTGCCTCGAACGGAGCACGCTTTCCTCTACTAAACGATTTAGCAATTTTCGTTTTCACATGCCTCTATATTAGACTAACTAATCACAAAAGCTTTAGGATTTTTCCAAAAGAAAAAAAAAACGTTTATATAATATACTAGCGGACCCGACAGACGTTGTCCTGTCTTAACTATGAATATTGAAACTCTTTGACGAAATTGGCAGCACGCATTCTGTCAATGTTTTGTCAAACGCCATAAGGTTACATCAAAAAGTTTGAATTGTAAAAGCGGTTATATTAGAAATAATTTAATATGGTGGTTAATATTTCTTAAATTTTCTAATTTTCCGCGCAATTTTCTTAATTTTTTCTTTCATAAGAACCTTCTCCTGACAATAACAAACACAATAAAAAAAGAATTAGCGAAATCGGTCCAGCCGTTCACGCGTGATGCGCTTACCAACACATTAAGCGATTCATTTTTATATATTAAGATGTTCAATCAAACATTAGCTACTACTAGATCTCTTTGCAAGAATAGTAAAGACAAAATCGGAATAAATCCATTACTCCAGCACAGCTGGTTAATGAGCGGTGATTGCAATATTGCTCGTTTGGTAGTTTTTGCACATCATTTAGCCAGAAGTGGAGCGCTGTAATTTCACTAAATAATTAAAAAACTTTCCTTGTATCATCAAAAACTGTTTGTATGTTATAGGTATCATAAATTATGCCACCAACGGGAATGGGTCTGCTTTGACTGCCCATCTTGACATGCGTTGGATTGTGTGTACCTACATACGCATTTTTGAAGCTTCATTGTGGAAGCACTGTATACATAGCATAGTTTTGTTACCTATTGTAAAGTTTTTTTTTTGAAAAGAGCAACTGCTAAGTTTTATACCGGCTCTTCTCAGCAGAATCTGCATTCCGAACCGGTGGTAGATTTATGACGTGTCATAAGAGCTACAAGTTAGCCTTCATGAAATAAATAAATTTGGAATATAATATTAGTATAGTAGTACGATTATTCGTAGACTACTCTAACAGATCTCTATAAGAACCATAAAGATATCTCCTTTAAATAAATATAAGGGAAATAAATTCTCCGCTCCCGCAGCCACTTGGCGAGTCGCCAGCTCGCATGGAGCGGCTTGCTCAAGTGCGGCCGTTTTACACATCATTGCCTCAAGCGGAGCACGCTTCCCTCTACTAAACGATTTAGCAATTTTCATTTTTACATGGTAAGGTATATATCAATATAGAAAAAAATTGCCATTTAGTCAAAAATTATTTTAAACTAAACATAATGCTCCATAGCTAAAATCTTTTCAATACTTTGGACTAATGTAATTTTTGGGTAATAAATAAAAAAGCTTTGGCCTTGCCGTTATTGATCACAAAATATTGATATTTACTCATACCTTCCCTTTGACGACCTCCCTGGCGCAGTGGTTTTATAACTGGGTGATCTGGGGTTCGATTCCTGGCGGGGGCAATTTGGGAATTTATAATTTCTGAACTGTCTCAGGTCTGGTCTGCTGGGTGGCTTTGGCCGTAGCTAGTTACCACCAGACCGTCAAAGACGTGCCGCCAAGCGATTTAGCCTTCCGGCGCAATGGCGTGTAGAAACAGATTAGGGGTATGGGTTGAATGTACACAGCCATAACCCTTCCAAGTTAGCTCGCTACCATGTTAGACTGCATCGTCACTTACCATCAGGTGAGAGAGCATTCAAGGAGTCATCGAATAAAAAAACACGTACCTACTTGCATTCCATCAAGATATGGTTAGAATTTAAACTGAATACTATGTATGTACCTATTTAGAGAATTTGTTTTTCACTTACTCGTAAGTAAGTATCTACTAATAAAACTGACTGATTTAATTTTCCTTGCATAGGGGTTTTTTTCTGAGAGCTACCTACTTATATCTCCCTTTCTGTATATCCTAGGTTTTGGTTTCAGTTTTAAGACAACAATAAACTTTTAAGACAACAAGAGAGTTTTGAGAGTTGCAAGGAAATTAGCAACTTGTACAAAACAAGCTGGCAACATTCAAACTCAGTTAAAGTTAAACGTCACCTGACTTCAGTCTCGGATGACTGCCTCTATAAGTGTTTCCCGATATAAACTGTTATTGTAATAGCTTGCACTAAGCCTATCAGTCTATACTGTGAGCTAGTAGGACCGGAGTTACCTACATAGCACAAAAAAAAAACATTGAATCGTGGGCCACATAGTTCGAAGAACCGAAGGTCTTGTGAGATTCCAAGGAGCTGCTAGTTGGATCGACGAAATCAGACGGCTCGTAGAGCCTCTGGATTCAGGCAGCACTAGTTCGAGATCTTTGCCATCAGTATGGGGTAGGGTAAGAATTCGGTGATTAGCGTCAAGGTAAAATAAACCCTAACAGCATTAAATTAGAACTCAATTTCGTGTATGCATTCTTATACGGTTACGTATACGCTCCAAATTAAAATCGGTGGTACTGAATTTGTGACTTTAATCAATACATATTTAATGTTCATTTTACTTTGACGCTAATGTCATAGACTTCTAATACGATCAATCGAATTAAAACTTAATACTAAACATACAGAATGCTAACTAACCACGTCCGAAGCCTACCACCAGAACAGAAATGTACTTAAATTTTATAAATTCCCCGATTACCCAAACCGGGAATCGAACCCGAAATCAATAAAAATTATAACGCTCACCACTGCGTCAGGTGGGTCTTCAATCTTCTATCCGAGCAAGCATTAAAAGATACTGAACCGATTTTAATAAAACTATTGTTAGGAGCAAAACAGGTAAAGGTGTAAAGAAAAGTCTATTTTAATCAATTTCATCACTTTATTTCAATGAATTGAATATTTTTATCTATATAAACAATTTAAAAATTATACGTCCTTATCCTACTTACACAATTAATATGACAATCTTTCAGTCGGACTCTTCTTTCTTTGTCTATCCTCTAGACCTCTTAAATATTGTTGTCTCGCTCTTAAACAGACGCTCAAGTTTTCTTACATATGACTTTTAAATAGGTATATGAATATACACTATAACCAGATAATGTCTTCTAACCACATATATATCTATAATAAACACAAAGAATGCACAGCAAAAGTAAAATTATTTTGAGAAATAAAAAAAGTTGTTATGTTCAGGTTCCTAAAAGTTTCTGTATTCGACATGAAAAATAACATAAAAATAGTGGAAGCCTATAAACACCCTTTATTTAGAAAGATTTAAATAACTTTACATGTGATTAGAAGAAAAAATTATCTTAGTTATCTGCAATAATTATATACAAAAAAAAAAAATTACTGCGACATTCTGAATTCTCATAAACAATACAGCAACACACGTTGCAGGTTACTTATTACAAACACACATAGGTACTTTCTTTAATATTATTTTCATTAAAAAATTACGAATCAACTCGTCCGCTTATGTTCTAAAATTGATAATAGCAAACGTACAAAAACTAAAAGTCCGTAATAAATTAAAAGTATCAATTTTAGAACACAAGAAGACTTAATTTAATGCTAAGAAATTGTTTAATGGCAGTGTGTTTTTAATGAAGGCCATTTTGTTTTAGTCAACAAGAAATTCAAAATGGCCGCCACGATCTAAGTACGAATAATTGATCCAATAACACTATCAATAAAATACATCAACAGTTTTTTTTATTTACTCGTAAGTATATGATAAAACTTTCATTTATTGGAATGTAGGAATTACGAATTTCTTAAACATATTATACTTAACCTTACATCAACTGCTTTATTTTAAATCATTATGTGTTTCTTTGTCTATCACTAAAACCTTAATATTATTTTGTACGCAAAATATCGGGTACAAAAGTATACTGAATTACTGAAAGCATAAGGTTCAAACTTCTTTTATTTTAGAGCTGCTTTTAACGCTTAATATTTTTCTATTTTAGTTTATGTAAAACTGCAGTATTATACTAACGTTTATTCTATTATAATGCGGAATATTAGCCCGCCATTTTCTATATTAAAATAGAAATAAAAAATGACGATTTAACATTTCTATTAATTCAACATTATATTTTAATGTCAATTGTTAAAACAAAATATAACATAGCTAAGCAAGAATTTGAATCTTCTATCAATTATTTATTTATGTATCTAAGTACCTAGATATGCTGTCGGTCGTATAAAAGCATCCGAGAAAAATAAGTTCTCAATTGCGAACCTATTTTCAGTGAGAAAGCCTATCACAGGATGCTGCAGTGTGCCTTTAAAAGTTTTAAATTAAGAAAGACAAGCGTTTGAAAGTTTTTAGAACTTATTTTTCATGAAAACCTTTTCCAATTACTTATTAGATTTGTATGTTTACCTCAAAAACAATCCAAAGCTTCGTAACCATAACGTTACGTAACGTACATTGCTTGTTTACTGTGTACAAATGTAAAGCTTAGAGTACACGAATACTAAAACAGTCAACAGCTTCGATTATCGCTTGAGTGAAATCGACCGTGCTGTCCAAATGTTTGTACAAATGAGAAGACGCATTTACCTAGTTTGCCGACACATTCGATCAATTTAGAATTTCGGCCAACAGTTGCCTGTATTAGGTATATTAGGGTAGAATAATAAGAGGCTCCAGAACTCCAGTTTTTAGGGTTCCAACGAAGGGTAACCAACGGGACCCTATTACTAAACCTCCGGTGTCCGTCCGTCCGTCTGTCAGTTGGCTGTATCTCATGATTCGTAATAGGTACGAGTTGAAATTTTCAGAGAATATGCATTTCTTTTGCTGCTGTAACAACAAATAATTAAAAAAAATTTTTTTTTTTTGGTACGGCACCCTTTGTATTAATCCGACTCGCATTTGACCGGTTATTTTGATATAGCATCGTGGGGGTGATAAATCAATAAAACTTAACTTATTTTGTACCATATCTTGCAAACATAAGGTTCAGATATACACAAATAAAATCCATTGAAGACTGTTATTTTCAAAAATTCTGTTTACGTAATTTAAAACTTATGATTGCTTAAATATGGTACTAAATAAATTACGTCTATTAACCTGTGACCCGCAACATGCAATAACGAAGAAACTGTAGTGGAACTTTTCAAGCTAAATAATGTGTCATTTGGCGTAAGGCGGTCACTTTTATAGATGGGAAACCAGATTTTTTACACATACTATTTTGACTCAATCAATGTACTCTCAATAATTATACCTACTATGGCAGTTGGAGCCGGAAAATCGTCGTATAAGCAAGTGTTAGGCCCGCCAGCACGTTTGACTGTCGATATAGAGAGGTTAATGGAAAGCGGCTGGATGAGGAAGGCTGAAGACCAGTTGTAGTGGCACCCATTAGGGACTACCTATGTCCAAAAGCGGAAGTCCACAGGCTGTTGTGAACGTAATTCCAGTACCACGATTTTCAACTTGAAAATTTCCCATAAGAATCCTGCTATCTTTAGACTTATTGTCCAAATCATGTTTCTTCTACTTTATGTAGAAGATATCATTAAAAAACACAATTACTGTCAGTAATAAGAATTCGTTGAAGATTGAGTTCGTGATTCATGTTCACGTATGTAGGTACGTGATGTAATTTGTATGATATTTCGTAATTTCTTGCTTTTTGTATAAAATATTAACAAGCAAACCTATAAGAGAACACAATGAAGCGTGGATTCTAGAACTATGTAAGTTCTAAACTTATTTAAAGTCACTGGCTAAGGGCTGACGCACACACATATAATTTGGACGTACATTTAATAATTGGAAAAGAAAATATCAGTAGTTCTGTCAACTACTTTTATACAGATAAGACATTAAGGGATTTTCACAGGTGGTACGATTGGTATTTACTGAGTGAAAATCCTTTCAAAATCAGTTTAGACATTCAACTGACAGCGAAAAATTTAAAAACGTATCTCTTGGATACAATTTCGTTGAATAAAATCATATGAACTCAATAATTAGAGGCATATATTATGTTTTTGTAAACACAGATATACATTACCTATGTATTTATCCTGCGACTGCTACTTCCATAGGCTATTTATAATGAATTTCTCGTTAGCCGTCTTAAAAAAGTAAAGAAATCGCTGAAAACGAACATAGCTAGGCGCTTACGTTATTTTTACGAATTTCGCTTTTGTTGTTAGTGCAGTAAGAGCGTCCTATGCGTTGCGCTGGGCGGGTCGCTTACGCCTTTCTGCGATAAACCACTTGTTCATCTTTTAAGATAGCCAAGGAAAAATTGATTGCATAAGAGACTTAACGTGGAATCGTCGATGCGTGTGCGCCAGCCGTAAGATTTAAATATAGTTTTTTATTGCGGGATAAAACCGTTAAGCTCATGGGGTCCTAAATTACAAGCCTAAAATTAAACTAACTATACCTACACCCACACAAGGGTTGAATGGACAGAGTAATAAATCAAAATGATTGATGGTGTATCTCAACATCTCGGCCTAGATCTTGGGGGATAACTTTGGACATATCATTTTACACGAATAGCGGGATTTATTAAAACGTAGACCGTCATCTGTGGACGTTGTTTAAGCATGTACGAAATCAGAATATACCTTTTTATAATATAGATAGATGATAATGATGATTATTATTATTTATAAGTATCAATTCTGCTAACGCCAAGTGACGTAAGGTTTAACGGACGAATTTTTATATTTTGGCAGATTTTCGAAACAAAAACTGTCAGAACGTCCAATTTATTCCTCGGTCAAGCTCGGCGATAATGAAATTGACGTTCAGGAAGATGATCTTCTAATCATATAATTTATTAAAATTTTTATTGCACATTGTTCAATTTTGATCGTAAAAGTATGCTTTAAGTACATTAATTATATTTTTTTAATGTTGAAATGATTATAAAATCGTATTTTCATATAAATTGGTATCGTAGGTAATATGAAAAGAGATTAAGATGGCATCGATTTTATTTAGTTCCAAATATTGTATAATGTTAATATTCTCGTCTGTATTACCTTTTGAAAAACCTTTTTTTTTTTTTTATTAAATCGTATTTTGGTGATGATGGTTTTTTTACTTTTGTTACAGTTTGAAGAAGACAATCATTTATTGAGATTGAAATCTTCGTTTATGAATTATATATTATGTCAGATAGTTTTACATAACTTTTTATCAATGATCATTGAAAAATATGAATACACGTAGAATGGCGAAATGTATGGTTAATTATGGATATCTTTATGTACGAATATATTATGTAAGTATGAATATAAATATATGATTATTACGTTATTTATTTTAGGTATATTTGTAACACACAGTAAAGTTTAGACAGATGAGTTAAGATGATGAATTATACCTTACAATTCGTTGATATGCATAATTATAAGACACCTTGTATATTTTAACGTTACCATACAAAATTCTTTAATACGACGTAAGTTTTAAACACTTTATGGGCTAGTTAGAAATTTACATATTTACAATTAGTTATTTAGGCCTACTACACATTGATATTCTGTAAAATTTTTCAAATCCTTGTGTCAAAATTATACCTTTAAATTTTAAACTTCGAATAATATATGAAATATAGCTTTGCAAAATAAACAAATTCTGCTTAAAAATATATAAATAGTCATATATACGTGAATTAGTGTTCAAATTCAACTATATATTATAATAGTGAACATTAAAGCTGAATACACACTTATAAAAGGCTATCAAAGGTGTTTCAACTATAAACCAAAGTTATATTTTATCTTATTTATTTATTTAAATAAACTACATTTTTAGAACTGGACGCTTCACAAAATCACCTGTAGGTAAGTATATAAATAAACAAAAATGTTTGTTTACACAAATAAAAATAATTAAAGTACGTCGATAACATAAAAAATTGTAAAAAAACTTATGGCTAACAATGTAAAAAAAATAATTAACACAAATAGAAATTACAAAATGGGCGGGAATCGACCTCTACCACGATACCTATTCACTTTAGCGACTACATATTACAATATGTCATTCTCGTATTAACTGTTACGTAAGTTAAGAGAGAAGCCAAAGTGACTAGCATGCGAGTACACGTGGTAGCTTTTACACAAAACTTATAGTTACAAACTGAACGTAATGGCACTTAACTTTTAAAACATATCTACTACAAAAACTTTAGTTACAACTGTCATAAATGCTGCCAATTATAATACTATAATGGGAAAGGAATCTCCCAGCATTTTGCCAAAATAATTTACAATCGTACAAAAATAAAAATAATCCAAAAGTTATTAGTAGGTACATAAAGTATGTCCTAAGCTTAAGTTACACGAGTCGTATGAAAATATAGTTATTGCAATCCACGTGTGCGCGTGAACTTTGCTTGTGGTATTGTGTATATGAATATTGCGTAAGTGTGCGTGCCTGTCGCAGCGAGCGTGTTCTCGCTCACACGTACAGAAACGACAACACAACCAAGAGCGACGCGCCCTCGTGAATTGCAAGAACTATAAGAAGTTATCTCCTTAGATTAATATATATAAAAATTACATACAAGAAATAATTTAGGCGTATCTACAACGATGCCTAAACAATGTTACAAATCAGTCATTTCTTAAAACATTAATGTTTGATTTTTTTTCCAATTCATTAATTCCACACCATTTACAAAGAGACGCATTCTGATAAACACACATACTCTAAGGACAATTTTTTTCTTGTAATACCTAAAACAACTCTCCTCAAATTCACATTTGTTAAGGTTTTGGGGTACGATAGAGATATAAATAATAATAGAGACCGAAGATTGAGTTGCTAAATTGAAATATTCTGCTGTGGGGTTGTCTAAAAATAATTAATTGCTTTATTGTAACGAACATGATATTTATATGTAGGTGTATCATTGGCCGACACTCTCTTGTTATTGGCTAAAATGGCTCTTCACAAAAAGGAACGCACGTACACGCGGTTATTCTGTCGTATTCGCTCGAACTAGTTGATTTTATAAATTCTTTATTCACGTTAAACATACATCAAACACTTAAGCAAGTAAATTATCTATGCTTGAACTGGTGGCACAGTCAGTAGCAATATGGATTCAAACGAACTCGGCTCGCTCGTGTAGGTACGAGCTTGTTATAAATGCGTCAACGCTCGTACGAGTTGCGCGCGTGGCAAACAACGCGCCTATACGCACCTATGCGCGCTTCCAAGAGCCGCACCGAAAATACGCTAATCTGAAACCGCCCTTAAGGTGATTCACCACGATGACCAAGTACGTATTACCAGACGTAACATTAATAACAAACAAATAATATTCCAATTTAGCAACTCCAAACCGAATGCGGTCGAAAAAAAACCTCCACAGAACTGTCATAAAAAGCGCGAATGTAAAAAAAATCACCGCGCGCTATCACAGGCTTCAGTTCCTAAGTCCGGTGGGATCGCGGCGTCACAACACTTAAATTATTCGTTAGCATTCACGAAATAAAACACGCTGTTTAATAAGGCATTTCTAAGCTTGGTCTTACTTGGGCACTCCAAGCTGTCAGGATAAACTCGCCCTTATTGCGGGGGCGTAGGGTTGGGGGTTGGGTGGCTACACGAGCCAGGCGTGGCGCTAGCACCAGGATTCCTCGTGCGGTGGTCTGTCGTCATCGGAGTCCCCGTACATGTCGGCCAGCTTGCGGAAGCGCGGCCCGAAGGTGGACAGGTAGTTGAACTTGAGATCCTCGTCGTCGGTACCTGGGAGGGACAAGAGATTTCATCATTTATTACGTGCTAGCGACCCATCCCACCCATTTAGCCCAACGATTAAAGGAGCGGACTGAAAACTAACAAGGTCGCAGGTTCGATCCCCGCCCGTTGCACTATTGTCGTACCCACTCCTAACACAAGCTTTCCGCTTACTTGGAGGGGAGAGAAGAATGTTAGTCAAGTTCATCTTGGCTAATATTCTTTAAAATTAATAATTAAAAAAAATCTTGGTTTCGCATAGGCTAATTTTAATTAATGCTACTCAAACGAAATAATAATAATTATTATGTCTAGGTATAGTCAAAAAACAAAAAAAAAATCTGTTGATTTGATCGCTACCAAAATTAACAGGATCACCCAATGGGGTAATCTGAAGATTGCCTGAAAGTTTCATCAGAATCGGTCCAGCCGTTTTGGAGTCCATATCGGACTCGACGTGTACACATTATGTGTGTACATAGGTGTACACACGTCAATACAGATCAATGACTAAATCACAAGTGATTTTCCTAAAGAAAAAAATTATTGAGCTGGTTTATTACATTTACGTTCTAATGAAAAACAACGTGAATGTAATAAAGAACGTTTAACCGAGTAGAAATTTTTATAAATTATATTCGTAATTGTAAAAATCCCGGCTTTAAGCTTTATTAGTGCATTTAAACATGCAACCCGCTACACTCAAAGAGGTGGTGGCTTCTTTGTGGTTTTTACTCGACATGCTCTGGATATCATCCAAACCGAAATATACTGGCATAATGTTGTGAATTTTCAGCTATTTTTCACCATTTATAAGTACTAAGTTAATGTTGATGTAATAAAAGCGATACAACGTTATTTTTTGTTGATGAGCAAACTGAAAACATAAGAATAATGCCCGTTTTCAGCAACGTTCCCTAAAGGTGTGAGTCGACCGCAGACAGCAACGGCAGACGTGTCGCCGCGACACTACTGGTTTCTACGTATTTCTATGAAATACCTTCCGTAGCTAGCGACACGTCGCCTGCATAGAAATACATAGAAACCAGTAGTGTCGCGGCGACACGTCGTCTGCTGTTGCTGTCTGCAGTGGACTACCAACTCACACCTAAACTACTACGGGCTAACTAAGTTAGGTGACGCTTTCTGTCAATTTCGTTTTCAGGAACCTTTAGGGAACATCTAAAGGTGGAAATGACATTGGATAAGGGATTGTATTTAGTGGCTAAAGAGACGCCTACTTAGGATATGATTTAGGTATGGTTGGTGACAATGGATGTCAGTGACCTAATCCATTGCAATAATTTTAAAATCATGTTATATTAATGTCCTTACAACCTGTTGAACAACTCTGCTGCTATCGCCAAGCATTGTATTAAGTTCTCATTAGATAAAGGTGGTGTAAGATCTGTGGCGATCCTTTCAAGTGACCTACATATTATGTCCAACACTGGACGCCTTTCAGTTGAAATGGTGATATCGATGTTGATGACATAAGGCTGCAAAGCAAACGCCCAGTTAAGACGAATAATGTATGGGGTCTTTTATCTGGCTTATCCCCACGGAAAACATTACGTCATCCCTATTACGCAATTTAAACTTCCCGCTCATTACAACAGATTTTAAGACTACCCGCTTCCAAGAGATTATAAGACTACCCGCCTTTGCGAGCATTCGTGTCTTAAACATCCTACACGCGAGCTGAACAATATATTGTTATAATGATAAAATACAACTTCGCGAATATGAACGGAGTGAGATAAATCGACTTAAATGACCTGAGAAAAGTTTTAAGGTATTATCTAAGGTGTTACTACACTCTTCAGGGTATGATATATCTGAACATCGCAAGAATATGTTTAAGAAAGTATGCCTTTGAACTTTTCTGTTCACTTTTTCTATGTCAACAATTTTAAAAGGATACCAATTTCCAAAAAGTCATGATTTTTTTATTCATCAATCATCATCATTATTATCTTAACATGTTTCCTCGCAGAATTTAGACCATATTCCACCATACTGGCCAAATGCGGTATCGCAGACTTCACTCATTTTTAAGAGCTTTATGAATATGTATTTATGAACTCTAAGGTATGCCTCACTCTTTGCTAAGTGAAAAGTATAAGTTTATAAAGTGAAAGAAAAGGGAAAGGATAAGAGAAAGGAGAAAGTGGAAGAAAACAAATTATTAACAACTAGCCAGCGAGCCGCTAGTATTCCAGTCACCTTAGTACGAGTAGTGCCGTAGATCGTCTTACGAGTCGATGTCCAAATCCCGGACGGTTTTTTTTAAATAAGTAAGGATTCAGGGTAGGTCACTTTTTGCTGAGTTAGAAGTTGAAGTTGAAAAAGCGGAAGGAAAAGGAGAAAGTGGAAGAAAAAAATACTTACAACTAGCTAGCGATGACAGCGAGCCGCTAGTGTTCCCGTCGCCTTCGTACGCGTAGTGCCGTACGTCGTCATACGGGTTGATGTCCGGATCCCGGTCAAGGACGGACTTCTTGTCGTCCAAGAAGCCGGATATATCTGGCGCCGCTCCGACTATACCTGTATAAATAAAGGGTATATAAATACAGCCACTTTTACAAAAAAAAAACCGAAATCACGAATCATATAATTCGCTTAGTGCGCGATGCGGACTCGTGCGATACCTTGCGGTTCAATAGGAGAAGATGAAAAAGACGGATAATGCCTCAATCACCCAAATGTTAAAGATGCAAGTTGAAAATTGTAAGGTCGACAGTTCGACCACCACCCATTGCACTGTATTATTATTTCCACTCATTTTTTCCACGGCTATTTATATTTTGAATCTTTAGATTTACACACTTTGTTGTAGGCATATTTTTGTACATGTTTCGTGGAAAAATAAAAAAAATTATCCATCTATATCAACACAAGCATACTGTCGTACCCACACCTAGCACATGCTTTCCGCTTATTTGAAGGGGATAGGACGATATTAGTCAACTTCAGGTTGCCTAATATTCTTTAAAAAAAATCAAGCCTTCCCTTATTTGGAAGGGAGAGGAGAATATTAATCAATATAAACTTATTTAAATTTTTTTTATGGATTTACCTGGCGCGTGCATAAATCCAGGATCCGTGTCTGGCGGGGGTCCATCATACATTTGTCTCAACACGTGTAAATCGTATCCCGCATCACCTTCGCCGCCGCCCTCGTCTTCATAGGCGATGATGTTCTCTCTGATATCGTCAAGTTCCTTCTCCGCCCACGCGTCTGCTCTTTTCCGATGTACCACGACTGCTAGCAGGAGGACTATAAAACAATAATTTTATTAAATACTAGCTTTTGCTCGCGGCTTCGCTCACGTTAAATTCGATTTTTAAACCCCTATTTTACCCCCTTAGGGGTTGAATTTTCAAAAATCCTTTCTTAGCGGATGCCTACGTCATAATAGCTGTCTGGATACCAAATTTCAGCCCGATCCGTCCAGTGGTTAGGGCTGTGCGTTGATAGATCAGTCAGTCAGTCAGTCAATCAGTCACCTTTGCCTTTTATATATTTAGATTGTCGAGTTCCAAAAAATGATCTACGCCTCAGGTGACCAAAGAGTTGGCGCTTATTTAGCCCAACGGTTATCTAGCGAGGTATATTAGTATGTACCTCGTTAGATAATCTTGAGAATCCTTCTTACCATAACCTGCAAACTATTTGAAGGAATATAAACATTAAAATAAAACAAAAGCTTCGTAATCCTTGAGGAATATAGTTTCTAGAGGAACTTGTACAAGTAATTCGAATTATCTGGTGCATCTTAGGACCCCAAGGCTGGCTGGTACTTTGGACAAAAAATAAGTATATGTATCCAAAGAGGCAATGCAGCCAGCCTTCTGGGAACTTTACCATCTGACGTCGATGTGGACCCTAATATTTAGAGTTTATTTTACAATGTATTATTATAATTATTCATTATAAGGTTTGTCATAATAAAAATAATGTCCCAAAACAAAAGAAAAAAAAATAATTCGAATAACTTACTGATTAAAATGGCGATGCACACAAGTATAGCAACTAGGAAGTTGGTGTCGATGCCGAAAGTGACCGCAGTGAATACGCTCTTCTGGCAGCCTGGGTCTGCGTTGTGATCTACCGACGGCCTGCCCAAATTGTACATCTATGGACAATAAAAATGGCATGTAATTAAACAGGCTTCTATTTAATAGCATTATTAGCCTCTAAAAATGTACATTGTCCTCTAAATTACTCAGTCAGCCACGGTTACAAGTTAAGTTAGGTTGGGGTCGTACATAATGTATTAATCTGTTGGCCAAGTTATAAAAATTGTGGCTCTTTATTTGATGCTTTCTTTGGAATATTTTGTGGCTATTGTGAAAAAAGCGAGTTAGTTTATTAGAAGCTTCATCATTTTCCCGTGGCTAATTTATAAAATTAGAAGCTAGGTTTCGTAGCCAAAAAAAAAATTCTGCAGCTCGACTTATTGTCCCAATAAAAATTGATATCTTTAGACACTCTGCTCTTTTTACCCGACTGCGGTACGCAAAGGAGGGCAATGTGTGTATCAGTCTATGTATGTATGTAAGTGGCGCTCTGGAGACCAAACGCGTGGGCGGATTTTGCTGATTCTTATGTCAATCGATTTGTGTTAATCTAGGGAGTGTCACTGAACACTTGGTAGTAATCATAATTCAAAATGGCGACCACCAGACGCTATATTGTGAAAAAGAAAAAAAAATGATAGTCGACGAACTATGTTAAGTGGGGTATCATTGAATAAATGTTTGAAAATCATTGTTAGATTTCTTTGTTCATTTTTTATTTTGAATGACTATTTACGATTTATGATAATTTAAAGTTTTTTTTTTTCATATTAAAAAATGAAACAATATGTCACCCGGACCATTATAACGAATCGATTGACACTTCATTTATCAAAATCGACTCAGCAGTTTAGGCGCTACGGTGGAACATTCGTAAATAGCGACATACATAGAGTGATGAACTCATAACCCTTGCTTTTGGTTTTGCTTCCCGATTGAAAGGAATTGAAAAGACAGTGAAGGTACTAAGAAAATAAAAATACAGTGAAGGTACTTACAAAATCGTTGTATGTGAAATTGCTGATGCAGCCCATAAAGTGGGTGTTCGTAGGCACGTGCTTCCATCCAAACGAGCGCGCGAGGTTCTGGAGATCTATGCTGGCTCCACCGAGTTGTAGTGGACCGTTCACTATAAAAAAATATTAATAAATTCTTCGCCTTCATCGAAGTTTGACGACATCCCTGGCGCAATGGTGAGCGCTGTGGTCTTAAAAATGGGAGGTCTCGGGTTCAATTGCCGGCGAAGCAATTCGGGAATTTATAATTTTTAAATTGTCTCTGGTCTGGTATGGTGGTAGGCTTTGGTCGTGGCTAGTTACCCACTACCGTCAAAGACGTGCCGCCAAGAGATTTTGCGTTTTTTGCGTTTTTGCGATGAAGTGTAGAAACCGATTAGGGGTATGGGTTGAATATACACTGCCATACCGCTTCTAAGTTAGCCCACTAAGACTGCATCGTCACTTACCATCAGATGTAAAAAAAAGTCTTCGTCGTCATCATCAACCAAAAGATTTACCCGGCTGGATACGTGTATCTTATACTTTTACCGTCTCATATGATGGGTAAGTGATGATGCGGGCTAACTTGGAAGGGTAAATTACACTGCTACACCCCTACATAACACCGTTAACGCTAAATCCCTTGGCGACTCATCTTTGACGGCAGGATAACAAGCCACGTCCAAAGCCTCATACCAGAAAAAATCCATAGCGTGTCCGTATCCGTGTTGGCGTGTAGAAGTCCTCCTACAGGGACTTCCACACGTCGCGTGATTATGCCACTTGTATCATGTGGCTGCCTGCGACAAGCGCACGAGTGACTTTCACGTCCTCGTGAAAATTGACTACTAATGAAGCCTCAAAGCATTCATAAAGTGGAAGCAGCTGATGTTTACTCTATAAATACTTTTATTTTAACAGCAAAAATGGTCCCGAATACTAAAATATGCGTTGGAATGGAAATTAGACAAAATATTTTCGAACATTTGCATAATAATGCCCAACGGGGAAGGTGTCAGCCGAATATTTTTAGTATCCCATGATTTATTTTTAGCCATAAAATGCAGAAGAGCGATAAAATGGCAGCGTCCCGGAAAATCCTGTTGACATGAACTTGGAGTAAGGTGTCGTGCGGAAAATTAATTTCCCAAAGTTGTACGAAGCCGGTGGAAACTTTACACACGATCTCCTTTCGAATACATGTCTACGCTTAACTTGGGGAACGTTCCGAATACTTTTGGCCACGAATCTCTAATCAAACGCCTTCTTTAACTTAATATTTCAATACTCAGATGTGAAACCCTGATTTGTGTATCAAAGACGGAAAGATACATAATACAAACTCACACAGTTTCACCAGACTTCAGAACGAATTTAGGTATAAAGGTAAACCTTAGATAAGCACTGTATTTAACTTGCTTAAAGTCTTACACGTTGAACTATCTTTTTGTCTCGTGACTCCAAAACATTAGTAGCTCTTACTTGTGAGATATGAGCCTACTCACTTAGCTAATTGGAAGGGATGAAGAACACTTGCGCTCGAATGTTTTAAGCCCTTAAGGCTTAATACGAGCGCAATTGTTAACTGTCCACACTCTTATTTAATTCAGTTTCTGTGCCTTATATTCTGGAATAATTCTCTAAAAAACTGACACAGTAAGACACAGCAAAGTCGAGGCGACAATCAAGCATTATTATGATCTTATCGCTTCATGAAATGTTAGATGCGGGATTATAATTTGTTTCTTGTTCTGTTCTTCTCTACTTAAAGATAGACGTCACTGCTGGAAATTGGTGTCTGGCAGGGAGTAGGGACTACCAGTCGCTTTGGTCTCGTCTGCTTGAATCCAACGGCTATCTTTGTAGCGGATGTCGTCCATCCAACTAAGATCTACTTATTGGCTCTTCATGAGATCTATCGGTGGATAAAGCAGTAAAAGAAAATATACCTTAATTTTGGTGGTGCTGGTGTGATGAGCTTGCGATGGAATGCGCAGAATAAACCATGCATAGCTGAACGTATGGGTCTCTTGCAAAGACTTCCATGTATCTCACACTTGTGTCTCCGGCGGCTCCCTAAATATTAGGTTTATTTTATTTACCATTAAGTATTTCTCTAGGTCCAGTCGGTGCAGCGAGGCTCATACACGTCGACAACTTGCATCTATCCACGAACATCTCTATAGAGTTTCTCATGAGGATGATCTCTATGAGATGCGGTTTTCCATCGGCCACTTCAATGACGCTGTTGTTTAGACGCGTTGTTCCCGACCCGTAGTTGACCAGCAGATTTGGGTAACCGTCGACTAACTCCAGAGACATGAAATCTGTAACAAGTAATACTGATTAAATTTCAATGAACACTATAGATGGATCGACAATTCTTGGATTGGATGGATTCTGGATAAGAAAGTAGACGACTGGGTTTATTATGAAATCCAACATTACGACCACAAACGGTCAAAGCAAATGAGTCCATTTGAAAAAGAGCATAACAGAACTGCATTCAACATTGGATTTTAGATTAGGAAGGGGATACAATAACTTTGTGGTTTATTTTTAGATAAAATAGGTCTGGTAGATCATTAAAATACACTAAAAATAGAAAGGGACCCAAGATAGAGCCCTGCGGGACATCCATTACAGCAGATGAACCCAGGGACTTCACATCATCAATGCATACCTTTTGAGTTCTGTCCCTAAGGTAAGAGGCAATGAAATCAAGTGCAGTGCCTTTAATGCCATAGTGGTTCAGTTTTAATAGCATGGTTTGGTGATCAACACAGTCAAATGCCTTAGAGAGGTCAGAAAAATTTAGGAATATTCTTAGAAAACTTAACTGGTAACCTTATTATTTTACTGCATGTGATTCTACTTACATAAAACAAAAACTATTTCCTAAATCATAAAACCGCAATGGACTCAAAATAGCACACCACGATAAAGTATTTGTTAAAAAATTTATCACGCTATAATTTTTTTACTGTCGCACCACACTACTCTATTTAATTAACACCATACATTTCACAGAAGCTGTAAAACCGTTATGATACCGCAATGTTAATGTGCAAATAACCTTAAAGTCAACTATCTTGGCTATAGTTCAAGGAATATAAGGCGGCTTTTAGTAGTTGGCTCAGTATACGTAGTTTTGTAAGCAGCTCATTATCAGAACATAATACACTGTCCGGAATAACAAATATGGTACAAATGTAAATAAATATTTTGTGTTAAAATATCTGCCTCGAGTCCAGAAATTCACTTATGTATTTTCTTTGCATAATATTATGCAAAGAAAATACATAAGTAGTTCTTCTGTAACTGCCTCGTTGGTCCAATTTTCTTAGGACATTTTCGACTTCAGAGGTTCCGGGTTCGATTCCCGGATCGGCCCGATCAAAATATGCTTAGAATTTTCTTATTTTTTGATACAAAAGTTATTTATTGAACGAAGTGCTAATTTCATCAGGATGTCGGGCCGGTTTACTATACAAAAGAAAGATTCTCAAGTGTCTAGTCATAATGATTTGTTTTCAGTTATTGCTTTCCAAACATTGTTTCGAAACGATGGGAAACTTCTCGTAATGAAAAGTTAATATACCCTTCTCCTTATAAGGTTGACATATGAAATTGTTTTAACATACGCCTAACAAGACAGCTCTCTATGAATTTGTAATAAGTGTTATTCTTTGGTTATAGTCATCTATACTTAACTAGCACACAACCTGGCTTCTCACGCGTGGATCTTTTAAAACTATCTTCTTATTATGTTTGTACATAATTTAGTATTTTTGTTGCGCACAATAATCTCAAAACTACTGAAGAAATTTTCATCTGGTATTCACTAAGGAACAGCCTAAATTGAAATGTGAAAAGGTTTAAAGGTATCCTTACTGATATTACATTACACTAATATTATAAAGGCGAAAGTTTGTATGTGTATGTGTATGTTTGTTACTCCTTCACGTCACAACCAATCGACCGATTTGGCTGAAATTTGGAATGAAGATAGCTTATACCCAGGATTAAAACATAGGCTACATTTTATCCCGGAAAATTACAGAGTTCCCATGGGAATTGAAAACCCTTGATCCACGCGGACGAAGTCGCGGGCATCGTCTAGTTTATTATAAATGCAAGTGTGTTTTCTTGTTAGTTTGTCCTTTAATCACGCAGCAACCGAGCAGCATATTGACTTGATTTTATGCATAGGTGTGTATAGTGTAGGTGAGGATGTGAAGGACCGGACCTCCTGACTGTAGTCGAAGACCCATGCACGTAGCATGTTATTGGTCAAAGATCAAACCCCACAATCCAAACCCAAAGTGGGTCTAAGTTAGGTAAGTGGGAGGTTCGACGGTGACTGACCCCACATTGAATTGGAACCCCCTTTCCAAGTTAGTCCGCTACCATCTTAGACTGCATTGTCACTTACCATGTCACGAGATCGCAGTCACGAACTTATATAAAAAAAAGTTATCCTCTTAAAACGGGCACATTTCCGTAACGAGGCCACAATAATTATGTAATCCACGAATCGTAAGTAACAGTGTGGAAAATAGGTATTTCAGTGGGTACTCCATCACGCAACCGCCGCTTCGCTTTCATAAATCATATCGTGCAGCCTGTCAGTCATTACGTGGATCATTAAAAAATCATTACAGAGCGGGACGGTGCGACGTGCGGTGTGATTAGACCTTTATATGGCGAACTTACTAATCAAGGGAATTAATTTTCTTTGTGTGATTTGATTATTTTCTTTGATTGGATGGTTTAATATCCACCTTGGTATATTAAGTACGGATTATGATTTGATAGAGTGAATTAGTAGACTTGGCTAATTTATGACTAATTGTGAGTATAACGTTTAATCAACGAACAGATCAATGTTTTGACAGATTTTTAATACAAAAACTGTTAGAACTTCTAATATATTCTTGAGTTAAACGTTAATCTGCGATGGTGAATTGGTCCTATGAAACAATTGTCCAGTTTATTTCTTTAATTCTAATCATCAATAAAAAAAACTTGTTACCAAAAATCGAACTAGAGACATTTTGCTTAGAAAGCATTAACGACAATCCAGGAAGACTTCATAACTCACATTAACAAAAATATGCCTATTTTTAGTCCATCTCAAGTTCTTTATTCGTTGGTTATGTACTCAAAGTTCTATTCAAATCAACATAAAAACATCCTACTCATACTATTACAGAACAATCGTGGTTTTCGTCGGAAATCATTATTCAAGTCGTTATGCCAATCAACCCTGACATATTTATCGTTCGAGGGACATTGTTGAGCTTTCTTTAAGGTCAATTTCAGTTGAGATTAGGGCTGTGGAAAAGTTTCGATGGCTTGAGAGTTTCCATTTGTTTGTTGTATATTCGTGTCCCATAAATCATGTAATTTTACTCTACAAGATCTGATATATTTAAAGTCGAAAGTAGGACCCTTAGAAATTCCGTTAAAGTTTGTCAAAAAGTGAATAAAATAATTATTTTTTAAAATTTGTATTGCCTTACATTTTTTTGCAATTTTGTATTATTTTATGTCACATTTTTAAAATTAGTAATAATTCCTTGCAACTTGTCAAAAATAATAACACTTTGTTTTGATTTGGATAATTACTGGCGATCCGCTGCCCTTTGGGCGTTGCCTCTTCCATCGCTCTCTCACAACCGTGACAGTTCGTCCAATTTCGGTAAATGCAGAAACCTTCGCCTTCGGCCAAAAACTTCAGCCCATTTTGGCCGAAGGTGGTCAAAGACTCAAGATTCGGTCGAAAACTAATCACTAACTGTAAGGTCAGATCGCAGTCAAGGGCCATCTTGTCATCGAAAGTATTTTCCACGTTTGTCACAACCCTATCCGACACTTGCTTAGTTCACTCCGGTTGGATGCCAATAGTTTCATTGTGCAAACCGTAGCAACTCTACACCGGATTGGAACCGACAAAGGGAAGATTACAGTCGATTGAGACATACCTGAACCTCTTAAACTTTTCCTTTTTGTAACACAATAGAGGACGCTTTGTATTGTGCGATGTTTCACACCCTGTATGGCGATATTTGCTGCAAGAGGATTTTAACACGTTATCTCAGATAATATCTGGTCTTGAACAACCTTTGTATCGTATAGCTGCTCGCGATGCGGCAAAACGAAGAGGTTATGATTTTAGCAATATATGTATACTTGTTTGTTTGTGTTCACGTATATTCCACCGAGGTGCTTACGTTCAATTTTGCATGTTAAGTGGCAGGACCGAATACCCAACTCGGAAATACTGCGGAGAGCAAAGATTAGCGGGATTGAAGCTATGCTCATGAAATGTCAGTTGAGATAGTGCGGACATGTCGTTCGTATGAATGATTCCAGACTTCCTAAGGCCGTTTTCTACTCAGAGTTACAGGAGGGAAAACGCAAGTCTGGTGGTCAATTATTACGGTACTAAGACGTATTGAAGCGCCATCTCATTTCTTGTCGTATACCTAGTGAGAGGTGGGAGGAACTTGCGCTGCAGAGGCAGGAGTGGCAAAAATCGGTGGATAAGGCGGTTGCGTCCTTTGAGGAGCATCGGCTAAAAGACATCGACGCTAAGCGCCTCATCAAAAAGACCCAGCCAAGAACCTCCTACCTCTATACTTATAATGCATTGGGCCAGTTACACTGTGCCCCGTGCAACCGGATCTTCCAAACCAAATTTGGTTTCGCTAGCCATATTCGCTCTCATAATCGGTTTTAGCCAGGGCCGCCGTTGACGGACACGTCAAGGAGGATCGTATATTATATATTCCACCGTGGCTCCTCTACTGAACCGGTTTTGATGAATCAGGCGTCAATCTATTCGTTATTATGGTCCCAGTGACAATTTATACGAACAAATATCACACATGTTGGATGGATGGATTGACATGGAGGTTACATCTAATTTTCCGTCTTCGGGTTAAAAATTTTTTTTCCACTAAATTACCCTACTAATAGTATAAATGCCAAAGTGGGTTTGTTAGTTTTTAGTTTTTCCTTCAATCACGTAGCAAAGCATCAACGAATCGATTTGAAGAGTGTTCATAGGATATCTTTACTTCTCGGTTCTCAATTCGTCGGGTTTTTTTTTAAATTTTTTATGTAGGTTTCCCGATTAGTCGAAGACGCCTGGACCGATTTGGAAAATTCTTTTTTTGTTTGAAAGGGTATACTTCCCAGGTGGTTCCATGGTCATCAAGTCAGGAAACAATGATGGAAAAATCGAGGGAACTCTTTAAATTTTATAGGCACACTTGATATACTTTGTAGTGGCGTTTGAAGTCAGTTTTTTAAAAAGAATTTTTATGTTTATACTAGTTGATGCCCGCGACTTTGTTCGCTTGGATTGAGGTTTTTTTCGATTCCCGCGGGAATTATTTTCCGGGATAAAAAGTAGCCTACGTGTTATTCTAGTCTATAATCGATGTGTGCCAAAATATCCAAACATCCACACTTTTACATTATATTAGTAGGATTATTATCTCGGAATAACAAAGGCTTCTCAAATTTCTAAAAAGCCTTCCTTCACGCGAATTAAATCGCAGCCAAAAGTTAGGGAAACGACCGTGTAGAGAAAGCTATCAACTATCAATCACAAGAGTCAAATCCGCAATAAGCCCGAGTTCACACCGCACGCCCGAGCCACTCGACGCTGAGTGCATTCGGCACAAATTAACCGTCGTATCTGTAGCGACAAGTGTGTGTACTCCACTTAACTGTATTGCCAATTTGGCAACACGGGAAGAAATATTTGCTCGCTAGCGAAAGCTTTGCCAAGGCGCAAGTGTATATTTCTCTCAAGATGTCGTGTATCTAGTTATTGCCTCTTATTTGATCAAATGGCCCAATATAAATTTCAATCCTTACTAATATCCTTACTAATATTATAAATACAAAAGTGTGTTTGTTTGTTGATTTGTCCTTTAATCCCGCTGTAACAGAGCTACGGATCAACGTGATATTTTGCATGGGTATTGGGTATACTTGACTTGGATACTAAACCTAAAACAATTTTTTTTGAATTTTATGTCTGTCTGTCTGTGCGCGCATCACGTGAAAAATACTGAAGGGATTTAAATACAATTTGGTATAGTGGTAGCTGATACTCCGGGTCAATATATAGGATAGTTTTTATCCTTAGAAACAGTAAGGTTTCTCCGTGATATGGGATAAAAGTTTTTGTCCATTTTACTCCATAACTCGGTCAAATCTAAACTGATTTTGATAATTTTTTCTTTACTATAAATTGTGTATATTAGAAATATTTTGTCCAATTTTGGTGATGATCTACTAAATATTATCGGAGATAGGGGGCATAACTTCTCGCAGATAGTTCGCAGTAGTAAGTCACTCTAAACTTTTTCCACACGGACGAAGTCGTGGGAATCAGCTTGTTAATTATAATTAACTAGCTGATTAATATAATTATTAATATAAAATATTTTAGTACTACCAATTAGCACCATTATTGTAAAGCCATATAAAACGTAAAATTTATACGATATCTCAAAAGAAATATCCAATCTTTATTCTCAATTTGGCAAAGCTTTTGCCAGGGCATATTTCACGCATTGCAAAATTGGCAATACCGTAAAGTAGATGGCAAACATTCGTAGAACTGTTAATTTATGTTGAATGTATGTACTGTAGTGTGTGAGTGTGTACGCACTTGATTTCGAGTGGCGCTGGCGAGTGTGAAATGTGGTTTGCTAGTGATTTGGTTTTAAGTGACTGTGGGTTATTTGTTTAATTAACTCAGTTACCTAGCGGTTAATACCTAGCAACAAAATTATGTTTTATCGCGTAGGTTGTAATTCATCTACCTACATAAATAATTACATTTTGAGGGGCCAAATACTCCACAAATTTTCGAGGACTTCCGTGACGCAATGGTGAAAATGTAGTCTTATAAGAGGGTGGTCTTGGGTTCGAATCCCGGCAGGGGCAATTTTGGAAATATATAATTTCTGAATTGTCAGATCTGGTCTGGTGAGAGGCTTTGGCCGTGCCTACAACCCTACCGTCAAAGACGTGACACTAATTCCACTAATGATTAGCGTTTTCCAAGCTAGTCCGCTTCCATCTTAGACTGTATTGTATAAAAGCATCAGGTGCGATCGCAGTCAGGGGCTATCTTGACAAGAATTAAAAAAAAACACTGAACTGATCTTGACGAAATTTGATATAACTTACCTTGGAGATATTGGCTAATTGTTATTTCGGAAAATAAAAGGGTTAAAATTGAATCCCAAGTCTTAACTGCTCTTCCGACGTCTAATTTTATTATCAACTTTCTATACATAATAATATAGAATGCCTAGCATCCAGATATGAACATTGTCTTATAACGACATGTTACTTGCGGTAGGTACAATATATTAAAATTCATATGAGATTTCAAATTAATCAAGCCTAACGTATGGGTTCTTGGACATGAGGTCAGACGTCCAAAATGATTAATACATTGGTGGGGACCTGCCATATTTAATCCAGCCTTGCTTGACCTAAAACCTCAAAACGACGTTAATAACGATATTCGGCAACTAGTTTAATAAAGGTATATAAAGTACACTTTTTCGAATTAATCATAAATAATGTCATCATGAGCAACCTACTCCCTCCTCTCTACAACCTCGTCTCACTACTGAGCGCAGGTCACCGTCAAAGACGTGCCGCCAAGCGATTCAGCGTTCCGGCACGTTGAATCTATACTGCCATACCCCTTCCAAGTTAGCCCGCTACCGAGATCGCAGTCAAGAACTACCTTGTCATTGAATAAAAAAAACTTAAGATATTTCGTAAATAACTAATGACCCGTCTACAAACTCTGTTTATTCGGATAGAATTTCATCTATTGTCGTTTTGAGTTTCCCTTCTTTTAACTACTTCAACTTTCTCTGACTCTCTTGTTATAGTTCACTAGCTGTTGCGCGCGACTTCGTCCGCGTCAATTTCTGTTATTATGATCGCGATTAAGAAGTTTTAAAAATAATATATTTTAAATATTGAAAATTTTTCCCGTTTTTGCAACATTTTTCACTGATGCTTCGCTCCTATTGGTCGCAGCGTGATGTTATATAGCCTAAAACCTTCCTCGATAAATCTACTATCCAACACAAAAAGAATTTTTCAATTCGAACCATTAGTTAGCGCATTAGTGAGATTAGCGCGTTGAAACAAACAAACTCTTCAGCTTTATATATTAGTATAGATAAGGGATATCAGATCAGACGCATACATAAGTAGCAATAGTGTCACCAATATAAATTAACCTTAGGCCTGTAAGTGGAGAATCGGGGCGGTTCCATTCGTGCTCAAATTCGGCCTATATGATTAATGGTGCCTTAAGTAATCCAATAATACTATCTTTTCAAGGAATCTATGCTACACCCGCCATTACACCGTGTTTACTTTGTGGACTAATGTGTATATGGGATAATGTGTTTTGGCTATTCATTAACGTCTAATGTCAAGGTTACCCTTGTAAAGATATGTAATGGATGGCAAGGATGCGGTTAAGTGATTTTGTTTTTATACCTAAATGAAATGAAATGAGTTTATTCAATGAGTTCAACCATAAGCCTATCTCATAATATATTTTTTTTATTTTTTATTATGAGAGAGATGCGCTTGACGACAATCAATGATGGAAAGCATTGATAAGGTTTAGGTTGGAGCGCGCTTGCCTAGAAAATGCCTATTCACTCTTGTCTTGAAGGTACTAACACTCAGATTATACGTGGCCGGAAACAGAAGCTGGAAGTGCGTTCATACCTTAGCCGTTCGTTTCAGAAACGCGGAACTGAAGCGTTTCGTATTCAATTCGAATTTAAAAAAAAACACTAGTTTTGTGCCTATTTAGTTGTTATTCCGCTTTGTTCCCACGTTTTGTTTTACTGCGACCACTTGACATAGAGAAGGGGTAACAAAAACTAATGCAGCAACGTTTTGAGATGCGGTAAACACAAGGTCACGTAGAATAGGGCTTGGCGTGGGTCGGGCGGGCGTGAAGAGATATTACAATAGTAATACTTTTTGTTTATGATAACAAATGCTAGGGTCTAAGACATATCGCACTGCGGCAGATTTTAATGCTGTTGTTACGTTTTTTTTTTTTTTTTTCAATTTATCTGACTATATAAAAGACAAAGGTGGACTAACTACTGATTATTAACGCACAGCTTAAACCTCTTGACGAATCAGGCTGAAATTTGGCATACAGATAGCTATGAATGACGTAGGCATCCGCTAAGAGGTTTTTGAAAATTTTATAGCAAAGCGGGGTAAAACAGGGGTTTGAAAAACGTGAGCGAAGCCACGGGCAAAAGCTGTTATTTTCATAAAAGGGGTGGTTGTTAAAAATTTACATCTCACCAAAATGGTGGACAATTTTGTGTGCGAATTAGTGATTGTGATAATGTGGTCACATCGCCGTGAATAATGTTCGGGTCATCGGACCAAGTACGGCTGGTCCAGCAGTCCAGCAGACGTTTAAAATACAATTGACACAATGTGACAATTGCAATCGCTTTTGATAGAAAAAAAACACCAATAGAGAGTAGGCCACTACTCTCTTGCTATTTTTTGTTGGTTGGCTATTGACTTTGCGGTGCAGGAAGAATACCGTTTTAGGCAATTTATAGCAATGATATTTTGTCCCAGTAGTTCAAGTCTAAGAATTTAAATGCAGTTAAAGTGGAAAAAGTGTCACTAGTTCTGAACTAATCTGTTGTACCTATGATATTATATATTTATAAAAAGAGGTAGATATGTGCAAGCGTGCCGTAAATGAAGCATGTAATGGCAGATACTTGTCGTAATTTGTCATGCTATTTAACAATGAACTACTCTACGTTCGGCACAATTTTTTCGCTTGTTTTGTGAGTAGATATATTATATAACTCATCCCAAGTATAAATCATTGGATTTATACTAGGGTTTTTTTTTTTTTTTTTTATATATGTCTCAACTTAGAGACTCGGTTTTTTCTCCGATATGTGTCGGAGTTTTGTGTGCCTTTTTTATTTTATTTATTTATGTTTTACGTGCGTCTTATAATAGTATATTACTTTTAGATTTTCATATACAGTGATTAGCAACAGTACACAAGCGGTTTTTATGCATGTTAATATTTATATTCAATAATATAGGTACAACATTGCATCTTTACTGCCGTGTACTGTTCCTTTTCACTGCTTTTTGCGCAATTCTCGTGAAGAATTGGAGAAGCAGCTCTCTCGTCATTTTATTATTTAATATAGCGGGGATTGAGTCCCTGCACAAATTCATTTGTATTTGCTGGAGTAAGTCCTCTCTAGCTCGGCTGTGCTGCGGACAGTCTATAATTAAATGAAGGACCGTTTCTTCTATGTTTTCGTCGCAGTCACAGCCAGGATCTTCCATACATTTGAACTTGTGCAGGTACCCCGCAAATGCTCCGTGTCCTGAGAGGATTTGCACAAGGAGGGGAGTCAGCCTAATTTTGCTTAAAATTTTATACGCCTGTGGTATTGTTGGCAGAAAATACTTCGTTTGAGAGGCCGTTTCTCCCGATTTATATCGTTCGTCCCAGCTCATGATGGTGTCCGCTCGTATGGTCCTTTTTATAAAGGAGAGCGGACAATCATCATAGCTGGGCTTCGTTTTGAGTCTTGTTACGGCCTCTTTAGCCAAGAAATCAGCCCTCTCGTTTCCTGTCAGCCCCTTGTGTGCACGCACCCAGAAAAGGTTGACACCTCTACCCCTTGCCTTCAGGAGGCTTAAATTCCTCCTGATTTCAAAGGACAAAGGGTGGAAAGTTCCGGCCCTGGTTACGGTTTGCAGCGCCGACCTTGAGTCGCTAAGGATATTCACAGAGGTTTCCTGCGTCTTGAGAGCAACATTTGTTGCTTGATATAGTGCGTACAACTCTGCCTGGAAAACTGTACAATAGGGGGCTAGTCTAAATTTTTTACTTATTATTTCGACGCCGCCTTTCCATCCAGACAGAGCTGCGCCCACTCCTTCATCCATTTTGCTGCCGTCTGTGAATATCCTTAGATCAGTCGTGCCGCAATCTACCTGCGATTCCGGCGCTAATTCTCCCAGACACTGAAACTCCACGTCTGCTTCTTCAGTGGGGTGCGGGGCGTTTAAAAAGCTGACTTTTTGTTCAACCTCCCTACCCGCTAATGCGGACTGTGGCTGTCCCCTCTTGGCTTCGTAGAGTAGAGCCGCCTCTCGAACTCTAAGGTCAAGCGGGATAAGCCTCGCCAGGGTTAAAGCCGCGTGAAGCGAAACTGTGCGATAAGATTTGACAATTTTTTGTGCGAAGCCCCTTTGTACTGCATTTAATTGCTTCTGCACTGTCAGTTTTTCCGCAGCTGGAGCCCAAGCACTGGCCGCGTACAGCACAATCGGCTCTATCACCGAGACGTAAATAGTCCTAATGATCTCCGATTGTAGTCCCCAGTTTATCTTGGCTGATCTAGACAACGGTTTGTATATATTGAGAGCCTTTGTACAAACGTAACTAACGTGGCTGTTAAACGTTAGTTTGTTGTCTATGATCAGCCCCAAAACCTTTATCTCCTTTACTAGGTCGATGGTAGTTCCCGCCATGCGTATGAGTGGGGTGTCAAATTTAAGCTTCTTCGTCACTATCATGGCATTGGTCTTATGTGGCGCAAACTTCAGTTTGTTTTGCACTCCCCACTCATACACATAGCTCAGAACACGATCGGCCTGTTCCTCGATTTTGGAGATCGAATGCCCGGAGAACACTAGGACCACGTCATCGGCGAACGCCTGGCAGTACGCGCCTTTTTCGCCTATCCCGTTGAGTAAGGGATCCAAAAGCAGATTCCAGAATGTGGGACCGGCTATAGAACCCTGCACGCATCCTTTTGATGTTTGGACGGTGTATTCATGGTCGCAATAACGGACTCGCACACTTCTGTCTTCAAGGTAACTAGTTACCAGTTGCCGTATGTTTTGTGGGCATCCTTTCTCCTCCAGCCGACACTTTATCGCAGGCCACCAGGCACTGTCGAAGGCCCCCTCTATGTCCAAAGAAACTACTACATTAATCAATTTGTTTAACAAATTATTTTTAATGTGCCTTACCAGGTCATAGAGGGAGTCTTCGGTACTGCGTTGTGGCATGAAGCCGTACTGTTTTGGGTTTAATTTCGGCATTACGTGCCATCGAATTCTACGAACCATCATCTTCTCCAGTATCTTACCGAAGATCGATAGTAGCCCTATGGGTCGGTATGATTTTGCATTGTTATAATCCGACTTACCCGGTTTCCGTAGGACCACTATGGCAGCCTCTTTCCAAGATACTGGGAAGTGATGTAATTCGAGGCACTTGTTAAAAATGGCCAGAAGTATCTCCGTGTGGGACAGCAAGGCTTCCGAACAAATGTCGGCCGTAAAGCCGTCAGGGCCCGGCGCTTTCTTCGGTTTGAAGGTACGAGTCGCGTTTAGAAGTTCATCCCTTGTGAACATTGGATCCTGCTTATCATTCTGTTTAAACTCGTCCGCCCCCCTGGCTTTGTTTCTGATTTCTTTATGCTCTTGGTTATCATTTTTCTCTAAGTCCGGGGGAAAAAAGGTTTCTGCGAGTAATTTGACCGAATCTTCTGGTGTTTGCAGGATTCCATTGCTCACAAGTGGTTGATCCTCGTACCGGTTTGATGTTTTTCTGATCACACGGTATACACCATCCCATAAGCTTTCTCTGTCTTGAGTGCCACAAAACTCCTTCCAACTCTTAACTTGAGCACTTGAAGTTTCCTCATATTTTTTCTTTGTTTGCAGGTATTCCCCGATTACGTAGTGCTTCCTGTGGGGTGCAGCGCAACGGATCCTTCTTCTCTTCGTCATCATCTCCTTCTTTAGCTTCTCTAGTTCCGGATTCCACCAAGGTAAGTGTACTTTTTTATTTATTTTTATTGTTGGAATAGCTTTTTCGCATGCCTCTGTAACGCTTCTTACATATTTATTTACTAATTCGTCTAATTTATCTTTTGCGTTTATTTTGCTAATTTCTTCAGTTTCTACTTTTTTATTTTGTAAACCATTTTTTAATTCCTGCCTAAATCTCTTCCAATCTGCTTTTTTTGTATTGTAAATTCTTGTTGACTTTGCCATACGTTTTTCTTGATCCTTTTTAAGCTTAATATTAAAAGTGATGGCATTATGGTCCGAACTGGTCATCGCTTCATTTACTTTCCATCCAGTTATGAGTCCTATTAAATTTTCACTGCAAGCAGTCACATCAACTATGCTTTTGTATTCCTTATCATTTCTTACGGTGTAAAAAGTCGGGACGGTGCCCTCGTTCAAGATGTTCAGGTTCATTTCCAGTAATGCTCCAGTAATTTCTTTTCCTCTTTGATCTTCTCGACTGCTGCCCTTATATTATACTAGGGTTATACTAGTAGGAATGCACCAATTAAGGACTGATGCAGCTTTCCTGCAATCGACCAGCTGGTAACTTTCGGAACCTTTAAAAAAAATTAGTTAAAATACTAACCTTGAACATCCAACAGCGGGTTGAACCTCAGCGGTCCGACGTAGAAGATGAGGCTGTTGCTGGTGTGTGACGTCACAGTCAGGGTGATGTGGCCCTCGTGGCACGCGGGGGGTGAGGGGTACATCGCCCACCCGTCGCCGTGGAAGCCGATGCTTGTCTGTTCGCAGTGGGGGCCGTTCCAGCCTTCTGGGCACTCGCATTTGTCAGCGAAAGGTGTTCCTGTGGGAAGAAATTTATAGAAATTCTGACTCCTGATGGTCTGCGGGAAGCGCGGCGGGTGATGCGGTCGGCTATACACCATGTGACGTAATTATCGCCTTAAGATCAACTACGTCCTATGATATTTTTTTAACATTTGAGGAGCGTGGAACAAAAACCGATAAATCACTTCAGAAATTTTTTTTTCGGAAATTGAAAAATGTGTCTAACTCTATGGCTTTTTAATTTAAAGATGAACAATAGTTATTAGTAGATGTTGGCAGCACTGTTTCGAAACCTTAATATCACAGTAGTGAGTTCGGAATCTGTTGAGATAAAAAAAAAAAAAAACAAAAAAAAAAGTCAAAATGTGCTTTATCGGTTTTTGTTCTGACGATCCTCATTTTTAGGGTATTTGGTTGGGAATGAGTCGACGATTTTTGTTATAGTACATTAGCTAAGCCAAACTTGGCTTATGCTCTCCTTTCCCCTCTAAATGAGCGGAAAGCTGGTATTGAAGTTTGTACGATAATAGTGGATGGAGGAGATCCAACCGTCGACCTTTCAGTTTTTAGTCCGCATCTTAATCCGTCGAGGCTATAAATACATAGGTTTGCTGTCAAGAATATATCTCAGTGGCAGCCCGGATTTGCGAAGCTAGCGCCAAATCTTTCTGTGGTCGAGTTGGATTGTTATTCTTTCAGACCAAGAGAGAGAAGGAATAGAAAGAGTTGTTTGCACTAAAATATCTCCTGCACAATTAGCAGATAAATAGAGTTTTTTTCATTCAATCAGTTCTTAATTAAAAAATAGCACCTTTCCTGGACATTTTGTACTCATGCAATTTTTTTTAAGAATGTTAGTCAAGCTGAGCTTGACTCATATTCTCCTCTCCCCTCCAAATAAGCGAAAAGCTTGTGCTAGGAGTGGGTACGACAATAGTGCAACGGGTGGGGCTTCAACCTGCGACCTTTCAGTTTTCAGTTCGCACCTTTATTGAGCTATTGAGTCTTGCAAATTGTACATTTTGTAAGGTTCATTTCACTAACATTGGAATCAGATAAATAATGTATATTTAGTTCATAGTCGGACCTACTCGCACACACGAAGCGACGTAACAGATCAATATGATAATCGTACGGCGATGTAGGAATAATTGTATCTGCTTTGTATGCCGAGATGTTAACGCGTCTCGACACTTTCAATTAGGAATAGATACATATCTAGTTCATGTACCTATCTCTTCAGAACTATTATTTAGGTGTAGTAGTACATAGTCTCTGAATTCAATGAAAATGGACGATTTTCATTGGTTTATGTTTTTCGTCTTCGTGACACAATTTATGTATTAGTTGCGCATGTAGGTGGCCTGATCTGCTGGGAGGTTTTGGTCGTGGCTGATTACCACCATACCGATAAAGACGTGCCGCCAAGCGATTTAGCGTTCCGGCGTGTAGAAACCGATTAGGGGTATGGGTAGACTCTACACTGCCATACTCCTTCTAAGTCAGCCCGCTACCATCTTAGACTGCATCGTCACTTACCATCAGGTGAGATCACTTGTCAAGGTCACTTGTCATCGAATAAAAAAAAAACCTATCTAAAATTGATCGAACTTACCTCCGTTCAGACAAATAAGCGGTTCTTCAACATCGCAGGTACATTCAGACTCGACCCTGGCGGAGACTCCGACAAAACTGGTGGTATTTGTGTACACTGACAGCGGCACGTTATTCTTCATGAGGACATTGCGACAGGAATCCTCACACTGCTCCTTCTCTATGAGACACTCGTCGATCTTCACCATGTATATCCTGGCTTGGAGTTCTTCTTCCAACTGGGTACAGTAAAAAAAATTCAATGTCAGAAGATACTACATATAAGTAGCTGTTTCCATAAAATTTTAGACCCGTACAGCATTGAGTTTTTAACCAATGAAAATATGGTTAAAAATATGGTACGGTTGTATTTTAAGAGACTTCCAATTAAAAAAATATCAAAAAACTAATTTAGTCATCAGTTAAACATATTACAGTACAAGTATGAAAAGAGTAATACCCTTCTAATATAATTGAACGTCGTTAAGCAGAAAACGACCAATGGCTTTTTTTATGCGAAAATGAGTGAACGGTATTTTGGCGATAAAAAATGGCTAATGTTAGCTACTAAAATATACTATAAGCTTTATATTAGCTAATAAAATATACTTAAACTTTCGTTAATTTTTTAACAATTTTGGTCATTCGAAGCAGTGATAAAAATACCTAAATCAGCTCATACCTAAAACTGGTTTTCTGGCGCTGGTCGCTTTCTGCTTAACAACGCTCAATTATAGAACGAATTGAAAACTAGTTGAAAATTAAGACTGTTAATAATATTGACAGAATATTATTAAAATATGCTGTATGTTTAAAAAGAAACGAGGCTGAGTATTAAATTATCCATTTATAACGCCGTTCTAAATAAGTACGGATGCAATGAATGAGTTATTTCAAAAGAACATCAAAACAATGTCTTTAGGAATAGGAAAATTGACATGTAATATTGTTATTTTTTTTCTCAGTTTACTTTGCAAACCTTGTAGCAAATACTGAATTTTACAGTATTCCTTTTACATAATATCCTCCACTAACGATGTCATTAGCAAGTTCCGTTGCGATTTACCCGTGCGCAGCGGGAATTCTTGAGCCTTGTGATGTGCATTCGGATGACTCTAGCGCCATTTTTAATACAAACATGTAGAAATAATGTTTCGAGAGTAATTGGGTGAACTACATTGTTATTTATAAAGGAAAGGTGTAAGTTTTCATTCTGTAAAGTTGTCATAAGTACGAAATACGTCATAAGTAAGAAACTAATTTCGTGCCACTAATTTCGCAGTGTAAAGTCGACTTAAGGTATGTTTATCATTAGAAAATATTATTATCAAGGTGCAAAAGGCTAAAGATCCACAAAGATTATTGCGCAACAGAGTTAAGCCAAACTTCCTAATTCCATGAGCCGAATACATCGAAATAATTCGTCAAGATTAGGATAGCGTGTCTGCCATATGTCAGACTCGTCAAAGGAAACACGCGCTAGGCATGTAATACAATATTTTGGGGGAAATGTAGAAATAGCATGTCATTTACATAATACATTAGCGGTAATGTGTCAAATAGCCGGGAATGTTTTTATAGCGTTAAATAAAAAGATCAATGAGAGACTCATAAAAATAGTTGAAACAAAAGAATACAGTTTGAACAATAAACAAATATATGATTAGACCAAATAATCTCAAAATAATATAATTTGAATTGGATACTAATAAAAGATCAAGAAAAATATGGAATAACATTAAATAAGAAGATTAAAGAAATATTCGCTTTTAGGTAAGTACAGTTTATACAATAAACAAATATAATATGATAATAAAGAACTACCCAGTCTCATAACAGTATAATAAGAAATTTAATTTGAAATGGATTCTAATAAAAGACCAAGAAATAGGATAAACCCAGTTCTTTTTGAATAATTATTATCATTATAAAATCGTATAGCTTACAAAATCCAGAAGCAGTGTATTGATTCTCTAAGAATGATTGCATCACTGTAACAATCGGAGTGGCCTCTGATTGGCTGAATTTATGGCGTTCTTGCTGCATCAATGCATTTTAACCAATAGCTGGAGAATACCAGCCAATCAGAGGTCATTGCGATCCTTACAATGCTACAATCAGAATCGACACATTGGTTTTTCTCACCAAGAAAAATATTAATTATCGCAAGAAATACTAGCTTAGTATTGGTGGGCCGGTGGTGGGTTGGTGGAACGAGTAGCATTAAATAAAGTGTTGAAAAAAACAAATACGATACCTTATCTTGTATCCCAATGACCATGCTATCTAATTTCTCCGCTTCAAAGTATGGCGACCCGTGGGCCGAGAACCGAACGTCCAAGAAAGCGTCCTTCACAGTCAGTTTGCTGAAGACCGTAAAAACATCTACGTTGTCCATAGACTTGTTATACAGCTCTGCGAGACGACGATGTAGCTTCTCCTTTTTACTCGTACCCTGAGAAAAGAGGATAGCGATAAGAATTTGATTATGCACTCCCCCCACGTATCTCGAAATTATCTTGACATAATGCAGAACAACTGTCGCAAACTTGTCATCGGCAAGCTTTTCTCCTTATCTATTCACGAACTGAATTCATTTGGATATTTTTTTGCTTCCCGATCCGGTTGTGAATTGTGATAGGAGTCGTAGGCTGGCCTATTTGCGGAATTAAGTTTGGCCAAACGATTAATTTTTCCATCCAAAGGGGCAATGCTCCCAGATGTTAGAGATTTTATTTAGTTTTTATTTTAGTATTACCCTAAGGAGGTTAGGTAATTACCTAACCTCCTCACACCTAATTTCACTCCTGTCACCAATGGTTATCTGGTAGAGATTGCTCTATTAGCAATAAGGCCGCCTTTGCATGCGTCGTTTTAGATGTATTCAATTTTTTTCTTTTTTGTGTGCAATAAAGTTTTTATCTATCTATTAAGCAATTTCCTAACATAGGTTTAAGTTAATTTTAAAATTATTTAGTCAAATTCATTTGTATTGTATAAAAAATGAAATGTGTAATAAAAAGTATGAAATCAGTACCAATAGACTTTATTGAACTATCTCAAGTCATTATAAATCGTCCGGCATCAATTTAACCCGTGAAAATATTATCATTTTATTACCTATTATTATTTATCAATAGGCAGCCATTAATTGATCCTAGTAACTAGTACAATACGAATTCTAGATAAGGTGCGAAATTGAAAAGGAATAGAAAATAGAAACGAGAAATTCAAAATTGTCGGATACTAGTTTTTACCCACTGCTTCGCCTCCACCATCTAGTACATAATCCGATGTAGTGATTCCTATACAAAATTGCCAATTTCCATTTTTTCGATTTTCAGTTGTTCTTTTGTGTTTGCACTATTTTTTATTTTTAAAACACCCTGTACTTATTTGCGCGAATAAAGCAGAGAAAAATGATCAAATCGGTCAACCCGTAACCGGGTTTTATGTATGATTATGATTATTAATATAAATTATTATTGTTTATTGTTGGCTCTTTATTGAAAACTACGCGCAATTTCATGTTTCCCCGGAGGCAGTGGGTAATCATACAACATACACAGGAAACAAAGTTTAAGTAAATATTGTGTTGTTTAGGGCTCTATTGAACAATACTAAATACTAAATACTTTGTTTAATTTTGTGAGTAAATATTAATTTTTGTTTGCGGTTTGGTCGTTTTGTTTAATCTGATGGATATATAAATGTATTAGATTAGACAACAGTCACTGCACCATTTTTGTTGAACTTCCGATCTTACAATGAACCTGCAATCTCCTTTTATTCTATCTGAGCAATACCTTGGATAAATTTTGCAAAAAAAAAAAAACAGATATTAGGTACCCAAATTTTTGGTTCAAGTGTCAATTTACCGAATATAATATTTAAAAAAAAAAAACACAATTTTTGTTGAACTTCCGATCTTACAATGAACAAATTATTATTATATCTAAGCAATTATAATTTATATACAGTTACATAATGTAATTAATGTAGAAAGATCAAGACAATCGCTCGAGACCCATAACTTCATCCAACTTGACCTTGGCTTGTCTTACAACCTATTAGGAACTTCGTGCGGAACTAAAGTTCCAGCTTAATGTTACATCGAACTTTGCTCCAAGTCCCAAAGTTCCTAAGTCCACCTTATCCACATTGTATTAGAGGCTTAATTTTAGTAGGTATTTCTTACTCAATATTGGCTTTTGCCAACAAATCTGCAAGGTTTCAAATGGTTTGCGGATCTGGGAATTTAAGTTCACGGTACAATCGGAATATTATGTACGTTTACTGTTATCGCTGCGTTAATAATTCTAACGGTTTTTTGGTTCGGATAATTAATCGCATATCTCCTTATAAACATTTATTATAAACATTTTAAAACCCCGTATAACAAAACGACCTAAGTGCAACTCGGACCTGCAACCGAAAGGTTCCATACCAACGTATAAGTGTTATATAGTTCTTTCAACTTACGAGGGCGCGTGGCTCATGGTTGTGTGCGACTCGAATTTGTATAAGTGTGAGTGAGCGCTTGCTCGCGTCTGAATGCTCCCACCTAGGCTCCTGACAGGCACGCACACTTACGCAATGTACACGATGTAACCACAAGTAAAGCTCACGCGCCCTCGTGAATTGTAATAACTTATAACACCAGCTATTAATTATTTATTAAGATCGAGCAAATCGAGCAGATATCTATTACTGTATCTACCTATTACGGTATATAGATACGGCGGAAGAACAGGCGGACGGCCTGCGGTGGCTTAGTAAAATGAATCCGTTGGCACCCTTTGGATACGGAACCCTAACAAAGGGTTGTCGTAACAGGTAAATAATAGGCTAAAATGGCCTCCGTACTTATTGCAAAATATTTTTTTACATCGAGCTAAAGTATCTAAATGAGCATTTAAATTTCAATTCCGCCAGGACGAAGTAATCTCAACAGCAGCAAGAAGATAAGTTAACCTCGTTTTCTCATATCGGTTTCAAGGATAACAGGGCTGACTCTTTCAGCCGTCTTCTGCCTAAAAGGAGGTTAAGTGAAAAAACATGATTTTGAGTTATAGGCAAAAAACGTCTCCAATAAAAATAATGTTTCTAGAAACATAAATTATTATTAAAAACTAGATGATGCCCGCGACTTGTTCCGCGAGATCTAAGATTTTTTGAGATCATGATTTAATAGCGCTCTCTTCGTTAAACAGAACATTTAAAAACTCTATTTTCGAAACGGCAATAAAAAAAATAATACTAAGTATACTTAATATTATAAATGCGCACGTGTGTTTGTTTGTTGGTTTGTGCTTCAATAACGCCGCAACAAAGCAACGGATCGACATGATTTTTTGCATGGGTATATTTGAGGACCGGGAGACTAACATAGGCTACTTTTTATTCCGGAAAAATCAAAGAGTTCCCGCAGAATTTTTAAAAACTAAATCCACGCGAGCGAAGCCACGAGCATCAACTAGTTGTGTTATAATGTCAAAAACCCTTATTTTAAGTATAAAAAAAATTGTCAAATACCCTATTGTCATCTTACAGTGTTAGTCATTGGACAGCAGCCTTAGCGGAGGCATTTCCAAAGTGGATCGAAGAGATTTGTCGAACTTCGACCGGAAATCTCTTTTCACTCATTATATCGAATTGTACGAGGCACTCGTATGCATTTTTCAGATAACGGCTGGAGATTTTTAAAATTTATAAATCGTTTTGCTTTGTAAAATTCAATTGTTTTTAATGTTTATTCTGATTTCTTGCACCTTTTTGTATCTTGTTGATAGCTTGGAAGTTGTAAGTACATGTTTTTAATATGTTCTGCCGATAAAGTACTACAGCGCTTTTTTTATAAATCTAACATTTTAATTAATATACTTATCTGTTCAAATTCCGAAAATTGTGAAGTTTTGCAACAGTGATTTAAAAGCTACCGAAGATATTTGTCATTTTATGATTCAATATTATGTATTCAAGTGTTATTCAAGCAGAAAAAAAGAATAAAAAAATATTGCATACACAGGGTTTTTTTTCATAAAGGAGATGATTGTGGTCCATACAAACTTGGGCCCAATACTGAACAAGGATGAAAAATGCTTTATTTTGAAGATTTAGATGTTTGCTATTTACTTAAAAACTCGTACTTCTGCAGACCTTGGGAGTTTTGTTTTATTTCTTGTTTTAGATTTGTAGGTTATGTGAAAAAGACGTTCAATATTTAAAGTTCTTTTAAGAAGTATTGTTTAAATACTTTAAATAAATGGAAAAAGTATTACGGGAAGATGTTTTTCTTTTACTTTTGTAAGTAGTATTAAATAATATGAAATAATCCACGAAAACTGTTAAAACACCAAAATAATATTCACAAAGCACAAGACACAATAAAACGGAGTGATTACATTCTCTTGGGGCACACAGTTGCATTAGTACTATATTAGTCTGTGGTTAATTAAACTAACATCCATGAAAACGTTCCGTTTCTACTAAAGAAAAAGCATTAGGTTTCGTACTTAGTTAAAAAAAATGTTTTGTATGATTTTCCTGAGCTGTACATAAATAAAAACCATTCAATTATGTAAGTAATTTATCGATCTATTTTCTCCATATTTTTATATAACTGTGCGAAACCCCGAGTTGGGCCCAATTTAGTACATCTCCTTTTTAACCGACTTCAAACGCCACTGCAAAGTATAAAATAATTGTAGTGTGTATAAAGTAGGCTAGTGTCTCACATCGGTTTCATCGTTTCTATTTAGGCCCGCCTTACTGCCAGCATCGCCGCTAGAATCACTGGCATGGCAAACTGCATCGGCTTTCATAGTGTATTTAGAATAGATTTTGTGGACAAAAGTTGAACGTAAAAGGCACACAAACACATAATACCATTCGAACACGTGTGATAAGTCCCGGCTCAACTTAACCTGGTTCACTCATACGTACATCAGCTTCGGGGATAATAAACTCCTCCGCGGTGACGTTCACGAAGCGGATCGACCCGGACTTGTCCACCGCCTCCTCGGGAATCTCCTTGATCGTCACGTTCACCGTCGCCTCGACCGAGTGGAACGGCACGAGTGGCTCGTTCTCCTCAGTCACCTATTGGAAATCAAATAGAAAAAGATTTAACTCTTTCCAGTCGACGCGACGTGTGCAACTTGACACGCGCGCTAAAGCCACCCCCAGATCTCGTACGACCCAATACAACATGTAGTATGTACTGCAATACATTGTGTAATACAATCCTACTAATATTATATATGCGAAAGTTTAGATGTATGGATGGATGGATGGATATTTGTTATCTACTCAATCACATAATTATTTGGCACAGCGATAGATTATAGTCTGGAATAACACAAAGGCTACTTTTTATCCCGGAAAATAAGAGAGTAAAAAACTCAATCCACGCAAACGAAGTCGCGAGCATCAACTTATATGTAATACTCGTAATATGTGTATACAAATATTGCAGCCATTAATAATATAATTATGTCAATGATTGCAGCCTATCGCAGCGCAAAAAGCAATGATAAATATCTAATACCCTATGTAATTCCCACTTTTAGATTCAATTTCAAGTTGGATTTAGTTGAATTGCAGAGTACGTAAATATATTATAGACTTAATTGGGAAAGATGTGCGGGCTACCACAAGTTTCTATGCCATTAGTATACTCAGCGATTTAATTGTCCAACTCGAAATTGTAAGTCTGCGGGTATTCTTTAGAGTACCCGCAGACTTACGATATTATTCTGGACAACTAAATCGTCCAGCTATATAACTGGACACCGATCGTAGGTATCAGACTCAAAATTTCCTTCCGAATACGCTCACAATACGTTTAGACTCTAGTCTGGCCTTACAAAGAAACCTCATACAAGTAAATGCATGCAAATGTACACGCAAATGTACAAACATGGAGTGCACTCAAAAAACATAACCCTCCATATATATAATGAAAAACTCTCAGGCATGCAGTTTCCTCGCGATGTTTTCCTGCTCTATTAAATGTAGTGACACTTGTCTAAAATACACATAACTTCGAAAAGTGCGTGCCTGAGTTTCGAACCCTGGGCCTCCTGTACAAGAGGGCTCATTTTGCAACAACTTACGTATGATATTTTTGGTGTATATTATATGGCTAACTTAAATTAAACAATATTCTAATATGAGTCCCGAAATCTGAGGAGTTCCGGGTAAATCGGGACATTTGGCAGCGCTACGTAGAACTCCAGCCAGTCGGTCAGGTCACGCTCAACATTTAATTATTAACTTTCCCGCAACTCGGGACCCAAGAGAACTGGCAAATATAAATAGAACGGGAGCCGGCGCACTCTTTTCAGTCTTTATTAATTTTTCAACTAAGCATAACGATAGTTCTTTGGCATGAGATCCGAAAAATTAAACGAAAAACATTTCAAGCATTTCAAAATAACTTTTTCTTAAGCTTCTGCCTTTTGTTCGAAGAAATAGGTTAGAATTTTAACGTTCTAACTTTATAAAGGTGAAATTTAAAATAAGTTAGATTGCATTGAAAGAGGAGAACCTCATAAATAGGTTTACTTTGTTTGGCGTGTTTGTGAAACTCACAAATAGAATAGCTTTATTTTTAAAGCTTAGCTATTACTGTGAAATAAATAATTGTAAAAACTTACAAATTCTACTAACGGTCAGTCTAGAATATTATTTTTACATAATATTAAGTATTAGTTGGTGCCCGATTCTTCGTCTATGCGTAATAAGATTTTCAATAGCTTGTGACATAATATCATTTATAGAGAGAGGAACCAACGAAAACCGAATATCTGCCTGATACTACCCTCTTGCATTAGACTCTAGTTCATTTTGGGATATTTTATTCGGACTTCTAGTTCATTACTCTAGAAACTAGAGTAATGAAGAATATTAGTGGAATGAAAAAATGCTCTTTTTATATCCTTGGCGAAAAGCCAGCGTTATCGTCTTAGTAGGTATTTTAAACTTACGTTAAACCTAAGAATATAGGTTCCATTTGGTGTGCCTTCTTTCATAGTGATCATTCCGGTGTTGCTATGCACGTCGAAATACGGACTCCTTTGTTCGTAAGACGGCAGCCACATAAACCGTTTGTCCGGAAGGTCCCAATCATCTGGATCGTTCACGAATACGCGCCCGATCTCCGTATCTGGTGCTTCACCCTGTACAAAATGTCATATGTTAGCCTGTTATAATCCAAGAAGATATTACTCGTATATATTCAAAACCAACCTAACTTCCTCATTAGGCTATGGTATTTCTGATCGAGTCAACGTTTTCGACAAGTTGTTTTCTATGGAACTGAGGATTAAAATATATATGCAACCACGATAGATTGATTGCGTTGGAGTTGAAAACTGACCTGAGTTTGGTCACCTCGTGTGGTCACACAGGCTGTAATCTATAGAGCATACTTACTCTAGTTCGCGTGTAAGAGTGAAACGAGCGACAAATATGTCCTGACATACAATCTCGTTCCGTCTTCAGTCAGTCAGAACAAAATTAGAGTTCGATCTATAGATCCGCAGTACCCTGTGAATCCACTGTTTTTTTTTTACTTTTTCAGTTAAGTTCGAACGAACATCTTTCAGAAACTATTTATTTAGCATTTGGTATCAACAACTCGGAACCAGAAAAACAAACTAAAAGAAATCGATAGAACGTTGTTAATTCAAAACTCTATATCTGAAATACAGTGTTTTGGATTCATTGGATACACACTCAGAGACATTCATTAAATTACACTACTCAACAAATTTCGAACTTTTTTTTTTATCTGAGTTCCTACTATGTGATAATTGTTCCTTGCTATTGACCTAAGAGAAATGCATAAATGAAGTTTTTCCATCACATCTCATTTTCGAGATAAAAGGGTCAAGTCAAAAATTCAATTTTCTTAGAAAATGAAGCAACTACATTAACTTTTATTGATGTTTTGATGGAAAAGGTGAAGTTTTATTAGTAAAGCTGATTGCTCTTGTAGTAATGGTAGCCAGGAGTACCTCTGACATGGCTCCAACAGTAATCTACCAGCATAGCAGGTTCCCATCTTCCTTGAAGACGGTTTTCGATTGCAGCTACATTTTGATGAAAGTTATCCTCATGTTCATTGCTAAATTAACCATATTTTCGAGAAGAAAGTCGAAATGGGAATGGAGGAAATGAAATGAAGGAAATTTTAATAAGATTTTGCATCCCATTTTATGGTAGCAGTCCAACATTAGTTTTATTCTTTCCCAGAAGTGAGCGGTTTTGTTGAATATTTTTTCACGTCAAAAAAAAAATTTAAAAGCTTGATTTTCAATAATATTGTTATGGGTAGATGTAAAAGATGAATTTTTAATCAGTTTTTTATATCTAGACCTAAAAATACGCCCACTTTGATTTTTGATAATCACGATTTTCACTGTCTCATAAACTAAACTTTTCTAAGTTTCTGTTTTCATTAAAATTTAACTGGGCCCTCAAGAATAGGCAACTTTTCGGAATGTGGCTAAGGTTTTCTAACTGATAACCTATCGGCATACTTAATATTTTGTTTAGATTTCTCCGAAAACTCCTTTAATTGTGTTAAACAAAAATAGAAATTCACTGTATGATTCGTTGGTTCAGTCCTTCCCGGCGTACCAAATGGCATTTTTTTTATACTTCCATCCTAACAACCGTTGAGATTCGTATTAGATATTAGCCAGCACACATTAGAAACCCACGTCTTATCTACATTTTTCACATTTTGATTAAAATTAGCTAAATAATACTGTTTAAATAGGCCAAAACCTGACTTTTTTTTCTATTTTGGCGCAAATTTTTCACAAATACAACAAAACTAATTAAAATTGTTAACACACACCCATAATATTTTAAAGATTATCAATCAAAGTAACTTGTAAGCTATGTTTTGTTTGCAAAACAATCGTATTTTTAAACTACCCGCATTTTAAAACTCGAAAATAGGTGAAAAATTTAAAAGTGATATTTCTCTGCTTCTAGACGTGATATCAAAATAAAATGCCTACATATATTTATTATTCGTCAACCTCAATATGAAGCCATATGAGTGAATTCAGATATTTTTTTAGTGTTGAGTAGTGTTATATTCATGAGTCTTACTGATTAGAGATCGAATGCAGCGATTAGAATTTTAAATCATAACGAAATAAATATTAGAAAATTGATTTCTAGGTAAATATAGCACATCGATGTAAACAAGTTGCGAAAACAAATACTATGGAATGCATAAATAAAAAATATCACGCCTTTGTAACTGAAAATAACAAGTTTATAATAAATCGAACTCAAAATTATAAAAAGTTCAAGTAGGTACTTTTCTGCGAAAATAAAATGAAAAGTTCGAACCTAACGTTTTAAAATATAATATTTTCGATGTTATTGATTTAAAATATTTAAATAACGACGACTCCTAGTCTATCGACTGTAGTACTCTTAAAACGTAGTTTTTTTAGTTCTAATGACTTCGCAAGTCTAAGTTTCATAAGTTCAAATAGTTCGGTGACCTAAATATTTTTTTATTGCTTAGCAAGTTTATAAATAGATGAAAACGAATTTATTACAGTATGTTTATATTAAATTCTTGGGAATACAGGGAAAAATACGCCGTACGCGCTTTAGATGCTTTTAGTACCATTAATATGCTTTATTGAGTCAAATTGTTAAGAAATGACGCACCGATCGCTTTCAACAAGCTTTCAACCTTATGTCAACGAACCTTTATTAAATTCGTATGTATAAAAGGTTATAAGCCTTTCAGTACGGTAATTTGCTTAGGTGTATAATATCAAATTATTCCGGGAACTCGTTAAATCAAGTTATAACTAAGTGTAGTACGCTTGTACTATACGGCAAGTTTGCTTATTAGTTACCTACTTGTAATGCATATTGAGCGCAGGTAGATTGGCGTGTTCAGGAATTGTAGCTAGGTAGGGTATGCAACTATGCAACAGGTGTTATCATTAATTCCTTACTAAAATTATAAATGCCAAAATAACTGTCTGTCTGTTTGTTAGGCTTTTTGGTATAGATACCTTGAGTGGATTGGACTACTTTTTTATTTTTATTCGATGACAAGACGGTCCTTAACTGCGTTCTCGCCTGATGGTTAGTGACGATGCAGTCTAAGATGGTAGCGAGCTAACTGGGAAGAAGTATGTCAGTGTACATTCAACCTATACCCCTTATCGGTTTCTACACCCCATCGCACCGGAACGCTAAATCGCTTGGTGGAACTTCTTTAGGGTGGTAACTAGCCATGGACAAAGGCTCCCCACCAGACCAGACAAGAGATAATTCAGAAATTATAAATTTCCAAATTGCCCCCGCCGGGAATCGAACCCGAGACCTCCCAGTTATAAGACCACAGTGCTCACCACTGCGCCAGTCGTCAGAACCTATTCACAGATGTAGACATCTACCTATCGGTTGACAAGACGACAACGCGACTTGTAGGGATTTTACTGACTAGCAGGGATTTTAAGAGACAGGGGCCTTAATTTAATAAATTGCGCCCAAGCGAGCGTTTGTTTTCGGGAAAGTTAAAATAATGACTCGTTAGCCCTAAAGCTCTAAACTTTTCTAGTCCAGCTCTGTCGAATTTGTGGGAAAGTCCTCGCCTCATTAACCGGAGCGCGCCCGACTCCGTGAGAGTTGAATGCGTTGCGGTGACCTTTGAATCGCTTTTATTTACGAGTAAAATAGTTAAAAAAATCGGCCAAGTGTCTTGTTTTGTTGGTCTCAGTGAGGATTAATCTAAAGGTAGAATATCTTTTTCCTCCACATGAGTTCAGACTCCAGACATGCTCTGGGTCAGTTCACACCGAGACGCGACGCGACGCGACGATGCTCGTACTTTTGTCGATAGCGATATAAATATAGAACCTTTTTACTACACAATAAGGTACAAATTTCAGTAAGAGCACGAAAGCGACCTATATCGGTTCGTTACGCCGCCCTGCGTTGCGCTGCGCAGTGCGGTGCTGCAGAACGTCTCGTCGGTTACTACAAAAATTGAGACGCGACGATGCGATTTGCCTCAATATAGAGCCTCTTTATTACACAATAAGGTACTTTCAGTGAGAGCGCGAAAGCGACCTAGTTACGTGTCGAAGTATGCCACCCTACGCCGCGCTGAGGCTCGATGCGTTTCGCGGTCTCTCGTGCTTCTTCAAGAATCTGCGCGCATCGTCGCGTCGCGTAGCGTCTCGTTGTGAGCTGACCCTCAGGATTTATTAAACTAGTCTTTCTGAGCAATAAATACCGACATAGTTCAATACAATCAACTTTGTATCTGGGTCCACTCTTACCCTTTAATGAATTAACTTCTTAATAACATGGACGCTTAGTTTGGTAAAGGTGGAGTAAGGAGTCGTTAAGGCATCTTCATTAAGAACGGAACGCTTCTGTCGCATTTGCGGGCAACTCGTCGCCTCATTAACTTAGTCGGGTCCCGACCCCGCAACTTGAATGCGGGGTTGCGGTCTTTGATTTATTTGAAACTAGCGTATACGCCTGCGTTCCACTCGTAATCGTACAATATGAACGAATTTAAGCAACCTTTTAGATGCAGCAGTGAAAGATATCGTAAGTAACTAAGTACAAATATAAGTAGTGGATATATTAGGAGGAGTATTGGATGAATCGATTATGGTGAATATTATGTTTTATGTTTTACAATGTTAACGATGTTATTGTTAAAATTAAGGTCGGTAATTAATTTATTAAGTAGGGCAATTTATAATATGGTAGCAGTTTTATTTATATTATGATATAAAATAGAGTAATAAAAATATTATCACTACAAGAATGTTTTTTCGTCTTATTTAAAGAATTTGATTGCTAACTTCATACATTACAACAAATGTTCGCGTAATGTCTATATTAGAGTTACCTACATTTCTTCAGGTTATTATTGTATTTTTTCAGAATAAGCTATAAAGAAATATAGTATTCTACAAAAAGAATAAAAAATAGACAAAGATAAATTTTAAAAAGTGACGAACTTGTTTGCTATTCGTTTTAAAATTGCAAATAAAAAAACATTCCATCGAACTGAAATATAGTATTTTTGCGTACTATATGTTTCTTCAACCCAGACCTGAAATATATCTTTCAAATGTTACGCCATCTACCGGAATTCAATATAACTACGCAAAGATCACTTAAACAACTGTTATATCTTTATAGAGTTCTACTTCCTTTGAAATAATTTAAAAAAAAATAGCGTCCTGGTACGACGTTATGGTCATCAAGCGATAGTACACAAATAAAACTTGAATTTTCAAGTGAACTCTTAAACCGGCCTGCGGTTCCATTCCATTTACGAGTACACTCAAATTTATTATACGTTTTAGAAAGTAAAATCCGGTATTCCGAAGGCCATACTAAACTTATATCCGGAGTAAAACCACTGCTACTGAGGAAAATCAGGGCAAGGCAGTAAAAACCGCCTCCCCTCTAATCCCAGTTTACGCGTACGCACCGCACTAAACCCACTTTCATTAAGGCAAAATTAACATTTTAATGGCCATATATTATCGAATAAAATAAGGGTATTATGACAAAGGATTATAAGCTTATCGGATCTATACGCAGCGCTTAATTATTCACGGACAGTCGGACTCACGTTCTGATTCACGTTCCCATCCTAATTTATTGCTGTGAACAGTCAGAGAGCTGTCATATACTAGAGTAAGCGCCTTTTTCAACATCTATGAGTAGACTTTACGAAAGATGTACACGGTGTTATGGCTCATGAAAACACTTAATGCCTATAATGAAATTACAAACGCCACTTATCTCGGAAACGATAGGTAACAATTTGGTAACCCATCACGTCCGAGATAAGTTACCAATATGACAATATTGTCGTATTGTCTAACTTACCAACATTGTAATTATTATTGAGCACGCAATGCATCGCGAACAGAGAACGCCGATACCAACATAAGGTACGGCGCGTCGCAAGCGGCGGTTTGTAGGTACTTAGGCTGAGTGCTTTGAACTTTTGATAAAGTGCTGATCGCGTGCGTATTACATCCCTGTTTTATGTTGTCATTTCTCATTCTCGTTCTCTCATCTCTCGTTTTTTCAAAATCAAGTTGTCATAGGTATTTACGCAGTTTCACATGTTGTAATTAATTTAAAAAGAAGAAGAATCATGTACTTAATCATTAAATAACTGAAAAGTAGTTTCAATTTTCGTAAGGGAGTGCCATACACCCTTTATATTCACTAAGAATGTTACCATTTACATCTTTGTATTTTATTAGGTGTGGGCGCTTTTTCCATGAATGAGATCTGCTGCTCTACAGTCTTAATGTGAAGGGCTTTCTTGAATATTTTTGCTCTATAATTGCGTTTACATATTCCCTCTAGGAACTCCGCCCACATTATAAAAAGGTACTTTGACGAGGGTTCATTGAAATTTATTTAGACAGACATGAGAAAAGTTTATTATTATTTAGATTGTTTACGTTTCATTAACATAATGAAATTCGCACAATAATATTTCTTTTAGGTAATACCTACCCATGCTTCTGCATAAATCAAAAAAGCAAAATAAAGTTCAAAAACTAAAACTCGACAATTCCCCTTAACTATAATTTTTACTTGGTTTATAGACCTTTCATTGGCTACCAAGATCGATTTTATAATGTTTGTCGTAATAAGCACATTGAATTTTTAAGGGACTCCTAATAAATAACAATATTAAAATATAGCACATACATACACCGCCAACTTCCTAAATAATACTGAGAATGTCTTGACAGAAAACCCCAATATATGTATTGGCCTGACCCAGGAATCGAACCCGGGACTTTGTCATCCGCATCAAACATGCTAACCAGTAGACCAAAGAAATTTGAAACAGTTGGAATGACTCAACGAAGCAGTTGAGAATTTAGTTTTTTTATATGAATAGCGGGCAAACGTGCAGGCGGGTCACCTGATGTTAAGTGATTACCGCCGCCCATGGACACTTGTAGTACGGGATGCACCACCAATGCGTTGCCGGCTTTTCAGGAATTTATTGGTCCGCCCCTTGAATAACCCCATATTGTAATTTATTTTTTTAAAGAATATTAGCCAAGCTGAACTTGATTTATATTCTCCTCTCCCCTCCAAATAAACGAAAAGCTTGTGCTAGGAGTGGGTACGACAATAGTGCAACGGGTGGAGCTCGAACCTGCGACCTTTCAGTTTTCAGTCCGCACCTTTAACCGTTGGGCTATTGGGGCTTTAAGTGGGAACACCGTTGAAGGGGGATGAATTAATGGACTCATAATATTATAGTGATCACAATCGTCTGTTATGTCAAAGTTAACAAATACAAAGTAGCTATATAATAAAGTAGTATAATAAATTTCAAATACTTGAAAATCTTGCGGTCGAAAAGAAAACTCCTGTCAGGGGCCCAAGTCTGCTATTGCAATTGTAGTTACATTGTCTATCAATGACATGACAATTGTTATTTTTAGCAATTGTCATGTCATTGATAGACAATTGAACCCCTGGGCCCCAAGTCAAATTGCCAAAAGTAGCAATTGGGATGTCATTGATAGGCAATGTAACTGTAATGTAACTACAATTGTAATAGCAGACTTGGGCCCCTGGACGTCCGAGTCGCAAAGTAGGAATCATAAAATTGTTTATAGTGACTTGTTAAAAGGCAATGAATCCGTCACGGCCATTGTAACAGATATTTCCATGTCTTATACCACACTTTGTAGCGCTGTTGAATTGCAAATTTTATTTTAATAGTGTCCCGGGTAATCGCCGCTTCGAATGCATGGAAATATTAGGTACAGTTGTAAGTTATTAAAATACACTCGGTCTCAATGCAAATTTAAAGAAAATAATGACTTTCAAATTTTCGCGAGCAGGAAATAGAGGAAAGTTTTATGAGTGATATTTATATTTCGGGTGTCTATTTAAACTGTCAAAAGTTGGCATAAAGGAGGACCTTAAACAGGAGTTTAAGGCGTCACATCAACCTTCGGATGTCCACTATTGGGCATAGGCCTTCCCTGGCACTAAGCCTTCATTAACATTAATAAATAATTAATTTAATTGTGATTTGTAATACAAACTGGGCCTGGGAAAATATAAATTAGACACAAAGCAATGAGCCTCAATAGTCCAATGGTTAAAGGTACACTGAAAGCTGAAAGGTAGATGTTTCATTCCCCACCTGATGCACTACTATCATACCTTCTAACACAAGTTTAAAGCTCATTTGTATGGGAGAGGAGAATGCCTAAGTTCAGCATAGTCAATATTTAAAAAAAAATGATAAGATGTAGGCCATCGAACAATAAGCATGGACAATTCACGAAATTCGAGTCATATTGTACACGTTATTAAACCTCGACGCGACGCGCAAATGATAATACCTACCTAGTATTTAACAAAAGTCATGCGAAACAGAAATAATAGTAAACAAAATGGAGCGTGATGACTTTTTTAATTAACTTAATAGATATTATTAAAGCTCGTCGCTAATTTGATAGCAAAATGTAAAATGGAATCGCACGAAATTAAATTACTGCGAAATTTTATTTCGTAACAATTTATTACACGAAGTTGCGTTATTATTTTTTATGTAGATAATAAAATGAGCGATATGTACAAGAATTTTGGCTTTGTGGTAGTCAGGTAAAAACAAATACATGAATCCAGGACCCCATTGATGGCTCATAATATGGTGTGCACACTAAACTGCAAAAAGTTAACACACTAATATTATAAAGGCAAAAGTTTGTATATGTTTGCGTGTGTGTGTGTAACATTTCAAGACGTAGTTTAAACGTAATTTATATTTGTATAATAAACTTTTATTCTTTCATCTATTTAGCTTATATAAAACACTAAAAACAATACTTAGACCAAATGTAAAACTAATTACTTTCATAGATTAATTTAATTGTTAAAAATAAATTATTATTAAAATACATTTTAATGTATTTGGCATCTATTCAAAGGACGGAAATAAACTTGATAATAATAATTTATAAGCAATAAAAGACATGAAAGATAACAAGCACCGGTAGTTATCGTGTTAACGACAACGCTATAAATATCTTTCGTCTGGTATTGACTAAGTGCTTCATAATAAAAATAAAGATGATATTGTGCAAGCAAAATGTAATTTAAGGACAGTAAGCAAATCTAGGATTTTTTAAATCACTAAAGCTTTTTCGTTGTAACATGGTGCGGGTATACATGGATAACTTAAGTTATCGCCTACCAGATTGTTTTAATCATATAAGGTTAAAATTACGAAACCAGATTTTCTGAACAAGAATAGAAAAATTTATGTCCATTAAAATCTATTGAGAGATTTTAATGGACATAAATTTGAACCCTCTAATTCTGCCGTCATAAGGAAAAAAGACGTATCTGACACACACACACGCATACACAAACATACGATTACACTCACACATACACACACGTAATCGCACACATACTTATTCATTGACTTACTTTCTATTCACACTATTTTGAAATTTGTTGTTCTCATTAGTTGTGTTTTTTAAAGTTATTATTTACTCACTCTTACAATATTTATCTGTAATTTTAAGCAAATCTATAACTGTCCATAAAATTGTTACTACTCTTACGTTAATTATTGTTCATATTCTGCATCAGAATAAAAAGACGCGTCTACGTCGATACGTCTTTTTTCCTTATGACGGCAGAATTGCAACAATATGTTATAAAATAAATCCATTAAAATGTTCTGTTGACCTGTCACCCATACCATACTACAACAAAAAGCTGTAATTTGAGCTTTAAACCATCCAGTACGCCATAGACAATTAGACGAAAAACTAAATTCTTAAATAATCGAGAAAAATACGCTATTCAAAATGGCCTAGGGATGTTTTAGTTTATTTTGTGTAACTGATCTTGTCTTGTAAAGAAAATAAACAAAAGCAAGAGTTAATTCTTGAAAAATAGGAGAACTTTACGTAACTATGCCATATTTTGTAAGATAACAATACTGTTAAATCGAACTTAAAATGATTAAACTATAATTTTAAATATACATAATGGTTACATGCATTATATGGGGTTTTAATGGCGAAATTATTGTCTACTCAGGCAAGTTTAGGTATAGAGTTAGGACCTCTATCATACAAGGATTGACTTAAAAAAAACATATACTGTTTTATTATACTAAGGATACGTGTGCTTATATCTGGACAAAACCCCGTTATCCTTCTAGTTTGTAAATATAGTTATTGTCCAAAATAAACACTCCCTCGTCGGTAATAAATGCCTGCTTTTTTAAGATTAACTTCTGAGCGTTGTATTCTATTTTCGTGGGATTTCTATGTTTATTTTGAAAACTGTTGCAATAAATTTCCAATTGTTGGGATGCTTGTCCACTTTTCCGTTATACCTTGATTTATTTCTGTGATAAAGCTGTTTGCTTATTTCAAAACTCTTTTCTTTCATTTTTTTGAAAACAATTCAAAAGCATCTCATCAAGCAGAAACGCGGGAGGCAAAAAGGTCGTTCGAATTGCACGATCGTCAATATCCATTAAGACCATTTTAACTAGAAGCACTGAAAAGCACTGTCGAACAAAATAAATCGCCAATTCGTACTTACGTAATATCTCCAGCTGTACATTTCATTGAAGTACGCTTCCGTCTGATAGCATTTTGGAAAAAATAATTATAACAATTAATATTATAGCTCCGCAAAAGAAAATCTTCAACAATATTTCACGTAGACAGTGAAAAAATTATCCAAATACCTATTACTCAACAAGTTTGAAATATTTTTATTAACAATTTGCTAAATACTTCGCCAGAAAATGATTTTTAAGTATTTCAAACGTTTCTTTAGGTTGTCGAATATAATTATTATATCCAAAATATCGCTTTACAAATAATCTCTACTAAATTCCAAATCAAATAGATATTTAATCTTATCAAAAGGAATTTCCTAATCAAAGTCATTTATATTCAGAAACATTTCATATATTTATTTTAATTAATTAACTTTCAGATATTATTGTAAACATCGTGTAGCAATAAATTTTTCACCTATCTATCTATTTGACTTAATAATGTTTTACTTTAGCAAATTAAAATATCAGATCATTATATCATTTTAATACTATATTTGATAGGTAAAGAAGCCGTACCTAGACTTTACTAGAATATTTCCGAGAAAAATAACTCAAACATATTCTCCTGCAAACCGTCGTATATTCATAAAACAATAATACACCTGATTCGATTTACTTGTCAGATATCAAGTAATATAAATGTTATCCAGAATAAATAAATTGAACATTTTCCCAGAGCAATCTCCTGTGTAGCGCGTAGGCTTTTAATATTCCAAGATTCCAAGGTTTCTTCTTGACAAACTAAAAATACCTTGCTTTATTAACTTTTTATTAATGTGATCGAATACCTTTTTCTAACGCTGGATGCTTGCTTAATAAAAAGGTATCCGAGCACATTGGTAATTTTATCGGGTACTTAGTTTGCTATCCCGCTTGTCAGGTGTATTGGATCCCACAAACCTGATGTGGGATTCAATCTGATACCTAGAGCCGATCAGAAAATCGAACAGTTAATGCCTGCGAACGTTGCTAGAACGCGTTTATGTAATTACTAGCTTTTACTCGCGGATTCCCTCACGTTATGTTCGATTTTTCAAACACCTATTTAATCCCTTCAGGGGTTGAATTTTCAAAAATCCTTTCTTAGCGGATGCCTACGTCATAATAGCTGTCTGGATGCCAAATTTCAGCCCGATCTGTCCAGTGGTTAGAGCTGTGCGTTGATAGATCAGTCAGTCAGTCAATCAGTCAACTTTGACTTTTATATATTTAGATATTTTTTGATTACAAAAATACGATATATTTTTTTTTTTGAGTCAAAGAATCATGTTCTTTTTCCAAATATAAAACTTGAAAACTGAAATTGCAAGCTAATTTTAAGTTAACTTTTAAGCAACCTGTGCGATTTAATAATAAAATGGCCAGCACATTTTGCGCAATGAAGCAATTTTTCAAAAAATTTTGCTCGCGATTAGTTTAGATCTGGTTAGGATTGTGAACTATATGAGTTAGATACAACGCTCTAACAAGGTAAGGCTATCCGATTGTCTGCACTAACGCGTAACATTACTGATATCATTTACAATTTCACTTCTATCGAAATGCTTCAATTTCCGCTACGGAGAACACTTTATTACATCCACCAAAGTTCATTGGTTTATTCAATGTAATAAATTCCCTGAACCTATACCAAAAGATTTCCTAATTTATTACAGTTTATATGGAAACGGAATCTATGTAATATTTAAGCTATTATGTTATATTTTATGAGCTATATTGTATTTGACTGAAGTTTATTGTACTGGATGGTCTAGGAAAGTCGGTAGATATATTTTGTGACAAAATATTAAATCAAATATAACGTTGTACACTAAATACACATAATATACACACCTTTGATAGGTAACGTGAGAATACTTTATTAGCTGTTCAATTTCACCCATTATTTCGACATCAATACCTACGTCAAGTTATAAGACGTTTAGAGCTGATTTCACCAACACGATATTTTAGCAGATTTTCAACATGAAAACTGTAAGAAAGCCCAGTTTATTCCTGGGTAAAACGTCACTCGATGTTGGTGAAATCGACATTTAGTACGATTGGATTGGATTTGAAATTGTGTGTATTGGAAGTATTCGGCTCCAATACCGTTTTATTTCACGTTTATTTGTATGCCAGATCTTTGAAAATCAGTTTAATTCTTCTATCTTTTAACTCTCCGCTCGCTCTACCCTATAGGCTTAAAGCGTATGCATTTTTTAAATTCTTAGTAAGATAACCCTTGACTGCGATCTCACCTAATAGTAATTGACGATGCAAACTAAGATGGTAGCGGACTAACTTGGAAGGGGGTATTTATTACTTGTTATACAAAAATTACGTGTTCATATTTTTTTTTTGGGTATCTAGAAGCCCACCACATAATTGAGATATTGCCTATGTTAATAATAATTTATTATATTAAATAGAGGGTCGTTCAGACGTTATATATACACATCCACTGTTAATTTTAAGTTTTATAACCCTTTTTAAATTTCTTTCGATTAAACTATTAAAAGTATGTCAAATGATTTATGATAATAACGTCACAGTTCACTATTTCATACAAACTATCACACTATTACGCGTTTATAGACGTTTGATAACATCCCTATAGTTACCATTTGTTCAAAATTGATTGAATAAGAAATACTTAAGAAAATAGTGACAATTACCTTATAGTTGTAGACGAATATGTCGCTGTGCCCGGGTCCCATGGGATTGTCGTTGCGGTCACCAATTACCACGTGGAGGACGGAGACGCCAGTCAACCGGGGGGTTCCTGAATCGGTGATGGCCACGGGAATCTTGTACTCTTTGCGTTGCTCGCGATCGAACGACACCAGAGTTGATAAAATGTTGCCTGTAAAAAATGCAAATTAAATATACACTATAGTAGGAGCACCAAATTCACCGACATAGCTCAGCGAGTTGCGAAGCTGATGTGGGAATGGGCGGGGCACATAGTTCGAAGAGCTGATGTTAGATGGGGTCCCTAGGTGCTGGAGTGGCGACCCCGTACCGGGAAGCGCAGTGTTCGTGGATTCCCCACGAGGTGGACCGACGACATCAAACGAGGTCCAGGGAGCCGCTGGATTCAGGTGGCGCAAGACCGAGACCTATGGAGGTCCATGCAAGAGACCTATGGCCAACAGTAGACGTCTATTTGTCTCAGTCATGTCTTAAAATGAGTAGTTTAATATTAGTATTCAATTCGATGCCTTAACATGGGTAGCCTAAGTATGTCATGCTCTCTTTAAAGTTTCTGTGGTGGTGTCGTGTGGTGCGGGTTGTTACGTTCCCTCAAATATGGTTGAGCGAAGCAATGGCTGGATCATGCGTCATGCTCGTGAACGGGTGCCACCAACGGGAATGGGTCTGCTTTTGCCTGCCTGTGTTAACATGTATTGAATTGTATTTATTTGTATTTGTATTGTATTTATTTTTATTTTGTATTGTACTCAGGAAAATTCATCGTGGAAGCACTGAATACATAGCATAGTTTCAATAACAATTGTAAAATTTTAATATTTTTTTGAAAAGAGCAACCGCCGAGTTTCTTACTGGCTCTTCTCGGCAGGAAAGGCATTCCGAACCAGTGGTAGATTCATTGACCATTCAAAAGTGCTTGTAAAAGTTTATTTGAATAAAAAATATTTCTATTTCTATTTCTATTTCTATTTCTATAAGTTGATAAAGAAGAAGAAGTATTGACTGAAAAAAAAAGAAGGCAAAGGTGATATTATCTGGATGACCGAAGATTTGGAAATTCGAATTTGGCCTTTCGGAGAGCACGTTAAGCAGTCGGTGCCTGTTATTGTCGTTAACTAGAAAACAGCATTGTATGAAAAATACAAGGAGTCCCCACCATCAAAAACCCTTATGTGGATGAAAAGAAGTCATTAGAATAAGATTTAGGACACAGAGAGTAAAGGAAAGATGCTTGGTTAGTGTCACATCTATATAGTTAAACGCAAAATTAACCTCAAAGTAATATGTGAGAAATATAGGCATGCACGAATTAATTAATTTATAAGATGAACAACACATTGAAGCTTTTAATACCCATAACAAATTTTGTACCCAGTTTAAGTAAGGATATTCAAAGACTTAACATAATTTAACGTAACGAATACCTCCGCGGAAATTTCATTTTCATGTAACGAACACACAAGTTGTAATTTGTAAATACTCGTACCAACCGTAATAGCTGTCTTAGTGCCTGCAAGATTGCAAGAAACACACACGAATTAAAAGTTACTGAGACTCAAAGCACTCAAAGAAAGCCTACTCAAGGTCGTCGCCCACTTATCAACCCGTCAGTCGACCAGCACCGCCTCGCCACGTGCGTTTGAATTTTTATATGGACTTCCATATATATGCACTCACTTATCAACTCCGTGGGTACACGGAATCGCCTCGCTGGCAAGTGAACAACTCGGTAACCACCTCTACTCATCCGCTTGCCGCACGTTGCCCATCTAGTCCAGTCAAAACAAGGTTTAACCTCTGGAAAATTGCGAAAGTTTTGAAACTTTGCACATCGAATTATGGGTACCTAGGGATGAATATACCAAAAGTCCTCATGCGTACGAGGCGAGCTCTAGCGGCAATTAGCGGAAACAGGACCCTTTTTTTTTGGTTTTTTGTAAATATCTCGAGAAGCTTTGGTCAAAGATAAAAGTTTACTACTACATAATTGAAGCTTATTAAATTTGCAACAATAATGATTATATACATTTTTCTTGAATTCCTAATAATTACCGAGTTTTAAGCCACTAAATATAGGTTTTTCGAAAAATCACGCTAGCGGTATCCGGTACAATATAGCATTTGTAATAATATTTGACAATCATGGTTTATCATTTTTTTTGGGTACCAAGGGTGATTCAGAAAATAAACTTCACAGTTATGTACAAAAAAAAAGACATATTGTTTATTAAACAACTAGCTTTTGCCCGCGGCTCCGCACACGTTAAGTTAAATATTTCAAACCCCTATTTTACCCGTTGTACCCCCTTAGGGGTTGAATTTTCAAAAATCCTTTCTTAAAGGATGCCTACGGCCTAATAGCTACCTGTATGCCAAATTTCAGCCTGATCCGTCCAGTGGTTTAAGCTGTGCGTTGATAGATCAATCAGTAAGTTTGTCACCTTTGCGTTTTAAATATTTAGATGAAATACAGTAACAATAAAAAATGCTATCAACGTACAGCTTTAACTACTGGACCGATCAGGTTGAAATTTGGCATACAGGTAGCTATTAGGCCGTAGGCATCCTCTAAGAAAGGATTTTTGAAAATTCGACCCCTAAGGGGGTACAATGGGTAAAATTGGGGTTTGAAAAATTTAACTTAACATGAGCGAAGCCGCGGGCAAAAGCTAGTTGTTTAATAAACAATATGTCTTTTTTTGTACATAACTGTGAAGTTTATTTTCTGAATCACCCTTGGTACCCAAAAAAAAATGATAAACCATGATTGTCAAATATTATTACAAATGCCATATTGTACCGGGCGCCGCTAGAGTGATTTTTCGAAAAACCTATCTTTTAGTGGCTTAAAACTCGGTAATTATTAGGAATTCAAGAAAAATGTATATAATCATTATTGTTGCAAATTTAATAAGCTTTAATTATGTAGAAGTAAACTTTTATCTCTAATCAAAGATTCTCGAGATATTTACAAAAAACCAAAAAAAGGGTCCTGTTTCCGCTAATTGCCGCTAGAGCTCGCCTCGTACCCATGAGGACTTTTGGTATATTCATCCCTAGGTACCCATAATTCGATGTGCAAAGTTTCAAAACTTTCGCAATTTTCCAGAGGTTGGGTCATTTTTTGAGGTTTTTTGACTGGACTAATCATACAGGTGAATGCGACCTATTATGTGACTCGACTAAAGAAAGAAGCGTCGGCACCTCTCCCATTCTATGTTGGAAACTTAGTGCTTTAGGTACGTACTAGATTTACTGTATTTTTATTTGAAAATTCGGTGATGTACCCAACTCGTTGACCATACAAGATCCAACAGTTGACCACTGGACGTCCACTCGCCGGCCACGTGACATTATCGCGAGGGCCACCTATCGACCAGTGGACGCCGAGTGAGGCGGTGCTGGTCGGATGCGCCGGGTTAGCAAGTGAGCAATGACCTTTCCTAACTCAATCGAAAAAGTTAGTACCAGTTTGGTAGTAAATAATTTCCGCAGACACGAGTTACAATTATCAACACGCAAAGTTGAATGGGGGAACGGCTAAAATTGAATTGGCACTCCAAAACAAAGTTGCGAGTTCGGCTTGAAGCGCCATTTATTGCATTTTAACTAGATTAATTGATCGAAAACTCGATTTTGAAGCCTTCTTAAAATTCTGCGTTGTGGAGATTGAGGGTACATAAATCTCATAAATTACATCAAACGATCTTCTGAAGGGAATTCCTGTACAATCAAAACATTTTGACACTAAAATGATTTTCATCACGTAAAACGGTTTGGGTGTTGATGCAATTTGTTGGGACGAAATTGCTTTAAAACGAAACAAAATACGACTATGCTTCGATTGAGAACCTTTTTCACCTGACATCAGCAAAGTCATACTTATTGTTCTACCCTCGTAGAACAATAAGTATGACTAAAATACTGAGCTGATTTTGATGAATGAGATGTCAATCGTTTCGTTTTTATGTTCGTATGGTAGGCTACATTTTATATGAACAAAACGAATATGACGGATGTCCTACTACCAATTTTCCGTAATCGAGTTAGGTATATTTCTTGCAATTCACGACGGCTCGTGGCTCATGGTTGTGTGTGTGTCCTAGGTATCTGTATAAGTGTGAGCGAAAGCTTATTCGCGCCTGACCGCTCCCACCTAGGCTCCTGACAGGCATGCACACTTACGCAATGTACATGTACACGACGTAACCACAAGTAAAGCGCCCGTAACTTTGTGAGATAAACGTACTTTTTTCTTGTTTGTCTGTCACTTAGTTCATAAAAAAGCGCATCGAAATACAAAAGAACAATAATAACTGCTCTTTTTCAAGACAATACAGCCCCCGACCTTTAGCCTCTTTTTTAATCCACTCTCCCTTATTTTGATGTTAGAGGTCTTTGTTTATGAAAAGAATGCGAATATTGAAGGGTAAATAACAGTCTTAAAATTTTCCCTTAGACATGCCGATTCCACCACGATGTTTTCCATGTCCGGCGAGATCGTAAAAACGTCTTTCCAGTGATTTACGTGTTACGGCCTATTGGCAGGCATAGATTATCCATAAATTCTTATATATCGTCTACCATCTTTTTCCGATATTATCTTTTTACCAAGATAAATCAGGAGTTATATCGAATGAGTAACAAATAATAATCGTTGTGGTAAGAACGTGCTAGAAAAGGTTCTCTTAATGTTTCAGAATGTAAATTCCACGGGAACATCAGTATTCAATTGTTCACGGAAAAATTGTTTACATTGTGGCAAATTCCTTATTGTATTGTATATGATTGTGTGCGTGTGTGTGTGTGTGTGTTTGTGTGTGCGTGTGTGTGTGTGTGTGAGACAGAGTGCGTGCGCGCGCGCGCTTTCATGTGCGTGCATTCTTCTAGACTCTAGAGTATTTTAAACATGAAGTAAATCGTTACAAGTATTACGTATAAGTTCGAAAGTGTGTTTGTTTGTCCTTCAATCACACAGTACCTAATGAAGGTAGGGATTGTCATAATTTATTGCACGAATATAGTTGAGAACCTGGAGAGTGATATAGACTCGCGGACGAAATCGCGAGCAAGCACTAGTAAAATAAATAATATGGATTTCCAGATAATTACTTTTAATTTACAGTAAAGGATATAGGCGTTTACAAAAGCCGTAATTAAGTACACTTGGGAACTAAAGCACCTGGCAGTTTGTCCTTAGATTTCTAAAATGAGAGGCGACAATTCCCAATTGCATTACCTCGATATCGAATATCGAAGCGGTGAATTTCCGAATACAAAGATTATTGAAAATCCCGGTAAGAAATGATATAGAAATCTTTTATTTATTTATTTTATTTATTTTTATTTTTCATGTACATATAAATATTTACAAAAGAAGATATATTAGAAAAAGTATACATAGGAAAAGCTTATCTCTAAAAAAGAAATTTCTTCCAGCTTCCCTTGAAAGTGAGTAAGGTGAAATTATAGAGTGGTAAAGGTCAAAAATGTACATCAGACATATACTATAATACCTTTCTATATAATATAAATAAATAATAAACTACATAAACACGAAGATACATAAATACATATGAATACATAAATACACATAATACATAAATAATATAATACATACCTACATAAATATACATAACTAAGTAACACATAACGAGAGATAGTGCTGCTTCACTTTAAATTTGAATGTGTGTATTGACCGACTGTCTCTAATATGTTCAGGAAGTAAGTTCCATAGCCGAGTAGCTTCGGACGAAAAAGAATATTTATAGAAAATGGTGTTACAAGGGGCATAATCAAGAGCTTTTCTAGTAACGCACGCCCGCAAAGGTCTTGCAGACGGGAGCGATACCTTAAAACGTTCTCGTAAGTAATCAGGGGAAGAACTGTTATGAAGGATATTTAAGAGGACAGTAACAATATGCAAGTTCCGGCGAAAACGAATTGGAAAAACCCGGAAAAACGGATTTTCCACGCGAAGTCGCGGACATAAGCTAGTCAGTTATATAAAAATTAAATCTGCTCGACTATAATGTCGCATTATATGCGGAAAATGGATTTGTGTCTAATGGTAAAAATGTAATCGTCTAAGATAGAATTCGGCCATAGGGGCCAATCTCTAAGGAAATTGGCATCTACGTGAGAGATGTGTGCATAAGTGAGTAAGCAAATATAGTTGTGCTTTATTCCCTCACTCTCATAGTCCTAATCTGTCACGACCGAAGAGGGATCAGACGCAGAACCAACGACTTTACGTGCTCTCCAAGGCGTAACATATCGCTTCCTAACTCCGGAGAATTAATTGACAGAAAAGCCAAATTTTTTGACTCATCCCGAGAATCGAACCCGGGACCTCGTCATCTACAGTCCAATATAATATTTAAGCCTCAATAGCCCAACGGTGGAAGGTGTGAACTGAAAACTGTAAGGTCGCAGTTTCCAATCCCACCTGTTGCACTATTGTCGTACCCACTCCTAACACAAGCTTTCCGCTTATTTGGAGGGGACAGGAGAATATTAGTCAACTTCAGGTTGGCTAATATTCTTTAAAAAAAAAAAAATGCTAATAACCAACGAGGCAGTTCTAATTGAGTTACCTTGTATGTGGAACTTGGATCGGATATCGAAGCTCACGGACTCGTTGAGTGCGAACGTGAAGGGAGGGCCGTTTTCAGCGGAATCGTAGTCTTTGGCCGTGAGAATCACAACCTGGCCTGGCGGTTCATTCTCGTACCATATTACTGGCTGCGTCTGTGGATTAAAACTGTATGAGTATCATAGTCTATTGGTGATAGCTTAATTAAGTAATCTAAATCCTTTTTTTTAAATCGAATTTATTTAAAGGGGTCTTTAAATTTGTCTGGTGGGAGGCTTTGGCCGTGGCTAGTTACCACCCTACCGTCAAAGACGTGCCGCCAAGCGATTTAGCGTTCCGGCACGATGGCGTGTAGAAACCGATTAGAGGTATGGGTTGAATTTACACTGCTATACCCCTTCCAAGTTAGCCCGCTACCATTTTAGACTGCATCGTCACTTACCATCAGGTGAGATCGCAGTCAAGGGCTATCTTGTCATCGAATAAAAAAAAATAGGGTTTGATCACCTAGTGAGCATGTCACCCTCATAAGAGCTAGGCTGTACAAAACAATCTTACTTTAATCTCTTATTAACCTATACCTATGTTTTTTGTTGATTTGTCCTTCAATCACCCCGCAACAAAGCAAACGATCGACATGATTTTTGTATGGTTATACCTAGTTGAGGACCTGGAGATTGACAAAGGCTACTTTTTATCCCGGAAAAGCAAAAGCTTCCCGAGGGACTCGAAAAACCATATCAGCTAGTCATTTTATTTTGTAGTATAATTTAGAAGGAAAAGATGACTGATTGATCTATCAACGCACAACTCAAATGACTAGACGGATCGAGGTGAATATAGCTATTATGACGAAGGCAATTCTAAGAAAGAATTTTTAAAAATTTAACCCCTAAGGAGATAAGAGAGAAGATAAGGGTTTGACAAATGGAACTTAAAGTGAACGAAGCCGCGGAGAGAAGCTAGTAGTAATATAAACTTAATTTTTATACTGTATCAATTTAGATATGTTATTTGAGTGAAATATCCATTTGGGATTATATCAATGCTGCCCACATAATAAATATAGATCGAATACAGAAATGGACATTAAGGTACCTAACGAAAATCCGGATACAGAGACGGTATGGATACAAAATGAGAAAAAGCGAGCCCATAGGTAGAGCATTTGCATGAAAAATTGACAAGTGGGTATATCCCAAGCGACTTCACCTAAAAGGAAACTTATAAATGGGATACGAATTGACTTGAAGACAATATCAACTTCTTTGATTCAAGGTAAGTATACGCAACTGAATTATTGGGTATTTGATTAATTTTTTTTTACATACTTAAAATAAAGGATTTTTTAATTTTATTTTTTTTTCTTAATATCTTAACTAGTCTCGAAAATTCAGAGCTTTTAAATGTCCTGTTAGAAAAAGCACTATTGCAACATGTTGTCACGATACTCTCCAAAGTTAGAAAGAGACGGATACAGTCACAATAAAACAACTTATAACTTACTAGCTGTTGCCCGCGACTTCGTCCGCGTCAATTTCTGTTATTTTATGATCGCGATTAAGAAGTTTGTAAAAGAGTATATTGTAAATAATTATTAATGGATAATTTTCCCCGTTATTACAACATTTTTCACCGATGCTTCGCTCCTATTCTGCCCTCGTAATTGAAAACACAGTAAGTTAAATAGAAGTTACCTTTAAGTTACTGTGTTTTCAATTACCAGGGCAGTATTGGCCGCAGCGTGATGTTAAATAGCATAAAGCCTTCCTCGATAAATGGACTATCCAACACAAAAAGAATTTTTCAATTCGAACCAGTAGTTCCTGAGATTAGCACGTTCAAACAAACAAACAAACTCTTCAGCTTTATAATATTAGTATAGATTTGTTTTTTTGACCGATTTATATTCTGCTTTTATAAGATTTATTCTTACATGTTACATTTTCAATTGTAATTTATTAATGAATATCCACATTTTAACATTCAAATACCAAATTGCTTATTTCGTATACCTATCAATCGCATCAACTTTTCAAATACCCACGTAAAGGGGGTCCACAACTAACAGGATTGCTAAAGTTTGATGGCCTTCTTTAACTTTATAAAGTCACTAACTTTTGTCCGCAACTTCGTCCGAGTGGAATTAGGTTTTTAAAAATTCCGCGGGGAACCTGTTTGTCCAGGATAAAAGGTAGCCTAAGTCACTCTCCAAGTTGTCATCTATATCCATGCAAATTTTTTTTTTGTAGCTCCGTTGCTATGTGATTGAAGGATAAACCAAAACAAACACTTTTCCGCATTTACAATATTAGTAAGTAAAACACACACCTAACAATTTTTTTTAGGAGCAAGATTAGTAGAACTCAATAACTGCAGAAAGTTATAATTGAAATAGCACAATTTTATCTCATTATATCGATAAATGGTAAGAAAAAATGGTAAAATCATAGTGTGCAAAAAACCACATAACGCAAGATAGAATTTATTCTGTGGAGAGGAAAACAAACACCTCTAAGCCCCATGTGAAGACAGGCAGTAACGTAAGAGGATTTATTTATAAGGTTGTTATCTACAAGGTGTTGTCATTCCCGTGTTAGATACTGTAGTAAGTAAAATATGGTTTGATATTATTATGAATAGGTATTTTCGACAACCTCCATAGGCGGTTGCCTGTCTGTCGGTGTTCTACAAGATATATTTCGGAGAGTGTGCCCAAGAACTTTGCAATTTAGTTCCTCCATCATCTTTCTACCACCGAACCGCAAGGCATCGTACGAATCTGCACCGCTATGTGGTCGAAATTCCACGATCTCGCAATAAGCGCTTTGCTTCCTCGTTGATATGTGGAATGTGGGTGTCTTTAAATCAAGAGTGAATAGGCTCTCTAGGCAAGCGCGCGCCATCTTAGGCTGCATCTTCACTTACCATCAGGTGAGATCGCAGTCAAGCGCTTGTTTATATATTAAAAAAACCATAACTCCAATAAGTTAAGAGGTGCAAGCCTAGAATTCGTGCTGAAAGGAGAGGCGAAATCAGGCTCAAAAATATACTGAGGTATAATATAACATTAAGATATAAGTTTTGCACATACAGTACATAATTGAACCCTCGTCAAAGATTTTTGATAGACAAGCAATAACACTGCCGTCATGCATTGTACGAAAATATATTCGACCCATGAGATGATCCCTGTAACGACCCTTGCTGTCGTCTCAACCGAAGTACGTACGTAACTGGGCATAGGTGTCTTGCAATGTTCACCATAGAAAACGATTTTAGGGGTTGACATGTGTTTTCCAATCCCAACGAACTACCATTTCAGCTTCGCGACTCGATGAGCAACGTCAGTGTCTCTGGTACTCCTACGGATCTCCTCATAACTGATTTGATTCCGCAGGGATACTTGGAGCATAGGTTTCTCTATCTCTCCCTAAACAACCCTGAGCCTTCTGGGCCTCAACCCTGGGCCTTCTTTGAGGCCCATAGTTGGCGACCATGATTATGATCTATAATTCATCAGCATTATATGCAAGACGAATTATTTTGGTTGTAAAGACCAGTGAGATGGTAAGATATTCAACAATGACTAACCAGGGACACAATGAGATATTTGAGCAATCATAAATTACTTATATAAGACACTATAGCTTTAGCCTGCGGTTTCACTCACGTTAAGTAAAATTTTTCAAATCACTATCTTACCGCCTTAGGGGTTGAATTTTCAAAAATCCTTTCTTAGCAGATGACTACTTTACAATAGTAATCTGTATGCCTTTCATTCTAATCCATCCAATAATTGGAGCTGTACGTTGATAGTTCAGTCAGTCAGTCACATTTTCCTTTTATTTACTTAAATAATCATCATCTTTGTGGCCGGATTGTGGGTGTGTCTGTGTGTCACTTTTGAAGTTGTTACTTCATGTCGGGTCTCTATAAGGTTTAGATACTAATGATTCGATCTATAGAGCGTGCTCCGACTCACCTCACACTCAAAATAGAGTTAAAATGAGACACAAATACGCTCTGACTTGAGTCTGAGATAAATCTGTCTCATTTTAACTCTGAGTTGAGTTAGAGTGCGGTCTATAGATTTCAGCCTTAGTGTCCGCTTCACCAACGCTGATTAACGTTTAATTGACGAAATTTCATGTTTTCACAGATTTCAATACAAAAACTGTCAGAACATCAACTTTACTCCTTAATTAAACGTTACCTTTAATTTGTCAGCGAACACTAAAATTACACCCACAGATAAAAGAAACAGAAGCTGAAATTCTATTGAAATAAAAATAATACCCACTGCAGACCCAAACAAAGCCGTTCTCAGAAACAATCGTTTTTAATCAAGACATTCGAGAGCAGTTGAAATGGTATACGAGATACTGGTGTAGTATTGCCGACATTTACTTTCTCTTACCTTTCGTGTTTAGTCTTCAATTTATTGTGCGAAACGAAACGAAATGCAACCAATATCGATGCTCAAAATCCAAAAGGTTATCCTATTACTCTATTAATCTCATTTCCTATCCTATTAATATTATAAATGCGAAAGTTTATGTTTGTTACTCAATCACGCCGCAACGACTGAACTAGTATAATATAAACGTAAAAATCCTTTTTACAAAACCTACAAACTAAGTATATCAATTGTGTCTATAAAATTTGAAGAGTTCCCTCGATTTCTCCAGGATCCCATCATCAGATCCTGACCTGATGACAATGGGACCACCTAGGTCCTAGGAAGTGTACCCTTTCAAATAAAAAAAGAATTTTCCAAATCAGCCCAGGCCTTTTGGAAGTCGGTTAAGAAGTATAAAAGATCTTTTATTAATATTATTAATATTATTATTAAACTTCTGGTAGTGGTTACTAACACTACACGGCTTTACTTAAATGGATTTTCTGTTATTTAGGGTTCTTTTTTTAGTGGAGGTAGGTAAAAAAAGTCTCATGCAAAATCTCGTAAACCCAGAAACAATCGTCAAGCGGCGTAGTACATGTTACATTATTAACTTTCAAATATTTTTTGTGGTCAAATTTCTTTATTTAGATTTTAATTTATTTTCGTAGAGGAAATTAGTTAGTCAAATATGATTGGTACCCCGTACCCAAAAGGTTACCATAAAATACCTACATATTTTAAAATCAATCCGAAAAATGCTTCGAGTACTATGACCCTAGAGAACTATCCATAAAGAACTACTTGTTTTCAATCAAAATGGCGTAAAAATGGCGCAGAGTTTGGAGCATTATGGCACTAAAAATTGGTAACATTACTTTTCATTGAATTTTTATAGAAAGTCTTTGTACAAACCCAGGAAAACAGACGGTTTCCACAAAAATGTTCCTCCTGATGGCTCAATTTCAATTTATCGAGGGCAATTCTTTTAAAATGGTCTATAAAACGCGCCGGATGGGTTATGTAAGGGTTATATAAGAAAATTGCACCTTCGTCTTCAGAAGATTTAACACCGGTAATTATTTGTAACGTCCCAGTTGAATAGAAATGTGAAGAGTTTAAAGGTTTAGGCAGACGATGCGCGTCGGACGCGTACATTTGTAATATATTTGATTTCACATACAAGAATATGTAAAACAAGACAAAGATACCGGTTTACTCTCCAAATTAAACTTATTGGTTTGACATTTTGTTTAAAGGATATTTTGTTGCACCTTTCAAATATCAGTCTGCAACTTCAACGCTGAGGTCTTGATTATATTTTTAAATTGAGAATTTAGATTTATTTATTTTTAAAGTTTATGCACTGTACTCTATTAATACGTAATCAATTTTAACTACTGTATTTATTTACGAAAAATTTAAAGTTACGCGGCTTCCAAACGCAAAAGCGTTTCAACTAATTATTTATTATTATCAAAATTAATGAAGCAACTCATTCCCTAGGTTTTTTTCAATAAGCTTGCATTTTATATAAAAACATTTCCATTTCTAATTTTTTCTAAAATAAAGAGACACTGCTTATAGACGTTTCCTGTTCAGTTTTATTTTTGACCGATTTCCGTCAGTCATTCTCCCATTCTGCCGGCTTCACGCATTTTGTTTGTCCAGGCCTTACATTAATGGTAAATTGATGTTTAAGTTGTCTGTCGGTTCTCGTAAAAGAGTTTGTCTTACATCCTTCAGCGAACTTAATTGTTACGTCTACCAAGAGCAATCGTATTTCATTTAGAAACTGAGATTTCTCAAGCTTTTTTACATTTTTTATCAAAATTTAACCCATTTTCAATTAAAAAAAAGAATTAACGTTTATTTGGAGGAGAGAGGAGAATATTAGTAAAAAAACGATGTGTAAAGAAGCTTCTTTGCCAGCAACCCCCTCTCACTTTTGTTTTGATACACCTTTCCTGAGACGATTAAGGTCTCCAAAATACTCACATTGGTCAAAAAAGGCGCGTTGTCATTGATATCCGTGAGCTCCAATATGACCTCAGTCGTGGACCTCAAACTGTCTGACCCCAGTCTGCCCCCGTGGTCCGCAGCCATGATCAGAATCTGCCATCTTGAAAAACCGCTCGGCTGGTCTCTGTCTAGAGGCTTGGTGAGGCGGAGGCAACCGTCGTTGTCTATTTGTAGGAACTCCTTCTGTTCGTGCTTGACTAGTGAGTATACTATGTTTTGAGGCTCGTTTCTGTCGAGATCTGGGTCGTAGGCTTCCACCTGGAAATAAATTAATTATTAGCATACACATATTAATACACGAGGCTAGGCTAAGTTTTTTTACATCTGATCTGATGCAACAGAATTTTTTGAAAAGTAACCGAATAATGAAGATATAAGTTACCTACAACAGATTATAAAGTTATAAGAATTGCTCAAGGCAGATTAGAAGCCTCTGTCAATATATCTGGCCTAAGCCTAAGAAGAATAATTTTTGTTTACACTAATAGAATTCTTCTACATTATTTTGGTTGCTCTCAATCAGCATCTCATAATCGTAGTAAAATTCAAACATCGATTTAATATAAAAAAAAATGTAAAGGTTACCTACCTTAACGATACACCCTTCATACAATTTTTCCTCCTCAATCGTCTTAGTATAGTTAGCCAAAAAAACAGGCGGGTTGTCATTTAAGTTTTCGATCTTGATGAGTACTTTAGCATAATCTTCGTAAAGACCATCGAATGCTCGGACGTCTAAACTGTAGCTTGTTATATTTTCGTAATCTAACTCGTTGTTTACTCGAATTTCACCCGTGAAGTTTCTGATGACGAATGCATCGTAGGTATTGCCTGCTACGATGCTGTATGTAACCACGGATGCTAAAACAAAAGAATTATTAATTTGAAGATAAGTATGCAAGCAAGCATCTTTCATTTCGATATGTACATTTACATGTTATATTTCTTTTTTTTTAGTTTTACCTGTATCAATGTCTACAGCAGTAACTTGTGTGACGAGTTCGTTTATATTCGCATTCTCAGCAATCGACTCTGCTACATACGTGTCTTGCGTAAAGTGCGGTGGATTATCATTTTTATCAGCTATTTCAATGAGAAAGACTTGCTGGCCTGCATTATGTTTCCCAGGAATAAGTGCCGATTCTGAATTATCTGTTGCGATAATTTTTATGTTATAAAAGCTGCGCTCTTCTCTATCAAACATTTTAAGTGTTGTTATATTCCCGGTTAAGCTATCTATAGCAAAGGGATCGGAAGGATCTCCTAATTCGTAAGTAATTTGATTGTTTGCTGAGGTTCCATCAGCATCGAATGCTCTGACTTGCATAACAGGTGTTCCTGGTGGTTCATTTTCTAGAACACTACCAGATCTAATTTCACTAAAGATTGGAATGTTATCATTGACATCCTCAACTTCTATTTGGATTATGGTTTCAGCTGCTAGTTTGTAGTTATTCTGAAAATTATAAAAAAATACAATCATTTTCTTTTTATAAATACATTCATTTGTTGATTTAATTTTATTCAAAGTTCACAATCTAGTTACCTGTATTCTAACAGTTAATGTATAGTCGGTGATTTTTTCATAGTCTAAATGGTTACCAAGTTTGATATAAGCTGAATCGGCTTCAGGTTCTAAAACGAACGTGTGCCATTTGTTTGTTTGTTCAGTCTGACCCATGACTAGTTCAAATTGTAATTTCTTCTCCTCAGGTATATTGGATCTAAAAAGTAAACGATGAGATCAAAAAGGCACAGTAGCAGTCGAATGAATTGCCAAACAATTTCCAAGTAATACTGAATCTTTATTCAGCTGTGAAGGCTGTGAGCAATCAAGTTACCGCTAATTTAATTCAATCACGCAATATACAGAAAGTTTGAACAATTTAATCAGCCAAATGAAACCAAAAGATTCCACTTAAGTCCGCAATTGATCCTTACGACTCTTTTAAGAAGACTTTGATAATATTTAATTTTCTTCAGACTAAATTAAATTCAAATACTTACATCGCCCTTACGGTAGCTATGGGTGAGGTGAAGTCTGCGTAATTTTCTTTTAATCTTATCGGTTGATCGGGCACTTCTATAAAAGACGGGCTTTTCTTGTTAGACTCGACGACTTGGATGTCTAAAGTAATCGAACTTTGTTGCGGCGGATCACCCATGTCTTTTACTATCGCGCTCAACTTGAATTTGTAGCCTGGGACTTTCTGCATAAATTTACAAAGAAATTAGTACAAACTTTATAATTCACGGTGGCAGTGTTACTTTTATATTAATAACGTCTCTTAAGTAGTGTAATAGTTCCGTAATTTATGTTTAAGACTTCGAAAGTATAGTTTACGAATTTGTGAAGTTACAAGTTATTATTGGCGTGTAGGATAAAGTTAAGTAGTCGCTTCAGTAAACTATAATTAGGGAATATATATAAAGGTAGAAAATAACTGACTAGGAAATAAACATCTGATGGACTTTTATTATAAGAAGTTATTACTTACATCGATGGTTTTGTTCAGAAATATGACCCCATTGTCTGGATCGATATAAAAATACGCCTGATCTGGAGAATTGGAATCGAGGCTGTAGTGCACGATGGAGTTGTTCCCATCGTCAATGTCAGTGGCTGATATCCTCATCACCTCGCGTCCGCTTGGCAAATCTTGTGGGACCGACTCCGAATATGACTGCACGAAAATTAAACATGTTAAGTTTTGCACAATTTGTTAAGCAATAAGTAAATAGTTACTTTAAAAAATATGATCTCTATATTATGAAATGTATAGGGAAAATATCTAAAATCATTATCATCAAAATAGATAATGTGTAGTATCGCGTAGTCTATAACAATATTTAGTAAAATTCCTTAATGTTACGAAGTTATCAAAGTTGTGTTCACCTCGTAAAATATTTAGCCTTAGGGTTAGCTTAAATATGTTGTTATTTCACTTTGACATGTTCTACGCGAAGCATGCCTAAAGCTTAGAGAAAGTTTTCCAAAATAATTATAATCGTGCTGTGTGAAAAAATGCGCTTAGGGGAAAAAGAGCGGCCTAGCTAAAGAAAACACACCAACTAGAAATGTGCAAAAAAAGTGAATCAATACACACGATACATACAAAATTATTACCGATAACGCCTTGAGTGGCGGCTTACGATCCTAAATCAGACATGCAGCAACATGCAAGTAGAGAAATAGAACTTTTTTCAAATGTATACGAAAATTCGATTGATACCATAGCTTAATATACCACGGTTACAATATAAAAAATAGGTTAACAAATAAGCAATGGTAGCAGTCGATCGTTAGTAATTCAATATTTAAGTGTGTTCAAGTTTTAAGAAATCTGTGTGCGGAACTCTGTCTCTCATTTTGTGAAATTCACATTTCTTAAGGACAAACCTTCCAAACATCTCCACGGAAGACCTTCGAAAAACAGGCAAGTGTTAATAAAGTCTGCGCCACGGTTTGAGGCTAATGGACGAATTTAAAGTTAGTCACAATAAACGTATAAATACAGAAATAGTTAAGAAAATAACTATATTAAAAAAGTGAGTACCTTTGGTAAGTATTAATGCATTAAAATATATATACAAAAATTTAGAAAATATTGCGTTGCAATGGTTATTTGGCCGAAAGCTTGTTAGACACTTACTGCTCATCTGTAATCTTCGCAACATTTATAGCTATTATATGTTAAGGTACCAAAGCGCATTTACAATAATATATATGAAGTTTTACATTAAATGAATTTGTGCTGCGAGCTGTACCTTGATCGAGCGTATGATGTTCTATTAATTTGTTAACACAATTTATTTGATATCAAAGTTAGGCATCTCTACTTACAACTTTATCGAAGACTGGCTGATTGTCATTGATGTCTTCTATAAGTATTTTGATAGTGCAAGCGTCGTCTAACTGTGGCTGGCCGTTATCACTCGCCCGAACTGTGATATATGCTTCTTTTTCACGAGATGGCTCATCGTGGTCAAAAATCTGCGCAATTTTGATTTTATGAACTCAAAAACTAAACACAATATTTTACCTACCTGCTAATCCTTAGAGAAAGCTATAAGATTATTTCATAAACTAGGAATGTAAGTTTTTAATAAGATGAAAATAAAAAATATAACAATAAAATATAAAATAAGTTAGATTACTCTTAAAAAATTTAAAAACAATTGTAATTCTTTATGAATTTTGTAAGGATGACAGAAAAAAATAGATTTTTAATCATACTGACATCGGCTGTAGTTATTCTTCCCGTTTCAGGATCAACGTGAAACCTCTCTTTCTCACCAGGAGTTGAGACGAATTTGTATGTGACTGTACCACCCATTTCCGGTGGATCGCGATCTTCTGCATGTACCTGTAGAAATCATATGAAAACGCTTATCATTAATTAGTATCCTTGCAGCTCAGGTTTCCTCTCTTACAAGAGAAAGGGATAAGGAGATATAGATATTAGAGGTGTGATTTACACAAATACATATCTTACAATTTCTCCGAAGATAAATTTCATACTGGGTTCCAGAAGACGTTTTAACTCATCATACATTGTAAAGATCAATCTTAGCACAACAACTACAGCTACCTATTAAACTAATTCCGATTGAATCATTAATTGAAATTTAACTAAGAAAAATAGTAAAAAAATTATTCAACCTCGTGAACTCGTGCTATTTAAAAAAATATTATCAATTCCATCTTAATAATGTTGTGCTTATAGAGGTAAACAAAAAGGTTACTCACTGTGAACACATAAGTCCCGATGGGCTGCTCTTCCTTCAGTGTCGGCCTGTAATTCAGGCATTCGGTGAACAGTGGCTTGTGGTTGTCTTTCACAGCAAGCTTCAATGACGTCGCCGGTGTGAACTGAAACCGCGTTAGTGGGTGCTACTACATGAAAATATAGAGCTTATTTCGCTACTTTGCCACAAGCTCGTTCAATTCTACCCAACACTTATATACTTTCGCAATTCGGACAGATTATTGCAAGGCCTCCACGTGCGTATATGCTCGACTTTTTCAATTTCTCTTAAGATAAAGCTCTATGAGAATTACTAGTGGAGCATTGTTTACTGGGAATCCAACTGCTAGGTCACCAGCTTACATGTTCGATAAAACGAATGAGTGGAAGTAATGTTTCTGTAACTGTTGATAGAATTATGCAATTATAATATGAAACTTGTTCGTCGAACATATATATACGCGGCGAGCTCTGCATTCATTTGGTTGGCTGGGTAAAACAAAAGTTACTTTCATACACCATCATCAGCATTGTGATTGAAAGTAGCTTTTTACCGAAATACTCAATCATGATTTGCATATAAATATCGAATGATCATATTTATAATCATGATTCACGATCAGAACATTGCAAACTTGCTAATTTACAGTTACTTACATAACAATAATACCATGCATCATAAACTGTCTATGATTACATAATTAATAGATACTTAGGATACTAATGATTAACTATTACAAAGGGGACTTACATCAATTTAGACTTCTGTCATGAAAAATATTATTAGTATTAGAGACATTTAGTTTGCTTTAAAAAGTGATGATGTATTATATAAATGGAATATGATATTGTGATTATGGAATATCGTACTTACATACATCCTTGACAGCTAATTTAATCAAGAGAATTATATAAAGTACAATAGACATTACAGCAGAGATTATATTATCATTATGATCATGCACAATACAAGTCAAGAGTTTTAAAAAATAAGCCAAAAATTAATATGAACTCTAAAGGGACAAAGCTTTGAGGGCCAAATCAATAAGTGATAATATGATTAAGATGAATGATTGAAAGATTTTGATGGATTTAATGATGAGCATACTCACAGATGAATGTAATGGCAGGTACCCATCGAGATGTCTCGAATGCCTTAACCTCGTGACATGATGTGACGTGTGATCCCGAACTGAAAAGAGTAAAACAGAACACAATTAGAAAACAGAACACCAAGATAATAACGGTTTTCTAGCGCATTTAGATTGGACATATTATGGATGGTCTTCGAATAAATCACAAAGAAGTAAAGTTCGATCTAATGAAAAATTAATAATAATAATCGTAATAGAAGTGCCTTGACAGTCAAATACTATCAAGAACAAGAAAATATAATCCAAACTGAAACGAGGGAATGAGCTCAGAACGCTGACTGCGATAACCCGCTGAAATTTAATTATGGTCAAAGTAACTATCATCAGCCTTTTGGTCGCTATATACTCTGTGAGGCCAGATCACAGATCTTCAAGAATAGCTATTGACTTTTGAAATCCGTAAAGGATGGAAACACGCTCAGTTTGCCAACTGGAGCTGCGAGCTGTGACAATGACAGGAACCATGCTTTCTCTTGCTCATACAATAGCCACAATAAAAAACACGTTTAAGAAAGTAGTTACTAGTCAAGAATCAATGGCTTATGATTTGTCAATAGGGTCGATTCAAAATTCACGGTTAGAAGTGGAACCAACCAAGATAGGCAGAAAGTAGTCTTCATTACAACCTTAGTTATATATTATCAATGTGTTATAAATGGACAAATATTCAAGTAAAACAGCAAACTTCTTTATAATAATTTCAATCAATTAACGCTGCGGTTACGAAAATTACAACTAATTAATTAATGAAGAACGCCAATTAGCTATGTTGATTAATTAGCGACCGACATGGTATTCAATAAAATAAAGTTTTTATTTCAATGATTATAATAACCTTAATTAAAATTGACACAATTTAAGAGTTATTAACCCGTGAAAATTATGTTATCACCAAGCGGTAGGTACAGATCAGAATCCAATTAAGAAAACAAGTTTAAAAACTGTAAACCGACTACGGAAAATTGGATGTAACATCCGTCATATTGATTTTATTTGTATAAAATGTAGCCTTCGTCACCCGGACATACTAAGGAATCGATTGACACCTCATTCATCAATATCGGCTCAGTAGTTCAGCCTCTATGGTGGAACATTCGTAAAAAGTCGCATACATAGATTGCTAAAATAACCCTTCCTTCTGACTTTGCCGTAGTCGAGTAAAAATATAACTGGATAAGGCATACACTGTGTCAAACTATTGTCCACAATATTGGACCTAGACAGGTATTGTACTAGAGCCCTTCAAGGCATACAAAGAGGAAAATAGTTCCTCACTGGGGATGAGATGCTTAAGATGTCCGGTCGATAAGCTTGGAAAGGACAAGTGTGTACCCAACGCTCCGTATACTGCCTGACGCACCTCTGCCTTCGACTTACAACCGCAAATAGAAAAGCCGAAGGCTGTACAGAGTGGAAGGCTATAGTTACTAATCTCATGAAGGCACTCACATATGAACATGACATGAAGTGTGTGACCAAGAAGCTTTTGTATATGACAACGTAGAGGGCGATACGCACATTTTACGATAGAGTATCCACATTCCACCGTGATGCTAAGTGCGAAGTGGATTTGTTAACGCAGACAAAAGTAAACGAACCGCAACTGTATCGCATTCGCAACTTGTTTTAGTTGCGTTTGTTTCGCTACACTGCGCAGGAAAATGTCGTGGTATGCAAAGGCTTCCTTCCTTTGCTTAGCAAAACAAAGTTAACTGGGACAGCATTTAAGATACTAAGTGCGATAAGGAAAGGTATATTTTATCAAGCAATCTTAGACACAGCAAATTAAATAGAACTGCTAGAGAAGGTAGTTACTGCATATCTTAAGAGACGTGGCTTCAGTGCACTTTAGCGATGAACGAGATAAGGCTAATTTACCAAGGCGTTATAATTGTTGAAACGACCTTAATACTAATGAAGTCAGAACTTAAGCAGAGTTACTTAATGAGGTAGTTTGGATAATGGTACAAATTACATAACTCGAGAAGACTTTAGAATATTGTGGATACGAACGGTAGAGCGTTTAAGTAGCAATTAAATAGATCAAAGAGGGATGCTCCATATTATTATTAAGCAATTTGTATTGGAATCGTCAGATTTCTATTAACAATACAAACATGTTATTTAGCTGTGTAATCTTCTGTGTAATATTGATTACATGTTCAAAGCTTTGATTTAATTTAATTAATTTTATTATTATTATCGATCTGCAACTTAACCTGTAATAAACAGCTAATTTTTTTTTTATTTGAAGAATAAGAACCGTAGCCTAAATCTTTCTGATTAATATGGGAGACTCGTGTCGGGTGTTCATAATATAGGCCAGCAATAGATTTAACAGGATGTCCCTATGACAAGTCAAACGATAAGTCGAAGCATGTGACATTGCGTTGCTCAAAATCAAAATTAATATGAATTTCGACAATTATGAAGAAAACGTGATTTACACCATGCAAGGTTCGAGATTGCACATAAATCGAAGAGCTGATTTCCAAATTGGTCATTGGGTTCCTAAAGTGCTGGAGAAGCGATCCTACATCGGGAAGCGCAGTGTTAGCAGCCCATTAGGTGGACCGAAAAAATCAATCGAGGGAGCTACTAAATGCAGGTGGCGCGAGACCGAGAGCTGTGGAAGTCCATGCAAGAGACCTTTGTTTAACAATGGACGCCTATCAACCGATAAAGTAGAAGGAGAAGAAACCGTTAAACCAATATAAACAGTATATATTGCTAAACTCTAGGTTAAGCTAATCAAAGCTGTCTTGAAATCTGTCTTGAAAATAGATGTGCGGGGAGCCCCGCACGCTAAAGTTCATTGACACTGTGCTCCGCCAATTACTAATTTTAAAAAAATAGTAAAAGTGATTACTTCATTACAAAAACACAAAATATCAATAACGACAAGTGAAATCCGAAATAATAGTGCAAAATAATGCTAAGAAGTGCCTAAATTAATCAAATAAAGACAAAACTATCATAAAAAGTTTCCGTTGCAAACGAAGAATTCAGTGCAAAGTGTATTCAAAAGTGACTCATTACACCCGATAACAAGTCACACCTTCGTACGTAGTACGAACACTCAATCACTACGTTTAAAAGTAACCAGTTAATTCACATCAACGTGCAGAGTAAGCGATGGCGCAGCGGTCTAATGTGTGAACTGAAGTTACTCTGTAACTTGCCTGCATAGAACGGAGTTCGAGACCACCTAGGAGAAAATTTTATTTTTATTTTATTTTTATTTATTTTTTATCTATTTTTTATTTGATTTACAATATCACTATGGAATCGCTTTCAACTAACGTAACCCTAAGAAAAAAGCCAATCTCAAAGTCTTATTCGAACTTGTCAGACATTTTGCAAAATAACAGTTACATGAATTCTACCATGATGAGTTGTTCCCTGAAAAGTCTGCCAAATGCATCAGCAGGAGACAATTCGTATATTCAAGACCTGAAACAGCAACTACAACAATTAACTACTCAGCTGGACAGTGCACACGAAGAAATAGAAAAATTAAATATGGAAAATATGACGCTCCAAAGAAAGTTAGAAAGTTCGGAGAAAAAAATTTCCTTATATAAAAAAATCGGTATTTCGGATAATATTATTACAAATATTTCGTCACCCACAATACGAAAAATAAACAAAATTATGACGTTACACCATGGAAGTACAAAATATAATGAAAACAGTAATAATCAGTGTACCCCAAAAAAAGAGAATGTATCTGAAATGGCAAATATTAGTCCAAAGCTGAACACCGATGATATACTATTAACTAACGAACTAAGATCTACGCATTCCTCTAAAAACAGAATTGCCCCTTTAACGCATTTGCACACAGAAAATGAAAACTTACGTTCGAAGAATAATTTACCCTTGACTGACTCTGCAAATATAAGTAAAACGAGCAAAATTTCACCAGTTACAGCACCATGTCAAAAAATAGAGACGAAGAAACGACGTAAAATATTAGTGGTAGGTGATCAACAGGCGTGTGGACTGTCATTAGCCCTGGTGGACTCAAGGAAAAATTCCTGGAACAATGATTACGAAATTTTTGGTTCAATTAAGCCAAACGCACGATCTTGTGATATACTGTCTGATTGTAGTAACTTAGATTCACTCGATAAAAATGATAAGCTAGTGATTGTAGTAGGTGCAAATGACACAAATCCATTTGAAGTTATTGATGCCCTATCTATTAAACTTGAAAGGACCCGACACACAAATGTTCTTCTATTGCCAGTAGTCCATAATCAACATCTCAACGTTGACTCACTTAACAATTTTATTGCTTCCACTACAAAACTATATGCGCATGCAAAATACCTGAAACTAGACAAAGATAAATATAAACAGAACAAAAACCTTGGAATTTTGTACTCTGAATTAATAAATATTTCTATTGACTTTGATGATTATAAATCTAAGTATCTAATTGAAAAGAATGGAGTAAAAGAATATTATTTAAATAATTCAACTAACAAACAACAGCATACTAAGCCAATTAGAAAAGGTACAATTCCTTACTACTTCAGTAAAACTAAAGTTGCTGGAGAATCTATAGCAAACTCCATTCCAGATCAAAAAATATCAAAAGGTACAATACCTTACTATTTTCCCAAATTAAACAGTTATCAGAAAGTTTCCCAAACAAACAACTTTTTTCGTGACAGCCAATAGAGCACCGCATAGAAGACGAATAACTATCCTACATCAAAATATAGCTTCAGTCTTATCAAAAATTGATTCGTTAGAAATTGTAATACAAGACTTCCAAAATGATAACATAAATGTTGACGTTATATGCCTAAGCGAAACTTTTCTGAAACGAGGAACTGAGCATCATATTAAAATGAAAAATTTCACGGTAGCGTCATCATACTCGAGAGATAAAGAAAAAAGAGGAGGAACATGTATCCTAATAAACAACAACTCAGGATTAGACTATAACAAAATTACATCTGTCAATAAATTGGCAAAAAAGTATGAATTTGAATGTTGCGCGGTTGAGTTTCCTAAATGTAATCTTATAATTTGTTGCTTATACAGAGTTCCGAAGAATGAAAACATTCAAAATTTCTTTAATAAACTAAATTCAATCTTAGATATCTTAACACGTAAAGCCAAATCTAAAATAGTAATCTGCGGAGACTGGAATATAAATGTATTATTAAATGACAATAAAAATACTCACGAGCTCAAAGGTATACTTAGCAATTATAATATAAACATTCATATAAATGTCCCCACTAGGCGCAATGCGTGTCTAGACATATTTGCCAGTAATATTAAGTCGGTTCATAGTGCAGTTCATGTACTTGGTTTGTCAGACCATGAGACAGCTCAGATTTTATCGTTTGACACACACACGCAAAGGACTAGAACCTATTGGTACGAATATAAGAGAATTTACAGTAAAGAAAATAGGCGAAAATTCCGAGAATGCTTAACATCGTTATCATTTTGAGAAATGTATGAAATATTAGACATAAATGAGGCCTTTAATTATTTCTTGGAAGAGGTTAAACTATTTTATAATCTTTGTTTTCCTTTGATAAAAACCAGATGTGAATTAAAAAATAGTTCTGTAAAATGGCTAACTAAGGGTATAAAAAAATCAAGTATAGTGAAAAGAAGACTATATTTAAACTATATAAAAACTGCATGCAATAAAAAAAGAAAAAGAAATAAATATAAATATTACAATTATAATAAACTTCTTAAAAAATGTATAAATATGTCTCGAAAAATCCAAAATACAGCATATATTAATAACCATCATAACAAATGTAAGGCAACGTGGTCAATTATTCGCGATACTGTAGGAAACTTGCCTCCTAAAATCAATATAGACATAATAAAAAACGATAATATACTCATCACGAATCCTGAAAAAATTGCAGAATCTTTCAATAACTATTACATACAATTGACTAATAAACCTAAAATGAAAAATCAACGTACCATGGAAGATAAAATTGAATTTAATGCTAATAGTTTATTTATTACACCAACCGATCCATATGAAATTGTAAAAATTATAAAGTCTCTACGAAATAGTTATGCGGTAGGAACTGATGGCATCAGAACTGATATCATCAAGGAAACAGCTCAAAAACTTAGCGTACCCTTAAGTTATCTCATTAACAAGTCATTTGAACTGGGAAGTTTCCCAAACGAGTTAAAAGAGACTGTGATTAATCCATTATTCAAAAAGGGTGAAAAAACTGAAATGAGTAATTATAGACCAATAGCTCTCATTACTATATTTTCAAAGATTTTCGAAAAGGCTATGTACTCAAGACTAATTAACTTTATTACTAGCTCAAAAGTTCTAAAAAAAGAGCAATTCGGTTTCCAGAAAAATAGTTCCACAACTAAAGCTTGTTTCAACTTGATCAGACTAATCACTGAAAGTATCAATGATAAAATACCAATTGTTACTATATTCCTCGATATGAGTAAGGCATTTGATTTTGTAAGCCACGAAATACTACTTTCTAAATTAGAAAAGTACGGAATACGGGGAGTCGCCTATGATTGGTTCAAAAGCTATCTGAGCAATCGAATCCAGTGTACAAAAATTACTAAAATAGTCAATGGTGTAAAACAACTTGCTCAATCGTCTTTTCTCACAAATTGTTCTGGCGTTCCACAAGGTAGTATTCTGGGACCTGTTTTATTTTTATTATATATAAACGATTTGCCTAACGTTACCCAGCATAAATGTTTATTGTTCGCCGATGACACTTCCTTAATTATTCAATGTAAAAATGAAAAATTATTTGAATCTGATATTAATCATACTTTTACTGAAGTAGTGCACTGGTTGGAAAATAATAATTTACAAATTAACATTGAAAAAACTAAATTTGTTGCGTTTAAAACTATACAGGCTCGTAATATACCTTTAAAAATTCAATATAATAATGCTATTATTGAAGAGGTCAACACAATTAAGTTCTTAGGTATTACATTGGATTCCCATTGCAATTGGAAACAACACATTAATGATCTATGCAATCGGTTGGAAAAGTTTGTATATGCATTGAAAAGACTTAGGCAAGTGGCTAGAAAAGAGGCAGTACTTTGTGCATATTATGGATATGTGTCGTCTGTACTCAGTTACGGCATAGTTATCTGGGGAAACTCAGTAGATGCAGATAAAGTATTTAAAGTCCAGAAAAAATGCATACGTGCTATATGTAAAGCACACTTCTTAGATAGTTGTAAGCCCCTGTTTAAAGATCTCAAAATATTACCCTTACCTTGTATCTACATTAAGGAAATTTGCATATTCGTAAAAAAGAATCCAGAATACTTTGAAACCTACAGCCAGGCTCGTCAGAGGGTTACAAGACATAAAGATAGACTACTTGTACCTAGTATAAAACTATCTTTATATCGTAAAAACGCATTTTGTATGGCAATTCAAATATTTAATAAGCTTCCAATGGTGATACAAGAAATGACTATGCCTAAATTTAAACGCAAATTACACGAGTGGCTATTGTCCCATTGTTTTTATTCAGTAAATGAATTCCTTAACTTTACTGAATGGAAATATGGCGGATAGAATGTTTTTACAAATTTTAATTTTAAATTTAAATTTTTCTCTTCCTGTGACATCTAGCTTATTATTTTATTCTCAATTTAATCATTTATCACAATTTGTTTTGACGAAATTTTATTATTGTTAACATTGCACGCCAAGAATGGCAGATTGTGACATGTACCTAGACTAATGACATATCTGTAACATCTTAACTGTAACTCACAATCACGCAATAAATGAATTATGAATTATGAATTATGAATTAAAAAACCGGAATATAGTTTACGTTATTTCAAGTTACTAAGGATAAGATTTTGTATCTGATTATAATGGCAGACGATCCACAAAGTGTTATATAAAGTCCCACATCTTATTTACTTTAGTAATCTAAACACAGAGGATCAAATACATTCCCAAACATTACATAAATTAAGTTACAAAGCATTGACATACAAAATTAATCCGTATTTACTTAGGTACCTTTAATACCATTAGTAAGGTATCAAAGGATATTAAGTAAGCTGCACTTACGAAAATCAACCATATTTGCCAAATGTACTACGTGATATTTTACTTAATATCTTTAAGGATATTTCACTTTTTGATAAAGTAAGCATTTTGATCTTTTCTAATGCCGGTGAATAATTTAGAGTTTGAAATATTTTTCTATTAAAGTTCTTTTGAATAGTGAAGTGAAACAAGCTATTATTTCAGAATAATTACACGACTTCAATTTACTGAAATAACTTGAAAACTACTGAACTGATTTTAATGAAATTTTTACTGTTTTCCCTAAGTTGAAGCAAATACAAAAGAATGATCACAATCCGATTAATAGCTTTCGAGGAATGCACAAACATACATAGATTTTGTATATTTGTTTGGAAGCCCTGATAGATTTATTATATACAATATTTTACAGTTCCAATACTATTACATACATACGTATGTACGTGTCGAATTGGTACCTCCTTTGTTGAAGTCGGTTAAAAACACTCCTAATACAAACTTAACGTTTATTTGGAGGGGAGGGAGGAATATTACTCAGGTTCAGCATGGCTAATATTCTTCAAAAAAAAACTTCACAAGAATTATCTAACAATATTTATAGGAAGAATTTGTAATTTGTATAACATTTAACGATTGACCTTAGTTCCATACACAAGCTACGAAATGTTATCGAAAGTTCAACGTAGGCTCAGGAGAACAATTTGTTACGGTATTATGAGAGTAAATAATAAAGCTGTAACAGAGAACGGACCGAACCCGGTGGAGAAATACAATTTATTGGAGCTCAAAGTTTTTAGGAAATCGCACGTTTTTTTTAAAAGATTTTTTGAAATCCTTACAAGAAATATGAACTAACTGTAAGAAACATAAAACTTTAAATCCTTGCCAATACTATAATTGGTGGTTGTGTTTATTGGTGGTTTGTCCTTCAATCACGTAGCAACCGAGCAACGGATCGACGTGATTTTCTGCATGAGTAATGAGTATGTTTGAGGACTTGGAAGGCATTTTTGACATAGACATATTTTTGGAAAAACAGATTGGGTTCCCGCGGAATTTTTATAAACCTAACTCCACAAGGACAAAGTCCCGGGCAAAATCCAGTTCATAATATAAAAGTGGTTGCTGATATAATTTACTTACAAGTTTAACTACAGTACGCTGTCATGGAGTTTACATAATAACTAATATACTACATCGTAGATATAGAATACGTAAACAATGAAGTTGGTATTAAATCTATTTAAATTGTCATACCGTACAAAGAATGTAGAAATGTTATCGAAAATTCAACCAATGCTCGGGAGAACAATTAGTTTTTGCTAATTTAAAACTAATTAACGTGTTCGTAATTGAAGGGAACTTTATGCTTTAGGAGGAACAATCAATTTTGTTGAGTGGTATTAGTAAGTTATTTCTTACCTACCCTACTATAAGTATTAGTAAGTTATTTCTTACCCACCCTACTATTTTGTTTATACATAGCTTTAGTTTTGTTTACAACTAGCCGAATGAACTATAGGAGTTCACGTGTTGGTAAAATCTTATTCCATAGATTTGGAGAACTCGTCAAGTTTACGCGGCAACTTTCCTTTAATTTTGTTTTGCAACTACTTATACAATATTTCCAAGTTTAGTAGCTATATTTGTATTCGGTTTTTTAATAAGGTTTCTTAATGTTTGACCTAATACTAAGGTATGTAATTTTTAACCGACTTCCAAAAAGGAGGAGGTTAACAATTCGGCCGGTATCTTTTTTTTTTTTTTTTATGTATGTCCACCGATTACTTCGAGGTTTCTGGACCGATTCACGAGATTTTTTTTTTTAATCGACAGAGGAAGCTCGCGAAATGGTCCCATAAAAATTTTTACCTTCAACTCTTCAATCCTGATGCTGCAGGGGTATTTCCCCCCTAAATTATGGGATTTTAGGAATCGTCGTTTACGAATTGGTATGCTTGGCCTCCAATTTACTACATCCTTACTAGAAATACAAACTTGAAAGAAAGATTTCTTCTAAGTCGTCGGCTTCAGCTAAGAAAAAGAATTGGGAAAGGGAAAAAGAAAATTCTATTGTAATATTACTAATAATAACTCTAATATACATCGAAATTCAAAAATTTTAATCAGCTACCCTAAATATCCCTTGCGTGTATCATAAGACTCTTCGATGCAACAAAAAGCAAAATACAACATATTTGCATTCACAATAAGAAGTATATTTCCTTCCACCTGTGATGGCGAAGAGCTTTGCGTGTCTGTGACACCGGAACCTAGCTTTTTTCTCAGCAATCCTTTGTTAGGCTTCCTTTTGCTACGAAAGGGGGTCCGAGGCATTACAGGAGGACGAGGGGGCTATAGGAGGCCCATTGTTATGAGGCTTCAAGCAACAAACGTAAGAGTTGCCATCACTTTGACCGATTTAAAAAATTTCAGACTTCTCATAGGGAGGGATCTTTTTAAAACTGGCTATTAAGACGTGTCTAATTTTCTCTTTTCCCTCAATCAATTTTACTGCTGTTCAACGATAATAATTAGTAATACTTAAATAAATGGCAAATAAATTCTATTCTAATATTAAATAATAATTAATAATAATGCTTCGGACGGATTTATTTTATTTCAATCCAGGCATATTTAAAATGACTATATAGTATTCCCTATTCTTCACTTAAGTTAACTAAAACCTCATACTAGGAGTACAATAGCAGTCTAGTCAGTAGTTACAACAATAGCCTATTTGAACTGAGACCTTTTGGATATCATCACTCGTTCTGGATACATCTTAAATAGTTTAAGTTTATTAAAGCTTCAAATAATTAAATTAATTTGCAATGTATTATAATGTCTCACGTTAAGAGATTACTACGACAAACGCAGAACATCATTACAAGTCACAACAAGTTAATGTTCATACTTCTGACCCACTGGGTAGGTTCTTTGGCAGTAGTAACATTGAGTATAGTCTCTTCTCTCTAGAGGAGGAATTCCGGTGCTTATAGCCGGGCCAATTTGAATATTCAAGTGTGGGCACGTTCTGTAAGCGATGTCGATGGTCGTTGAGGGATTTTGTTTTTTTCTTTTTTTTTTCTCTATTCAGTAAGTGGTTTTTAGTTGAGAGTTGAGACGCAAGCAATTAGCTTTAAAATGTCCTTTTGTGGCATATTGAGGTGAACTGAAATTAATTGCTCTGCTTTCGACAGCTTAATTTTCCAATCGCTTTAAAAGTGATTTAGAGTTTAGTTAAGCCACATGTTAAAAGTACTTATTCCGCCCTGTGGAGCGAATAAAAGTTCAGTTAGATTAGGATTATAATATTAAGCTAGCTGACCCGCCCCGTCTTTACACGGGTTGTTGTTCCTACACTTTTATATAGAGATAATTCGAATGTACTTAAACCACAGACAATTGGATAGCGCAGGATAAACTTTACTTCCTGAAACCTAAACTTTGAACGTATATTGTTCTTAATGCAGCAGACTAATTGTTACTACTAAATTAACAGTGCTATCCTTTTATGTATATTTATTTGCTTAAACGCATTTAACTATGAAAACTTGAAAGATGAGTGCCCGAGATCGAACCAGTTAAAAGCCCCGAATAGGAGAACGCAGTTCTAATCACCAAGCTAATAATTAAATGTATGTTATTAATCCAATCAATAAAAGGCATATATTATATTATATTGGCAAGAATAATGATTAAATTTGTTTACTTTCCATCACAACAATGTTTGTCCATGGCGACATGGATAAATTAAGTGTTCCAAAAATAGACTGTTGCCTCGCAAAAATTAATGGAGTATTGTAATGAAACATGTCATTTTCCATCGACAGGCACTTATCTGTCGTTCGCGGCGCGTCACCGAGCCCCATCGAAAACACGTTCAAATTGTGCGTTTATTTTTAACGTTGTATGAACATCTGTTAAGTTCTGTTAGGTTCTGTTAAGTTAGACAACTAAATAGCAGAGTATACTAATAATAATAAAGTTCTCCCGACCAAATCCTAAGTCTGCGGGTATTCTTAAACGTTTTTCGAGATTTGTTATTAAGACAGTTAGGGAAAAAAATATTATACCAACCATAAAGATAGCATTCCTTACTACTTACAGTAGTCAGGAATGCTAAATTTATGATACCAACTGATAGAAAATGGTCCTAATTCCGTCGAACTTTTTCTAATGCTAAAGAACGAGTATCGATAAGCTAAGAAAAATTGAACCTAATAGAACAAAATTCTATTTTGAAAATGGATTTTAAACATACAGTACAGGTCCTGAAAGTTCCTTCTGCACAGAAAGTCGATAGGAAACCATTTAGTTTACTCTTGAATAATATAATCTCAATACATAAATTTTCAAGCCTCTTGAAGCACCATTAACATGAGTAAATGTCTTAATAACTTAAAACAGCCTTGTACTAATGTTGTAATAAATTATTCCGTCGGTCCGTCTGGCGTTACTTGAGTAGCAGTTATGAATAGTAGGATCATTCATTATATGGAATGTCTCTAGTCTCTACATGACTTGAAAGTTGAGAGTATTAATATTTTTAGTTAAAAGTTTTACAAGGCTTTTCTCTTATTATTTACAGAGTAGGTGTCATCGTTCATTACCTACTGAATTTCTTTCTTTTTCTTTCTTAATATTATAAAGTCACTTACAGCCGCGACTTCGTCCGCGTGAGAAGATAGTGTAAGTCTCGCCCTTAGGTACCTAGGCGTGATTAACAAAACATAAGACAAACCAACAAACAAAAATGCTTACGAGATTTACCCACGTTAGGTGTCTAATACTGAGATCTATAGAGCATGGTCTGACTAACTCAAGATAAGAGTTAAAACGAGACACAAATATGCTCGGAAATAAATCTATTTCGTTTTACCTTTAACTTGAGTCTGAGCAGATTGAAAGTGCGGTCTATAGATTTCAGCCTAAGTGCCAACTTCACTATTACTGAGGTGTTAATAACCGACGAATAAAGATGTCTGACAGATTTTCGATACAAAAACTGTCAGAACGTTCAATTTAAATGCCTTGGTTAATCTTTTCTCGGCGATGGAGAAATAAACAGCATACTGAGCTGGATGACTCATGTATGGTTTGTAAAAACGGGCATCTAAGAGCTAGAATAAATTAGTATTTTAACGTTATTTTTTAACTTTCACAACCTTTTCTTAGTCAATTAAAAGGATTATCTGAATTATCGCATAGGCACCTATCCAATTAGTTTTTACCTCTTAGTTAAATCGGTTTAATCGCCTGTCGCTCGTCCTAGGATAATAGGAAAATGTTCTAAACTTGCAAAGCTATTCAGCGTCGGAGCGGGCGCCTAGGCCTCGTTTCTAAAGCAATTATCGGACGACCAGCACTGCCTTTGGGTGACATTGTTCGCAGAAACTAAGTTGGCAACGTTTTAACATATTATCGCTTCTCTATTTCATCTTAACAGTGCGCAGAATACCAGCAAAAAATCCTCGCGATTGATGAAATAAAACATACCCGAAACCTCGTGTGAAACGCGACAGATGCTAGTGTAGTAAGCGCCAAATACATCATGTATTCTAATAACTTTTAAGATAATTATAATTTTTTTTTTTTTTTAAATGGCTGTATCTCTTAGTAATATGTATAGGAATTTTACATACAAATTTTGACTCTAATTATAGAGTCAAAATTATTATATACTAGCTTTTGCCCCCGCGACTTCGTCCGCGTGGAATTAGATTTTGGGGTGGAATTTTCAAAAACTGTGACACACGTACTTCTTTATTTTTAACTGAAAGCTCAAATACCAACTTTGATGGAAACAGCTTGAAAAATGACGGACTTTCATATAAACTTCCATCCCCTATTTAAACCCCTTAGGGGTGGAATTTCCAATAATCCTTTCTTAGTGTGCGCCTACGTCATAAAAGGAACCAACTGTAAAAATTTCAAGCTTCTAACTTCAGTAGTTTAGGCTGTGCGTTGATATCTCAGTCAGTCAGTCAGGACTTTGAATTTTATATAAGTATTGGATATTAAAAATAACAAAACACTGTTGGTAACGCGATTTTTGTTTGACTGATGTAATGACGTGGAAACTGATGCATTTTATCTCGCGTGCCGAAACTAATACAAAAGAAACGCGAGTTTCGGAACGCGACATTAAACTCCTCCAACTATGTATTCTGTGCTCCAACGCACACGCGCACATTGTTTTGATAGATATGATCTTTGACGTTAGGAACACACCTACATTGCTTAGACAACAGTGAGTGCTTGTAATTTAATATGAACTTTATACCATAGCAATAAAGCTCAAATTGACTACGTTTTAGTTTCAAATCATTTGTATGGGAAAAAGAAAAGGGCTATTTTTAGGGTTTTTCAAGCAATAATTCTAATTTTTCTCGCCGTAAAAACCATCCTTGAACTTCAACGAACATTTTAAAAAAAGATTTGGCCAAATTGGTCCAGGCGTTGTTGAGTTATGCGCTTACCAACACATTTTGCGATTCATTTTTATATTATAGATTATTATTGCATATTTGAAAATAAATGCAAATTGGTTAAAAATTAGACCTAACTCGCGTCTTTTTTTGTCGAACACATTATTTTATGTTTCTACTCAATATCGTGGAAAGATGATGCAGCTTATAAAATAAATAATTTCGAACCTTTTTGTTATTATCCGCTTTTTCGATCCTAGGATCCGGTTTTTGATCAAAATCCTGATAAATACTTTTAGTTCCGGAAAATTGAAGATTTTCCATGAAATCAGTTAGTATTAGTAAAAAAACAGCCGTATCCTTAAATCACGCGAATAGATACGGAATAGGTAAATTTTCTCTTTTACGCACGCTTATTTATTTACCTACTATAGTTCTTGCAAATCACGAAGGCGCGTGGCTCATGGTTGTGTGTGTGTCGTATCTGTATAAATGTGAGCGAGAGCTTGCTCGCGCCTGACCGCTCCCACCTAACAGGCACGCACACTAACACAATGTGCATGGTCACGACGTAACCACAAGTAAAGCTCACGCGCCCTCGTGAATTGAAAGAACTATTCTCGAAGTGGCGTAAACAGCAAAATAATGTATGATTTACCACCTTTCACTTGTTTGAATTGTCTGGGAGACCGTGACCTGTGCAGTGGTGGGCATCGAAGCGGGCTGCACGTGGGAACTGCCCTTATTATAAAGGCTTACACACACCGACGCTAAGACATGAATGCGATTTAGTCCAGAGTGGGAAATGTGTTTTTGTATCATATTATGTTTGCACGTATTTCCCAACGATAAATGATTTTTTTTTTATTCGACAAGATAGTCATTGACTGCGATCTCTTCAGATGGTAAGTGAACAAGGATGGGGTATTGCAGTTTACATTAGAGCCATACACCTCATCGATTTTTATCGCATCGTCATCGTACCGGAACGCTAAATCGCTTGACGGCAATTGAGGTTAGGGTTGTAACTAGCCAAAGCTTCTAAAGAACAGGCCAAAGCCAGACGTTGGCTAAAAGAACTTCACACACCTCAATATTCTCAACATTAAAGAAAACTTTCTTAACCGTTAAAGCAAGTGATATTTAATTGTTTAAAACCAATGATCTTCCATACACAATGTACCTATAAAAGGTCATTGTTTAGAACGCACATAACTTAAAAAAGTTCGTGCGTGCCCGAGATGCAAACCAAACAAAAATAACTGCTAAGTTTACCACCGCTAAAATCGTACCTATATGTAATAAATAAGAACTTGTGCTTGTAATACAACATAATAAATATTTTTGGTCTCAGAAAGCAAAGCAATAAATCGTGACCAATGAAAAGCCTATTTCCTGTGACAAATTAATTAGATTAAGAGTGTACCCTTTCTGTCTTGCCGCTTTAAATTGCTCACGTTTTCAGGCGGCCCCTTCCTCTCATTTAAATGGGATTTGTCTATGAAAAGTTTCCCTTTTCTTGTGAATTTCTACTTTTAAAAGAGGATGGGTAAGAGTGGACCCAGACACAAAGTTAATTGTATTATTATTGAACTATGCTAACTACGGTCTTGAATACGGTGATACAAAATTACCCGTTTTCCTTTAACTAGCTTTTGTCCACAACTCCATCCACGTTGGGTTTTCAAAAAACCCTAGGGAACCGTTAATTTATGCGGGTTAAAAATTAACCTACGTTACTCTCCAGGTCAACTTTACCCATGCAAAAAATCACATCGATCCTTTCCTCCAGGGACAAACCAACAAACACTTTCACATAGCCAAAACAACAAACTGTTAAAACGTCAAATATATTCGTCGGCTAAAGTTAACTTGGCGATTTTGAAAAAAAAAAAACCCTTAGAATATCTTCCATATTGCATACTAGTTGATACCCACGGCTTCGCTCGCGTGGATTTTGTTTTTTAAAAATTCCGCGGGATCTCATTGATCTTCCGGAATAAAAAGTAGCCCATGTCTTTCGCGTTTATAATATTAGTAAGGATTTCTAATATTAGTTATATTTTTTGGCACAAACTAAGCTTACATAAGCTTACTTTATATAAGGTAGTTAATATAGTAATCATAAGAGTATAGTACCTACAATATTTTATTTACATTGGCTCGTATATGTGGGCAATGCTATTAAGTGTAATAATACATTATATGGGCCACCATAAAAGCAAACGTACCATGAAACCATACCAACCTACCGACTAAAGTTACACTACATACTACATACCTATAGACATATCTACTAGTATTATAAATGCGAATTTTTTTGCATGGATATAGTGTTGAGGATCTAGAGAGTGAGAAAGGCTATTTTATTTATTTATAAAGGACAGCGTAAATCTAAGGAAGAGATTTCTTTCAGAAGCCGTAACAAGAATGCAGAGGTAGGAGCTTTAAAGTTTACTATTATTATTTAATTAACGCATAGTAAAAGTCAACTTGAAGAGTTACAGCAAAGCCACTGAACTAATTAATCAAAGATATTATTTTAATCAAAACGTAATAAAAACCAAACGCCGCTTTTATTAGTCCGTCGTTACGCCGTGTCAGTTAAACCGCAAATGACAAGTCAAATTAAATTTTACGTCTAACGTCATAAAGTACCTTCGTCACCGTTAATGTCTGTGGTGTTTTCTCCGACTTCTGTGACGTTTGTTTATTTGGAATGTCCCTTAAGTTAATTTCTTTTTTTTTGTATATCTATTAGGTATGCGTTGCTCGAAGAATTGATGATCGTTCAGGTCCCAAAGTGCTGGAGTGGCGTCCCAGTACCGTAAAGGGCAGTTTTGGAAACGTCAGACGAGTCACAGGAAGCTGTTGAAAATAAGCGGCGCAAGACCGAGGCATGTGGCACTCTATTGGTTGATAAGGAAGAAGATGCGTACCGTACCGAAACGCAAATTCAATCAATTTTGAAATCTATTTCGAAAAGGGTCTATTAGCCACTCGCGATAAAAAAAATACATTTCACGAAAAAATTCTTCCTGCTGATTAATTAGGTAAGTTATATTTTCCAGTTCTATATAAATAAGGGCTTTAAATATAATAAAACCTACCTATGCAAGTCCCCACTTCCATGAAATGGTTTATTAGCCAGAATATAGTCTCAAAACGTGCGATTAAAGTCATATTAGATATAGTAGAAACGGTTAAAAAATAGTAAAAAGCGACTGAAAATTAATGGCCAATTTAAATGCCATAAGGAGTGTACTTCAATTTCCTTAGAACAATGTTTATTCTTTCTTGATATTTCTTTAATTGCCGTTTCGTTTTTAGCGCCACTTTGCACGGCGTTAATTTGATTTCAGCGTGAAACACACACAACGCGCCACGGATGTGTCCAACGCCTCAATGGCCCAACGGTAAAAGGTGCGGGCTGAAAACAGAAATGTCGCAGGTTCGAACCCCACCCGTTGCAATATTGTCGTACCCATTCCTAGCACAAGCTTTTCGCTTATTTGGAGGAGAGGGGAGAATATAAGTCAAGTTCAGCTTGGCTAATATTTTGAAGAAAAAAAAAGAAAAATGAAAAAAAAAAAAACGAGGATACGGCCAAGCTTCAAACAGTAGCGCCAAACTAAAACGCAGCGATTTTTAACTGCGACGGAACGATGCGTTGGCGTTAAAGGTTTTGAAAAACTCACAAGCACTTTTATTTTGTTAACATATTCCTGAAAAACTGCTGTACCGCTTTTAATACGATTTTTGCATTAAGAGGGAATTACTTCTGAGCAACTTCATACTGTATTTTTTCCAAACTCACTGCAGTCAGGTATTTTTTTTTTTTAACGACTCACCATTTTCCTGCAAAACTACTGAGCCGATTATTATTAATTCACACCAAACGTTAGATATACGCACAGTTTCACTTGAATAGCTACACTCAGGTCTCAATCTCTTGTGTTCCATGTATACGCGCGTTCAGAATGATGAATCCTGTGGCACAAGTACAATGTTTCACATTGTGGTTGGTTATTATTTATTCGCGGTTATTGCGCATTTCGCGTTTTGTTTGTTTCAGTCTTTATTTGCGCTAATTTGTTTTCCACTGTAGTGGATAATTGTGCTGAGGGGAAATTACTACGTTTTGAATACAGTTCTAATTAATATGTTTGCCGTGTGTGATTTACTGGTGTAATCTTTGCGTTGAAAAGTATGTGCAATTAAGAAATCATATCGTGCAACATAATAATATTTATTAATTACATACCATACAAGGTTTTGATCTCAACTTTGACAAATAGACAAAAATTAAAAAAATGTGTTTTTGGATGATGATATCGTTCAAATAATCATATTTTTTTTTTTAAAGAATATTAGCCAACCTGAAGTTGACTAATATTCTCCTTTCCCCACCAAATAAGCGGAAAGCTTGTGTTAGGAGTGGGTACGACAATAGTGCAACGGGTGGGATTCGAACCTGCGACCTTACAGTTTTCAGTTCACACCTTCAACCGTTGGGCTATTGAGGCTTCAAAATTGTGAGCTTAATGAGAAGCAAAACCCACAGACAGTTCAATTTTTTTTTTGTATTGTAATTTATATGTGTGTGTACTGTGCCGATCTCTGTTTACATTACATTCATGTTTACACAGGGCCTTAATAGTTTTTAGCCCTTAACACCTCTCTGAGGTCCCATAAATGCATAATGAAGTGACCAGGAAAATGTTTGGCTCTACCTAAAACCGCTAGCGTAATAACGTGGCTACCTAACTTAGTAGCTTTTGCACCTGCAAATTATAGTACTAAGTACTAAGTGCTGTCAATAGTCGGGTATAGTAGTTAGTCAGCCCTTAATTCACATAGACGAGGTCGCGGGCATTGTCTAGTTTAGAAATAAAGCCTCAATTGCCCAACGGTTAAAGGTGCGGACTGAAAATTGAAAGGTCGCAGGTTGGATCGCCACCCATTGCACTATCCGTCGTACCCACTCCTAACACAAGCTTACTGCTTATTTGAAGGGGAGAGGAGAATATAAGACAAGGGCTTTGCTAATATTCTTTTTATAAAAATACCAGCGGCCCGCTCCGGCTTCGCACGGGTATAAAATATATAGCCTATGTCATTGTTAATGGATGTTATTGTACATATAAACCTTCCTCTTCAATCACTCTATCTATTAAAAAAACCGCATCAAAATCCGTTGCGTAGTTTTAAAGATTTAAGCGTACATAGGGACAGAGAAAGCGACTTTGTTTTATACTATGTAGTGATACTTATAAAAAAAAGAGTCCTAATAAAAATTGTCCCTAATAACTTAGTAGGTAAGTTATAATACCCTGCGAGTGGAATATTAAAGTACGGCCTTAACACAATATCTCAAGCAATTTGGGATAGTGCTACGCGCTACTAATCTAGACCCTATAATAGATTCCTTTGAGGCCTATTAAAGACCTTCCTTCACACGTAGGTATTTTAGCTAAGCCGCCTCTGGTTTTCTTCTTAATGAATAGGTAATAAGGGTATTTTCTATATGATGATTTCCCAGATAAGGTTTTGTAAAATAAACTAGAGCAGTTTATTAGTTAACTATTTGATGCCCGCGGCTTCTAAAAACTTAAAGCACGCGCTCGCCTGGATTTAGTTTTTAGGACGAATTCGCGGGCAATCAACTAGTTAGAAAATAATAAAAGTCTTGCTAGGTTATTACTCCTAGATAAATTGGTATTATAATTGCTAAAATGTCAAAAATAAAATATGCAAAATAATAAGTCTTTAAAATCGAAATCAAAATCCATTTATTTGTTGAATAGGTTAGTCAAGTCATAATTTGATTACTTGTTGTAATTGTTGTTATTGCCTAATACATATTATTATTTCCTCATTAATACTCGTACTGGTAGTTAATCATTTGAAATCCTTTATGCAGACAGTAGTACATCGGACTATGGAGGAAGCCCTATAAAGTCACTGCGACCTAAATAACGGCATACAAAGGTGTTAATACGTTTTGCACAACAATATACCTGTACAATGTACGTAACGTATACGATAAAATTTTCGTTGCAAACATCATCACAAAAAATATGCGGAGAAACAGATAGGAAGAAATACGCCTGTAAAATACGCCTTACCTTGCCTTTATCTGCAAAGAAATAAAATTGGTAATCTAAATTCTAAATAGGTATATAAAAGAAAAAGGTGACTGACTGACTGATTTATCGAACTTAACGTGAGCGAAGTCGCGGGCAAAAACTAGATGTGACACAACGAATATTGAGGATCTTCTCTTGTTCTGTCTTCGATTGTTGGTTCAAGTAACCTTCTAGATCAGCAGTAGATGGTTTTAAATTACTGCCTTGATAGTAGTAGGTATAAGCTTCACATTCCCAATCAATCTACCAAAAAGTAACTACTATTATTACTCGATGTCAACATTGCCCTTGATTGCGATGCCATCTGAAGGTAAGTGATAATGTAGTTACAGATGGTTGTGAGCTAACTCGGAACAGATATGTCAGTGTAAATTAAACCCATAGCCCGTACATCGGTTTCTCCATCGCGGACGTTAAATTGCTTGACAGCATATCTGTGACGGCAGGTAGGGTAGCTAGCCAAGACCAAAGCTTCTCACAAAACCCAACCAGAGACGATTCAGAACCACTTATACTTATAAAACCACTGCTCTTACAACTGTGCTCGTCGACATTGTCAAAGCTGCCGTAGAATCGATCACTACCAGATTAGCGCAACTGAGGCTTCGAGCGGGATCGCCACGACCTGTAGGTGTAGGTAATCAAGCCCGTTATTAATAAAAAGGAAAACGCAGGTACACCAAAAAAACAGAATGCCCCAGCCCAGTATTTGATAGCAAAACCGCAGCAACTATTTTCGACCCGTCGAAAAAATTTCACGCCTCGAAAAATGCAAAAGATCCACCATGACAAAATCGTTTGTACTGCGAACGGGAGCAGTGTTATGTATCTTTCACGATGGAAGCATTTTACGCGTTGGTATAAAATTGCGCATAAAATTCACGTCACGTCTGCACCTGCCTGCGCGAAGTCAATCATCGTTTCGTGTGTTTCCACGTCACATTCATCTGGTTAGGGCGTTACGCAATCTAATTGTTAGGTCTTGTGATCGAATTGAAAGTCTACTTCATGTAGGTCAACTTGTGGCTCTTAAGGTGACTCTACAATCGGTCGGTATAACCGATTCTGCTGAGAAAAGGTAGCAAGAAACTCAGGAGTTGCTTTTATATACGTTGGGTGTATAAAGCTATACCTAGCATATGTATAACCAACAGCTATACCAATGTAATTGTAAATAATTACAGGATCTTGTGGATAGCTCAATACAAGGCTAAATAATCACATACTTACTTCCATCCTTGTACCTCGACTTTATTAATGTGTTATTTGTTATGTGATGACAAGATAGCCCTTGACTGTGATCTCACCTAATGGTAACTGACTAAGCAGTCCAAGATGGTAACGGGCTTACTTGATAAAATTACCAATAGGGTAAGGATGCCGAATATGAGATGGTTGCCAAATATGAGATAGTTAGGTTTTGGCGAAACTAATCGCCGCAGCTATTTGGCGATACTGTCACCAGAAGCCACGTGGCAACAGACCGAAACATGTGTTGGTGCTTCCCAGTTCGAGGCGAAGTCAGGTTGTGTACGTGCGGGTTTTTACGAAACCACAAAACCCGATTTTTGACACCAAATAATAACGAGGTATGTTACAACTTTATAGTCACACTAAATGATTTAAATTTACAGTCGTTGTATCAGTTATATGATTAATTTTACAATGCATTTGCAGTTTAGTTGTATTTTCTTCGTCAAGAAATAATAGGAAGCCTAGTTTTTAAATTTGGGTGTTTTCCTAATATGAGACACGTGGGGGCTCCTTAAATGAGATATCTCATATTAGGATGTATAGAAATACGACTATTTAAAAACCTCTTTTTCTAGATAAAAGAAGTCCTAGGACCACGATGCTATAATATGGGCCGTGAGTGCAGTGCAAAGCAAACAAATATGTTACCTAATAGCGTCAAAACTTTCGATGTTCCTAAGAGTATCCTAGAACGTTATGTCAAAAAAGATGCTAATGCAGAAGTATTTGTCAAGGTTCATGGGAAGACCTCCAGCTTTTTCTGACTATTTAGAAGCAAAAATAGAAAAATATTGTAAAGCTGGACTAACGATTTTAAGGGTTACATCTACATCTGAAGAACATCAAGCACTTGGCACAAGCACATGATAATATATTATTAAGTTGTTACTAAAACCTTTTTATTTAGTAGTACGATGTTGTAGATTAATAAATATCGCCAATAAAAAGTTTTTTTGAATTGATTTCCTTTCTTTTTCTCTAAATCTATACTATCTCATATTAAAAACCCTTGGTATCTCATGATAGGAGACCATTTCCCTGAGACGTAATTTCTGACTTTTCTAATATTATCTGTTATAACAAAAAATCTATTATACCTAGCACTAAACGGTCTTTCAAGGATAAACTTCATTAAATTCTTATCGAATATAAATAATTTTCATAGTCATTAGGGCAATAACTTATTTTTTATGGCCGAATATGTAAATGGTATCTCATATTCGGCATCTTTACCCTATTATAGACAAACTGATCAAAACTCAAGATATAAGAAAATACGCCTTCCTTTTCTGTGTTAATACAGTCCTTAGAATCATTTACAACATGAGGAAACAAAACAAATAGCAAATTCTCCACACTATTATGAATTCCTTCTCCAGTTATGATTACAGTTTTTTCATAGGCATCTGAAACATCACAGGAATCACCAATGCGTTACCGGTGCCAAATGGATTTCTGTGCAAGTCTTTTGTAAAACCTCATATCAAAGCTTTGTGGATACCCGAAAAGAGCCATTCATTTTTTCCACGTACACTATAGAAATGATCGAGCAAAACGGGAAAACGAAAACGGTGAAATTGGAGCACCACATTTATATAGCTTAGTATATTATATAGTGTCCGTTTTAATCTGGTGCCCAGAACCAGTACGCAGATTAAAAATTTGGGTTTAGTGTCAACAATGTGCAGTAAAAGTATCAATAATATGGATGTTATTACAAACATCAATTATTATTAATAGTAGTTACTAATACCAAATTACAGACGAAGGTAGCAGCTTAGATTGGAAATTTGATAACCTTCTGTTTTATTATGATCACGATACATCATGACAATATTGATGTCGAGGACAATTAATTAATATTTATGAATAGGAATGAGGATATATTATAACTGTACCGTCATAAGGATAGTTTTGCTAAAACAACTCAAATTATTTTGATTAACGCTAAACAAAACATCCATTTATAAAATCGCCGAAAGTAAACACTGACCGAACAATACGTCTCTACTCTACTATAATAAAAGCCATACAATAAACAGCTTTATAACCTAACAAAAACAAAGTACCCTGAAGTATTGGGTGGGTCATTTATAAACTCACTTATAAAGCCCGTACTAAATATAAACCCAACTGTTTACAAGGGCCCATTGATGATGTACCACCGCCGAGAGGTAAATGGGACGTGGTTGTTTATAAACAAAGGGTCCGCAAGGCCACAAGAAACAAGATCATTAAAACAACGGTCTCATGAATTGAAGGTGATGAATTACCATACTTATACACTTTGAACAGGAGTAATAACAAAGCATATTATGGGATAAGAGTTGAAATGTGGCAACTTTCAGCAAAAAGCTTAATTGTTTCGTTTCCTGATTCCATCTATAGAACTGAAGATTTGGCTGGAAGGCATATTAAAGAAGACAAGAAAGTTTGTTTTTTGTTTATTTGACAGTTGACAGACGGTCAAGTTCATGAACATAATAATTTGCAGCAGCAAATAAAACTGTCTGCAAGTTGAAGCTCTTAAAGATTTTGATGATTTGATGAATGGCGTGGAATAATTGAAGGTAAAGGAATGCATGCAGGTGGTGAGGATGAAATTCGTCTTTGCAACTTGAGGTCAGACAAAAAGAGATAGTGTTATCAATGCAAATAATTCTTCAGATCACTCTCCGGTAGAGTGGATAGAACGTACAAAGAGAGCCGAGTCTAGTCAAGTCTAGAAAAGACGATTGTTTTTATTCTATGACAAGGAAGTCCTTGACTCACGTGATCTCACGTGAAGGTAACATCGAGTGATATCAAGAAAGATGAGAAACAGTAATAAGACAGATGTAGAGTTATCTTGGTTGCAGTAGCCAATATCCGGATCGTTAAGGTATCGGAGCTAGTTAGTTCACTTTATAGGCGTAACTTGGCAAACGTGCAATCAAATGATAAATACTTGCTAAATACTATGACATAGGCGACTTGGACTTGCTTAAGCCTGAGTACCCATCTTCAAACAGATTTATTCTCAAGTATAATACTTCATAGATAACTTAGTTAGTTTTTCCTGCGTCCCATAAAAAATATAATCGATCTGTTGCTCCGTTGCTACTTGATGGGTTATTGAAGGACAAACCAAACAAACATTTTCACATTTTATGATTTAAAGCTCAATGCTGTATCCACACATTCAAATTTGTGCTCACAGCTGAAAAACCTATTTTGAAACGTGCAAATAGCTCCTAAAATTAACCCAACAGTATTACCAAACAAACTTTCTCTTTCTAATATTAGCATATCTTTAATATGTTAATCAGTACCAGATGCGGTGTCCACAATCCAGAGCGACATCTGGCGTCCTACAATCTCGTTTCATCTTAATTTATGATCTCATATAAACGTAACTACCTGTTTGGTTGTTCAAGATTTGACGTTCTCACTAGCAATGTGGCTTTATTTAAGCGAAAATTCCCCGGATTGATTCCCAGTTTGGTTAGTATGGGTAAGTTGGGAAGAGACTTACCACCAAGTGTTTTAGCGTTCCGGTACGATACCGCGTTACAAATCGTCATACAAACTTGTTATAGGTGTGGACTTAAGTCCACACCTATAATAAGCGCAACTTCGTCCGCGTGGATAGTTTTTTGGATTCCCGCAGGAAATCTTTAACTTTTCGGGAAAAAATATAGTCTGTATGCTATCTTCTGGTTATTCCAAAAGTCCATTCCCAGCCAAATCAGGTCATTCGTTGAGACGTGAAGGAATAACAAACATAAACACACGCACATATAAACTTACGCCTTTATAATATTAGAGTGAAGTGTGATGATGTGATGTGATTAAAAAAGATAAGTTAGTTAATACTGCAGTCATAATACCCAGCACCTTATAACAACAGAAGTCACACACATCGATTACTTTTGTTTGCAAACGTGTTAAGTCTATAACTCTATACGCTACCGTATATAGTTGATATACAGCTGTAAGCTTATTGTATTCAACTGTTCGCGCGTGCTGGATGATAGATGAACAATGGATGGTGGATCGACACAATGGCGGCTTTCTCAGCCACTGGTGTCGTCTTGTGTAATCGCAATAAGCTCTGTTGAGCTGTTGCTCTGTGATTTCTAATTGGAACAAACACTTGGCAAAGCCTCTGTCATGTATCATATAACTACGTCATCACGATATATAACATTAAATTAGCTAGCTATGTCTATGTGAACTCTCCTTCAGTACTGGCTAAAATGCTTTATAGTAGTAAGAATTCCATAAATTCAGTCAATCAAATCCAATTTCAAAATTATTCATTTCAATCAATTCCTTGTCTTTACATATTGTTTAAAGAGTAATGGTAAATCTACCAATTCTTTCTGATTCACGTTATGATTTTCATCACAAAACTGAGATGCTATTCTGCAGGAGGTCTGCTCCTTAATGTCAGTGGGGTGGCTACACAATACAATGTTCGAAGGCAACATCTGCGAGTAGAATTCACAACCATATGAAATGCTAAATTAACCAGACAGAAATGAAACCCGCCAGCAAAAAAGGCCAGTGATTTAAATGGGATCGAAACGAGTGCAGGTAGACAGGTGGGCTTCTGAAGGTAGAGGTTACTGCACACTGTTGGTTTCATATGTTTTACTTACTTAAAATATAGTATAACTTGTCTGTGTGCTTAAAAATGCTTATCTCATTAAGTTGACTTCACCAACGTTGAATAACGTTTAAAGGTGGAATAATATTTGTGGGAAAACGTAGAAAAATAATTTGGCAGATATACAAAATCTGTTAGAACGCTCAATTTATTCTCCAGTTAAACGTCACTCGACGATAATTAAATCACTTATTTGGTGAAATTCGTAGGTATTATATAAATGCGATTGTCAGGGGCTCAAGTCTGCTATTGCAATTGTAGTTCATGTGTCTATCAATGACATCCCAATTGCTACTTTTAGCAATTTGACTTGGGGCCCAGGGGTTCAATTGTCTATCAATGACATGACAATTGCTAAAAATAACAATTGTCATGTCATTGATAGACAATTGAACTACTATTGCAATAGCAGACTTGGGCCCCTGGTTTTTTGTTGAGCAACATTGCAAGTTGCAACGGATCAACTTAAGATATAGGCTACTTTTCATTCCTGAAAAACAATTGGTTCTCGTGAGAGTTTTAAAAACCTAACTCCACGCGGATGATGTCGCGATATGTATCCAATAAAAGATAGTTAAATGATAAATCAACATATTTGAGTCTTCCCTTAAAGACAAGACCTATTTCAGATTAGGTACATTGGGTAAAGGTATAAACATAAAAATGTTCAAATTTTACTATTACGTTGTCGGTTGTACCGTAATAAGTCTAATATATAAAGTAAACTAGCTAAGGATCAGCATGACGGATTGTATTATTCAACGTGTATATACGTTGAATAATACAATAAGGATTAAGGTCTTGTAAATAGGTTACGTACGATTATACTCTTAATAAGACGTTATGCAATATGTTAGGGTAGTATTGAAAACAGAGTTACGAGTAAGTTACATACATTGATGTATAATATGTATAAATATGGTAGTTCAAACACTCAATTATGCTGAGATCTATAGAGCGGGCTCTGACTCAGCTCAGACTCAAGATAGAGGTTAAAACGAGACACAAATATGCTCTGACATAAATCTGTCTGGTTTTAACTCTTTCTTGAGTCTGAGCTGAGTGAGAGTGCGGTCTATAGCTTTTAGCCTTAGTTCAACTGATCTATATTGCAGTCCGTCTTGCCCCCAAAGACTTCTAATAGTCTTTGCTTGCCCCATTAAATATTTTCACACTCCGACATAGGGAGCTCTCTGTCCTAATAATTCCTTATTTTCCTCAAACATTTCTCAGGGTTTTTAGAACATTTCTAAACCAGCAAAGGGGGTCATACAAATACCGTCTAGTCCATTAGTCCCCGGGTTGCATTCCATTGAGATGCATCATCGATGACGCATGCTTACCTGCAACAAAGAATTCACATTATTAACCGGCTATAAGACGTGGTTTGCATAATACTTGTATTTTATTTATACTAGTTTTCGCCCACTACTTTGTCCTTATTTTTTTTATAGCTGATACCGCGCGGCGACTTCGTCTGCACGGATTTAATTTTTTAAAATCCCGCGAGTACCTACTCTTAGATTTTCCGGGATAAAAAGTAGCCTTTGTCACTCTCCGTCATCCACTATACTCATGTAAAAAATCACGTCGATTCGTAGCTCTGTTGCGGCGTGATTCAAGGACAAACCAACAAACAAACAAACACACCTTCACATTTATTAGTAAGGATTTATATCTGACGCGATATACTTTGACTGCAATCTCGCCTGATGGTAAGTGACGATGTAGTCTAAGATGGTGTGGCAGAGACCGTGATGTAGTGCGCGAGATCCCTTAAAGTTTGGGCTGGGCGTTGACGAGTAAATAATGACATATCATTAATAACGTTAATAACAGGCATGTCGAGATTATAATATAACTAGCTGATGTCCCACAACTTCTTTTATTTTTTAAATCCTGTCGAAACTCATTGATTTTCCGAGACAAAAAGTAGCCGATCCGTAGCTCTGTTACGGCGTGATTGAGCAACAAACCAACAAACAAACACAAATATTAGTAAGGATAGCTAAGTTATGAAATATTCCCAAAAATGAAGGAACATCTTTCCTTATCAAAAAAATACATGCACGGGAATAAAAAAGTGAAGCAGCAATGGTACGAGCAAAAAGTCTGGATCGACTAACTAAGATAAAGTGGCGTGTTTTCGGCCATCTGCTCCGAAATCGGCCGATTGTGTATCGATATTGGTTTCGAACACCTGTCGATTTCGGTCAGGTGTTTAGGAAAGCGGGACCGGCTTTATATGGCTCTTTTTTGAACTTTTTAAAACACATTTTGGCGAACGGTTTGCCCGATAGCCGAAGTTTTTATTTGAAATTGCAAAACGATGCCAAAGAAAGCACTGGAACGAGTTTTTACAAAATTCGGCAATTGGCTTGAATAAAAATTGGTTATATTATGTTTGGCAATTGCACTCACATCCACAGTAAATAAAATAATGACCTCCCGACCGAATCCGCGGCGGACAATTTCCACCAAGATTAACCATCTGCGCCGGAGATATTATAGTGCACAAGTGGGTGCGCAAACACAGATGCACTCTCTATTCCCTCACTCTCATAGTCCGATGGGGCGGAAAATCTGACACGACCGGAGAGATCGGGCGCAGGACCGACGGCTTTAAGTGCTCTCCAAAGCACGGGAGTGACTCACCGCCAACTTCCAAACTTCGGACTAATATTAAGCATTTCTTGACAGAAAAACTCAATATATTGCCCCGGGAATCGAACCCAGGACCTCGTCATCCGCAGTCGAACTTGCTAACCACTGGACCAACGAGGCAGTTAATCCACAGATAGAGACACATTAAACATATTCATCATCATGATTAGCAAACCATCAACGGCTAACTACTGAGTGCAGGCTATAGACATCGATGGCTAGACCATAAATCCACGGTGGCCCATTGCAAATTGGCTGACTTCACACACCTTTGAGAACATTACGAAGAACTCTCAGGCATGCAAGTTTCTTCACGATGTTGTGATGTAAAAACATCTACAATTACCTAATATATAAACCTATGTAAATAATTAAGATACAGTAAAATAGAAATATATTGGCAATTGATTGCTTCTAGCTTGTTTATGAAGTTTGCCCTTCGTCTATCATCGAACGTAATGGTAATTCATGATACAGACGTATTGACTATGACAATTAGACATAATAAAGATCCGGAGTCCAGACTTGCAATTAGTTCTTATTGATACGACATTGCTCCTAAACGAAGAAGCAACGTATAGCTTGGCAATAAATATTGTTTCCCTTATGTTGCGTGTCTTTCGAGCTAACAAGCTAAGCTATTATTACGACATAATGTCGTCACGAACTACAACCTCGCGCCCTATCTACTGTCCTTAAACAATGCTATTATAATTTTACTAGCGGACCCGACAGACGTTGTCCTGTCTTAAGTTTTTTTACATCCTCTCAATTACATCCTCTTTGACGAAATTGGCAGCACGCATTCTGTCAATGTTATGTCAAACGCCATAAGGTTACATCAAAAAAGTTTGAATTGTAAAAGCGGTTACATTAGAAATAATTTAATATGGTGGTTAATATTTCTTAAATTTTCTAATTTTCCGCGCAATTTTCTTGATTTTTTCTTTCATAAGAACCTTCTCCTAACAATAACAAACACAATAAATAAAGAATTAGCGAAATCGGTCCAGCCGTTCACGCGTGATGCGCTTACCAACACATTAAGCGATTCATTTTTATATATTAGAATTCCAAGTTTTTGGAACCAGCGCCTTTGGAATCTGTCAACACAATTGTAAAGTTTTGTTTTCTATGCAAGTAAAAAGTGTATCTTTAACGCATGATTTATGCAAATTATTTTAATATTTGATAATCCTATCTACTGAACATGACTGAAACTAAACATTTTTAGTTTTTAATTTTAAGCCGTTTTTGAGATAAACGCGGGTTTAAGGAGATCTAATATATTTTATATTTAGCGCCCCACATCAATATTTGAAGTAAAATTAAACAAGCCGAAAATTCACCTAGTATATAGTTCTTGCAATTCACGAGGGCGCATGGCTCATGGTTGTGCGTGTATCGTATCTGCATGAGTGAGAGCGAGAGCTTGCTCGCGCCTAACCGCTTCCACCTAGGCTCCTGACAGGCATGCACACTTACGAAATGTGCATGCACTCGACGTAACCACAAGTAAAGCTCACGTGCCCTCGTGAATTGCAATAACTATACCTATACTTAACTCGGGCAACAATCGTTTAATACTGGATATTTTTTGATAAAATGTAGAAGTAGGTACAGAACGTGCGTCACCGATGTACCTACTTCAAATACATTAACAGTAGAAAACCTTTATAACGGATAATAAATCGTGATCGAATGAGACCAACGCTGGAATATGTGTCCACCTACCAGTCACATTCTCTCAACTCACAGTCATAACATTTTAGACTTTATCCCATTAAAATTAAGGCAAGTAAACGCATGGACAGTTATGATAAGGTCATAAGTCAACCAGTGAATCAGCAGTATAAACATCTGGCCCACTTTTTACGGTCCGGCATCAGAGTTGCTCATAAAAGGTCGGGTACGTGGACCCTTAACTAATCTTGAGTTCTAATGGAATTTGGTACAATACAACATTTTCAAGTCACGCCCTATATTATTTTCCTGGGTGCTTAGAGGCTTTGAAAAATGTTATTAGCTAAAATAAATACGGGTACGCAATAACAATATCAAACCGAGGATAAAAGCAAAAAAGAGTTATTTTTTTAATAGTTTCCTTCCAAACTGCTATAACCTTTTTAAGTTGTTCTACTACCATCTTAGACTGTATATCACCATCAGGAGTGATCACATTCAATATAAATTGATGCCTCAATAGCCCAAAGGTTAAAGATGCGAACTGAAAATTAGAGGTTGTAGGTTCGAACCCCATACCCGTTGCACTATTGTCATACCTATTCCTGGCACAAGCTTTCCGCTGAATAACGCCTCTAAATAAATAATTTTGAAATATCAACCATTAGGCAAAGATAGCACGCGAGATGTCAGCCATCCAAGAATGCGGCGACCTAGACCCTGTGACCAGTTAGTTATATGAAGGACTACTCGTATAATAAGACAGATTTCCATGTGTGGTTTAGTTTAGTACTTGGTACAATAAATTTCTTTTCAATCACATAAATAAGTTGCAGATAATCATTATATTTGGTCAATATTTTTACCTTTTAACTGTGAAAATAATACGAGTAACTTAGACACCTACAGCTTTCCAATTATGCATAATCCAGACATAAACTCCTAAAAACAAGAAAACAATAAAGTCGTCACCCCCGAACGGAATTGATATTTAACCGATTGTTATTTCCCCGAAATACGTGACTCAGAATTTGAGGTGCTCTTAAAAAAGGTAACTCAACACGCGTCATTTACTTTGGTGAAGGACCCTTTTTAAGTGCCGGTTTTTAAAAGGTAAGCGGAAATCAATACCGTCGTTGCTTTTGCGAAAGTAAATGTATGACTATCGGTTACAGTAGGCAGGTCTTTACATTCATGACAGTAATCAATAGCCTATAACAGTCCACAGCTGGACGGTTTGCCCACAATCAACACGCTGGGCAGGGTTGGTGATCGCAGTAGATGGTAGTAGTAACACAGAGGAAGCTGCTGCTCGTTCTCCGTTATATTCCCTTAATCGCCTCGTACGACACCCTCGCGAAGAGGAAGGGTGGTGACTAATGTATTCTGATCTGCCGTCACCATACGACTGTCGTGTCGTATGGTGAGGCATATGGCAGTCGTCATATAAACCCATAATTCCTTAATGACAAAGTTGCTTGAAACCAAACTGCTTTGCTTCAGCTGTCCACAAGATAGATAAGCTACATATTGTAACGTTTTTTGTTTTGAAAAGAGCAACTGCTGAGTTTCTTGACGGCTCTTCTCAGCAGAATCAGCATTTCGAACCGGTGGTTTTCGATTTGCCATAAGAGCCACAAATTGGCCTACATGAAATAAAAAAAATTTGAATTTGAATTAATTTATTATTAATAGTTTTAATTTTAGAAATAGTTTTGTATGCAAATTTTTGTTGTTTAAGTAATTAATTAAGTAGGCATTTCAATTTGAATAAGTATACTCATCAGTATGTTTACTCTTCTTATATGTATAGAAAGAATATAAGAATAGTATACTATAATTATATACATAAGTACTTTGGAGTAGGTACGACAATGTCACAAGTAGAGCAATATAATCAAAGCCCCAGGATATTAAGAAGATCTAAAAATCGTTTTACTTTTGTGACTAGAAGTCGTAAACTACGCCCACCTACAGGAATCTTTAGAACACCGCCGCCCACGCGTGGCTAAGATCCTCAACTTTATTGGAAACTGGAAAGTAAACATATATACAAGTTTACGTAACTTACATAAATGTTTGCCTTCAACCAAATAAGGTAGGTTGCTTTGTTTATATTTGCCCAAGTTAACGTGCCCACAAATCCCTCTTTGAACGGGACAGTCCCGCTTTTGAGCTATATGTCCCATTGCCCTCAAAAAATATAAAACTAGCTTTTTCCCGCGGCTTTGCTCAAGTTAATTTCGATTTTTCAACCCCCAATTTCATCAGTAATTTTCAAAAATCCTTTCTTAGCGGATGCGTACATCATAATCTGTATGCCAAATTTCAGCCCGATCCGTTCAGTAGTTTGAGCTGTGCGTTGATAGATTAGTCAGTCAGTCAATCACCCTTTTCTTTTATTTTATAAACAATTTTTTGTATAAAAAACATATAAAGCCATCATTTTGATAATTGATACCGTTTATTTTAGGTACAGCGTATTTATCGTCCCGGTCTGGCGGAAAAAATTAATGGTCACGTTACCTAAAGTGTTATTTGTGGCTCTGTCAGTTCGTGTACACTAAAACGAAACTAGAATAGGATAGAAAAGCTTTTTATTCAAATAAAGTTTTACAAAGCTTTTGAATCGTCAAGTGAATCTACCACTGGTTTAGAATGTCGTTCCAACCGAGACGAACCAGAAATATACTGCGCGGTAACGTGAAAAATAACAATGTATTATGTTGTGTACAGTGTCAGTAGTGTTTCCGGCCAAATATAATTTGAGTAGTTCAAGGCAAATACGCATTTTCTAGGCAAGCGCGCTCCAACTTTATACCTCATCAATGCTCTCCATCATTGATTTTCGCCTATCCCGTAATAAAAAAAAACAGTGAGAGTGAGTTTACAGTGAGATAGGTGAGAGGAGCTTGTGCCTGGCATCAAACCCCGGACAGTCCCGAGAAGGAGACAAAAGTCTTAACCACTAGGTTAGCACCGTTTAAACTAATACTGTCACTATACCTTGTGCCTGTGTGACTTGTTTGAAATCCTTATACAAATATGTATAGAGACTGGCTGACTGACTGATCTATCAACGCATAGCTCAAACCACTGCAACTGGACGGATCGGGCTGAAAGGCATACAGATAGATATTATGAGGTAGGTATCCACTATGAAAGAATTTTTGAAAACTGATCCGTAAAATGGTTATACGCGATTCGATGCAGTTGTTTCTGTGATGGTTTTTGATCGTTGAACTTTTATTTCGATATTTTCTTATGTATCCTAGTACCTACCGCTAAATTATATGGGTGAATAGTTTCCATTTCAAACTCACGAACTAAGATTCTTTGTACTATTTTTAAACCGTTAAGTTTTCCTTTATGTGCGAGTTTTTATAAAGGAAGCGAAATCAAGGAACGAGGAAGAAAAAATCTACATTATTTCAAGAAGCGCTTAAGTTCTAGACACGCTGAGTTATGGGTTCAATACTGCGTTCTTGGTAAGAGAATGTACAAAGGAAAACAAAACTTAGGCGTCTAAACACGTTAAGCTACATAAGCACGAAATTCGCTTGCACACAATTTGCGAATTCCTTAGCGAGTGATGGAAATAGGGTTGGCATCCAAGTTTAGGATATTTTGAGGATAACAATTTGCATACACAATTAAGCTGCATATAACAAAATGTACGTCAAGAAAAACAAAGTCGAGCACAATGATTTCGCAACAAAAAAGTATTCGCCAATTACAGGCCAATATTGACATTAATTTGTCAACAAGAGGTAGAGGCAGCTTGGATGGGAACAATCTGCTTTGCTTCAGCTGTCCTTGAGATAGATAGGTTACATATTGTAACATTTTTAGTTTTGAAAAGAGCAACTGCTGAGTTTCTTGCCGGCTCTTCTCAGCAGAGTCAGCATTCCGAACCGTTGGTAGATTCTCGACTTATCATAAGAGCCACAAGTTGGCCTACATGAAATAAATAACTTTGAGTTTAAGTTTGAGTTTGTGATGAAATCCCTGGCACAGTGGCGCTTTGTTCTTATACGGTAATTTCCCGATCAGACTTCGGTTCCGAGGCACGGGGGCGACTCAACACCAACTACATAACTCTGGGCTAGTACTGACTAATTTCTTGACAAAAAACCCAATATGTTTTTTGGCCCGAGAAGCTCGTCATCCACTGTCGAACTTGCTAACCACTAGACCAACGGGGCAGTTATGGAAATACAAAGTGTCCGATAGAACAGTATTACTGTATTATTGGTGTCAACCCTAGGTATAAAGCACCTCAACACAGCCTCCAACAGCCGCGTTCAGTCAGAAATGGATCTAAGAGAACTTCGTCGATATCAGCCATCTATTCACAGGTCACGCGACATTCCTGACTCCTAGCCAAAATCAATTCCTCAGATTTAGCACCGTTCAATCAGTAAGTTATCTTGTTACATATCTATCGCACCGGACTAGCAATTTGGCACGAATACTCCCGCTATATAGCCTTTGACTGCGATCTCATCTGATAGCAAGTGACTATGCAGTCTGCTAACTTGGAAGGCGTATTTCATATTATTTCTTTGGTATAAATATACTAAATCCGGAAACTTATTAAAAAAAAATTGATAATAATCTCATCATCATCGCAACCGAAAGATGTCCACGGCTGGGCATAGGTCTCTTGAAATTATGGTCCCAGATCACGATTCTGTGGTTGTGTGGATGCAAGTGCATCACATAATAATCTACTAAGGGTTTAATCAATATTTCGTGGAACACAATTTGCGAATTCCTAATCGTAGGGCGAATTTCTAAACAGGGTTACAAACAACTTAACCTTTATTGGAATCGGATCAAACATATCCACCATCCACCCTTACTATACATAGGTACATGTATAAGAAAGCCAGTAACTCAGCAAAATGCACAACGCAAAACCTCTAAAACACCAATAGGTATTATATCCACCAACTTAACTGTTCAGTTGATGGAGTTGTTAATGGAGAGTTTAGTTTTCTTCTGTTCCTTTACCAACCGATATACATAAACTGCTGGACAATTTATATACAGGTTGAGAACCTATGCTCTAGTAGGAACTGACATTAGCAAAGAGCACAAAGTCTTGAACAGCGGAATGACATTTTAATGGCTTTAGTTCCAATTTTATCCACCTGAATAGATAAGTTGGTAGCAATAAGGTACAATATTTAAGTCGCTGGCGGCACTGTACCAAACGTTACGTCAGCTCAAGGTTAGATGTCATATATGCCATGCCAATAACCCCGTGTGGTTATATAAGTTTAACGCATTCTAGCTTTCTTGACCCGCGTTTATAGATACGGGCTATTCCGACTGGCTTTTATGAGCTACAGAATTTATTATTCTGTACCGCGCTTCGTTTTATATATATATTTTAGTTTTATATGCGGTCATCCGTCTGGCGGGCTTAATTACTTCAATTAGACTGTTTTACTGTGCCCGCCATTAGGTGTTAGTATCTTTAATAGCAACCATAAGGAACTCTTGATAGCTTCATGCAGCTCTTTTGGTGTTCTAGATGGCACATTGGGAAAACACCAGCGCCTGGGATGCACGGGCGTGGCAGACCTACGCAAGAACCATCTAGGATCCCCAGACTTACTTCAAGAAGTCCTTGGCAACCTGGGTGGCCTGCTAGGCTTTTAGAGAGAGCTGGGATGGTTGGAGTAAAGAACATTGGAAGGGTTGGTGTACAGCGGACGTTTTCATAGAATATTGCGCACGGCGACTTTTTTTGTTGTGATGGTATTTGTGGCACATCTGAAAGGGCCCTAAAAAATTATGTCACGACAGAAGTAACACAAAACCCAACCAAAATAATTGATATCACGTCACAATACAATCGAACTCAGGTCAAAGTAAACTAAACTAACACACCCAATTTACTTAAACTGTCGCTTATCAAAGGTCATTGACCCGCTGATAAGGATTCAATAACCCCGATATCTATTGGTGTTATGCAAATATCGTTAGGCGGAGGTGATTGAAGTTATCGGTGAACGACGATTTTTTTTTATAATTTATCATTTGGACTTTTTCCTTAGGTAGGTACGACTAATCGGATACTAGGTACTTGACCTGACACGTTAATGAAATGCAGAGTCTAATTACCCCATTCAAAAACAGGCAAGGCTTGAGCTGATCTGCCGTTAACTCATATGTGTAAACTAGCCTTATATTTTCTTCTGTGATCGAAGAAACTAGCTGATGCCCACGAGTAAGGGTTTTAGTTTCCCGTGGGAACTCTTTAACATTCTGAGATAAAATGTAGCCTTAATCCTGGATATGAGCTATCTCCCTTCCAAATTTCAGCCAAATCGGTTCATTCGTTGTGGCGTGAAGGAGTAACAATCATCCATCCATCCATCCCTTTGATCCATCCTCACAAACATTTATAATATTAGTAGGATATAGTACATATTATACTAGTTGATGCCCGGTCATGGGTATACCCATGCAAAAAATCAGGCCGATCCGTTGCTTTGTTGCCGCGAGATTAAAGGACAAACCAACAAACAAACACATTTTCGCATTTATAATATTAGTCAGGATATTGGTAAGGATTTACTAATAACATAATGAAGTTATGAGCGTCTTCTTTATCCACCAATATTCGTCCACTGGTGAACAAAGTTCTCTTGCATGAATTTCTACAGGGCTCGGGCTTGCGCCGCCTGTATCCAGCAGTGCCATGACGTTGTGAGCGTAAATTAGCAAACCGTGCCGGGCAAATATACTATAACAATATTTAGAAGATTGTCATTCATATTCTCAGAAAATAATAATTTCAATGATTTCAGGTCTAACGATAAAATAATATACTTATTAAACAGCTAAGATTAAATTACGTAGGCCAGATCAGATCTTAATCATAGACGTAATTCTATTCCAGCCTCCCCGTCTGATTTATAATTTGCACAAAGAATCTCTCTGTATCTTAGTACACTGTACTAAGTCAGGAGCTTTATTGAATTATGTATCTTATTGCGAGGGTTATAAAGGTTACATGTGAATGCAAGCAATGAAGTGTGAACGTAGGCGCCAGGGTGATCATTATAGACAAATTAAATCCAGATCACGTATAACTCAAGGCATACTTTGTCTTTATTTAAACGCACCTAATACATTACTGTTATAATATGATAGTTAGTAACGACCTCAGGTGACTACTACAGTAATGTAGAGTGAACTTTTTGTATTCAGGACCGGGAATCTACCAAAAGTAATTAGATAATTATCATAATATAATAACCGGTCAAGTGCGAGTCATACTCGCGCACTGAGGGTTCCGAAACTCTTGACCATTGTATTAATTAGGTACCTACTAGATGACAGCTTAAGTGCGCAGTGTTATTGAAGTTCCTATAGACGCCTTCCGGTCTCATCATCAGACCCTGCATATCATCTAGGACTAGAGTACTTGTCAAGATGAATCAAACAAGCCCAAACTCAATGGGGTTGTGTAGTTTTCTCACAGTTCCCAATCTCCATGTTTCATCCCATTATTTGTCTCTTTGAGTTACTTCCATAATGCAATGTATAACTTGTAAAACTAAGTCTAAGCTGTCTTTAAAGCATTCGAGATAGTCAATCAAAAGATTCTCTATGTTTGACAGAATTTTCTTTGTGACCCTTTTCATGTCTGAACAAGCAAGTAATAATATCGTATGTTCTAATAAATGTGGGAATAGCTCAAAGTAAAAACACTAAATATATATTAACTTCTATTATTTAAACTACTTTTAGCACTCCTTAGCATGTCTTAACTCCGTATGCCATCTTGCCAATCTTTTTTATCTCCATATCTTCCCACTCTCTCTATCGCATACATCCATCCCTGTCATACACTTACATTCCGTTTCCCACATTCGGTCATCCTGCAACTATGTCTGTCCCCAGACATACCTTCTCCGTTCATACATCTTTACCATATTCATACTTCCGCGCATACTTCATACCTTCTCAACACTAACACACCTTAAGTTAAATAATACAGTTTTCATACATACTTAACAGTAATACATCTTAAGTTAACCAATATAGAATGACATCTTATGTATAAGGAATCTAAATACTAGTAAGTATACATGGTCACAAATTATTATAATTAATATTTCTTTTACAAAATGAAATAAAATTTGAATGATCTCGAATTTAAAAAACCATAGGTATACTTAAGTTGGTTTTTTTTTCCTACCATAAAGCACCATGTAACGGTGGCTTTATTTTATACTACCATCTAGCCTGTGGGCTAATAAGTAATATTACTTTAACTTAAACTTATTATTAATTTCTATATTATCTAATTTACAGTCCAATAACTGTCCTTAGTTTATTCTAACAAGTTCACTATAAGTTCACTTTGAGTTCACTGTGTGTTCTTAAGTTGGTAATAACAAAATCATGTACAAACATATTATCAGTGTAACACATAACCTAGTATATATACAATATACTTGGCGGTGCTGTTGACAAAGCTAACTACATACATCTACTTAACTATTAATATAGTAGTAGTTAGTAGTATACACAAACATTCATTCAACAGTCACCTTCATTATTACTTTACAGTACCATTTACCTACTATTGCTATCTCTATCGACTATTTGACTCTGGTTTTTTTTCATAATATGGTCAGCTGAGCCATGCGTCTTATACATATTTCCAATTCTTCTTCTTCTTTAAAAAATGTCCATTGCTATGGTTTATTTCTTTTTCCAATTGCTTGGGTATGACCAACGATTGTCCTGGATACTTGCAGAGTACATCTCCATCCACTGAGTAATTATTCTTGTACGACTGTTCTTTTATCTCCTTACTTGCTCCGATGCTATCTTTCTTTTTAACGAATGTATTGCCTTGCTTCAATAATTTCGGCCGCTGTGCTATGGACACTTCATCTTTTAACAAGCTCTTGAGCTGCTGAGGTGCCGCTTTAACTTGGACTGGATGGTAGTTATCTATGCACTGGTCAACCTCCTGCTTAATTAATGGCTTTCCGACATGTTCCACCAAAGATTCCACTTCACTCTTGATGTTTCCCTTAGCTAACCACCTCTTCGCATCTTTAAATATAGACGTATCCTTCTCTCATTAACACTGTTACATCTTTCAAAAACTCATTTCCTAATTCCTATCGTTATATGAACATTCGAAATATTTTAACAATTCAATTCAAACATTATTTATTATTTAATAAGACATGACAGTTTTTGACAACTGGGTTATAAGACTGCGTTGACCTCTATTTTTAATCTATGATTAACACTGGATTGTAAATGCCATAGCAGATTCTATTACATATCTATCTATTCTACAAAAAAATGAAGGTAAATTTATTAGGTACTAGACGATGCCCGCGACTTCGGCCGCGTGGATCAAGATTTTTCAATTCCCATGGGAACTCTGTAATTTTTAGGGATAAAATGTTGCCTATGTTTTAATCCTGGGTATTAGCTATCTCCATTCCAAATTTCAGCCAAATCGGTTAATTCGTTGTGGCGTGAAGGAGTAATAAGAGTAATAAACATACACACACACATACATATACAAACATTCGGCTTTATAATATGAATTAGTGTGATATGTGATATAGTGTGATGTGAATACAAAATATGACGGCATAAATTAATTAAAGAGATAGGTAATAGATAAAAAATATTTTTCTTAATGTATATGCCATTGCAGATTCTATTACATACCTGGTCTATTCTACAAATCATAGAGTAATTATAGAGGTCAGCCTACAAAAGTTGTGACAGTTCTGTGTTGTGACGCATTAAAAAGTTAGGCTTAGAACAAACTATCCGACGCGTCAACCGCGGCTGGATAGTGAATGTACATTGAATTGTGCACTCAATCGGACGTAGTCGCGGACGTAACCTTGGGCCATTCTTGAGTCTTCGGACGTCCGATAGAAATATGGGCCTGCTGATCTCAAACGACTGTGAAACCTTATCTGTCGCGGCTCTCAGTCGATGCATCTGATAGTGTGTTTTAGCTTCAGATACTTTACTCCAGTTACAGTACTTTAAAAGTCATAGTAAGTGGTAGGTTTTTATTTGGTTTTTAGCTGTTTAAGTTAGTCTTACTATGTTTAGAGATATCAGTATGTTCGTCATTTGTAAGACTTTAAAGCTGGTGTTTGTAAAATATAACGGCACTTACTATGAAACTAAGAATTAGGTATGGAAAAAAAACGATTTTTGGAAGATGTCTCTTAATTTGTTTTAATAATGAGAAAGCCGTGGTTTTAAAGCTGTAACTTTTCACTGAGTTAAGCTATAAGCTTGATATTCTTAAAACACTACGAGACCATTGAACTTTATATTCAGTATAAATTTCGACTTCGGATCATAAGCCGTTTTCGAGAAAAACGGTGGTGACACACTGACAGACAGACGGACAACGAAGTGATCCTATAAGGGTTCCGAAGTTTTTTTCGGAACCCTAAAAAGGACCATGACAGTAGTTAAGACTTCAGCTTCCTTTTAGAGAAGTCTGGGGTTCGATTCCCAGACATTATAGGAGGAGGCAAAAACACAGATTGGATTATTTATATCTGAATCAGTTCAAAGATTCGAATCAGTGAACCGCTTCATTTAAATTATTTGCATCATCGATCTCAACTAGAGCAGAGATTATGTAATTCTTTCGCGATTAAATTAAATACCGCTTATCACATTCAATTAGAGCTTTGTTAAAAATTTAATACATATTACTTTTATCAAATAGAACATCACATTTAATTGATATTTGTTAAGAATTTAATACATATTACTTGTGTCAAATAGAACATTACATTTAATTGACATTTGTTAAGAATTTAATACATATTACTTTTATCAAATAGAACAAAATAGAATGTTATAGCTTGTCATTAAAGCATCAAAACTATTAATTCACAATCACATAGTAATTTCAGTTCTTTCGCATTTTTCGTTCATTGGTCATGATTATATTACTTTATTCCTTTACATTAAGTAGGTATGTATTTAATTTGACAAAATTTTATGGGTTGAAACGTTATTGCGTATGTGCGTCCAATTAAGTATTTAAATCTTTCTTACCATAATATTCGAATCTCATTGATGCCGCTTTTACAGAATCGATCTTTTATAACAAGGCTCTTTAGGCGTGATGTCATAATATTATTATAAATAATCATTAGGCCACATTTGCGATACAACTATTGAGGCTCTATTACCGTATGAATAATAAGTCTGTAATGAAAACTGCAATTTGAATGCAGCCCTCACACAGTCGAACCTATACCGTATAGTAATGTGGGTTATTAAGGAAGCGTGCAATAAATATCGCTGATAGAACGGGGTATTCATATTACATACGGAGTATAAAGTAGTAGAGGTAAGCTATTGATTTTACGTAGGCTCTCCGGCAGGTAACCAAACAAATGGACGTTGGCTTTCTTCACAGGAGTTGAACAAAAAAAGATTAAAAACTTTAACCCGATTACGGAATCTTGTATGTAACATCCTTCATTTATTTTTTTCAATGTGGCCATGTCACCCGGCCCGTAATATAACATCATATATAACATCACGCTGCGACCAATAGGAGCGAAGCATCAGTGAAAAATGTTGCAAAAACGGGGAAAATTATCCATATTTGAGGGCTTCCGTTGCGTGCACTGCGTAAACGGTTCAAGTTACCCAAATAATAACTAAATAGTTTCGAAGATAGAGGACATAACTTCTCGCGGATAGTAGCAAGTCACTCTAAACCTTTCCACGCGGACGAAGTCGCAGGTATCAGCTAGTATTATATACAAGGACTGCTAAAATCATAGCCCTTCGTTTTAACTTTGCCGTTTTAAAAAACGAATGTGGTGCACAAATTTAAATAAAAAAGGCTACTTATAAATTGAATGGCCCAGATCAAGTTGTCCCTAATTCCAACAGAAAAACTACTAGAGACTTCTTGAACTGAAGTGCATTTTTTCAAAACAGAAAAAATGGACTTATGTACTTCTTGAACGGATCCATTCAATTATTAAGAAACTTACCCAATCTTTCAAAGTTTTGACCACAATTCAAATCACCAAAGGTTTTTTAAATTTTTTTTTTTTTTTGGGTTTTTACCAGCTGGCACGCCAACCCCATCGAAATATAAAGTAGATATTTAACCTAATTAACAATAAACTTATCCTACTTAAAATCCAAGGCTACCTTATACAAGTACCTACACACACAACACATTTTGTGGAAATAAAAGCGAAATACAAAATACGTTTTAATGTCAGTGCGACTTTTAACTTTAAAACGACTGGCATTTTCATTAGCAACTTCCACAACACACGGCTTCGCAAAAACATTCTAGATTTTTCGTTCGAAAGCACCAAAAAAAAAAAAAAACAGCGAAACAATAATGGGAATGGACTTGAAAACTGAAGTGCCGACAATATAATTCTTCCTAAAACCTTTTGCGATAGTCTTCGTTACACTTTTTTTACTCCCTATGGGAAAAGAGTGGTGTTATAGGTTTGACCGCTTTGTCAGTCTGTGTCTGTTTAACTGTCTGTGTGAAACATCTTAGCGCTCAAGCAGATGGTCAGATTTTAATGAAGATTTTTATTCAATTAATTGAGATGGTTCTTAAGAAATGATATATTATCCCTTGAATGCAATATTATCATGAAAATAGAGATGGAATCGAAATAGACTGAAGTTGTTACTAACCAACCAACTTAACTTAACCAACAGTTATAATTAAACCCACAATCGGTTTATATGGGGCAAATTTACTAACGGAATGCTTTGTTTGGGAAGGGTAGTAAATAAATAATCACAGCCGAAGTTTCCTACCAAGATCGACCTAAACTGGGAAATCAAACCGGGAACTTTCCAATTTTAAAGCACTGACCACTTCGCCAATGAGGTCATCAAGAACCCAAGTCCGGAATAGGTACAACATCGACCTTTTATTGTGACCTATGTTTTTTATGATAATAATCAGTTGAAGGGTGAACAAATATTTACCTATCGATTTTACTCTTTTAGAAGCCAACCAAAGTCGTCCATTCAAAATATATTTACACCAAAATAGACTCTAAAATAACGCAATAAGACTTATAAACGAATCCAAAGAATACTATTATACGTAGACACCTCATCAACTGTCTGATAGGGAAATGTCTTTTCTCGACTTACTGAAGGCCTCGTTATTTACCTAGACCCTGTTTTGAAGGCCTTATCGGTCAGGTAATAGAGTCTAAAATAAAAACTTTGTTTACAGTTGAAAGTGTTTGTATTTAACTTATAAATGAAGGGACGAGGTTGGACAATGATGACGGATTTTGTGTAGGGGCAACCCTTCGCCAAGATAAAGGCAAAATATCCAAGTATATAAGTTGTATGTATAATTGTATATTAATATATACAATGTTAGCTAATGCTAACGCCCGCAAATAATTTGTCGATTAAAGCCAATTCCAATAAGCAAATTCTCTCAAATAGTACATAAATATTTCTTTTTTTCTTTTCTTTTCTTCTTTTGCCCGCGAATTCGCCCACGTGGTTAGGTTTCTAAAAATCTCGCGGGAACGGTTTTTTTTTCAGGATAAAAGGTAGCCTACGTCATTCTCGAAGTCTTCACAACTTGAAATGTGAACCTAAAAAGTCACATCTGCAAGGCTCAAATCTCAACTTATGAATTTAGCAAATGAGACTTTGTTTTACGGAATGGTCGATATGTATAAAGATAATTGAGATTACTATAGAGGAGACTATACTTATCAAGAATTCTCAATATATCAGCAACAATAAAGCAATCATTTAATCCACTAGAAGTAGGGATCCCGCTTAAGAGAGTCATCGCATCAGTGATACTGATGATGTAGCATCTAGACCGAATTATAGATTGAATCATATAAAAAAACTCAACATAAAAGTAACAAAGTCATTTCAGAAGGTAAGCCCAGTATGTGAATTTGATATATCTTTACATTTGCAACGCTATTTGAGTTCAAGATTATACGGAGAGACCCTTAAACGACATTATATATTCAATTCGTGAAGTGGAGTGAAGGTGAACATAAATCTTGAACGGTGTTCGTAAATCAAACTTTTTGTCTTCGGATCTATAATTCAGGAACTCTGCGCGTGCTCAAGTACCCTTTTATGTATCTTCGAGGGACTGTTCGTATCTGACGGTCCGCGGTTGCTCTAACAGCACTGGTAGCATGGGCAGGAGATAAAAGTTTTATCCCCCGAATTTATCCACTGACAGGGGATAAAATTATCTTTTCCTATGCTACAGCATGGCGACAGGGGAACGGAAAAGTATATTCCTATAAGAATATCCACTGTGAATATAATTTCCACCGTTTTGCTCATGCTCGACAGGTGGATAAAAGAGAGCGAGGGGATAAACATTTTATCCTTTCCCCAGGGATAAAATTTCTCCCGCCCATGCTACCAGTGCAGCACACTACAAATAAAGTTAATTATTCTTTAAAGCGTTTATGGCTTTATTTACATAATAACTAGCTTTTGCAACTGCTTGAATGGGATAAAAAGAATCTATTAATTGACATTAGTTAAATTCTTGAGGCATAAAGAAATGACAAACATAAAATTACATAAATTAATGATTCGCTTAAACGTTATGTTTAGAATTTCTGCAAATTTCAGGGGAAATCGTACGCTTTTATAAAAGTAGCCTATTGTCACTATCTCCTCAATGACAGATATGTAAAAAAAATACGTCGATCGGTTGCTCCGTTCCTGTGTGATTCAAGGGCAAACCAACAAAGTACTTATACTTACAAATTCGGAATTTGAACATTAGTAGGTACAGTAAAGCCATCATGATTCATGAAATGATTCGAAAGAAGACAAAAGATTTAACCTGCGTGTTGATGTAAAAGCGTCTAGCTAAAAAGCCAGACCTAAACACATAGGAGTATAATATCATATTGTCCATCGGATGTGAACAGTCCCTTGGGGAATAAAATGTACTCTTGAAATTGGGATGGTCGTAAAAGGGGATAGTTTGAATGGTGGTTGACTGAAATGATAATAATATGTTAACATAAATTTTAAAGCCATTTATGGTAGTATTGTTTTGTCTTTTAGGACCGATTTCTCCAACAAAAATAAGTCTTATACTTCGATCACAGAAAAATAGGTCTTATGCAATCATATATTTTTAGCAAGCAAACGAACAAGCGGGTCATCTGGTGTTAAGTGATCACCGCTGCCCATGAACATTTGTAGCACCTGAGGCACCACCAATGCGTTGCCTACTTTTTTAGGAATCTGTTGGTCCGCCCCTTGCATAAACCCATGTTGATTAATGTTGTATATGTGATATTTTGACAGATTTCCAATACAAAAACTGTCAGAACATCCAACTTATTCAGCGGTTAAACGTCACACGACGTTGGTGAAATCGGCACTGTGGTATAATAAAATTGTAAATTATGTAAAAATGTATATTATGTAAAGGTTTCCATTCTTCCAGAATAATGGCACTCATTATTGGTTTCATTTTCGATGTCGAATTCTAAATGAAGCTTAAAATTATTGAATTGCTGTTTCATTACGTTGACGGTTCATTGTATGACATCGATTTTCTCTATGGATTTAAATAATAATATTTTAGTTTTAGTCTAATACAGCATTTTGCCATTATTTTAATAAGAGCAACTCGTGTACATTTTACATAACTAAAACTAAACAAACAATATTAAATCTTTACTAATATACATGCAAAAGTCTGATTGTTTGTTGGTTTGAGCAACGGATTTTCTGCATGTGTTAAGAACTTAGAGAATAATATAGGCTATCTTTTAACCAGAAAAAACAGAGGGTTCTCGTGGGATTTTTAAAAAATAACTCCACGCGGACGAAGTCATGGGCAAAAAACTAGCTAGCTTACTTTGATGGATAGTGCGATGTGCTGTACTGAGCTGTGAAAGGCTGTCATAATTCATCAAAATAACCATCAAAAACGTAATTATCAGTGCCAGTACAGAAACACACGGCACTCGCAATTTCATTGGTTGTTTTAAGTCTACGTTTGGAATGAAACTGTTAGAAACTTTTTTTATTCGATGACAAGATAGTTCATGACTGCGATCTCACCTGATAGTAGGTGATGATGCAGTATAAGATGGTAGCGAACTAACTTGGAAGAGATATGGCAGTGTACATTCAAGCCATACACCCCTAATCGGTTTCTACACGCCATCGTGCCCGAACGCCAAATCGCTTGGCGGCACGTTTTTGATGGTAGGGTGGTCATTAGCTACGACCAAAGCCTCCCACCAGACCACACCAGAGACAATTCAGAAATTATAAATTCCCAAATTACTCCCGCCGGGAATCGAACCCGAGACCTCTCAGTTAGAGCGAGTCGTCGGGTGTTAGAAACTTATATTCTTAGTTAGGTAGTTCGATGGATTTAATCATTTTTGAATGTGACTTGAGAATCGATTGAGAAGTTTTTCCGTGTAGCTTTTGCAGACGGAACCCTGATTCATTTAATCAAGCGTCAGAGCAGTTGATCCTTTTTGGAGTTTATGTTCCAATCGCTTTGGTTTCACGGCCGATAGCGGCCTTGCGTCTCGCACGACGAAAATAAAAAGCCATGAGGTGTAGGTATTTACGAAAAACCTAGAAGGTGAAAGGCGGCCTTGTTTTGAGAATAGTTCAAGTTTAAGGAGCTTGAAAAACAAACAACAAAGCGACAATGACTAGTCTTTTTTTTTAATCACTCTAATATTATAAAGGCGAAAGTTTGATGCGTTAGTGTGCGTGTATGTGTTACTCTTTCACGCCACAACGAATTAACTAATTTGGAATGGAAATAGCTCATACGCAGAATTATCACATAGCCTACATTTTATCCCGGAAAATTGAAGAGTTCTCGCGGGAATCCCAAAACCTCAATCCACGCCGACGAAGTCGCAGGCATCGTCTAGTTTCATATAAGACTAACATTTCTTAATGATGAACCTCCTGGCGCATTGGTAAGCGATATGGTTTAGAATAGCATAATTTTTTATTTAAATATAATTTTCAAACCACAAAGTACTTTCGAATCGTCAAGTGAAACTACCAAATAAGTGGAAGAACTTTGGGATTTTATGATTTTTGAAGGGATTTTATGATTTGAAAATTGCTTCTGGTCTGGTCATGGTCGTGCTGCCAAACGGCTCTCTTTCTCTTTTAAATCGACACGTACTTTAAATTATTACATGCCAGCAACTAAATTAGCTGAAGCAAACATTTTCTATATTCATTTCAAAGTGCTGAAAACTCAAGTAGACTATAAAATCAAATTCGAATATGGTTTCGAACAAAAGCACCTCTTTAAATATCGGGAAAACGACGGAAAGGAAATTTTGCAGCGATTACGAAGAAGATAGGTATATCTTACAAAGCACATCTACCTCGCCGCTCCAATTTTAGAGCCCGCTGTCTGTTTGACAAAGGCTTTATACAAAATGTCATAACACAGTTTACGTCACAATAAATATCGGACTAACTATTATGTTTAAGTAGGTACTTTTATTTAAATCGTAAACAGTTTGGATAAATAAAGAACTTAATAAATCATATATTATTATGTACTTATTGATAACAAAAACATAAAAAATATTAAATAGTTGAAAGGGTGGAAAATTAGATATAACATTAATTTTGTTCGTATAAAACCACCAGGACCGCAATAACTTATCGATTGACACCTAATTCATCAAAATCGGCTCAGTAATTTAGGCGCTACATAAAACATACATCCTTTTGACTTTGTCGCAGTCGGGGAAAAAAACTTTTTGATTTGAAAGAATATTCGTGCAATTATTTAATTTTGAAAAAAAAGGCTTATTCAGAGAACTTTTTACTTTCTCAAAACTTTTTAGCGTAAAAAACTTAGTTAGCAAACACTGAAATTTCTTTAGATTGAATGATTTATTTGCGCCGCGGGCCGGGGACCGACATCGAAAGGGTGTATTTTATTTGTCGTAAAGGAATTTACGAGAGCCCCTCGCTTCCCGGAGTCAGCCCTACCTGCCATCTCGGACTCGATCTATACAGCCAATAAACCCAATCTTTATATTGTGCGAACGTATTTCTTTCCATCGGGCCCCAAGGTGTTTTCAATTTTGTCGTGAAAAATAACACATATGCTATTCTCTGAAGCCGTCGTTTACAGCGCTGAAACAGCGACGAAACGATTAGACATAAATTATTGTGTAAGAATTAAGATATTACAAGTCTTTCCATTTTTTATTTTTTATTGTTAACGAGTAAACGAGAAGGCGACCGGGTCACCATATGTTAAGTGATTACCGCCACCCATGAACACTTCTAGCATCAGAGGCACCACCAATGCGTTGCCGGCTTTTCGGGAATTTGTAATTTGGAACACCGTCGCAGGAAATTCCATTACTAAGTCCGTAAAAAATAAGCTGTTATCTAAATTTATATATGTCATAATAAACCAGCTTGGCGAAATTATAACAATTAACAAATAGACCTCGGTTTGAGAGGTATCGTCTAATATTAGGATCATGGAAAAGACAAAAAGATAAAAATATGTCAAATCCATTTTTAATTGCTATGGTTGAAGACGGCAAAATCAGCGACGAACAAAGCTTTTTAAAGAATAGAAACGCTGGTAGAGCTGATATGGCAGAATTTAATAAAGTCGTAGCAATAACACCTTCCAGTGTTGCGAGATGGGAAATTAAAAACGTTTTGATTTACTTCTTCATTTTTATATACTCTTTGGTGTAACGGTGTTGGTGCCTTGCAAGTGACGTGTGAAATGAAGGTTTTTGTTCCCTAGACGAAAAAAACTTTTAGATTTTAGATTTTCGCAAGGGTATATTTTAGTACCTAGAAAGTGACAATAGTTTAGAACCGTTTAGAATTTTAAGTTGATAACGTTACCTTAAAAAAAACAGTTCAAAAAGGGCAACTTATTTAGAATAGCGAATGAGGTCATAATTAACTCGCGTGCTCTCGACCCCCATTCAACATGTCTGAACCAGTAACAGGATTGTTTTAGATGTTTTTGTTGGCTGCACTCGCATTGTAAATAAACTGGAAAAATGGAAAATTAAAATTTGCAACCTGACACCTCTGCCCTGCCTCTGCCAGATATATGAGATCTGTCCGGTTTCTAACCAAGGCTCTATCCTCTTTGATCTATTATTTTACCTGTATGTAACTGATGCGATGTAAGGGTAGGTACATTCACTGGATACGAAGCGAAGCCATTTCAGAGATTTGGAGATCCCGTAGAAACCCTGTGTCTGATGCTGAGATCTATAAAGCATGCTCTGACTTAGCTCGGACTGTGTCGGAGCTTGTGTGTGTGTGTGTGTGTGTGTGTGTGTGTGTGTGTGTTACTCCATCACACCACAACGAATGAACCAATTTGGCTGAAATTTGGAATGGAGATAGCTCATACCCAGGATTGACACATAGGCTACATTTCCCGGAAAATTAAAGAATAGCCGCAGGGACTGAAAAATAAACTTGTTTTGGCTCAATATTAATAAATAGCGGGTGTTAAATCTTGCACGATGGTACGGAACACTATATGTGTGCGGGTCTAACTCCCACTTGGCCGGTTTTTCACTTTTATGTTATTCATGTACGCTCCACAGTTCTTAGTACAAATCTCGCAAGCATTTGATCCGATCATTAAATTCTACAACCCGTCAGTTACCATTTACCGTGGCAACACAACATAATAGAGCTCCAACGAGAAATTAAATCCCACAGATCCGCACATACATTGCCTCATTACAAAGCTTATCACTTTCACAAGTGTTAACTAACGCCGTAATGTAAGACGTGCGTGTACACGACGCCGTTGGAAGCTTAAGTAATCGAGTTTCTAATTAAGCCTCATTATAATTAATTTCTTAGAAGTGTCACCAATTAAATTATATAGCGCGTTGTTCGAAGAAATGGAAGGCGTTTATTCTACGTGTTTATTTAGACTTGAAGGCTGGGAGAAAAGATTTTCCTTACTAATATTATAAATGCGAAAGTGTGTTTGTTTGTTGGTTTGCCCTTTAATCACGCTGCAACAGCACTACGGATTGGCGTGACCTGGAGATTAACATAGGCTACTTTTTAGGGGCCTTAAAGGGGTTTTAAAAACTAAATCCACGCGGACGAAGTCGCGGACATCAGCTAGTAATAAATAATAATAGGTAGGTAGCGGCAGTAATAATACGTTTATGGTAAGTCGTGATATTCTTCATTATGCTAGGAGAGGGAAAGATTGAGTGCCGAATTTCCTCTCGAACCGCCACCCGACAAATATGAGCGGAAATTATGCTTCGGTTCTGCAATGTTGGCAAGGAAGTGCACTTTCTGTAAGTTTCCCCGAAATTCCGCCCACAGACATATTGGAACATTTTTACGCGCACGGAATTCCGTTATAATACTCTAGGCATAATTATTATACGCTGGAAATATACTAGTCTAAATGTTCATCATTATTATAATACGAGTACATAGAAGATTTTACGTAAAATAACTTAAATCTAAATATGATACATATATAAATAATAAACTAAATCAACACAAAAATGCACTAATATTATAATAAAAATATACGCATATAATATACAATATCTATATAATAATGAAGAAAATATACCAGTGATAGTTACAAATTTACCGAGATACACAATTTCCCTACTGGCTTATGATGGATGATTTTCATGTGCCTCTCATAGTTTATTAGCCTTGTATTCGATTTGAATAAATTAGTCTCTATTGTTGACATGTCAAACATAATTAATATAACATGACAACAAACGATGAATGGCAAGGAGAAAATGACATTTTGTAATACAATAGCTATCCCAATAATAATTAAGTGGTGAAAATAAATCAAATGGTAATTTACATACTATGAGCGTTTATGCAAATCTAAGTTAGAATTAATCGTATTAATTTTGACTATTAAAAGGTATCTCTATCGGTAACTTGGCCTTTTATCTTTTTACTATCCTTACTTCCTTACTAATATTATTAATGCGCAAGTGTGTTTGTTTGTTGGTTTTTCCTATAAAATCTAACTATAACACTAATTTAATTTAATCTAGGTCGTTGTATTTGATTGAGGGATTGCGATAGCAATCGCTCCCTAATCGAATAAATATTGCCCGGAGGTTTAGATGAGTGTAATTGATTAAATAATACATGGATATGTTTGATAATTACCCTCACGTTCAGATGGTGGTTTGTCTGACGGGTTGTGGTTAAATTGATTAGATGTGAGGTCAGGGGCCGTTATAAGGGGATGGTGGAGACGGCTTTAGTTAGGGTTGCAGCGTTTGATTTGTCATATATAACACGACACAAACGTTTAAAAGTAAAAATTTATTTATTTATATGATATGAAATAGTATAAAAACATTAACCAACATATATAGTAAGAGCATTTATTAAATAATTAAAAGAAAACTAGTCGCTTAGAAACACTAACGGGCTAGCGTAAGGTTTAAAAGCACTTTCTTTTTAAAAATGTATCTCGTTCCAAGTTACCTACTTATGCTAAGCGATATTTAAGTATCGTGAGAAATCGTTAACAATTTTTGTAAGGCGCTAAAGCGACTGAATAATGAAGAATCTCTCAACTGAAAAGGTCTCTCCCGACGTCACGTAGAAATGTTTATTTAACATTCATTTTACATTTAAAACGATCTCTCTCCCTTCATTAATGGAGATCGTGGAACTGGCGACATCTCAGCCTCGAGAGGATCAAGAGAGCTATTCTCTATCTCATTAAGAGATCCCCGAACTGACGACATCTCAGCCTCGAAAGGATCAGTAGAGTTATTCTCTATCTCATTAATGAAGATCGTGGAACTGACGAAATCCCGGCCTCGAGAGGATCAGTAGAGCTATTCTCTATCTCATTAATGAAGATCGTGGAACTGACGAAATCCCGGCCTCGAGAGGATCAGTAGAGCTATTCTCTATCTCATTAATGAAGATCGTGGAACTGACGAAATCCCGGCCTCGAGAGGATCAGTAGAGCTATTCTCTATCTCATTAATGGAGATTGTGGAACTGACGACATCCCGGCCTCCAGAGGATCAGTAGAGTTATTGTCTATCTCATTAATGGAGATCGTGGAACTTCTCAGGGGCTCTTCAAAGTTGCTAAGTACTGTCAAAAAATTTTGTATGAAAAAATGCGGGTTTGACAGATCTTAGTTGGCAAGTTTCCATTGTTTTCCATAGCCACTCAGTTATAAAATCATCATTTTGCTTTCTCCATCGGTAATTATTTTCTCCATTGTATAGAACTTGCACGATTAAGGCATAATCATATACTCCTACTAAAATACATTTTCTGGACTGATTTTTAAAGTGGACCGTACCTCAATCTTAACGTTAAAGAACACTTTACGCCTCAATAGGCTAACAGTTAATTAATATGATAAAAAGACAGTTATAATCTGCAATAGCACAAAAAGTTATCGCAGGCTATTTAAAAACAAACCTATAATAATATGACAATCCACGCAGGCGACGTCGCGGGTTAAAGCGTGGTTAATTTTTACAAGCTAACAAATAACTTTAAAAATCCCAGAAAAAATCAGTTTAAAAATATCACTCTGGAAAAACTTTTTTCATTATAACATATTATTCTAATTACCATTCATCACGTGTCTAGTATGTTAATATCAAACAATACATTTTCCAAATCTACAAGGCATATATTATAACTAATGGATATGTGTCACGAAGATTATTTCTGAGTACTACCGTAAACAGTTCCATACATGTTATTTACTGAACTTAATTTGCTTAGACACAAGTTATTAATTACTAAAACACTCATTTCCTAAATAGTTCTGTTTGCCCGACACTTTCCCGTGATGGATTATGTCCGTTGACATGTAATAAATCACTTTATTTTGAACCTTATGGCTTCAAACATAAAGTTCAGATGATGCTAGTGTATTCTAGTGTAACACGTCATGAAGGAAATGCACTCAACTGTATTGCATAGAGTCAAATATGTTGTTTTATCAGAGCGGACCGGACTTAATTGATTATGGAGTAATGGATTGGATGGTAACGATATTAATAATTGAAATTGATATTAAATATCATATGTACGTCATTATGCTCATTTATATGCAGAGTATTTGGCAATGATCAATAAATCGGAAACTCTGCGGAACTCAGAAGGCTAACAATAATGACACCGTAATAAAACATAATACTTAAAAACTTGGAATTATGCTTACTTATCGACGTTTGACGTTCATAATAATCTGTCGGTTATAATTTCACGACTCAACCACTGAAACGATCTTGATGACAGGCACGGAATTAGCTTGCTTGAAGTTGGCAAATAATAACTTACTTTTTACGTAAAAAAAATCCAAAACAGAATTTGAAAAAATAATCTTAAATCCACCCTAACGAAGTTATGGGCATCAGCGTACACATAATTATCATAAGCCCAGCCTGAAAGACAGCGAAATATTTTCATAGATTAATTATAGCATTCAACAATTTTTGACACTCCAACCCAACCCAACCTCTGTCGGATGAGGCTAGAGCGCTGGTGCAGCTGTATAGAAAAAGTGGGAGGCGAATTGCCTAGATTCCGTATGACTTCATAATATGAAGTCATACGGAGTGACGTAGTCCATCAGGACCAAACTCCTTGAATAAAAATTTAAAAAAAAAAGACGTGTGGCACTCGGGGACTGCCGCGGTAAAGCTATTGCATAGCATTTTTTATCAACGCCATCTAGCGGTGAGAGGAGTCCCGTGTCAGGTTATTTTCGTTACGGAATTTCTGGATTCTGTCTCCACGCTGACCCGCGATAGCAGCTATGCAATAGCTTAAAAAAATTTTTTGATACTAAAAGACCTTGCTTTTCTAAGACGTGAACAATCAAACGAGATTTGAAAACAAAACCTAATTCAACGTAGACGAAGTCGCAGGCATTGGCTGGTATTAAATAACTTAGAACTAACACGTACTTCCACTCAGAGCTCATGTTTTTTCTCTGTTAATTTCCGTAAGAGGTTTAAGCAGTGTCACGCTCAGAGTTATGTATTTAAATCCATGTGATTGATGACGGAATTCCGTGTGTCCGCTTATTCTTGAAGCTGAGAAATATACCTTTAACAATTCCTAATATAAACCTGGAATAAACGCGGTTTAAATATTTTTTATTTGTAAGGCAGTTAAGCGTTAAGGTATGCTAAGAATTTCTTAAACATTAGATTTTTTTTTTTGAATAGAATTTGTTACGTACTGGTAATTAGTGTAGGTACAAAGTCATTATTCCAAGTGCAAGTGCACGCAGATTTAAATTTTGCTTTTATTTTGTGTGTACATTTATTACGTACACATTATAAAATCAATTGAGGGCATCAATCAGGTTTGTTAATATCTAAGCGCATGCAAGCTTTTAAAGTGTTAGATAATTATTTTTTTGAAATTTAAGCAAACAAAATACAGATTCAAAGTCTTGAATAATGAATATCCAGAAATGCATGTATTGTTCATAATAAAAAAGCTTTTGCTCGCGAATTCGTCAGCGTGAAGTTAGTTTTTCTAAAACCCCGCAGGAACCCTCTGCTTTTCCGGGAAAAACTTTGCCTATGTCACTCTCCAGGTCCTCAACTTTACCCATGCAAAAAATCACGTCTATCCTTTGCTCCTATGCTACGTGATTTAAGGACAAACCAGTGAGTGAAGATAAGGTAATATAAATAAAATTAATTTTGCCATACAATATTTATCGCGCACCATTCAACAAAATCAAGGTGCTACAAATGTTCATGGGCGGCGAGAATCACTTAACATCAGGTTACCACCAACGACCCACCTGCTCGTTTGCTCGCTAAAAATATTTAAAAATAAATACGTCTAGAGCAAAATGGTGACTCTATTTACTCAATTCTATGTATGTATTTTAATTTAAGTAAGGTAGTATTAGTTAAAATAAAATTTTGACCCCCGTCCCGGCACTGCTGACATGTCATGCATAATTTTAAATACAATACAATAACAAAATGTCGTGACGCCAACGTAACCCCATCTACACCGCATTTGAATTAATGCATCCGGTGCATGCATTGCATTATTATCTGTATAAATATAAATTAATGGACTTACGGTTAACAATGAAATATGTTCGTAGCGTAATTAAAATCGTTGATAATAATATATTATTGTCTTTTGGACAGACGTGCTAACTAGTTGTGGAAACAAACTATGCTGGTGAAACAAAATAATAAAACAAACTTCAATAGCAGAATGTTCAAGAAGCGTACTGAAAACAGAAAGGTTGCCGATTCAAACAACACCCTGTGACACTATTGTGCACAGTAGGGTTAGTCTAAGATTTAATTCGATTGATCGTATTCGTATTCGATGACATCAGGATCAAAGAGAAATGAACCTTAACTGTATTAGTTCACAAGTCGCAAATTCATTACACCCGATTTTAATTTGGAGCGTATCCGTAAACGTAACCGGATACGAATGCATACACTAAATTGAGTTCTAATCCAATGTACTTGTGGTTCAATTTACTTTGACGCTTATGTCATCGAATACTAATACGATCAATCGAATTAAATCTTATACTAACCCTACAGCTCTCCTCTCGAAATCGGTTTAGGTCAGCGGTCAGCAACCTTTTGAGTCGGAGTCAAAAATTACAATTTACAAAATTTCAAAGTTTTTAAAGAGCCACAAAAATTTTTCTTGCCAACAATTCGAGAGCTTCCGACGGACTAATGACAGTGGCGACGCATGCCACGGGGGAGGGGTGGGGTGAAAAACGAGTACAAATGGCCGAGATAGAAATGGTGCCTAATCCTCTTTAGAAAGATATATTGATATTTGCGTATGGAACTAAAGAGCTTCACATCCAAAGAGCCGCAAGTTGCCGACCCCTGGTTTAGGCCTTAGTCCACGTCGCTGGCCAAGAGCGGATTAAAAATGCGCTTTAACGGTGAAGAAAATCATAATAATGCGCTAATATAATCATAATATAGCGTTAATATATAATCATAATATAGCGTTCTCCGTTATGTTCTCAAAGATGTGTAAGGACTGCCGTAACTAGTAAAGTACATAACTTTGAAGGCTTATTGAGTTTCAATAATAATTTTGTAGGTCCTCTTAATACTAAATGATTTTAATTCACAAGTTTTCTTCAGGGGCTTCATTAAGTTGTGATGAAACTCAATTTCCAATTTGCTGTATCGTTGAACTTTGTTACAGTTAATGAAAATTACCTAGAATTACTACTTTTTTTCCTCAATTTTTGTACGTTCGTGACTTTTATTTTTCTATGGGCCCTCCTAAAAGCTTCTAATTGATTACGGTGATCCGCTTTATTAAATTAAATTTTGTGTTCAATCCTTACTTAGTACACGCAATAACGTCGTAACAACAAAAATATTAGCAATTAGTAATGAAATCTTTTTTGTTTCGCTTTGATGGTTAATTACATTAAGTTAAAAATATTAATTAAACCTCCATTCGTGGCGTGTTTAACAAATTCTAGCTTGGGGATTAAGTCTAATTGTGTTTTAAATGTGTCACTAATCATAACAAATGTTCCTTGCGATGATTAACATCCAAAAGATTTATACATTTTTAATGAACGATGAAAAATAACGCAGAGGTTATTTATATAATATTAAAGCTGAAGTAGGTAAATTACGAAACCTGAGGACCTCCCTGGCGCAGTGGTGCGCTGAGGTCTTATAACTCTTAGGTTTCGGGTTCGATTCCCGGCGGGGGCAATTCGGGAAATCATAATTTCTGAATTGTCTCTGTCTAATCTGGTGGGAGGCTTTAGCCGTGGCTGGTTAACACCCTATCGTCAAAGACGTGCCGCCAAGCGATTTAGCTTTTAGACTTAGATTATAGCAAGATAAATTTTCGCCCTGCAAAAGGCCTATCGACAAAAGTCCTATCGCTAGTAAACACCCGACTTCGTACTCATGGAGATCGCAATTATCATGTATCTAAATATATAAAAGGCAAAGGTGACTGACTGACTGACTGACTGACTGACTGACTGATCTATCAACGCTCTAACCACTGGACCGATCGAGCTGAAATTTGGTATACAGGTAGCTGTTAGGACGTAGACATCCGCTAAGAAAGGATTTTGGAAAATTTCAACGCCAAGAGGGTTAAATAGGGGGCTAAAAAATCGAACCTAACGTGAGCGAAGCCGCGGGTTAAAGCTAGTTTTTTTATATTTTTCGTCGCCCATTTTGCCATCCTCAAGAGTGACTTGAAGTGAATTTTTACTATCCTCAAGAGTTATGTCACTTGAAGTGAATTCTTTCAATTATATCGTACTTTATCAATAATGTAGGTAAACTTACCTAAGTATCTAATAATTATATTAAATATCGTATGGAATTTCAACATCCTCTCGCATCGTCGAGAGCACACTAATCCGTTCATCGGCTCATCTTCCATATTCGATATTATATTCCATAACCTCTTATGGCTTAACTTTATCTACCTACCTATATACTTGTAAACTAGTTCATGAACGCATAATAGATTTAACTTTATAACTAAGTTACCTACTTGGTATATAGGTAATAGAGAAAAACTTAGAGATAACTTAAGATTTTTTATCTAGGGTATTAGACTACTCAAAAATTATTTTGATCGCTGATACAAAACATTTACAGATTCATATCAATTTCGCAAAAAATAATATACTTGATACCTCGGTGCCCAAGATAGATCAAAGGACGTAATTACCTGAAACAAAACAAATGAATAAATAAAAACAGGTTCCTGTATGTTTGAAGATAATAAAGTACATGAACAAAAAGCTACACAATAATGTGCTTTCGCTAAAATATAGCTATTATTATTTTTACAAAATGTTTTACCATCGGTAAATATGACTCCATCTCTGTAAAGTACTGTTCTTTTGGATTTTTTTACAAGTCGTTGACTACTTTTTAACCGACTTCCAAAAAGGAGGAGGTTATCAATTCGGCCGATATCTTTTTTTTCTGTTTGTCCACCGATTACTCTGGGATTTCTAAACCGATTTGCCTGATTTTTTTGAAAACGACAGGGGAAGCTTGCGAAGTGGTCCCATAAAATGTTTTTACCCCTTAGGCAACGACATTTTGCCCTTAGGTAAATAATAATATAATGTCCTCCCGAACGAATCCGGTCACGGCGGCCAATCTCCAGAGATTAGCCAGCTGCACGGGAGATTTTATAGTGCACTAGTGGTGTGGAAACACAGGTGCAGTCTCTGTTCCCTCACTCTCATAGTCCGATGGGACGAAAAATCTGATACGACCGGAGAGATCAGACGCAGGACGACGGCTTTACGTGCTCTCCGATGCACGGCGGTGAACACCGTCTACTTCCTAACTCCGGGCTAGAATTGGGAACTTTTTGATAGAAAAACCCAAAAATTTTTTTTGGCCCGACCCGGAAATCGCATTCGCAGTCGAACTTGCTAACCACAAAACCAACGAAGCAGTTATTAGGCACATTATTAATCGCATGAACAGACTAGATGACGGCAATAGTAGAAAGAATTGAACCTCTCAATCCAGTTTTATGTTCTGCACCTACGTAAGAGCAAATTGCCGGGCTATTTATGTTCACGTATAAATAAAGTCGTTTTAGCCAACATTAGTGGGGCTCGGGCGGCAAAGCTGCCGGTTTATCTCAACTATCTCTCTGTATCGGGTTTGGGAAAGCGTAGTGGAAAGAGGATTTTGGTAACGACCTTAAGTAAAGACCTTAGGTTTGGACTACATTAGATCGAAGCCAATATCGCGATTTAAATATAGGCACTATTGTTGTATATTTTATACTTTTTAACAGACCAGCTTCTACCCACTAAAAACCAATTTTGTTTTCGTAAAATCTATTTCGTTGTGTATGATTTTACTAACGTTTTAATTTCAATACTTAAAAAAAAATTAAAACATCACTTTAAATTTTTGTTTTTACAGATAATTTATTAATTCCTTTACTGTTAAGTTTTATTTTGTATCTGTTTGGTGCTTTAGTATCACCATCTCGCTAAATCTTGATTTTTTTTTTTTTTTTTAATGGAAGTCTTAGTTCCAGGGGAAACTTCTTACAGATTGTCTTTGCACGCAGCCCGAGCATTAATAACAGTCACCCGAGGAGGTTTTATACAGATGTCGTTTGAGCACTTAATCTACATAACGGTTTCGGTAATGCTTTGGATGTGAGGTCGGCATCGCCATAACCCACACTTATACGTAGTTCTAGAGCAGTTACACCGTAGAGTGGAGTTGTAGGAGGTCTTTAAATAGGATTAACTGAGGGCTAGATGCACAACAGGCGGTTCGATTAAAGTAAAGTGATGGTTAAAGTTAAATTGCCAAAAACATTGACATATAATACTAGTACATATTATTATATGTCCATGGCCAAAATGATTTACTTTACGTTGCACAAGATAAGTTCAGAACTCGTAACTGGTACCTATATTACGAGTTCTGAACTTATCTTAGGCAGCACCCAAGTAGCACACGAAGGCTGCTTAGCAGCTGAATAACGAATTCCCGTCACGCTTAAAGCTGTATAAAAAAGCTGCATAAGGGCTGTATACGGCCGTATACAGCTCTTATACCTCTTAAATGGGCACAAATTATACAGCCTTAAGTTGAGTAAAAGATTACAAGTTACTCTTTATTCAGCAAATATGTCACGTGACCTAAAAGTGAGGTAGCAAACCATAGATAATACAAATCTAGCAAATTAATATACTTCGTGGAGTGAATTGAATTTGATTGAATACGTGTGGTTATATATTCAAAGTTAAGTGCATTGTTTTCATATTTATAAAAGAAAAATGATTGGGAATGTAATTTTACTGACATTATACATATATATTACCTAAGAAAATTTTAGTGCGCCACGAAAATATTCGGTTTTTAATTAGTTTCGTGATATAAATAAGCCGTGATGAAAACTTGAATAAACAATTTTTAGTGCTTTGAAAAGAATTATAAGATAAAAAGTTGTTATTATGATATCGAGAAGTAAAAACTAATGCAATCCATTCCTAATTCATACACAAAACATCATAAAAGTTGAAAAATGAATCAGTATATTTATATAGGTTATGAGGTTATACAACAAAATGGTGGATTCATGTTAAACAGCGACGTGAATAGTTAAAACTCTGATATTCAGCAATAAGCTTCATAATAGTTCACACGTGCCCCCTTAATAAGTCAGTGTAATAAGAGTTCACAAATACCTTCTTATACAGCATTTGGCGTAATTTTATCCACTAAACAGCCCTTATTCAGCCTAAGCTGTTTAAATATCACTGACAGCTATTATGCAGCTGTAGGATCACCAGTGTACTCTTAAAAGAGTCTTAATACGCATAGAGTTTCAAATAGGTCTAAAAGTGAGTATTTATACAGCTATCTGTGCTACTTGGGCAGTGTCTCAACCTAACAAAACACGGATCATTGTACTTAACTAATGACCTTACTTCATTAAATTTCATTTCATTTCACACTTGCACACGTCACAGTTTGTTGCGCGAGTACCTACCCACTAAATTTTGACGATAAAGCTGAAAGATTAAGAAGCTGTAATAGATACTGTCTACCAATTGAGCTATTTATATATGGTGGTGAAATTAAACTTTAAAGGTTAACTTATTTTAACTAGTTAAAAAACTTCGAACAATACCACTTCGAACCGCCTAATTGTGTACAATTGAAACGCACACACCCATAATGTACAAGAGCGTTAAGCATAGAGACTTTTACCTACTTAGAAAGGGTCCTTAGAAAAACTAAACAGGATCGAAGTGTTAATTCAATAGCTAATTTCCTATAAATCTAATATATAAAAATGAATCGCTTAATGTGTTGGTAAGCGCATCACGCGTGAACGGCTGGACCGATTTCGCTAATTCTTTTTTTATTGTGTTTGTTATTGTCAGGAGAAGGTTCTTATGAAAGAAAAAATTAAGAAAATTGCGCGGAAAATTAGAAAATTTAAGAAATATTAACCACCATATTAAATTATTTCTAATGTAACCGCTTTTACAATTCAAACTTTTTTGATGTAACCTTATGGCGTTTGACATAACATTGACAGAATGCGTGCTGCCAATTTCGTCAAAGAGGATGTAAAAAAACTTAAGACAGGACAACGTCTGTACATTATATTTCACAGTACTATTTCGTGTCTATTTGTATTGGGGTCTAAGTGACCATCTGTCAGTCGGGCAATCAATCGGAAGGGAGTGCTTCGCGCTAAGTGCTCTAAATGTGTTTTGTATTATTAACCTTCGAACGCTCCATTTGTCGCTGTGTAATGGCGTCTGTAAATGATAAATTAGGAGGCTCATAATCACTATTATATCTAGTTCTAATATCGCTCAGATTATCAACGAGATTAAGTAAAAAACTCGAGAGTTAATCGACGTGAAAGTATTTCAGTAGTATACTTACAACCTACAGGAAGTCCATGTAAGAGACATTTGTCCAGCAGTGGACATCTATCGGTGGATAAAGAAAGAGAGATACAGCCTTTGCCCGTCTTCACAGCGCGAGCTTTTTCTTTGCCTTCCATCAGATTCAAAGGTTTCAAGGATCTATCACCAACGTTAAAAGTACTTAGTATTAATTCTATATTGTATTGAGATATCATGCAATATTGTCCTTATAGTCCTTAATTTTAGGTTGAAATTGTATGATATGTCAAAACAAAATTGAAATAAAACTGCTTTAAGCGTTTAGTGGCAGGCCCCCTGTTATGTAAAGTGTAACACCCAATATGTTGTGGCAGGAAAGCAATATCGTGTCGAAGTTTGGACACACGTATACATCAAATATCCGATAGATTCATCTAAATGTGACAGGGTGTGCTGATGTTTTGTATGAATATTTAAAATAACAGCGAAATACAAAGACCACAATTTCATCAACTTTTTTTTTGCATTTTATGTTTTATACTAATACTCAATAGTTCATACAGCGAACTCAAATTAAAATAGTGCAGTGCCACGTAAAATAATATATATCGCACACCTAGATAAAAGTCAGACAACTCAAAAATAAAAGGTCAGAGTTCACTAGACGAAAAAAAAAGTTTTTCTGAGTCTTTTATCATTAATGTTATGAAACTCAATTTTATTTTATGTCATAAAATATTTCACAACATATTTTATGACATAAAATAAAATTGAGTGACCCAAAAAAAAAACAATGATAAACAAAATTGATACATTCGTTAGCATATTGTGATTTAAAACTGCACATCCTAAATCCACACTCACACTTAAAAACTAAAAATACATTATCCGACACGAACTGAAAGGTTAATTGGATAAATAATGATCTGGGCCCAAAATTATCTAAAAGGTATAATATTACAAACTTAATTTCGAATCTATAAAAACAGTCCACGTAGAACGAACTGAGTAGCCCTAATTAGTGAGACGTAATTGTTATAATTTCTGGATCCGAAGGGATAAGTACGTCATCGCATCAAAGCATTGAGAGTTTACGCACACTAAACACCCTTTTGAATATAATAAAATAACTTTTTTTTTTTCGCAAAATACATAGCAAACACAACCCGTTTTTAATCCTCACTAATATTATAAATGTGAAAGTGTGTCTATTTGTCCTTTAATCACGCTGCAACGGAGCTACGTGATTTTTTGCATAGCTATAGTTGAGGACCTGGAGAGCGACGACTTTTTATCCCGAAAAAAAAAACAAAGAGTTTAAAAACTAAATCCATCCGGACAAAGTCGCGGGTATCAGATAGTTGTTTGATAAAGCTTCTAGATTCAGGAAAATCAATGCTATTAGTATCAAAATTAATGACTACAAAATATTTTTTTTCCCTCAATGCCTCGATTAACATACTCTGCATGTATACCTAATGGTGATCATATATAAAGATCAAAAAATAATTCCCTATAGGGTGCCACTACATATACATAATACATACAACAAATATATAAAAATAATATAGATATGAAGTACCCATTCTACTTATGATGGATAAAAGACATGTCGTACCAATATTTTAACCCTATCTGTTAAGTGTGTGGTAACCTTTCCTTTGTGAGGCAGCCGCAGCCCTGAGATACCAATTAACAGAAGTGCGGATTGCCCTTTTTGCGACGCTCTCTGCGCATCCCTTCAGCTTAATATATTTAACACAGTTCGTTATTTTCCCATTTACCTACTAATTTCTAACTGACACCAAAAGCTGCGACGTTTCGCTCTACTTCCCGCTAATGGACTCTTTTTGTAATTCTTTAAAATCCAGGAATACTTAGAAAAGTCAACAAGGCTTTTATCTATCGACTGGTATTTATAACCTAAATCGAAAATCTACAGATTCAAAAATGTAATCAAATGATACTAATAATATAAAGCCGAAAGTTTGTATGTGTATTAGTGTGTGTGTTTATTACTCCTTCACGCCAGATAACGAACGAAACGATTTGACTGAAATTTGGAATGGAGATAGCTCATACCAGGATTAATACATTTTATACCGGAATTAATAAGCCTTAATCCACGCGTACGAAGTCGCGGGCATAATCTAGTATTTTTATAAAGCACCCTAATATTTATTACACGAACAGTCGAACAATTACGTATTCATTCAATTAATTATTATTATTTTCGGTTCCGAGTTCGATACCTACGTTCGATTTATCAATCCCTTGATGAACTAAAGCTATATCAGATTGGAGCATTAAATTAAATTGAATTGAAAGTTTAATCAAGATAACAACACGACCACTCCTTTACAAATACCTACACAAAATAGTTACGTTTGCTTGTTAATCTGCTAGGTATCACCTCCCTCCAGAAAAAGAAAAAAAGTGTGCATTGTAACTTTTTCACTCATAGTGTGTGAAAATGACGGGACCGATCGATTAGTCTCACTTACAAGTACAGTTTTTCCACTTAACGTATAATACGGTCCGATCGTAAACTATCTTTTGAGTAGCCTTGGGAGTTATGACGAAGAGAGTTACGTACTACTTTTTATTGTGGTTTTACGATTTTGCTCAGCAATAATCGATTACAATTAGCATAGCATCTAAGTCTATGGTATTTATGATACAGCTAGTAACTATACATTGAATAATATAAACGCAAAAATTCTTTTTACAAAACCGACTTCAAACGCCCCTACAAAGTATATCAACTGTGCCTATAAAATTTGAAGCCACTTGAGCTTTGAAAACCATGAGCTATATCGGTAACTCTGGTTTTCCTATGTATCTCCCCATTACTGATTTCCTCGGAGTCCTCAGAGCCATTCTAAGGTTAGCCTTCTTATGAAGACCATAGTTAGCAACCATGTTTCAGATTCGTAAGTTATTATTGCCAACACGCACTTTTCGAAGACTTTGGTCTTCAGGCACTGATGTATTTCGGATGCCATAGTTATTAGTTATTTGGTTATTACGATGATCTCAATTTAATAATGACAAGTTCTATGCTAGTCCTTCTATAACCAAGCGTTTTGGCTCAACACATATATTATAGGCTCTGCACAGATCACGACCGATTCCAATTACTACCAATATCATACGTCACATTTTATGCTTTCCTGGTGCGTACTTTTAATATATTGTCCCGATTTGCCGCGTTGTTTCGCTCTATTGGCCATGTTAAAATTTATATTCCTAAATTGTTTGTTCGGTTTTTTGGTGCGTCCATCCATCTTTTATGAAATTATTTTTAGCTAAAAAAAGGTGTTTTGTTTTTGTGTATCGGTTACAACAAATTGGAGCATGTTCGTCAACCGAAACAGATTTTTTATCAATGGCGAATAGTTGGTTAAATTAATCCTCGACTTATTAATTGGATATAACTAGCGGGATCAAAATCATAAAACAAAATTTTTACTCATAAAAAGTAATATGGATTCCAAATAAGTACATACAAGTATATATAAACCGATGATCTACTTTTTCCTGTATTATATTATGCATTAGCATCACGCTTAGGGACTTAGAGCGGTAAAGTAGTTAAAGTTGTAAGTAATATTAGTCATGCTTCAAAACCATTTTTCTTATCGAATACTAAACACACCTATATAAAAATAAAATTGCTTGTAGCGATTTAGGGTAATTGAGTTTGAATATTTACTTAAAAATGAATAAGTTGCAAGTCTTTTAACGAACGAACAAGTGACGCCATCGTCAGTTAGATTCAGGGAAGTAAAAGGGCGATAACCAGATGTTACCATTTAAAATATTTATTAATGCCTCATCTTACAAACAATTTTGGTATATTAGCAATTTAATATTCACAGAATAGTAAAAGTCAACCGCGTGGAACTACAATATTATGATAACGATACTACGGTAGGTACCTAATATATCTACAACTGAAGTAGAACTGTATGTTACATGTTATGGTCAAAGTAGAATTTATCTAAGTATTAATCAGTTTAAGTTTAATACAATTTCAATGTAGGAAGGGCAATAAATCTACAAAGAGCCTGTACCTGCCTGAGACAATCTATTTTATGTTCTTTATCTTGAACTAGGTCTGGACTCGTTCTCTAGAGACCTCCTACGAAGAGAAACCTATCTTTTTACTAAATATTTGTCCTTCTAAGACAAAACATGGTAGTTCTATCGCAAATCATTTTTGCTTTACTTTTATGATGACATCTTATCGATATCGTTTTATTTAACTTAATTTTGGTAATCTTAAAGTGCAAATAAGCAAGCGTACTTTAAACAGACTTTAAGTAGATCTTATAGGCATCTTCTCAGCAAGCGCGCTTCATCTGCATCATTACCATCAGGTTAATTGGAATCAACCGCTAATCTTTGTAATACATATTAAAAATAGCCGAGGGTCGCGATGTGTGGAGTAGATAGGAGAAGTTTTAGGATATATCTCGGTAGTTATAACACCTACTCTACTCAAATGTTTTTTCTCTATAAAAGCATATCGCAGTTCGAAAATGCATTACATAATATCCAAGACCGAAGTATCTCCATGAATTTGTTACTGTTTATTTTATTGCCCTGTTTACAGTTGGGGTCGCCACATTTATTCGACAAACTCACAATAATCGCGGGGGCTTCTGCAATAACATTTTTCATAAGCTTAGGGGTTTTTATTTATCGTTTCCAATTGCTCATATTCCCATTTTAGTTGCCCTCGCATCCCAAAAATTAATCATTTCATCCTGCGCCCTAAATGAAAATATGCGAAGTAATATTACATGGGTGGTATTGAGTCCGGATATTTCGTTTATGTCTTCTATAGCCTTCAATAGTTCAACGGTCTACACGTTGGGATAGAAATCCAAAAGGTTATAGATTCAAATTCAACCTATTGGTCTACACTCGCAATTTCATAATAATCGTAATTCCTAATCCACCTACTACCCATTTTACCCAACTACGGCAAAGCTTGAAGAAAGGTTTATGATTTTAGCAATCTATATTATATGTTTATAGGTACTTTTGAGCTGTTTTTGATGAACGAGGTAAGAATATTAGCCAAGCTGAGCTTGACTTATATTCTCCTCTCCTCTCCAAATAAGCGGAGAACCTGCGACCTTTCACTTTTCAATCCGCACCTTTAACCGTTGGGCTAATGAGGCTATCAAACCAATCCCATAAATTACCCATCTTTCACTTCACCATATCGGCTAGATACAGAAGATAAAACATAGCAACATGACCTGCCGTATACGGCGTCCATTTCGCCCATTAAAACAAAGCCAACGTGTAACGTGTTCATTTAACCCTTTTCTGCCACGTCCCCTGAACTTGTTAGAACACTACACCATCTAATTAGAACATTCAATTTCGTCCTCGCAGCGATCTGAGGCCATTTGAAATGGACACGTACTGTCCCCCAATTAGCCGATTCATTACGGCGTCACATAGAGGAGTTGATACAGAGGACATGCGCGGGACACCTAAAGTTATCCTTTATGTGAAACTTTTTAGAGCAGCAGCTCATACTTGCAACTTCATTCGGGTGGACTTACGTTTCTTGAAAATGTCGGAGCTTTTGATTTTCCGGAATAAAAGTAACCCATGCTTAGGTATGTTCAGGAAGCTATTTCCTTGCCAAATTTTTACGAAATCGCTTTCAATCGCAGGACACAATTCCTTTGGGATTTATAAATGTGTGTATGTATTTATAGAATAGACTAGCCGATGCCCGTGACTTTGTCCGCTTGGAATAAGATTTAAAAATCCCTCGGGAATCCTTTGCTAAAAAGAAGCCTATGTCACTCACCAGGTCCTCAACTATACCTATGCAATAAATCAAGTCGATCTGTTGCTCCGTTGCTGTGCGATTGAAGGACAAACCAACGAACAAATACACTTTTGCATTTATAATATTTAGCTTTATTAATATATTTATTATACAGCTTCTGTTGGTGCTGGCACCGAAAAGCGCAGTGTTGTTAGTCCCCCACTGTTGAGACAGATGACATCAAGAGTCCCAACAAGAACTGGAGGTCTGTCGGTGCTATCAAATTTAGGAATTGAGATGATGAGATTATTATGGTTCATATGACCATTTATCCTCAAGATCCGGTAATAAGCAGCTTTCCCTAATTCTAGGTCAATCTAATCCAACAACATAGCTTCTTCGCATAATCGGCAGGTGATATTGCAGTCAAGTGTGTAATTAGCTAACATGCGCTTTGTATGACAACTGGAAGTGTTCTAGATTAGAATCCTTGTAGCAAGTCCATCCAGAAATGTTTATACAACCAACATAACACTTATCTCGTTTTCACCAACGTTCCCTAACGCTTATGGGCTACCTAAGCTAAGTTAGGTGACGCTTGCTAATTTCAGTTGTCATTTAGGGAACACCTAGAAATGACATTAGCTAAGGGATTGTATTTAAGGGCTTCCAACGTAAAAATACTCTTAGGTACTTAGAGGACGATTTAGAAATATGGTTGGTGAAAGCGGGCATTAATCTTAGCTTACAATATTCAAACACGGGCTAGTGTACGTATTAATCTCCAATGTTCCACATGTATGGTCATGCCATGCATGCGGGCTCGACCACATTAATTTGATACAGCTTCACTCGTGCATGTCACTCTAAGCTGAGGTCTAAGATCGGAAGAACCATACTTAGATATATACCGTCCCTACCTCTGTGGCAAAGCAATTTATCCTGTGCCTTATTAATAGGATTTCCTGAATTCGGTTTCCAACGGACAATCCTTACTAATGTTAGGATAAACTTGAAAGTGTGTTCATTTGTTGGTTTTTCCTTAAATCACGCATTCCGCAAATGACTTTTTGCATGGGGAGGTATAGTTGAGGACTTGGAAAGTGACAAAGGTTACCCTTTTTCCCAGAAAAATAAAGATACCTGAGGGATTTTAAAAACCTAACAAAAGCTAGTTAGTAGGCAAAAACTGTTTTGGATGACAAATTCTAATTGGGGTCAAGTCGATTGCAAGAACGCAATGTCGCCTGTCTATTGGTCTTTGGAGAGTGCGCCCAGGAACTTTGCAATTTGGTTCCTGCTGTATCATTCTACGACAGGATTGCTAGTAGCCGTGAGCGTTGGAACTCTAATATAGTTGACTGGGATGCCAAACAGCATCCAACTGGTAAGGCGTGTGTGTGTAGTAGGCAGTCAACACCCGATTGTGGACAAAGGGATAAAACGTCGATTTTGGGGTAAAACAAATATTAACATAGTTAAAATACCAGAAAAATGCTATGACAAACACTGCAATAGTGTGGTTAGTTCCCTTTTACAGCAAGGTAAACACTACGAATAAATTATAATTGGAATACGCGTAAAACCTTGGATAAGGTCAGGGCTGATGCACGATGCCCCTGTCAAGGGCTACATTGCGTGTTACGCTACGGTAATGTATGATAAAAATTACATAATACGTCAACCCTGACGTGAGGGGGCTGATTAATGACGAGACCGCGGGGTGCACAACCCTGTATAAATAGAGAGCTGGTAGGAATTTTCCAATCGGTGCTTGATAAAACTATCGATGACTGTAGAGTTCGAGAGTTACCAACAAACCCGTACTTCATTGAGCCGACACTAAAGTTACAATGGGCGCAGCACATAGCTCACGAGGTGCTCGAAGTTAATAATAGCAGCATAGCGGAGAAAACGTTACCGAAGCAAGAAAAAGATAGCTACTTGGCGATCTTGAGTATGTTCATGATTCACCAATCACACAGGCTGCCATGTTTGATAATTTCGACTGCCAACATAATGTATGTGTGGGTCGTTATCAAGTTTTGCTTCTGGAAAATTTATAAAACAACTTGAAGCACGCCTGTTAGATCTCGGCAAAATTGCCTGCCAATTATTTTGAATTTATCTGTAACTTTTTATACTTTTTATATTTCGAGAAAGAATTAAGCATGTAAACGCCGTATTTAACAACTTATCCAACAACTTGAAAAACTCACAAGGTTGCAAGGTTTTGTTATTCATGTATTAATCCTACTAGCTCTTGGACCACAGTTTGTGCGCCGAATTTATTACTTACACTTTCCATTATCTCTTTTTATTTATTTTGCGCATATGAAAATATAGAGGTGGCTGTCGATAAATATATATCGATTCTTGATTCAGTTCGGCTGCAATTTTAATGGAAAAAGTGTAGTGGAAAAATTTTGCAGTACGTTATTTATTGAATTTTATCTTTGACAGCTGTTATGTAATGCACCAGCGATGATAAAAAGCAGTTTCTTCAATTAGCCCAAGTGGAAATAAGCGCAACCCATTATACTTGGGTTACTTTTGGGGTTCCAATTAAATAAATATTACTTGCTTTAATGGCGAAGGAAAAATGTTCTCATCAACAACAATCTTCACTTGGTCATTGTGGTGGACTGTGGCCTAAGCCCTTCTCATCTGAGAGGACACCCGTGCCCAATACTGGGCCAGCGAAGGTTTAAGATGATGATGATCATGCTATTCAGAGTAGCAGTCTTCAAAGCTCAGGATGCCAGTATACCTAATCGCTAACATTCATTAGAAGATAAAAAAAGTAAATAGAAAATTGTAAGGTAGTTTGTAAGTTCAACGTATACGAGCATTGAGGTAGACACAATCTTTTAAGTCCATCTTTATTAGCCTGGTATCCATGTAGGATAGGAATCAATTCGAACGTTTCAACAATAACAACAACGATGCCAATGGATTAGCGAGTGCGAGCACGTAGACCCATAACGCCAGACGGGAGTAAACTCAGTGAAACCGCGTCACCACTTCTGAGATTGCCCCATCTAGCGGACGCGAGCGAAATTTGAAAGCATTCGGTGCATTTCTGGAAATGCACTTTTGAAATTTTAAATTTTATGCCCGCAGATTACTCGGTGGATTCAATTTTGTGGGCGCAATTACTTAGTATCTTGCCTCGGTATGGATGTTTATGTGTCTCAGGACGTATTGCTACATTATATTTATTTAATTCTCGTAGTTAAAAATCTGTCTCACTTTATGGCATTTTTTTTTTCTCGTCTTACTTTAAACTGTACTTCAAGGCGATGGCCGGAATTTAGTCTGCATTGGTTTACTTTTTTATATTTCTCTGTGGAATTCCTGTTTGGGAACTCTTTAACTTTCTGCGATAAAAGTTTCTTATGTCCTGCCTCAAAATGCTGGTTATCTTTTTGTATTAGGCGATAAACTATTAAGCGATGTCCATCCTTCCACTATACCTTTCTTACATATACATACATACAGTTCCAAAAACAATAAGCATAACGGGTAGGTACATTCCTGCTGCATCATCAAAACCAACTGTCTGTGTACGCCTACTGCTCATCAAGAACGAATGAGCCCAAACACTACAAATCTGCTATTGGTAAATAATCGAGGATTTATGTATTCCGCAGAATGTCCTAGTTGCAGAAATAGGTCAAAGCCATTATTGCTGTGTCGTTAGATAAAAAGTTGACTTTAGTAAATTCATAAAAGGCTTTAAATGACTATAGCGGAATAGAAATTTGGATTTTGGACCTCCTTTCAATCACGCAAGTATTCGCATCACTGCATCCGAAAGGCCGTCAAAACTTTCGCCTCCACTCTCGCCATTCCCTCCTATTAGCTTGGTTCTTACAAAATATAAAATTGTTATTAGCTCTGTATCAGAGGGCCTTCCCATTGCGGAGGGAGCGAAAAGTAGGCCCTCGTCAGGGGTCTCTATACATATAGCTACATTATATACAATAGCAACTATTTGATTAGGACTTCCTACCGAGAACTCCCCTTTATGTCAGCAAATGGGGATTTATATTACTCTAGGGTCTTATACGAATTAGTTTCCTTAGTTTTATTGAAAGGTTCTTTTCTGCAACATTCATGGTTCATAAGATACGGGATGATAAATCTTTTGATTTCTTTGCGGACATGAAGTTTTATTAGGCACTTTCTTTGATGGACTTGCACAAATATAAGTATGTCACTCTTCATTCTTTTCGCATCTATTTGTGTCAAAATATTCTGGAATATTCTGAACTAATTGTTATGATACGTTAAAATTTTCAAAAGGTCTTTGTAGACTTCAACCGCATTTATTTAACCACAAGCTTGATGCTTCATTGGACGCGATAAGGGACTCATGTCAACAAATCTTTAAGATCTAATATTAGTTTAGACTAATACTTATTATTATTATTTCTTTTAAATTGTGCAACAATTGTGTTTTTCTTATAGTCCTCCAATCCAATGACTCTCCACGATTCAATTTCTATTACGTCATAAAATTATGCAAAGTGAACCATTAACAATGAGCTTTATTTCTTATAGTCTTCTTACCCAGTGATTTTCCAAGATCTTAACATAGAGTTTCTTTTTATTGCCTTCTAGCTCAATGACTCTCCGAGAACATTTTTTTCCATAACGTCAAATGGAATTATGTGAAAGCCTGTTTCTAACTACGAAATAAGTAAGTACGCAATCAAACTTTCCGTCCGTTCTCAAACGGCAGTTATTTCAGATATTGATTTTCATAACACTGCAGTCAGACGTTATCACATCTATGCGACGCTCGAATAAGTTCATTTCTATAAGAAACATAAGCTTAGCTTTAACTTATAATTCGTATTTATAAAAGTTACGTGTATACATTAAGCTGCAACATAAAATTTTAATATTCTTTAACGAATATTTCCACACCGTCATTCCGTTATAACTTAAGCATTTCAGATGTCGAGAACAAATCAGCTTTGTGGAATATAAATGTTTATTCCTTTACTATACCTGTATTAAAATAAACGCGATAGCCACGAGGTATATTGCGGATTAGTGCGAATGATTTTATATCGGTGAAGTAAGTAAAGCAATGATTTAAGTTAACAGTTGATAACCTATAATTTAATTAACAATAATAATCAAAAATACGCTTTTGTGGTTTTAAAAAAGAACCTTTTCATCAATAGAAAGCTATAGAAAGATTATCTTTTGAATTTGGAACTTTAAACGTATTTCAGGCTAGTAACACCTGTAACAGCTGATAACTTAGCATAAGTTTCAAAAACAACTAGGAATCGAGAAAACTAAAAAGAGTAAAATTTATATGTCCGGTTTAAACTCCGGAAAAATGCTGTCTTGCCCGGGTAATCTATGCCAACAAAATTGCTACTTTTCCATTTTAACATTCATAGGGCAGCTATGTTTCCAATAGTGTTGCTTAACCTAATTCTGATACATTCATGCAACTTTGTAACATTCACATGAGAGGTGAGAGTAGATAGACAAGAATAAATGAAATAGTATTTATTGGGTAGAGAGAAGAGATCAAGAGATTAGTATCACATAAAGCTACCTACGTTAGTGGTTACAGCTCTTCAGTGAAGCGTGACGTCATGAGCATAATAAGTACATAGATATGTCCGCGGACCCCAATGATACAAGAGATTCCCTTTATGAACCAAATGCACATTGCTTGTTGATAGAGCCGCGTGCGGAATTATTCATGGGAGTAATTTAGGTTTCCAACACTTCACTTGAATATATCCAATGGCGGTGAAATTGGAAGCGGAAATTAGTGCAATGCTTAAGTGCGATTTCGATTGTAATTAGATCGCTCTGTCCGGTTTTAAGAATAATTATATTTTATTATAGAACAACCCATCACAGAAGAATATAAAATTACTATTTTCATTATATATATTACAGACTGAACACTTTGAGGCGCAAAAAATATTTTCTGCCCAATCCCCCTGCCCAAAATTATAATATAAATAATGTGTTACTGTTCATACATAAACAATACACTCCAGGAGTCCAGTTTCAACTAATTCATGATAATTAATCATGAATGTCCGGCAGAATTCGTTAAAGGGGAAAGAGGAATCCTTTTCCTTTTACAGTAGCTGATTTTTCGGTCTACATCCCCAATATCTAGTTCTAGTACTTAACGTCAGTCAAGCGCTACTAAGTCAACGAACTAAATAAAAAGTTGAGTTGCAATTTGTAAATGCAAGTCAGCTTTTCTATTGTAGTGAACGCGGCGCCGCATTTCCACGCTAAATCGGGAAGCGTAGGCTCTTTTAACTACAAAAAATAACGAGCCAGCTCTTGTCACCTATCTGAAAGCGCTGTTATAAACGCGCAACGCAATTTAGTACGAGTACAGGTTTAATTAGGTACTATCGTCTGAAAAGGGCTAAAAAGAAGGATAGTTTAATTTTAAAAGGAATTTAAGAAGCAGAGATAATTCATTTAAGAACTCAAGATGATAGGTATAATATCCTTCTGACCTAATTTCGACCAAAGCGGGCAATCTTAACGAAAGTGAAAACAAAGCCAACTTTACAACAAACAGCTTTACAATTTACATGCTATTCCAGATAATAGTTCTTTCATTTCACGACGGCGCGTGGCTCATGGTTGTGTGTGTGTCCTGTCTATATAAGTGTGAGCGAGAGCTTACTCACGCCTGACCGCTCCCACCTGGGCTCCTGACAGGCACGCACACTTACGCAATGTGCATGTACACGACGTAACCACAAGTAAAGCGCCCGTTACTTCTTGAAAAAGCAAAAAAAAACTTCGTGAGATAAACGCACCTACTGTAAGATGTACCTAGTACCTCCAACTTCCCAGAATCGAAAACATAAAAATTTAACCCAGGTTTGCATTAAATGAAAAAATAAATTGAAACCCATACAAATGTTAACATAACTAGACGGCCTGTTTACCTTGTGGGATTCTTTTGTTGAAAATAGTTTCAAAAATGAAACAGATTTTTTGCTCTGATAAGGAATCATGAACTGGGAAAATAGGGAAGTTAATAACGTTACACACAAGGATGAGGCTCATTGGGGGGTAAAAAGCACCCCAGGGCGTCTTTCCGAAATTGGGCAGCGCATTTCCTAAATAAAAGGCACCTACTATTACTTATATATAAATTGAATTTCTGGCGAATGTGTATACCATAGAAGGGGAGTTTTAAATCTTTTGTTACAACCGTGTTAATATCAATCAGGAATAAATGCAATTTGGGGTACAAAAGACCCCGCGGCGTTTTTTTTATGTCTTGACAGATCCTCGTAAAGTTTGTAGGCTACCTACAATTTTATTGATTAAGTACTTGGTTTGTTTCGTTTGGCATAATTATCGTACAATTTATACAATTACATTTTCATACAATTTTGCATTTAAATGAACAATTATGAGCTCAGTGTAATTTTATTAATTTATATTTTAGCTTTAAGTGTTGCATGTTTAGCTTTTCGAGCCAAATAATTACCTACCGATCAGCTGCAGTGCAAATTAAACCCATAGGTTTAATTTAAACTACCATACCCCTTCCAAGTTAGCCTTCTACCATCTTAGACTGTGTCATAACTGAGATCGCAGTCGATGGCTAACTTATAATCCAAAAAAAAAAACTGGACTACAATTACGGAAACTCCTTTTTCTACTGGCATTTCGTTCGGTTGCTTATGTGTACTTACAATGAATTTTGAGTAAGTAATAATTATTATGGAGTACAAAATGCTCTCAAGTTATACTAGTTAAGTAATATTTTAAGTAATTCTGTATATAGGTATTTGTAATTCTAAGTGTACCTATTTCATTTTTGTATGTCAATGAATTAAACTATATTCTATTCTATTCAAGTGGACACTTATTTAGTACCATTGCATTTCGTCACATAATTCAAAATTCTCGAAGTATTGCGAAAATGATAGTTAAATCTTTAGATATAATACCAGTAGAAGACAAAACATTAAAAAACATTCCATAAAATAACTGAAAAACTAAAAAAATTAATTAACGTTGGAATTTCTTTATTTCGCCTTAAATACTGTTTAACGTAAATAAGAAAAAGTAATTATGGGGTGCGAAAAGCCCCCAAGCGATACACAATTGGCACATTCAAGCATAATTGCATTTCGTCACAAACATCATGCCTCTGGCGAAAGTCCCTTCGGGCATAATACTGTATTTGAGTGTGTAGGGAAAGGTGTAGGGTTACTTCATCTTTTCGTTTTATTGAAGCTATTAAAGATAAAACTCACGAATATTTTATTTTTTATTTATATGCATAAGTCTGTCTCCGTCTCGCACGTGGGAATGCTTTAATTTTCCAGAATAAAATATAGCCTATTTGTTAATTCTGGGTTTAAGATAATGTATATTATGGAGATATGGAATGGTCCAAATTTCAGTCAAATCAGTTCAGTCGTCGTGGCTTGACGGTGGATATAATGTACTTTATATCATACTTGCTCAGTAACTAGGGATTACTATGGTGGAAAGTCTCCTTGTAAGTTGGTGTTTGCAATTCAAGGCAACATTACGTCGCACTATGCTTTAATTGTAATGTTCACTTTACAGTTCAAGCTATGCAAAACTCCTTGGTAAACAATCTCTTTTCTTATAAAATGGTAAGAAAACTTTTTACTGAAAAAAAAAACACTGAACATGGCGGCATTTAATTTCCATACATTTCAAACTATGCAAAACTCCTTGGAACTCAGAGCCGTAAAAAAAAATGGAAAACTATTTACGAAAAAAAAATGGAAATGACGGCATTTCATTTGATCTGAAAGTTTGTGAAGTTTGTTCGTAAAGGGATTTAAGTTATTTACAACAATGTCAAGCACTTCATCAGATGATGATAAATGAGGAGAGCCTGATTTTTGTTTGCTTGAAGCAGAACAAATGATGCAAAACCTTTTGCCGGATAAGTCCAAAGTTACCTCGCAAGAATGATATAAAGTAGAATGCTTACCTCGGTTGCAAGTAGCTATTACACCCTCGAACTATATTCACCCTCGCTCGCTGCGCTCGCTCGTGTGACTAAATATCTCGGGTGCACGCGATCCATTAGCGCCCTATGCGAGCTGCGCTCGCACTGGCGCCAAATTGGATCTTGTTCTGTAATAGCTTACTTACGTCCCTTGTGTAACAATCTACTATTATAACTAATAACTAGTTACACTGAAATAGCTACATTATAATATTTGTAATAACTGCTGAGTTTCTTATTCTTCTCAGCAAAATCCACTCGTCAAACCGTTGGTAGTCTTGTGAAGACAAAAGCCTAAGCCATCCACTTTAAATAATATGGTCATAGGCCAAATTTTGGCTCATAAGAGTCAGTATATACATATTTGAAAGTGCGGATCCCTAAAAAGACTACTAGTGTTTGTCGACCCCAATCATCGGATACGTGTCACATATCTACAACATAAATAGAGATAAAGGGACCACTTTTATCAAACTAATTCCTTACCCCTATGCTTTATGCTAACACTGATTGCATTGGGCTTAACTTTATTAGACGAATCTCTGTCTCTCTCTCTACTCTCTATTGAGACGAATTCGTATTCGCATTCGTATGATTGCTGAGTTTCGTAACTCAGTAATTATCCTCTTTAATATAGTATATGTTTTTTGTTGGTTTGTTGGTTGGTCCTTTAATCTCTTAGCAACGACGCACGCATCAAAGAACAGGAAGTGAATTGCCAGTTAAACTTTATTTGAAGAGCAAGTCTCCAAACATCACATCTTTAGAATTCAAGTGACCTAACTCAAAAATTGCAATTTGTGAGAAATGAACAAAAGTATAGTATTGAGTTTTAAATGTGCCGTGTTTTATTGGAAAAAGTTGATTTTTTGCAGATTTATATTATATCGATTTTTTATATGTGGATTGGTAATATTATATTAAATTTAAATATATTTAAACAGAAGTTACAGGAGTTTTGAGTTTCCTGACTATTTCTATTCAACGATCCTAATCATCTATTTCGTGTCACATATATCCGCAAAATAAATAGAGATAAAGGGCACCATTTTTATCAGCCTAATTCCTTACCCCTGCTCTATGCGAACCCTGATTCCATTGGGCTCAACTACATTAAGCGAACGGTAGGGGGGCCGCAGCGCACGTCACGTCTCACGCGAGCCGTCCACCTGCTTGTTAGCCCATTTCCTTTAACGTGCTTATTTTTAAATAACTTTATTTCGGACACAATTGTACTTTCAAGTTACAACCCATTATTAAAACAGTACATTCGAGTAAATTACAAGTTGGACAGCTTTAGTAGCGTGATTAGTTTGTTTTTTGTGCTGACAAGGTGACTGTATAGTGTAAGATGATAGCGGGCTAACTTGGAAGGGTTATGGCAGCCACACCCCTAATCGTTTTCTATACACGCCATCGTACCGGAACAATAAATCGCTTTGTGGCAGGTATTTTATGGTAAGGTAGCATTATTTTACTCACTTGCTCAGTCATATAAGATTTCATGACGTCATTAAAGAAATCGATCCATCGACATTGCAGCCTGTGGGCTTCCACTGCTGGACTTATGAAGTCTCCACATTTACGCCACCATATCTGGACTATATAGCCTTCCTCACTAAGACCAAGTATTTCTTTTTTCATTATTTAACTAAATTCATTTCCTCTCTCCTTAATTGTTTTTGAAGACTATAATCATACCTGCAACAAAAGAGAAAAGCTTATCAAAGTAATGAAACGGAAAATTTCAGTTCATTCATCATTCATCATCCCTCCCATTTATAATCATTTATACATGACTTACCTACACGTTTTTGTTTTTATATTCGGTGATCCGAATCTTAATAGTGCCTCTCAAAATATTATCTCCTCTAGAAAGAAAAGGGTTAAGGCCCTAGTACACAACGCAGGCACGCACCTATCAGAACATTATGGAAAATTCTCAGGCATGCATTTCTCACGATGTTTCCCTACATCATTAAAAAACAAATTAATGATCAATATAAACAAATAAAACCCATTAGCGTAGGTTCTACAAAAAATTAAGTAAACTGTATGAGTACGATTTTACTGAGGAATACCATCTCAAAAACGAAAGCATACTCGTATGTGGTTAAGAGTAAAAACTGATTCAGCTGAAATAGGTCAAACATTTAGATCCAGAACATTGTTTCATGCCGTGTTTACATTTCGCCGCGAGCTGGTGATAAGTATTTAGCGCGTTGCTCTCGCGTCTGCAACAATATACACTTCGAGAAAGTAGTTCACGGAGTTGATGCGCTAATTATTTTCTAAACTTAGCTCGAATGGGTTGAACATTGATGAAATATTAATTGTTGTTTTTTTTTTTTTAAGAATATTAGGCAACCAGCAGGGCTTGCATAGGCGGGAGAAATATCCCCGGGAAAAGGATAAAATGTTTACCTCGCTTAGTTTTATCCACCAAATAGAATTTATAATTTTTAAATTATCTCTGGTCTGTTCTGGTGAGAGGCTTTGGCCATGGAAGTTACCACCCTACCGTCAAAGACGTGCCGCCAAGCGATTTAGCGTTCCGGCAGATGGCGTGTAGAAACCGATTAGGGGTATGCCCTTTCCAAGTTAGCCCGCTACCATCTTAGACTGCATCGTCACTTACCATCAGGTGAGATCGCAGTCAAGGACTGTCTTGTCAGTGAATATTCCAAAAATGTACCTACTGATTCTAGTGATCTAGAATACAAATGAACTTAAAGTTAAACTAGAACGAGTGACAGTATTTCCTTTTTAAAATGCGAACATTTTAAAAGCAAGATTATAATAAAAAGTCCTGTCAGTCCGCTCTTTTAACGCAGCGGCAAACATTAAAATATTCTCGTGAGTGGACAATACTTCTGACTTTAAAACACTGGTAAAATCTGTTCACACTGCAATACGAAATACTGGTAGTATTTCGTATTCGGACATTCTTCCAAACATCCGCCATTGTTCTCAGTACGCGCAATTATAGCTCGCCAAACAATTAAACAAGCACGTACAAGAATCAAAAGATATACTGGCTGAACAGGGAGCGTTTCATGCGGGGATATGGCAACGATATTTTCATTTCCTAAAGACTTAAACACACTCAAAGCGTGATATCAACTGCACGGTTGGGTGTCGCAGTGAACGCTCGCGTACAGTACACAAAAAAAATGTAAAACACATTTATTAAGTCGAGATTATTACAGAAATAATGAATTTGTTAATGACAATGTTGCAGGGAAGCTATTAGGAGTAGCTTTGCATTCAGCTGCCCAAAACAGTGTAATTATAACATACGCTGACATTGCGCTTTAAAAGAGCAAGTTCTAATTTAAGCCGGTTTATCTCAGCAGTATCTGGTTTTCAAACCAGAGATAGAGTTTTGACTTACGAATGAACGAATTGTTCATTCGTTGTGGTGTTAAGGAGCAACAAACATACACACACATATACACATACAAACTTTCGCCTCTATTATATTAGTGTGATGTGATTTATTTGATTTTTTCAGAGCTTTCAATCAGTACCTCGTACCAGTACCAGTATTACGACTCGAAACTATTAGCTGCGTCAGCACCTTTATGAGCGCTCCCATCGCGCGTTGTGTGTGGTGCTATGCTTACCCAAAGAGTGCTAAACAAACGCCTGCTCTTGTTATGCACTGATTGTCTGTGGCCAACGATAAGAACCAAACGGTAAAGCCGGGACAAAAGGCGTGTCACCGCGATCTCTCTCAAATGCTCTCAAAGGAATAGAATTGTAGGCGCGTTCGTACAAATTACTATATTTGAGAGGGGTCTCTACTTTCTGCTGTATGCCAAATACAAAATAAGGACAGTTTGATCTGGAAGCTTTCTAAATAATTGTCTAGAAATACACCATTTTTTGTAATGCCTACTAATATTCTAAATGCGAGTTTAAGTTTGTTCGTCAATGCGGCGTCACCTGCACTACCGAGTTTTACAGAATACGAATTTGCAAACTTAGGTATCACCAATACATAAGTCAAATTACAATAAATAGCTTTACAGAATAGTCCTGCAGATGTAAGTGTTGTCAAGCGTGTAGTGAATAAAACAAAAGACCTTTGTAAATTGTAACAGGAACACAATAAATCGCTGAATTACAAGCAGAACTAAAGAAACACAGCGACAGTACAACGAACAGAGTAAATTGAAAACAGCTGGTTCGAAAAGACAAAATCGCTGTCCTTTATCGCGTCGCAATTTTTGAAATTGCAGTGTTAGTTTGTTCCCTAGAGGCCCGCCTTCACTTTGCCGTGATTACAGGAGTCCAGATGTTATGGCACTGTTAACCCAAATCGAAACTTTCCTTTACAAAATGTGCTATAAACGAACTGGGCTTTTTCTACTTGCTATTGTGGTTTCATAAAATTAGAATAGAAAAGGTCGGTGAAAGCATTTATGTTGGAATGTGCTACTTCGCTGCCACAGCATTACTTTACCAATAGGCAAAAAAAGCTACTACAGCACAACGGTTAAGGGTGCGAACCGAAAACTGAAAGGTCGCAGATTCGATCCCCAGCCGTTGCACTATTATTATCTTACCTAATAGAAGTGATAACGATTATGTGGAAAAACTACGTGAAAATGAAAAAAATGGTAAACACATCGCTCATCCAATAGAACAAAGACGTAGTTGCAAAAACTCGAAATCGACTTTTTGATGTAGAAATAAAAATAGATGCTCTATCCAAGGAAAGAGTAACGCAGAATATTGTAGGTTAGTAGGTATTTAAGGTTGAATAGACCTATTATTGTGCATCAAACAGTCAATTTCGAGTTTTTGCAATTACGTCTTTGTTTGTTGTTGTTTATTGGATGAGCGACATATGAATTCCAAAAAGGTTAGGATTTTAGCTGTCTATGTATGTATTTGTTCATATTTGGTTTATATGTTTTTACGTATGTTCCACTGTAGCACGTAAACTACTGAGCCGATTTTGATGAATGAGGTGTCAATCGATTCATTATTAAATTCCGGGTGGCATAAGCTACATTTAGTACAAACAAAATCAAGAAGGCGGATGTTAAATCCAACTTTCTGCAGTCGAGTTACAGTTCTTTAACATTTATTCTTGTAGGTATTGTGATGGGTTTCTACGGTTTATGCTTATTAGATACATATTAAAAGGTCATTGTTTGTATATCAAAATAACTGTTCCGGTAAAACCTTAGATCGTGACTGTAAACCGTTAAATCGTGGGGTCACAGGCCTTGTCTTTCGTACACGTATGTTAAGAAGCATGAAATATTTACTTTTATGCGACAGAAAGCTTTATTCCATACTGGGTTTATACTACCAACGCTTTAAGGAGTATTATTTCATTATTTAAATCTTGTTTTGAGATGACATAATATACAATGAAATATGTTTTGCTTTTGATTTCATATGTTACTTTAAGGTTGTCCGTTTAGGACATCTCAAAAAAATTGAAATAAGCTTTAGGCGTTGGTAGTATAGTATAGGCCCTGGTTAGTGGTCATTCATAGCTGTTAGTTCTACTCGCGTGCTGTATGTACTAGTAGGTATATTTAAGCTTTATAACTGCCGAATCGAATAAAAAAAGTATAAGTTCTCAGTTAGATGTAGGTATATTAAATTGTTATCCATCACATTGATTTTCTTATATACAGTGCAGCCTTGAGTTTATGTAACTCAGAATAAAACAACAAATCGATTGACACTTCATTAAAATCGGCTGTGTAGTTTAAGCGCTTTGGTGGAACATACGTAAATACAAACAAACATACATACATAGATTACTCTTCCTTTTGGCTTTTTCATAGTTGATAGAAAATTTTGACAATAATAGGCGGGCAATTACAGATTCATAATAGAAATCCGTTTGATATCAACGCTTCGAACGATAGTATCGACCTAATGCGATATATCTAGGTACCGTAAATTGAAATGTTGTCACGTATACCAGTTCCCAGTATTCATGACCAATCGCAAGTCTACTGGCAACGGCACAGTTCCATCGCTTTGCAATATTTCACGTAATATAAGTGCAAATTGGACGTGAATTCCTTAGCACTATCCGCAGACATGCGAACTTAATTTGATCCATGTAACATGTAACATATTGCCAAATGGATTGGTCAAATCATTGGGACAAATCTTTTGAAGTTCTCTTTGCTCAAATATTCGATTAACCTATACAAAGTGTATAACAGTGTGCCTACATTGAGGCTGAAATCTATAGACTCTCATGCTCAGACTCAAGGCAGAGTAAAAACGAGACAGATTTATGTCAGAGCATATTTGTGTCTCGTTTTAACTCTATCTTAAGTTTGAGCTAAGTCAGAGCACGCTCCATAGATCTCAGCATTAGAGTTGTCAGCAATATTGGCTGAGAGAAAAGTGAATAGGCGCAATATGCATGATATCAAAGACAGTTTAATTCTTAAAAATTTGAGGACCGCAGTTCCTTTCTATGCGATAGAAAAAAAAGATTATTTAAAAAAATTAATAGTATAGGATGCACCGCAGTTAAAGAATTGCAAAGATAGCAAGGGGCAAAAGTGGGTATTATTTTAACCTATGCGAAATTAAATCATTAAATACAGTCAGAACTGCCCAACAACTTAGGTATATCTGCCCCCTGATTTTATAACTCAATGCCTATCAAAAAATATTTTTTATCCATTGAAGGTTTACTATGAAATAGTAAATGACATTTCTCTCTAAACCTTCAATGGATAAAATATGCCTATCGTCGTTGATAAGCACTTAGCCGTTAAGGGCCCGTCGTGCTAAACAAGAAGTTTTTGAAGAAGCCCTAAAGAACTCGGGTACTCCCTCAAAAGGAGGTCATTTAAACAGAACTTAGTATTAAATTCGAAATGTTGACTTCAATTGGGAAGTTTTGAAATGTTTTAAATATTTTTATTCGTTAAGAGACCATTGAAAATTAAGGCCGCTAAACCCCACTGTAAGAGATGAAGTTAGTGAAATTTAAATGAAAGAGGATATTAAATTTTAATAAAATGCGCAATAAGATAGTTTAGCCAATTTTGAGTAGGTACTAAACGGGCCGCAATTCAAAAAGTTTTTTGTATTAAAAACAGAGTTAAAGAGCGTTCAGTAATACGTACATTAAGTACAAAAAAGTAGAAGCAAAAGTACGAGGTAAAGCAAAGCAGAGCAAAATTTCCCCGCATCGGCAATGAACCACTATGATTATGACGTCATGTCTATGAAAAGACGATCCTGGTTTCCTAGAGAGGTTTTCCATTAAACCATAACGTCATTGATGAAAACGCATTCAGGGATGGCGATGCACTAATACATGCTCGCGACGAAAACCGACCAACTTCGGCGCTGTATACCTTATGAGGTAGACACTACTACCGTACAACAGACTTGCCGTTCTAGGGGCCCGGAATGGTACCTACAATCCCAAAAACGTTCAAAATGTCTGTTACTTACTATACCCGAAACGTTCAATCCCTGAAGGTCTTATTGGCCGAAGACCCTAATTCTAGAATGTCCAATATGGCTTTTAGGTCCAACTCTTCGAGAGGTTACGATGGAAGCTTACGAGACCCAAAAAAAAAAAATAAGCAGAAGAATATTCTGTACAATATCGTGCGATCAGTGATTGAATTTAAGCACTGTTTTTCTATTACATTTGTTCATGGCCTCAGTTCTTGGTCATTAAGTGGCACTAACTTTGAAACGAGCGATATCGACGAAATTAACTTTTAATTCCTAATAATAATAATTTAATAGAATACACCTACATAGTAACGAAACCTTTCTCCAGAATGCGATGTTAATTAATTTCCCAGGCGCATAAAATATTCTATACAAAGCCCAATTATAATTTTAATGGCTGTAGGAACCAGTTCGTAGGGTGGGTACCCGATTATATAGTTCGCGCTTCATTATATTGCGTGAAGACGGCTTACGTTAAAGCTATTAACTAAGTACGTTAATCGGCTTATTTCACGCTCGGCACATAATTTCGTTATGAATATAAATTTTATAATTCGCAAAATTATTCTCTTCGCTGCTGTTGTTTATATTTTTAAAGAATGAAATATCGTTAAGAAACTGAGACTCATTCAATTAGTTAAGTAACTTACTTACGCGAATATTAATTTCACTCCCCTTGAACTTCTGTAATACTCATTGAGTTCATCGTAAATCAAATAAGTTTTGGCAGTTTTTTTTATCTTATTGATAGAATCTTAATTTATGATTCAAGTAATTGTTTTAATGCAATGATCTGTTCTTTTAAAGCGATGCATGACTGAAGCATATGGAAATCACTACATGGGACCTATGTCCAGCACTGGACATCTATCGGTTGGTAAACAAGAAGAATGAACGGTGATTTCTTAATCATCGTTTAGTGCCACCAAAATTGCATTAAATTGCATTAGGGAATGGATAAAATAATACTTTCATCAAAGTTAAAATTCTTCCATTGACAGACTAAATAGAAACTAGAAAAGAACTACTAGAACTCTAGGTAGAAAGAAAAATTACCAAATAGCAATTGCATCGAATACAATATAGGATTCCATTAATATAACGAAAAATTAATAAGTAAACAGAAAAGTCTAGACAAAGTACATTACAAACGTGAGTCTCTAAAGAATAATCTAATAGCAAACACTGAAGACATAATCGATAAAGTCTTCATCATTAACGACATCAAACAAATTGATGAAGGAAGGACCATGACGGACATTTAGAAATTAATATTGGAACCGAGTTCGAGTAATTGCAATAGAGAGTGGAATACAATAGTATTTTTATCAAAGTTAAAGTTCTTTCGTTGACAGACTAGATAGAAAAAAGAAAAGAACTACTAGAAGACTAGATAGAAAGAAGAATTATCACATAATACATAATTGTATTGAATACAATAGAGAATCACATTAATATAACGAAAAACGAATAACCAAACAGAAAAGTCTAGACAAAGTACATTAGAAACGTGACAGTCTCTAATGAATAATCTAATAGCAAACACTAAAGACATAATCAATATAGTCTTTCAATAACGACATCAAACAAATTGATGAAGGAAGGAAGGACCATGATGGACATTAAGAAATTAATATTGGAACGGAGTTGACATAAAGATTCCATGAGACACGGGTATAAGCAGTCGTTCAACGGGGTTTAGAATACGAAATGTAATTATTGTAAGTCCATACTATTATCCTTACTAATGTTATACCGAAATGTGAAGTTTATTTGTCTGTTGGTGTGTCCTTCAATCTCGCCAAAAACAAGCAATACATAGACATGACTTTTCGCATGGATTTAGCTGAGGACTTTGAGGGTGATTTAGGTTACATTTATGCACAGGAAACAGAGGATTCCAGCAGGATTCTTACAAATCTAACTCTACGCGGACAAAGTCAAGGGCAAAACCTAGTAAAACTTATTATAAATGCGACAGTATGTTTGTGTTGGCAAAGTCACCATTCAAATTCCTTGGGAACGTCTATCTATCCTTTAAACTTTTGCCACTTTAGCTTTGAGATTCGTTAAGTTATGTGGATTACTGATTGTTCTACGCATCACGTTATTTCTGATTTGATCACGAAGAGAAACTTCAAGCATAGCTCTCTCCATCGCCCGCAAGTGACACTAAGTTTTCTTATCAGGCCTTTCTTAGTAAGCGATGAATGACGATATGTCGGACCTGCATGACATCAGCTCGCAACCTGCACTGTTCGAAAACTTTGGCCTTCGAGCACTGAAGTATTTTGAGAAGACATCTCGAAGTTTCACGAACGCTAGCCAGGAGTGTAAAGTTCGGTTAACCTCTTTCTCGAAATTGAAAATAAAATTAGAACCCCAATTAAAAATACAAATATAGGTACTGGTGGCCTTATCGCTGTTTTTTTTTTTGGACCTATCTAGCTGGACCGGGGTATATATTCTTTTGTAACTACCTCGTTGGTCTAGTGGCTAGCAACTTCGACTGCGGATGGTCTCGGGTTCGATTCCCGGGTCGGGCCAAAAAATGTATTGGGTTTTTCTGTTAAGAAATTATCAGTACTAACCCGGAGTTAGGAAGTTGGCGGTGAGTCATCCCCGTGCCTCGGAGAGCATTTAAATCTGTCGGTCCTGAGCCTGAAATATCTCCGGTCGTGTCGGATTTCCGTCCCTTCAGACTATGAGAGTGAGGAATAGAGAGTGCACCAGTGTTAGCGCACACACTTGTGCCCTATAATATCTCCCGCGCAAATGGCTAATCTCTGTGTAGATTGGCCGCCGTGGCCGGATTCGGTCGGAAAGACATATACATATATTCGTTTGTAACAGGTACAGATTATTTTTTATGTAATACATTATTCCACCTTAAATGGTTTAAGATGAGTAATGAACGTGTATGCATAATAACAGCGGAACAAATGGTTCTGCTGTGACAGTGGTGGAGGACGTTTGGCTTGCTAAACCTGAAATGATTAATGTAACTGGAACCTAGTAATTGATTGCCGTCCCCTATCTCTTGGACTGAGAGATAGTGAACAGTTTAGCACTTTTCACGAGTAGGTAGTTACTACACTCACTGTATGTTTAAAGAAAATTAGCCAAATTACTTTAACTTATCCATTAGATCGTTGCCGTTTTCTTCTTTAAGTCGTTTAAGTCTTTTCAGATGATTAACTTTAAGCTAACCATTTGAATTACCTTTAAATATAAACGTACGAACGCGTGGATGTGGTTTTCTAATTCCCGTGGGAGCTCTACTATTTTCCGGGATAAAAAGTAGCCTATGTGTTATTCTAGACTATAATCTATCTTTGTGCTTACCTTTCAGTCAAATCGATTCAGTGGCTGCAGCTCGATTGAGTAACAAACATCCATCCATCCATCCATCCATCCATACACGTTTGGTGTGTCATACCAACCGAATACTACGACCGATATAATTAATTCAGCCGCTGAAATGTCGGCGACGTTTCAGCAGGTGTGTCATTGTACTTAAACATCCATACCTACCTAGTCTAGTGAGAATATTAGGTCAATATAATCCAAACATCCCTTTTTCATGAGCGCAAGGAGACAGGCCGGATGATTTATAAGGGAGCGCCAAAATTGATAGCTTTGGCCTCATCCAACAAATATGTCCGAGAAAACAAAGAAATATCGCACAGTTATTAACCGGCAACGTATTATTGGTCGTGTAGACTGCTGGGATTACGTCTTTAGATATAATGTCGATACGATAGGTATTCTTGACAATAAATGCATTGCTGGATATAGGATTCTGAACATTTTGTATTATCTATTTTGTGGTTTTATCCTTAGTAGATACCTACATGTTTGCCCAGCTCGTATAACATAACATACATGCCCAGTTAATAGATTTCGAAAATCGAAACGTTAGATTGAAATTAACTTAAAATATATTTTTCAGGGTTCCGTACCCGAAGGGTAACTAACGGGCCCCTATTACTAAGCCTGCGCTATCCATCTGTCCCTCTATCTGTCAGCTGGCTGTATCTCATAATAGATAGACAGTTGAAATTTTCACCGAATGTTTATTTCTGTTTCCTCTATAACAACAAATAATAAAAATAAAAATTAATTAAAAATTAATCATACCCTATTAGAAATGTGCGGAATGAGACCTTGCGCGCTTACCTAGCATTTGTAATGTGATCATGAGTAAAATCATAATTTTCTGCTAAAAAGGGACTCTTAACAGCAGAAAGTAGGCACAGGCAGAAAATTTTAAGTAACTAAAATTCAATAAACGAAAAGTAAACAAATCGTAATTTAAAATTCTATATCCATAGAGTCACGGACAACTTTTACTGCTCGTATGATATTAATATTTAATACATAAAGTCCATAAAAGTATCGAGAGTGAATACCAAGTTTTACGAGTATAGACGACTATCTTCAGTCATTCGATTACGCATCTAACTTTGACTGCTAGCTTCCTATTACAATAAGATTACTCTCCAACTCAATCCTATGCACAGGCATAGACTAAATACACAACTATAGACAGAGACTATTTAGCTCTATCCATGGCTGCAAATACTTAACACTGCACTGGTTTGTGTGAGCGCCAAGCTCTACCTAGTATTTTTCCAGTTAATCATAAGTATAATTACATATTAGAAATGAGGCGATTAAGACTTGACTTTGACTTTAAAAGAAAAGTCTCAACACAACACACCCAAGCTAGTTACTAATATTATAATTAATGAGAAAATTTTGTTTATTTGTTGGTTTGTCCGTCAATCACACAGGAACAGAGCGACGGATCGAAGTGATTTTTTACATGTGTATATTTAAGGATTTGGAGAGCGGTTATCTCCCGAAAGAACAGCAGGTTCCCGCAGGGTTACCATAAATCAAACTCCACGCGGTCGAAGACGCGGGCAAAAGCAGTTTTTTCAACCACACAAGCGACAAAATTTATTTTGCCCTCAATACTTATCGCGGTCATCCTTCTACGGCTTAGATTTGAAGAAAACAATCGGCTTCTTTTTCAGATTTCCTTTACCAGACCGACTTCACTTATTGGTGACCAACTTACTATCTATCCTTTCCTTTATTCTGTGCGCAAAGTGTACTCAGGCCGGGTTGACATCTGCATGATATATGACTGTGACATTCCGTAATTGATTGACGATATCTACGGCTGTGGAGTCCGATCCAGCAGATAAGCGGGCCAACGAACCCGAAGTATGCATTGTGTGGACGTTATAGTAACTACAGAGATATTAAACGATTTATTAGTTACAGATCCGACAAAGTATCGAACAGTATCACATTTTAGAAGTTATGCCGGTTTAAAATACAATAATTATTTTAAAATTTCTAAAATATACTATATTTATTTGTAGTTTGACTCATTTGACAATAATTATTATTTTTATTCATTATTTAATTTATTTAAGTTATTTTTTTAATATTACTGTGAATTATAAAAATTAAAAGACTTTACTCCAAAAAAAAGTTATGCCGGTTGGTATGTTCGATCTCACATGACTAAATGAAAAACGCATTTTCGATAATACATGTTGGGAACATGTTGGGAATGTGCTGACGACGTGATACGTATTTCTTTGGCGAACTTGAGTTGTTGGCGCACGGAACAAATTGATTGTACGAGTATCATATTATTTATTATTTGCGATATACTATAGTTATTATTATCTGTAGACTGAACAAGTTGTGAAGCTGTGGCTATGGGCAGAGCACTTACTTCAAACAGAAGAGCTGATAGGCGTTGGGATCCCAAGGTGCTAAAAAGAACTGAAGTGTCGACTATAGCTGGACTCACTTGTTACAAGTGGCCTAAGACCGCGACGTGGGGAAATCCAACACAAACAAGAGACCCATTTCCAGCAGATGAAGCCTCTCGGTTGACGAAATAGACCATAATAATACTGCCCGCTGCATTTGAGAGATTACAAGTTAAGCCTTTGAAACATGGGATCAACATGTTTGATCTATAGTATTCCAATATCGCGCTCTACGCTGTAATAGTTCAGTAAATCTCTTCGTTAGACTTAGTTACGATTAGTAGATGTGAAATTTGATTCAGTTGCGTGAGGAGATGAAATTTACTGACAGCAAATAGAAATGGAGCCAGCGAAGCCTGAACCGGTTCTTTTTCTTACTTTCGCGACAATGTTGACGAGTTTTCTGATTAGTGCTTAAGATATAGGTACTGTTTTAAAGGCCGATACACATTCTGTGAAGTGCATTTAAAGCAATTTGGGAATTTATCTTTTCTATGCGATTTTGGCAATGTACTCAGCACACTTTCACCCCAAAACCGATCGTGAAGATGTCAATGGCTTCTTCTGATTACTTAGACAACCAAAATCGTGTAGGAAAGAGACAGACCCTTAGCCAAAAATCTGTGACAAAAACCGAATATTTCAGGTCTCTTTCGCATTTCATACAACGGGCATTTCGTGGCGTAGCTTCATTACTTTCGATACGGTTTTGCGTTGCAGAGATATACTAAGAGATAAGATGACTTCGTAAAAACTTCATTTTAATAGATAAAATCAAACTATTCGCCAAACCAACATAGGAATGACAATTCTGTTTGTGAGGGCTAATCATTTAAAAGGCTGAACTGTTCTCGACGGCAAATTGAAAAAGAGGATGTTGCAAGGAGATATTTAAACTACTTTCACCGCGATAAAATAATAATTTCCATGCCAGAACAGAAATTCTTCGCTGACGAAGTCGCGCGCAACTCAGTAAATATTCTAGAGCATCCTGGCATAGCTAAGTTCACGTAACCAAATTAACCAAAATAATTATAGTAGTTGAATTGAAATTTATAGTTGAATGCACTATCAAATTGTTCGAACACCGAACGGCAACTTTGAACTAACAAAGTTTGAATCGATGCCACGATTTAGACTGGCTTTCTACTCTGTAGTATATTCAATACTTATTAAACTGCGTAATGTTATTATAGATCGGTCTAATATTACTGTTTACTCTATGTAGAACGTAGTAATGAAGCTTCAATGAACCAACTTGCGATCGAAAATAAATTTATTAGATATGTGCAAACTATAGTAGACATTAATTTAGTTGATCTTGATACAGAAATTTGGGTAGAAATTTAGACGGACAGACAAACAAATCAGACGGACAAATTAATTGTTAGCTACAATCAAGGCTCAAGCAAGTCAATTGGAAAATTTTCCCTTAAAATGGAAATTCTTACAAATTAAGCATATCAATTGCCCTTAAAACGACATCAACCTATAATGTCTCAAAGTAAATTTATGAGCGAGTTAATTTAATTTATAACCAGGGTCTATTCTAGCATAAATAATATCCCCCATCATCCCGTCGCTTTTGTAAGTCATTGTAAGAATGCATTTATTAATTTAAATATACGCTCGAGGGACAGAGAGGGGAGACGTAAATGGGATAGGTTAATAAGGGATAGGAATTAAGGATTGGATTACACGAGTGACCGGTTGCGCGTCCGGTTAGGTTTCATATTCATACATGTCCATTACCCATGTATAAAGAAAAACATACACGCTCATTATTTATCTTGATCACGACACTTCATTCATCAAAATCTAATCGAAAGGAGGCCAACCACTAAGCACTATGCTCAGGCTCAGCCGTCATCGTAACCCATCGCTTTCCACAACTGGCATAATATTTTTGACAAAATGCAAATCTAACTAAAATGCAGACACATACATGCTACGTAAAATTGCATATTTCGGTATATTTTACAATTTTTATTGAAATAAATACAGGGTTAAAAAGAGACCCAAATATGTCCTCTCATAAATCTGTCTCGTTTTAACCATCTTGATTCCGATGCTGAGATCTATAGACTACTATAGAGTGTGTTCTGACTCAGAGGTTAAAACGAGACACAAATATGGTCTGACATAAATCTGTCTCGTTTTAACTCTGTCTTCAGTCTGAGCTGAGTGAGAGTGCAGTCTTTAGATTTCAGCCTGAGTTGAGTGAGAATGCGATCAACATATTTCTGCCTCAGTGTAGTCCGAGCCTAAACGAAGTAAATGACCTCAGCATCGGGCGTCTCCGGCGCGATTCGCGTAGGCCTTATCTCCGGATCTCATGCGCAAGCGCAACCCTTGAGTCATCCTCATTTTCTTCTCTTTGGCCCATTGAGGAATGCTATGCAGAAAATGTGGCAAAATATTTTATAAGACGCCGCCGTATGAATTATGGAGAGGTGTAAACTGAAATAAGGTCTTCATTTTTTTGCAATGACGATTAAGTGTTAGGGCTTGGACAGGCGCAGAGCGTTATACAAAGTGTTATAATTAAGTAAGCTGTATGAATCAAGACAACCTTAGATGCTCGATCAATGATCTTGCGCTATCATCGCGCTGTGCAGTTAGATATGCTCAATACATTAAGGTCCCTTGCAGAAACCCCTTAAATATATTTAAGTTAAATTTATACCTGTCTTTTTTTTTGTCAATTCTGAAATAAACTTGTCAATCACCATTTCAAAATTTAACTAAACATGACTAAGCAGATTGGTGCAAGACCACCTAAGTGTGTGTAAATGTAAAACGTACACGCTTTCGGACGGACAGCGGATTCTACATAGGGCCTTGTTGGTTACCCTTCGGTTACGGAACCCTAAAGAGGCTTTGGTAAATGATGGAAACTAGCACTTTTCAAATTGTGCTTACGAAAGTATAGGTAATCTGATAAACGAAGATATCCTAGCCCCAAACGTCGTAAAATGTCGTACCGCATAACACTCAAAATAACCTACCGTTATCATAAGAAGCGGAAAAATGTCACAATCCAAAAAATTCGCCAGGAACTTGTCTTGACGTTTGGGTGAGTTCGCTAGTGATCTGTGCGTGATTCGATCAGACAAACATCGTAATACTTTCTTTTTACGCTACGAAATTGAATAAGAAATATATGTTTTGCTCTGTATCGTTTATTTAAATAACATATTTATATTAATCTAACAAAATAGATATCGATTATTATTATTACCGAACAGATATAAAATTAAACGCTTTTTTGGAAAAAAAAACCTATGCCCAAACCTTAATCGAGGTAGGTCTAGTTCTTGCAATTCACGAGGGCGCGTGAGCTTTACTTGTGGTTACGTCGTGTACATGCACATTGCGTAAGTGTACGTGCCTGTCAGGAGCCTAGATGGGAACGGTCAGGCGCAAGCAAGCTCTCGCTCACACTTATACAGATACGACACGTGAGCCACGCGCCCCCGTGAGTTGAAAGAACGGGTACAAAATTCTAGAAGACGCGAGGTTTTAGTTACGAACCTAATATAATATTAAGAGTAGAATTTTATTGGTATTGGACATTCGATACGGTATACAATTGAGACATTGCCAAATAATCAAACCAGCATCTCTTCTTTACGTCGAAACGAGCGCATGGTATGGAAACTTGTATGAAATAGTGACGTAGCCTAAGTTCTTTTCTAACCGACTTCTATTTTGAGACAAAGGTCCCCGCAAAATTTATAAAAAATGTGAAAAACTCCACACGAACAAAAGTGAATTTTCGTATAAACTCATAGGTATTGTTTCACGATATAATTCAACGTAATAAATAGCACTTGTTTTTATTCGCTTTCAGGAAAATACAAACCAAATCAAAGGCAAAGTTACAATGTACGATTAATTCACACAGGCATCCAAAAGGCAATAAGTCCTCGTGAACAATAAGAAGCCAAAAAAGTTCAGCGGATTGCGGTCACTAAAGCTGTGACAAATTGTAGTAGACGACAAAAACTTCGCTTTAATTAAAACTTTGCCATCAAAATAAATGACAGTTAGACAAGGTTTTTTCGTCTCATCGGTTTAATCACATCTTCTAAACAAATCGATTTTCTCAACCCTTTTCATTGCGAAACTTACCTACTTGAGGATAGTTAGTTTCATTGCTCTTTTTTGTCTTTTTAAGGACATAATAATAAGAGTCGACTTGTTGGTCTGTAGATTTCTTTGTGTGCATGACATGACCACTAACTTACTTTGAGTTTTGAGCAAAGCAAGCAAGTAACTATTAGTTAAAGTTTTATGTTCGAAAATATTGATAGTCTAATGTAAGATGTTAAATATTAAGTAGGTATCTATCTATCTACTTGTAAAATATATTTTTTTGTATCTGGTAAATTATCTTTGTTAACATTTTATTGAATTGTATTGGATGTTAATAACAAGATATGTAACATATAATGTAAAATATAGAATTGCATAAAAATAAAGATGTCCAACATCAAAAAAAAATTGTGATAATAACCTGTAACGTTTTTTATAAAGATAAATAATAATTAATTAAATATTACGTTCACCATTTTGTTTCATTTTGCTAATATAAATTAAATTTAAATCTTGAAAAAAATTCTTATTCCGTAGTTAGTTGACAAAATAGTATTACCAACACGGATCATTTGTCTTGGAAATTAAGACTGTCTTGTCTTAACTTAATTACGCATCGTACGCACAGTCAACTTTAAAAGGCCCCATATACAGTACGATTCATCGTTTCGATCAATCTGAACGAAAATCGTGCTTGACGACCTGACGAAGATGCTACTTCAAACACGAAACAATTGGTCGTTATGATCGATCATTTGCTTATTTAAAACGGAACGATAAAGACGTGCCCTATAAAATGGCAAATGAACTTCTTTTCCATACGTATGTGGCGGTAACTTTAATTCGGCTACAGGAGAAAAGAAGAAAACCTAGAAAAGTGTGGGTTAACATACCTACACTGTCAATTCATCGTTACGATATTCATAATTGCATGGGTTTTTCTTGCGATTTCCGATATCGTCTTCGATCAAGTAAACCATTATCGATCTTGGCATACACTATAGATTCGTCGCTTCGATCGGTCTGAAACGACGGATCGTAAAGATCAATCGTATCATATATGGGGCCCTTTAACACTTTGAAAAATTAGTGCGCATCCAGCCATAGATTCCACTGATGACGAATGTCTCGGGCGGAATACTTTTAATTAACAAAAAACACACGACGAGCATAGTTCACGGGTCATTACGAGCCCGGCTGGCGTGTCGATGACCTCATTACTGTATGATGAATGTAGTCAGCCGTTAAACCTGCTCATTACCGCTCTACCCATTAACCTGAGTGCTGCTATTTTAGGCATTATCTAAGCCTGGAATTTAATGGGAGTCTCTTTAACACCTTTATCAACCAGCGATTGGTGCATTCCACCTTTATCGATATTAGGTACTCAACCTGGACAGTGAGTTCGTCGATATACTGTCGTCGACCCACCTCTAATTTGTTACTCAATCACGCCGCAACGACTGATTATAGTCTGCAATAACACATAGGCTACTTTTTATCCCGAAAAATAAGAGAGTTCCCGCGGGAATTAAGAAATCATAAACCATGCAAAAAATCACGTCGATCGTAGCTCTTTTGCAGCGTTATTGAAAGAAAACCAACAAACAAACACACTTTCGCATCCCTACTATCCCTACTAATATTATAAATGCGAAAGTGTGTTTGTTGGTTTGTTGGTTTGTTGGTTTGTCCTTCAATCACGCAGCAACAGAGCAACGGCTTGCTGTGATTTTTTGTATAGGGGTAATTTACGGGCCGGAGAGTGACATAGGCTACTTTTTATCCCGAGTTCCCGCGGGAATTAAAAAACTAAATCCACGCGGACGAAGTCGCGGGCATCAGCTAGTTTATAATATTAGTAAGGATGTAATTTCTAATAATACAAGCGAGTAAATGAACAATCGTAAATCGCTACACGATCTTAATCGATGTAATAAATTCGTTACGTCTGTTCAAATATTAGAGCAATTAATTAAAAGGAAAACGGTAATCTTACTAAAGAGTAATTAATTTTGTCAGAATTAAGCGTAAGACTCTGGTGGATTACGGAAACCATGTTATAAGTGCCTTACCCTTGAAAGGAGAAGGGTTGTTAGGCGGTTAGAATAAGACCCCCAGACATTCTCAGTCCCATAAATAGAAATTTCGACTACATCTTTGGCGCAGTGCTGAGCGCTGAGGTGTTATGACTGGGAGGTCTTGGGTTAGATTCCCGACATGGTCAATTTGGGAATTTATAATTTCTAAATTGTATCTGGTTTGGTCTGGTGGGAGGCATTGGCCACGGCTTTTATTACCCTATAGTCAGACTTGTCGCCAAAAAATTTAGCGTTCAGGTACGATGGCACATGCCATATCCCTTCCAATGGAAGAAGCAACGTAATGTAGTTATAGACTTAGAGTACTTTTACGCCAGGAGGGCTACCGCCAATTGCGTGCACAGGATGTACAACAGGGTAGTCAAATGATATAAAATGGCAAAAATCTCCAGTACTAGTTATAAAAACTTAAGGGTAGGCATTCTACAAATTATAAAGACTTTATAACTCGTACTGGAGATTTTCTCCATTTTATATCATCTGCCGCTTAATGCCTACACTGTATGCACGCCACTGGCTTCAACAGGATTTTTAAAAACGCTAATTTCAAAGTTAGCTGCGTACGGTTCTGTCTGAGGTTGCTCAATAAACTTCTCGGAATGGCGTAATACCGTATGTAAACGCCCTATGCTCTTTTAGGGGACATAAGACTAAAACTCAACTTTAAAGTAGAACATATAATGTACCAAGATCGTTCGATTTGAACATTAGAACCAGACCGAGAAATACTGAACGCCATAAATTATGTTATCTTTGTAAAATCTTCACGGCACGTTCGTTTGTTACAAACAGTCTTAGCTTGTACACTGTAAGCGACATTCGATTTTGCACAGTTCGACAAATAGCAGGATTTACGCGAAGCTCTATCGTTTATTAAAGGGATATTGACGACTCAGGTTGATGAAGTTTTTAATGATTACTTAGGTAATGTGGCTAATTCGCAAATTCTGTTGTAAACAACCTTTAAACCAAACAAATCTGACAGATCGAAATCTCGTACCGTCCTTTTTATAATCCTTCCATTTGATGCCCGCGGCTTCGCTCGCGTGGATTTAGTTTTTAAAATCCCGCGGGAACTCTTTGAATTTCCGGGATAAAAAGTAGCCTATGTCATTCAACAGGTTCTCGATCACACTTGATGATAAATGAAGATGCCTAGAAAATTTCTATTCACTTTTGATAGGCAACTATTTAATATGTCTTTAATCGGTCAGTATTGAGAATGGAACGCTTTCAATTCTGTACTGTAACCTAGACCGTTCGTGGTGGAATCGGGAATGTTTGGCCAAATACCTCTACAATGTAGTCTCTAGTGAGTTATAGACGGCTTGCCCTTAAATAGAACTTAAGAGCGGTTATAAAATCCTCTTCGGTAAATACGGAATCTTGACCCTTATAAGGAACATAGATAGGCAGTTTTGTAATCCGTTTAAGGCTGGCACATACGTTCCGTCGCGGAATATCTTGTCCGGACATAGTAAGACCTCGGAGACGGGCTTACTTGAGGGCTATAAATTATTGTATCACTATTATATTTACGGCACGATTGCTACGAACAGACGTCGTATGCACTTCGAGTCGTGAATGAGGGCGTTGTAAATTCCAAGTGGCATGTGATTTTAGCAAAGTTGGAGAAACATTGGCCATCTCATTTTTGCCGTTGTTTTAAAAGACCCTATGAATAAAATTATCTCTTGAAAGTTCTTTTACTTAACCCATATATGCCCAGGGGGTCGTTAATGGCCCGAAGGTACTTGATGACTTCAAATGCATCCTGATTGCAACTTATTATATTAATTCTAATTAAAGCACTATTTTTTGATACAGTAAAGAACTACTTTGAAGCACAGTACAATAAAATTACTATTCTTAAATTATTTCAAGTGAAAAATAGTAGTACAAAATCGTGTAAGTTTTTTTCTGAAAAAATTTGGTGACTACGTGCATATAAATGTATATATTCTGTGTGTTTTATGTTTTTTTATCATCAAAATTATTGTTATAGTAAATTGAATATGTGTTTTAAAGATATAGGTATAAATTTCACTGAGGGGCTACATTTTTCGTACTCAAATTAATGGAAACTTTTCACGGGGTCGATAACGACCCCGTGGGCATATATGCTGCTTTAAATTCTTATTTTTACTCTAACGGTCCCGGCATGTGCTCTCCATTTTTGAAATAGTTGAAGCCCTGGAGAAATTGGATAACGAGGAACAGGTCCAGGGCATCGATGTAGACATTGATCCCCCTTGCAGAGGTACGATATCAGACTGTGATAGGATGAAAAGGATGAAAGTGTGAAATATAAATCGATTTCACCTATCTCAATAATTATTTACTTCAGCCGAAATGTTAGTCATACAACGAGAAGGTAATGATGACAATAAAGCCACCAATAAGGCTTTAGTCAATTATTCTCGTAGTTTTCAAGTCCATTATTCTCGTAATTCTCAAATCTCTGAACCCCGTTCTACACAACACAATGTTCTATTCCTGTTGAATTGTCGAAGAATCTTATACTTTCATTGCTAATTCTGAGGACTATTCTTCCTCGAGGGAGCACTCTGGTAGGGCCAACAGTGATTTAGGTGCTCTTTTCTACAAGAACTGGGAAACATCGCAACATGAGGCTACGCAAATGCATAAAACGAGCTTGCAAAAAGCTTGCAAAGATAAGATTTGCGCCATTCACTGGAATGAAGCAGCTTAGTTACACTGTTGTCCAGTGCAATTGGTGTATATCCCGTCCAAAAGGCTCGTCGATATTCTGATACTGGCAAACATATTGATAGTCAAACGTTGTACATCAATAAAATCAATGTGGGAGGAGTAGATAGACTTGATGCTCATTTTGGAGTTTATCAAATTGACATTAGGGGTAAGAAGTAGTATATTTTGATGTGGTTAGTTCACTTCGATGTGTTGACAGTAAAAAAAGTATGTGGAAGAGTGTTGACTCTTCGATGCTTCCCAGATTATTGAAAGCAAACGTAGATATACTGGAATTTTATCTACAGCAAAGTCTTTTTCTTTTCTATTTTCTCTTCGAAATCGAATTCTTCAACCTATCTTATTTCGAAAACTCAACCTGAGCCATACCAGCAACCGAAAACAAGGCGGTACCCTATTTCTGTTTTAAAACTTTACATTTACTCAATAGTTGGATCAGAAGACGAGTGCTGTCTAAAAACATAATAGTCAAAATGTGTCGCAAGTTAATGTCAATATGTATTACAGATGCTTTAAAGATTACCTTACCCACCTAATTCTACTACGTAATGGTTCCTGTCTCAATGTCTACCCCAATAATCAAGACTAATAAGCGAATAAAGTTTTTATATTCATGATTCCTCCCCCATACTAGTGTAAGACCTTATCTGCCATGGGGTCGTTTTCGACCCCCTGAAAAAACCCCACTTTCAGATCTGAAAACTACTAATTGCTATTGTAGCCCTTATTTATGGTCATTAATAAACAACATATGTGAAAATTATAAAAATCGGCGTTAAAAAAAGTTCTGGGCATATATGGGTTAAACAAAAACAAAAAATAAACATCCAAATTTACGTTAGTCGGAAAAAAGAACACAGAAAGATATAGTTTTACTAACGATTCGCATAACTACAAGAACATACATTATCCTAGTACCTACTGATCATATTATATTAATATTATTATAAATGCGAAAGTTTGGATGTATGTATGGATGGATGGATGGATGGATGTTTGTTACTCAATCACACCGCAACGACTGAACCGATTTGGCTGGCACAGAGGTAGATTATAGTCTGGAATATCACATAAAATATTTTATCCCGGAAAGTTAAAAAACTCCACGGAAAACTAAAACCCTTAATCCACGCGTACGAAATCGCGGGCATAAGCTAGCACAAAATGAATGTCGATATTAGCTGTGATATACCTACTCATACTTTTATCATATATGTCACATATGATTTATATGTGTGCGGTATATGGAACACGAAAACGGAAGACACGGTACAATGTACAGGCCCTAACAACTTCCTAATTCACTTCAATCGCAACGAACCGGAACGCCGCCGGTGGGGTAAATTGCGGACGAAATTCCCTAAAAGCTGACCTCAAGATTGAGCCGTTTAAAAATATCGCAACCGTAATTGATCTGACCTTTATTCCATTGACCCTCTTGAGACCCCCTCGAGACCCACTTGAGACTCACGCATGGTGAAATAATTGTAAACACCTTAAAAGGTGTGGTACCCTAGTACTTAGCATATCTCGAAAACTTAGATCGTTTCACTAAAATTTTGGGATAAGTACCTACAATTTTTATTTCACAATTTTATTTTTCGACTGGCATAGACACTGATCCTGTAATTAGTATCTATGAAAGAAAAGCTTGAATTGACCCTTCATTTTTAAAACCTATAACATCTATTCTATCATACGTTTGCACAACTACTTAAAAATGTGCTGCCGTACATATTTAATCTGAAACACAGACCACAATCTGCCCTGCAAAAAATTGCCCCGTATAATTGGATTGGTTGGCCGTTACGATACATAACAGCGAAGTCCAAGCCAGAATCATACGGTGGTATTTGTTTGTTTTAGGGCAAATTGTGATTCTGTGTAGTAGACTTATGTAATCTATCATAGATTCATTTGATCGCGGATCACGATCCAGATTGTCTGTGTACGTACTCCCTGTGGTAAGCGAGGCAATTTTGCGAACAATTGGGTTCTTCAAAGCTTGAGTTAGGCCCATTGATAGATAAGCTGGTAAGCTGATTGAACCCTTGATGGAACCGTTAATCAGAATTAACACAGTTAAATGACAATATCAAGTCAGGAATGTTATATAGGTACTACATATTATTAGAATAGAATAGAATAATTTTATATTCAATAAACTTTTACAAAGTGCTTTCGAATCGTCAAATGAATCTACCACTGGTTTAGAATGCCATTCCAAACGCGAAGATCGAGGAAGAAACTCGGCGGTTGCTCTTTAAAAAAATGTAATAACAATATCATGTTGTGTATAATTTACAAGGTACACATTATACAATTTATTTTTATACCAACCGGAAGTTCATACTGAAGACTTCGTATTTGCTTCACTGGCAAAGGTAAATACGACAGGAAGTCATATAGTAGCTAGAATTATCGTAAACATTTCGCAGAAGGTAAATTATTTTATATATTACCTACGAAGTCTACGTCGCGGGAATTCTCCATTTGAGATATAGGTCTTAGAGTCGGCACATGCGAGCCACTCTCCACAACCATAAATGATCAGCGAAAAGCGGTAGAGATATTAGAGTATACCTAAATATTTATTATATAAAAGGAAAAGGTGACTGACTGACTAATTTATCAACGCACAGCTCAAACCACTAGACGGTTCGGGCTGAAAGGGTTCGGCTTTTATAACGTAAGGATCCGCTAAGAAATGATTTTTGTGATGATTCAACGCGCTACTTTCAAGTCCCGACGACCTTCCTGGCGCAGTGGCGAGCGCTGTGGTCTTATAACTGAGAGGTCTAGTGCTCGTTTCCCGGCGGACGGGAAATTTATAATTTCTGAATTGTCTCTGGTCTGATCTGGTGGGAGACTTTGGCCGTGGCTAGTTACCACCCTACCGTCACGTAGACGTGCCGCCAAACGATTACCGGCACGATGGCGTGTAGAAACAGATTAGGGGTAGTTATGGGTTGAATATGCACTCCCATACTCCTTCCAAGTTAGCCCGTTACCATGGCAGCATCATCACTTATCATCAAGTGAAATCGCAGTCAAGGGCTATCTTGTCATGGAATAAAAAAAAAAGACGTGTGGCACTCGGGGACTGCCGCGGTATAGCTATTGCATAGCATTTTTTATCAACGCCATCTAGCGGCTCACCGTAGAGGAGTCCCGTGTCAGGTTATTTTCGTTACGGAATTTCTGGATTCGGTCTCCACGCTCAAGGCCCACGATAGAAGCTATGCAATAGCTTAAAAAATCGGATCGCCAGGCGCGAGGCCCGTTTGCACCGACCGGACAAGCGGCACGTAGGCAGTATTTTACTCGGATACGCGTCGCGAATCACACACATTCCGGTGCGACTGATTAACAGTGTGAACGCTGCTTCTACGTTCGCAACAACGGTTCCAAGACTCGGTTTCATTTGTAAAGGAAACAGCTTTGTCAACAACTAATTCGATTATAGGTATACGCTTCAAATGTGAAGGAAAACATTGTAAAGAAACTTGCACGCCTGAGAGTTCTGATTAATGTGCTGTGGACATGCTGGCACAGGTGTTAATACCTAAGAGGATGTCCCAGCGAAGCATTAATGTTTTGGAAAACTTTTTATTAAATCAGTTTTAATTTTTTTCCAGTGAAGTGCATTGGGCCAAAGTGGTAGAGTCTGACCTAAACCCCCTCTTGCGAGTAGATGCCTGTATTATTGACTGAATCATTCGTTATGAATGAATGAGAAGGAAGTGTAAGTGAGTTTACCACTGGATTTTAAATTGATTTAAAATGATTTTCTGGCGCAATCCTAGTTTTGACGATACTAAAATAAATGTCTTCTTCTTTACATACGAGTATATACAATATTGTTACTCGTAATAATTGATTCTTATATGAATAACCTACGAAATGGACATTTTTCTTTTTTCAATTTAGACTTAATGAAGTCTCGACTGAATGTTTTGCAACTAATGCTGACTCAGCTCAGACTTAAGATGGAGTTAAAACGAGACACATATGCTCTGCCTTAAATCTGTCTCGTTTTAACTCTGTCTTGAGTCTGAGCTGAGTGAGAATGCGGTCTATGGATTTCAGCCTTAGACTAACTTCACGATTCATTTCTTTCGACGTGGATGATCCCTAATGAACCAGAGGGTCATTTGAATAATTTTCCATTAGCGGCAGTTGACGTTGGGAATAATAAGTAGTATGAATAATTAAAAAGAGCAAAGTACGTCTATCCCTTCAATATCTCAATTGAAGTCAAGATGTAATTAACTTTAAGCAAGAAAAGGTGTCGAGAAGATTTTTGTCGAGCGTGATGAAGAAGAAGTTGTAGTTTTCCAGTAATTCGGTCTCGAAGATTTGTAAGTAAATCATCGAGACCGTGTTACATGTTCTTCTTCATCAAACCATAGTGCTGGACTTTAGTGTTTGAAAGATTCTTAATTCCTCTCGACACCTTTTCTTGCTTAAAGTTCATTATATCTTGACTTCAATTGAGATATTGAAGGGATAGACATACTTTGTTCATCTCATCTCATCGCGCTGGAAATAAACTTTGAATATATTTACAAATGAGCAAACCTATTGTTTTTATCACTTTGTATCTACGTTTAATGTGTAGACAGTCTCGAAATAGGGTAGAGAATATATTGCATTTCACTCGACAAAATAAAGATGCCGTGAACAAACACCGAGTGGGAATTCAATCCCTGAGGAGGGATCCTGTTTATTTCCACAAAGGTATAAGGCAGAGGCTGCATTAGATCGCAATTTGCGACGCGGCTGGAATAGCGAAATCTTAGAACTCCTAGATGCTACCCCGTCGCGATACGTAGTCTAAGCATAATCAATGCGACTATGCTACAATACAAACTCGCTCTTGCACCTCTAGGGCATATTACTTAAAGCAGTATTATTTCAATTTAAGCCTCAATAGCCCAACGGTTAAAATTGATAACTGGAAAGTCGCAGTTTCAAACCCCACCCGTTGCACTATTGTCGTACCCACTCTAACACAAGCTTTCCGCTTATTTTGAGGGGTTAGGATGATATTAGTCAACTTCAGCTTGGCTGATATTCTTTTTAAAAAGAAAAAAAATTGTTTTGAGAGTATAATGACAACCCTAAAGTCGATAGATAAGCCGAGTGATAGTGTTGGCTGTTGTGCTTGCGCTGCTATCATTCCATATAAATAGTATTTATTAAATCTAAGCAACTCTATGAAATAAATCAAAAGGTAAATCTTAAACTGGTTGATGCACGCGAGATTTTTCACGTGGATTTCCATTTTTAATAATCCTGTGAATCTTTAATTCTTCGGGATCACAAGAACCCTATGTTCTTCTGCTGGGTGCAAGATAACAGCTTGCTGAATTTTGTCGAAATCGAATTAGTAGTTTAAGCGTAAAAACGTGATAAACAAATAGAGTAACCTTCGCGTATTAGTTGGAATGGGTAGGGTACAGAAGAGCTGCAAAGCTTTGTCAGTACAAAATCTATAAGAGAGATGTGTCGCACCGATTGTGCTTGAGCTGGAGAACGTTAAAACTTCGCAAAATCAAATACGGATCTAGTGTAGCCTTCGCCTTAGGTATACGGCGAAAAACTTAGAAATGTAGGCGTTAGGAATCTTCAGCGAATTACTTATTATCATAATATGCAAATTCTTCAAAGTCTCTTTCAAGTATTATTACGGGAATCATCATTATGTTAAATGATAAAAATTATTATTATAATACTTCTATATTTTAGCTTTATAGGCTTTTGGGTCTTTCATTATCGATATAGTTTATGTAGGACAGAAATATATGGAGAAAAAAGTGAAATGGTTACAATCAACGGTTTTTAGCACACACAAAAAAATATAAAGATTTTAACAGTCAAAACAAAAATATTTTGTTTCCTTGATTTCACTTCAACTTATTGCGAGAACTATAAAACGAAAATTATTATTAGAGTTCTAAATATGCCCACGATTAACTATCATTATTCATTACACTTAAAATCAACGGTAAATATTTTACAACACTGTTCGTAAACATACCTAATAAACATTCACACTGTCCGTATAAATTCACGCATTTAACAATCAAACACATAGGAACCGAAATGTTTATGGATAAATCTATGATCAAAACAATTCGTGAAGCCATAATTGTCAAACAATTTAATAAGGGGCTACGGTGAGTGAATTTGCCGCTTACAAATGTCATTTCGGGTCCCCGGCCCTTAAATAAACACTTCTTGTTATTCTCTGTCGTCCGTTTTAACAATTTGCTTGCTTATTAGGCTTTTGTAACTTGAAAAGTTTCGAAGCTCCCTTTATTGGCTTATTAAATTCGTAGGTCTCTTAAGAGGGCCCCGTTTGATTAAATACGATAAAGAAACTCAACGTCGGCAACGAAGTTAGCTTACGTATTTTTCTTGATTAATTTTACTTTTGTCTCGATTGATACTATTATCATCTCTTATTGGCTGTTTCGCTGGCTAATATTTATTTACTGTGTCTGTAAGCAATTCGGTATTTTACTTTTGTCGAAATGTGGATATGCATTAATTACAATCGAAAATGTAACATGTAAGAATAACATTTGTAAAAACATAAAATAAATCGGTCAAAAAACAAATAGTTACAAGCTGTTTTACTGCGACTATCCGTCTCTTTCTAAAGCGATATTTTGTATGGACAGTGTATGGAGCTACTGAATTTGTGACGCCACATGTCAGTAGCGCTCTCTGTCTAACAGGATACTTTAAAGCTCTATATTTTCGAGACTAGTTAAGATATTAAAAAAACAAAAATGACATTATGTTTTAATATTAAACAGCTTATTTTTAAGTATATAAAAAAATTTAGTGAAATACCCAATTATAACTTCAAATTGGTAAAATGAGGTTATTCCTGTGTTAAGTTTTAAAGTTCGTTCAAACATTTTTTTTTTTTGGTTGACAAGATATCCCTTGTTTGTGATTTCATCTGATGGTAAGTGACGATGCATTCTGAAATAGTAGCGGGTGATAGTAGTAACAAAGGGGTATACCGTATAGAGCAGTGTAAATGAAACCCATATCCCTAATTGGTTTTTTATCATGATTTAGGAGGACTCTTTATGTGGCTTATAATGATCATAATAATATAAAAAAATATTTTAAAAAAACCGACTTCAAACGCCACTTAAAAGTATAAAATAATTTTAGTTTGTACACGTATGTTGAAGTCGGGCCACCGTCGCGCACCGGTTTCATCGTTTCTATTTAGGCCCGTCCGTCTCACGGGCTAATTCAACAAGTATTTTATTTATTTATTTTATTTTTATTTTTCATGTACATATAGAATTTTCAGGACAACACATATTAGAAGAAGTAGACATAGGTGAAGCTTATCTCTAAAAAACAGAAATTTCTTCCAGCTTCCCTTGAAAGTGAGTAAGGTGAAATTATAAAGTGGTATAGGTCAAAAATGTACATCACTACATATACTATAATACCTACTATATAATATACTTAAATAATATATATAATATAAGTATAAAATAAACTACATAGACACGAAGATACATAAATAGGTACATAAATACATACATGGATACATAAATACATATAATACATAAATAATATAATACATACGTAAATATACATAACTAATTAACACATAACGAGAGATAATGCTGCTTCACTCTAAATTTGAATGTGTGTATTGACCGACTGTCTCTAATATGTTCAGGAAGTGAGTTCCATAGCAGAGTAGCTTCGGACGAAAAAGAATATTTATAGAAAATAGTGTCAAGTATACCGGCCTAATAGTATTTACGATTTAATAATTTTAGTTTGTACACGTGTATTGAAGTCGGACGAGCTTAAAATATAGAAACGATGGTACCATTGCGTAACGCTGGCCCGACTTCAACATACGTGTACAAACTAAAATTATTTTATACTTTTAAGTGGCGTTTGAAGTCGGTTTTTTTTAAAATATTTTTTTATATTATTATTTTAAGCTTTTTAGTGTAGCTTCATGGGACCAATTCACTAGACCATTTGTTTTGCTCCTTAAAAAAAGTATTGAAATATATTATTCCAAATAGATATTTAGCATATGTATGTATGCTATGAAGTTTGCATAGTTAAAATCCTACACACACTCTGATCACGAGCGATTTGCTCTTATTCATTGAGGAGTTCCGTCCTATATCTCCGAAGATAATCATCAGATCTTCGCCAAAGTTAAATGGGACCAACCTGACGATATGCCCTTTTAAATAAAAAAAAAAATTATTGAAATCGGTTCAGATTTGACAGAGTTATAGAGTAACATCGTCAAAAATTCGGTTAAAAAAATTTATATTGAAATGCCGAATAGAAAAGCATTATGTATGTATGCTATGAAGAATGCATGGTTAAAATCCGACACACACTCTGATCACGAGCGATTTGCTCTTATTCATTGAGGAGTTCCGTCCTCCATCTCCGAAGATATTCATCAGATCTTCACCAAATTTAAATGGGACCAACCTGACGATACGTCCTTTCAAATAAAAAAAAATTATTAAAATCGGTTCAGATTTGACGGAGTTATGGAGTAACATCGCCAAAAAATAATAAAAATAAAAAACATACGCGTCGAATTGAGAACCTCCTCTTTTTTTTTGAAGTCGGTTAAAAACAGACCTCAGTTTTCGTAAAGAATGGCGATTTTTTTTGTAAATTTAATATAGATTAGCGCTTGACTGCGATCTCGCCTGATTATAAGTGAAAATGCTGCCTAAGATGCCTATTCACTCTTGATTTAAAGATACCTAAGTTATAGTTAGTTCAAATTCCAAATATTTGCGGTGCGTGTAAGGAAGGAGGAAGCAACACCACATGATGGAAAGTTGGTTATCTCCAAGTTACGGAGATGCCGGCAGCAAACATTACGGGGTACCTACAGACCTCAGTGCGCGGTTTAAAGAATCCAAAAAAAAAAATACGAATTAGTACTGTCCCAACAATTTTGAACAAGAGGACATTGAAAAAAACGACTCCAAAAAGCTTGCCGCATGAAAAAAGTCACTTAAAACGAGTTGCACAGAGAATAACACTGGGTGTTTACTCAAGTCGGGGAGTAGCGCAGACAATAAATATTTTACTTTTGAATTTCGCAGTATAAAACGCCGCCTCGATCCTGATGTTTGCGTTGGCCCCGCACGATAGATTTCAATTTGTTGTATTTGATTTTCGTTATGTGTTCTGTAAAGGGAAACAGGCTATCTCGCACTGAGCGGCGCGCACCGTGCAAATGTAATAGAAGTGTAAGACTTCATTGTATTTGAATTATGTATGTGCACTGATATTGGGTTGGTTATATACTCAAAGGATATTGCTTACGATCTCATTTCTGTAACAGTTTATACAAGACTAGCTGATGCCCGCGACTTCGTCCGCGTGGAATAAGGTGTATCAATTCTTTACTTAACTTTTTAATTTTCCGCCGTAAAAATGTAGCCTATATGTTAGTAGGTATCTCCATTCCCGGCCAAATCAGTTCATTCGTTGTGGCGTGAAAGAGTAACAAACATATGCACACACACGCATACACACACATACTTACATATTATATATATAGTATGATAGTGTGATCATAACTAATTTAACTGTTAAATTATGATCACGATTTTAAAATATAACTAGCGGACGCCCGCGACTTCGTCCGCGTTCTTAAATTGTTGAAATTTTTCCTGAATTTTCTTTGCTATAAACCTCACGGAGCCCGAGACCTTTCCAACGAATGCAAAACCGTGGAAATCGGTTCGTGCGTTCTGGAGTTATAGCGTCAGGAAGGAAAATCCGACTTATTTTTATATAGTAGATTTGTATTGAACCAAGTAGTAGGTAGGTACTCATCGTAATTTCTAACTTCTTTTTCTTCATAAAACTTAGTGTGTACCTGAAAAAAAAAGAAGTTTTAATTAATACTTTAGAACACAATTTAAATATTATGATCGCTTATCATTATCAAAAAATTTGATGATGTACTCGTTACATACAACTACTCCCAAATATCATACCGGAAAAAGTAGAGCATTCCCGAGGGACTAAAAACCAACTCCACGCGGACGAAGTCGCAGGCATCAGCTAGTAATTTAGTATATTACTTTCAGATTTTTTAATATATTGTACTTTCGGAATTACGGAAAAGGACATCCAGCAAACGTCACGTCGGCGTCGCGTCGTCATTTATTACTCCGTAAAGGGTAACAAACTCTACGAAACCAAGGATTTCTTCTTTTCCTAAGGAACCTTAAAAATGGCAATCTGTAGCCGTGTCATTGTCCCTTTAAAGGCTGTCAGTAATCAAACGTAAGAGGACAGAACTCGATATTAATTGAGCACGCGGTGCCGTAAACGATTCAATGAAGACTGGCGGGAGTGGCGGCAATTAAATTAAACTTTCTTCAAGCAAAGTGGTTTGAAAATAACAGATTTATTTTTGTGAAAGACTAGTCTTTGCCCGCTATCTCGTCCAAGAAGTTAGGTTTTAAAAAGCCCTCGAGAACTTACTGTTTTTCCGGAATTAAAGGTAGCCTATGCCAGTCTAGGGTTAAGATGCGCGCGTCGAGATTTTGTCTACACGTTTACTCTCACATATAGATTAATTAAGAAGACGAGTAAAGGTGTAGATAAAATTTTCTCGTGGCGCGAACCTTAGCCTTATATATTATAAATTAAGCTCGTAATATTCCAGTTGAATTTCGGGTAATTTTCATAAAGATGAATATAGAAATCGCTAGAGATTTACAGATTTTCTTTTTTGTTTTGATTTTAGCTACTAGAGCTTTCTTTAAATAAGTAAGCAGATAATAATTGAAAACATTGTTATTTCACTTGAAAATTCCGAAGTTAAATTGAAAGTTCCGAAAATTATTTAGATCATTTTTGATAAAATATTTTCACGCCCACGCCATAAAGTATTTTTCCTTCTACGGAAATTTTAACGGTAATTCAAAATCTTGGTATAGGTAACCGAAGATTTACACTTTAGTATATCAGCATTTATTAAAGTTACAAGTAAATAAATTTTTATGTAAACAACTATTAGTGACGCTTGTAATATTATATGCGTATGTGCAAAGAACTTACACAGGAGCGTTGTACGGGGATCGATTGCATCACCGGTACTATTTCTCTTTTGTAGCAATAATCACATCACACTATCACACATATTATAAAGGCGAAAGTTTATGTGTGTGTTTGTTACTCCTCCACGCAACAACGAATGTACCGATTTGGCTGAAATTTAGAATGGAGATAGCCCATACCCAGGATTAGGCTACATTTTATGTCGGACAACTGAAGAGCTCTGGCGGGATTTAAAATCTCTTAATCCACGCAAATGAAGTCGGGGGCATAATCTAGTAAGTAATTAAAAAAATACCTGCGATGTCAGAATAACAAAATAATAAATAATTTAACCAAATAAGATTTAATATTTTAGAGTCTAATAAAAGTTAAGACTTCGGTTCTTAGTAACATCCGACTATGTAATTTATAATTTATTTTTAGACGGCCTAGAAGAAAGAAACAGTAACATTTTAACATAAAATAATACTTGAAGGCAATTACAAACAGCCTTAAACCTTACATTAAGGTACTTCAAACAAATGAAGCGTGGGAGGAAATTGACTTGATCTAATATTTTTCATATCTTTGAACTTATTATCGTATTTACCAACTCTTTGAACGGAGCAATCTTTCGAAATTCGATTACGGAACCGACCAAAACCTTGACGAAGGACATAAAAATACTTTTCACTGATACGCGTTTTCAAATAAATAAATAGATATCTACCCAAAAATTTAAACCTTCAGTCAGAAATTATTCAGCGCAAGAAAGTAAGTATTAAATAGAAAACACTAAGAACGTGAAAGTTTATGAACTATCGAGAGGAAAACTGCACGCCAGAGTTTTCCATAATGTTCTCAAAGGTGTTTTAAGTCTGCCAATTTAGATTGCGCCAGCATTGAGGACTATTGATTAAACCTTCCTCTAAGATCTGCGCTCAGTAATGAGCCGTCAATGAATTGCTGATGATACTATGAACGAGTAGAGGACTATATCTTATTCACCAGATCTATATAAAGCGCCGTTCTTCTAAGACGTTAAAGTAGTGAGTGGAATGCTTGCAAAGAAATTGAAGACTAAATGAAATTACAATCATTTACAGCCCCGCTCGTTGGCCCAGAATGTAAACTTAGCTATCGCTGGCTTTGATTCGCAACAATTTATGTCCCAGACAATTTGCGAACTGTTATCTCCAAATAGGCTGAAGAGTGATGCGGCCAAATTCAAAGGCGCATATCAAGATTTAAGCGCATTAAGGGAACTTTGACCCAAGGATGTAACTGGATCGGTGGGAGGATTTTAGCCAGCCATTTGGCTTGCTGTTGTCTTGAAGATCATACTAAGCCATTGATTCTTGCTTCTGTAAGCATAAATATAAGCTTCAACAAACACAATACAAAACCGCAAATATGCAGTGTGACGTATTTTATACAAGTTTATATGGAAAGTGTTCTGCTAAGTTCACTAATATTACTGTCATTCTAGTCGCAAAGACAGTTGTTGCAATCAATCCTATAAAAACCTTTCAAATAAAACTAAAAACCTGACCCTTTTAAAATACCATGATAAACTAAAGATGACTTCGATGATCTCCAAATAGGCGTAAACGTTCGGGCTCAAAGAAGTAATCCTCTAAAAAAGCTGAAACACCCCGGCCCAGTCATTCGGCGGAGGAGTTTAGCCTCCATTATACTTGACTAAATCTTTTGAGCAACGCTCTTGATAGCTTAGTTAGGCAAAACGGAACATCATACGTCTAAAAGTGGCTGGTAACTTTATTTTACAAGTTAAGGAACTTCGACCTCATATATCCTGTTTTATTTAATCATAATACCTAGTCGAATACTCTAAAAAGTTACCTATAAATACACACTAAATTCTTATGGTATGTTAGCTCAGAAAGCACTAGGAGTCGCAGTTGTAATTATTTATTAGATCAAGTTCAACATCTCATTTAGTAGTTAAATGTCAATCGAATGTTCTTATTGTGTGTATGTGTGCCTTCAATCCGCTATAAAAAGTTACGGCTAACTTTTTATAGCCACCTAATCACAATTTAATTGCTGATTCATGAGTATTTTCAAAACGAATTTTAGGGAAATCTTGCGTTGACGGAAAATGTATTCAAATCGATGTTTCGCGGGAACCTAAGTCAATAAAATTTTGCGAAAAATCGAACGGTACGCCTACCGAGGCATCAGAGGCATCTACGATGGCAAATAAACGAAAATTAGCAAAACATTTAGAGGACCCATTCGCTTATTGAAATCATCCCGCGCTGTTCAACAGCGTCCCAAATTGGTTACGTGAGGTCTCACGTCTTCGCAATTTACTACCAAAAGGAGAAATTTGATTACGCTCAGCGATTTAACCCTAATTAAAATTCACAAAAGACGATATAAATGCAAATATGTGTAAACAAACGTAACATAATTCCAGCATATGCAGTTAACAATGAACTCGAAATACCGTTGTGTATTGTTTCCGCTAAATGAATTCCAGCTTATTAAGGCAAAACACGTAGGTTATTTATACTCGTGTAAGTGACACTGAAAAAATAAATTTGCACAAGTTTGTGTTTTGTATCGTTACACGAATTGTGAATTGTGTTAAATACGATTTATAGAATCATTGCACTAACATGATTATAATGATACCGTTGTTGCCAATTGTGTATAAATAGTCCATATTAGTACGATTTATATAATACTACTTTAAACTAATATTAGTAGTGGCAGTGAAAGGAAAATAGTTAATTTATGAGGAGGGCGATGATCACCGCAACTCAGTGTATACTTCTTTGGTATCAATGTTCTGCTTTGTTTCTAAATCGTATGTAATTGGTATGCAAATAAAAGCTTCTTTATTTATGTATTGTGTAGGAGGTATTTCTATGAGTGTGAATTTTTTTATTACAAAGGATCTTAAGTATCACTTGAATTTTAATACTACTCCATTCAAATCAATCTGATTAATTTCAGTTGTTACAGTTTACAATTTGAGAAATCATCTTTGGCCGCATTGTAATTTGCAGTAGCAGCAATTATCGTAAATACATAATTGTTCAAATTACAATTGACGATAACATTAGGTAATTTTAACTATAATCCGAGGATGACGAATGGTGCGTACCTAGAAATCATAGAAATGATTAATGACTATTCAACCTAGTCACTAATTTGATCAATGAATAGCTTTCCAGGAAGCGTCGCTCTAACATCTAACGATTTCCAATATTCGACGCTCTTTGCGAACATATTCTTTGATCAAATCAAACAAACCATGACGCGAACATCAAAACAAACCGCTCTAGAACATTCCCGAAAATTTATAAAAAAAAAAAATAACATTAAACTCTCGTTCATCGGAAATAGATGGCGGTCTTTATGGGAGAACCAATTATTTTTTTACACGAATGCCTTTCCCATTACAGTTATTTGAATCCGATGGCCGTTTGTTTTTGTCAGACACGAGTATATTTAATTTATCTCGACACTTTTTGCACTTTCGCAAACCAATTTTGTATAGTTATGCCTTTTTAAAGTCAACATCGTGTCAATAGTTGTCCCGATGAAAAACATTTTGAGCAGTAGATCAAAAGATTTTTTAATCCAAGACGTCACTATAGCGTTTAACACTACATACATCATATTATATAACATTTTTTTTACGTCCGAATACCTTTGGCCTATTATTTTCAACTATTACTTTAAGAGAACTTTGGAATTTTCATTTTCTGAAGAAGAAACTCAAATGGCATTTAATTTGACCTAGAATTACTTTTTTATGATTTTTTTTTAATAATGTAATCAAAACAGTGTTTATCAAAACAGTAATAAAACATTAACTCTCGGTTCATAAATCATACAAACATATCCAAGTTAGAACAGCTATTAACGACAGGGAATTTCAAGTAGAAATTCTCGATTCCTTTTATGATATAGGATGCATCTTGTCCGCGTACATTAAACTAATGAGAGAGCCTGATAAGGATTCACCACAAGACAGGTGGAAATGTTGTTCAGACAGACATACAAAGCTTTCGAAGACGTCGACGACGAAGATCGTTAATACATGTGACCAGAGATTATTCTGTATTCTTTAGTGAACGTATATGAACCAAAATGTTCTGGAACTAAAGATAACAGTAGTTATTTAACATCTATATCCTCTAAATATTAGTTTTCATATGTAATGGATCAAGAACACATTAAATTGTTTATAACAATTATAAACTGAAAAACAAGCAGTTCTATTGGATTCTACAAAAGGCAGCCGAAAACTTTCAAAACTCTAGTTTGATCAGATGAGTTAATTACTAAGTTCAAAGTAGCGAAAATAAAATGTGGCCAAAACGCACATGTGCATGATTTGAATAGAAAAACACAGCCATATGCGCCAAAAAAAAATGAAGCCACTTGTGATAAATTAGCCTACATTGTAGCCGTCAAAAATCGGATTTAGTGGGGTGCTCAACACAATCACGGTTCATTAAACTATAACGAAATCCCTGAACCGAACGATTGACATATTTTCCGGACCCCAATGAAATGGCAACTAGGCTTCCCCTAATTTATCCCCTCGGCCTCCCTTGGCGTCAGCTAATAAATAGAGAATAAAATGCAAAACGGTCCAAATAAACGGAAGAGTGACTTTGAATGGTAAGTTAATTCAAAACAGGTGCATCCGAGGGGTTCAAGCTAACCGGTTCAGGAGAAACAATAAAACATCGACGGAAGAGTGCGTCATGAATTTTTAATAAAGTAAATAATACAGGAGAAGGGAAGGTCGATCCGCTATTGAAGATTATCTGACAATGTTCTTGTGAGTTGTGCTTGTTCTTTTAATCTCAATTTTGCTTCTTCACTTGGCCAAATATTTAGTTCATTGTAGCTGGTGTTATAAAGGAGGGGGTTATTAATTTTACCGTTTGTACTTGTATCTAAGTCATCATCTTCATCACAAGTTGGATAAAGGGCTCTTGGAATGATCGCAACAGAAAACGATCCTGTGCCGCCATCGGCTGCCAGTGACTTGCCTGATACAACCAACGCTGATACAGCGTTCGTATCTAATTTAATTAGATATTTAATCTAATTATGTGCTCATCATTGATATTTCGGTGATGCTAATGTATAGCTTATTATTAGATGAACAAATTGTTTCTGTGTTATATATTTGTTGGTAAGTTATGCTTTTAGAGTAACCCTATATAAATACATTTAATGAAGATTTAATGAAGACGGAACTCGTTAGTTAATCACCTAATGCAGTAGTGTAGCAATCGGTCAACTTTTTAACTATTAGTACCTAATGTAGCTTAAACTCTTTTTAAGTAATTACATTAGCTATTAGAGAAACCCAAACGTATTGGGAATTCGGGAACACATTTAATGTTCAAAGACCGATTGAATTTAACGCTATTAATTTCATAAATTCATTCAACCTTAACTGTAACTTCAAAATTGTTCCTGTGCCAGTTCAGAATTCGTTATGAACCAACTAAGTCTATGCTCGGTCAAGTTAATCAGTCTCTAGTTTCAGAGTTAAAACCAGTGGGAAATTTAACAGAGGACCACGCGATAGGGTTCAATTTAACAACCGCCAGTCTCGAGCGTACGGCGACAAAATGTTAATTGCAGCCATTGAAAGTGGAAACTTTATCTAATAAACCTTCCGCAAACGTTCAGTGTGTTATATACGCGAACCCTAATCCGACTTTTGCTGTAATATAATAAGGTGTATTTTAGCATGCGCGTGATAGTTTTTTGCATGTTATTTGACTGAGTGGTAAAATCTCCGGAGAAAATTCGGAAAATCTGTTTGAGAGAGTTAAAATTGTTGCGAATGTGCCACGTATAATTATAGTTTATGTCAATTGAATGAATATTAATGTTTGCTATTGCCACATTAATATTGTCATTCAATAACATAAACTGCAAACACATGAAAATTTTAACTGGAACGTAATCAACAGGAGCATAATGTACGTGCCTGACTGAAAATTTACATCTACCTATTGAAAGCCGATCAAACGTCTGTCTGATTCGGTAGACTGATCGATCGTTCGATCAATCATTGGATGAGTTGATCAGAAAGAAAGTGCAGATTCTCTTCAAGGTGCTTAAGGAGTATCTGCACTTAAAGGAACCAGAGATTTAAATAAACGGATAACGTCGATAGACGTCGTCGAATGAGTGCTGACTTACCATCGGCGAGTAAGGTCTTTTATAGTCAGTAGGTAAGTCTGCGTCAATGTATTTATTTTATACCTATTTAATTTTTTAGAATCTAAGAAATAGTATTATGTTTATGACTGTAATATGTATGTAATATGTATGTAATGTTTATGTATGTAAGAAGAGCGAAATATTACCTGTTATGTAGATATAGCTTCTGAGAAAGACGCTTTATTTATGTCGAAATTAAAATAATTCTTCAGTCTTGTTTTAATTTCGACATTAAACGGACAATAAAAGACTTTCCTTTTATGTGAATTTCTATTTATATTACCATTTTTCGTTATTCCGACTCATATTGTTTAATAAGGCAAGTCCTTTGATATTGACGACAGAGCTTAATATAATTGTCGTAAAAGAACAACATTTATATCGGGGAAGCTATTTTGAAATTAAATTGTGTAGATCTCACTTCAATGCCTAAGTAATATAATGCTGATTTTTACTTCTTCGTATATATTGCATAATAATTATATTATATTTTGTAAGTCCTAAGTAAGAACATAGGATTAGAAATACGTGCTTTTTAATATTCCAGAGGCATCAGCTAGAGGTATATAAAACACACATTAATTTCAAATGAAACTGCCATTGCCCTTTCAAATGGTATTGCAAAAATATACTCAGATTAAGCCGAAAAGTAAAACAATTGTATCTACTTATAAGGAACTGTTTTGAAAGGAACATCTGCTAAATATTCACAGAGTCACGATCTAAGCTGGGGTCGCAGATAAGGCGACGCGAATCGTACGACTCAGCGAATACCTACCGCTTACAATAACAATAAATATTGAAACGGCTAAAGTTGCGAGACTAAAGCTGTACGATGTACCGAACGCGTGACGATACCGCCGCGTCACGATAATATTCGTAAGATAAAGAACAATGTGAAACTGAACACCTTCATGAACAGTTCCTTGTATCACTACTTGTAGGCGTCACTTTAGGTCGACGCAGCTACTCGTCGCTGACGTCACATTTAGGTTACGTTTATCGTTGGACATCGTACGGGTAGCGTCGAGGCTCTCACGGCTTAGCGCTTACTTCACTCACAAAACGTAACGTAGTTGTGAGTGAAGTCTCAAGTTAGCAGGGAGCTCGGAACCTTACGCAAGTATAGCGTTCTAGGGCTTAATTTAGCCGATAGGAATGAACAGATCAGCTATTTTTAGGTCGTCATTTTTATTTAATTTACTAAGATCCAAAACTAAAACTGTGCTAACCTAATATCGTAAACAGCGCTAATTAGCGCTATTTAAAACCCGAACGGAGGCAACGAAGCAAGACCACAACACACCATGTGGCATCACCCTAACAGTCAAATCACCAAACACGTGTGTTTAATCGGGGTTTACACTAAGCGTAATTAGCTTAACCGAACGCAGCCAGTTTAAACAGCGGCGTGTTAACACGACGCGATAATTTTCCAAACGGCGCGATTACGGCGTTCGCATGACGACCTCGAATATTCTGGAACGGGCCTGCGAGATTTTACCGGATCGTTTCGAACCACGTTCCGGGAAAAGTACACAATACCGTTGTACAATTTAAAGCTCATTTGAAAACGAGTATCGGGAAAAGCAGCATTCAAGATGATATTCTATAAAATCTACTTACCCGATTTCTATTCAATACCCTCAGTTGTTTTTGAAGCAAGCACGTACAAAAGTGAACGGAACCATATACCACATTCACACTGCTAAAGCTCAATAACTAATCACGAACCACCAAGACCATTGTTAAGCAACCAGAATGACAAAAGTAAAACAAAATGTAATTTGGAGGGCTCAGAGATCGACGAAAGGATATAGGTAGGTAACAAAACGAGCAAGCGTTAAAAACGAAGGAAGGACGACGCCTAGTCAGTCATCTTCGAAGAAGAAATGAAAAAAGTATGAACGCTTTCTACAATTTGCAGAAGATCGGTTTTAAGTTAAACTTTTTGTAGAGCTTTTAGCAAAGAAGGCGCTCTCTTGACTGCAATCGAACAAATCCTATTTAGTTGATGACCGACTAGAGTCGATGTATTTCCACAAAGAGCAGATATTATAACCTTATAGTTAACGCTTAATGAAGCGATCCTGCTGCAAAGATTGAAAACTTAACCAACGTTAGTCTTAAAAGCTGATGCGTGTGTGTGTGCCTACACAAACCAACTGCCAAACAAAATAATTGCAATTACTGTAATGCAGTTCCCTTACGTGTTTATAGGCAACCTCTCCTACAACCCTTTAAAGGTATCGTATCATTTTTCGTATATCTACTTAATTCCGTAAGTCTTAAATGAAGGTTTATTTTAATCAACTCGTAGTCTGGTCTGCAGGATGTTGCATCTTTTTATTGAGTCAGTAATCTGATTAAAGCATCCCAGCGCTACATGAATACTAACTCGAGCTACCTTACTAAAGCTAACTACTAACCTGCACTGTGTAATATATTCATTGAAGCCTCGCGAGTTGCTTTCTATCTGCGGGTAAAACGTGAGATGCAAAAGTTTAGCATATAAATAAATGTTATGGGTAAGATACGTGCTTGGTTCGTCGACGGTCTGTTTACTTCATGGCCCTAGAGTCCGGAGGAAATTTTGAAGAGGTGCTAGAACTGCTTTACTATCAAGTTTTTTCATCTTTCTGAGACCTTCTTTTTTGTCGGTGCCCTTGCGACTAGCGAGGTAGGTGGCAAAGTTTCTTGTATCTATCTGCCACTGACCTCTATGTTTAATCTGGAATTGCTGCTGTGATTCCTTTTTTGGACCTACTTGATTGACGCCTTTTGGCGTTGTAAGCACTAAGGACCTTTCAGAACGTTTTAGACTACTCTCTGGCATTCAGGTTTCCTCAGGATGTTTTCGAAATAAAATTATCTTCATCTTTTTGCTTTGTCAAACAATTTTCAACCAGCTCTCAGTCTATCGCCAGACTTTACCCGAAGCTAGCGTTGAAGTTAACGGGTAAAAGAATGTTGTTTTATTTCTAATTGCAATATATTGGATTCTGTCTAAATAACAGCCTTTGTTTCCACTTTATTTTCCGCGTAGCTTCGTTCCAGTTGTTCTTTTATTAGGAACCATTTAACTTGTATAGCAACAGTTTATAGTTTAACGAGATTTGTCTTTATTTTGTTAGACGGCTTTTAGTACTGCCCATTCTGTTTTAAAAATTGACTTAGAATCAAGGCGGCAATTATGTTTATATGCAAGAAAATTATATCCAAAATGTTTCTTTTCAACTGTCGTTAAAAAATAGATACGTTTTTCATTTTTTTTCATTTTGTACTTGTAAAATTTTTGAATGCTTGCATACTTTACCGACAAAATAGCCGCTTCGAGAAAAGATAATAAAGTGGGTTGCATAAGTCGTGGTTTTACAAAGATTATAGTAACGTTGTTACATATTTTGACAACCAAAAATAAATAGAAAAATCGCATACATCATTATATGTAATTTCGGATAAAAATCAGTCTTAAATTAAAAGCTTGCCGATTTGTAAGTTGTATCTTTATTAAAAGTCCAATTCAAAAAAAGTATTAAAGTCTTAACTATTTACAAAGTATTCAAATTAATTAACTGAAGCCGTGTAGAATTGAGCGGAGGGGGATTCTTGTCATAGCCTCCTTATTTAATTCCTACGCTTCAGATCCTCTGATTAAATAAGCCCGACGGAGTTGAGGATATTTCTAACAATATAGCTGTTTGATAATATCATGATGACAAGTAGGACGCAATTTTAGGAATATGTTTAACTAGATGATACCCGCGACTTCGTTCGCGTGGATTGAGGTTTTTTATTCCCGCGAGAACTCTCTTATTTCCCGGGATAAAAAGCCTATGTCCTATTCCAGACTATAATCTATCTGTGTGCCCAATTCCAGCCAAATCGGTTCAGTCGTTGCGACGTGATTAAGTAACAAACATACAAACTTTCGCATTTATAATCCTACTTATATATATTATATATAATATATAATATTATAAATGTGAAAGTGTGGATGTTTGGATGTTTGTTACTCAATCACGTCGCAACGACTGAAGCGATTTGGCTGAAATTTGGCACAGAGATAGATTATAGTCTGGATAAGCACATAGGTTACTTTTTATCCCGGAAAATTAAAGAGTTCCCGAGGGAATAAAAAAACCCTCAATCCACGCGAACGAAGTTGCGGGCATCAGCTAGTATTAAAATAAAATAAATAAAATAGGATTAATTAGGATAATAGGATAGTATGATTGTAATGTGGATATTATTTAGATTATATTAGATTGCTATACTAAATTAAACAACAATGTTAAGTGTTTTAAATGAATTTTAACAATTATGTAATATTTCCATAATCATTTACTTCAGGAGGAAAAATCAGGCCCGTGTAGATACTTAGTCACAAATTGCGAATGATTTAAATTGTTTTGTAATATTTTGCTGAACAATCTCGATACATACATTACTGAATGAATGATGGTTTGTTGGTTTGTCTTTCAATCACTCACCAACAGAGCCACAGATCGACGTGTTTTTTTTTTTTTCACTCAGTATTTCAAACAAAGAAATAAAGCAAAGAATTCTCGCGAATATTTCAAGCTTTACTCCACGCAGACAAAGTCGCTGGAAGTTAGGATTATATAAAAAAAAATGGAAGAAAACTTCCAAGTGTTCACCCGCCGCTAGGCTTCTCTTTTGAGCTAAATATGAATTTGAAAATCAGAAATCGTAATAAAGAAACCAGCCTCCCTTAAAGATTAACGACATAAAAACTACATTTAAACAAAAAGAGAACTTAATCATTGTTATCAGATGACATTCATCTATTGATAGCCTCTCCCAAGGCGCGCTATCTTCGATCTATGGCAATTTGACCAAAATATTATAAGGTATTGGGATATTACTTCTATTGACTTTGATTATAAGCTATTACCAAATACAACTTTTACTTTCTCATAGATTTAGGATTGGTAGTCGCTGCATGTATTTTCTCATACTTACCTAATAAAAAAAATACAAATTACATGTGCGTTTGAAATATGCATGGAAGTAGGAAGTACCCAATTCCTAGGCGTTTTACCTCCATGGAAATATGTTATTCCTATTTTGTTATGCCTATTTTAATGGTAATGCGGTTCAATATCGGGTCACTTCTGACTCTTCGCAAAAAAAAACCATCGTGAACCAACTGCACGCCTGAGATTTCCCCACAATGTTCTAAAGTAGGCGTGTGAATTTGTGGTGTGTGTATAATGGCTTACAACTTTGAGAGCTCAGTAGATGATGATGATTGTGTTATCTGCCAATCTCTATCAAAGTTAACTTTTTCCAATACAACACAGGATATACATTTAAGTATACTTTTTTCAGTCTTTTTTGCTCATTTCCCACAAATTGCAATTTTTGAGTTAGGTCACTTTAATTCTATATAATATCCAGAAACACTAGATTATGATGATGATGACGATGATGAAAAGAAAAAGGTTTTTAAGAAACGTGACGTAACAAAGTGGTCACAATATTAGCAGCTACTCCACTGAGAATGTCCATACAAGCAAGCTATTGTAAGTTTACCACTAAGCCACCTAGTATTGTATCTGAAAGATAACACGTCGCGGATTGAGTTAAAGCGAGCCACGCCATGTGACGGGACCGCGAATAGAGAGCAGCCCAGTCAGTACTCGATACTATCTCAATCGAGCAATTTGTTCCATCCGAATCGGCATTCAGTGCGAGGCATAACGATTTCCCGATTGGCAACCTTAATTCTAACTCTAACTGAAATATTTTCGGGGAGAGGCACGTGATCGGAATCTTATGATTGTCTTATATGTACGTATATAAGAAATCAGTTGATTATGCAAATATTTCCATCTTCCATGTTGTTCTAACGATCGCTTCCCCTTTTATTTATACTGGCTGATGCCCGCGATTTCGTCCGCGTGGATTTAGTTTTTAAAATCCCGCGGGAACTCTTTGATTTTCCGGGATAAAAAGTAGCCTATGTCACTCTCCAGGTCTCCAACTATACCCACGCAGAAAACACTTCGATCCGTAGCTCTGTTGCAGCGTGATTGAAGGACAAACCATCAAAGCAACAAGAACAAACAAGCACACTTTCGCATTTATATATTAGTAAGGATAAGGATTAGTAAGGATTCCCCTCATATTTTGAGAAAGCAATGCCCCTCGTAATGATTCATCAACATTATTGGTGCCCAAAAAACATCAGTCATCGAATGTACCTACCCTAGATGATTTTATATCTATACATATAATAAAATTGTAGAAAAGTGGTGTCTGTACAATGGAAATATAAAAAAAAAAGTAGCAGGGGTTGTTATTATATCAATGCCGAACCCTAAATTGTAATTAATTTTTTTTGTCTGTTTGTCTGTGTTTGTGCACGCTAATATCAGAAACGGCTTATTCGATTTAGATACGGTTTTCACTAATATATTGTAGTTGCTTCACTTAACATTTAGTGTTTATTTCATGTCAATCGGTTCATAAATAAAAAAGTTATGTCAATTTAAAGAATCACGGCGAACATTTCCACGCGAACGAAGTCGCAGGCACAGCTAGTTTTATTAATAATTACCTCTTGTCCGCAGCTTTGCTATCGTCAAGTTGAATTATTCATATTTCTATTTTACCCCTTAGGTTGGATTTTCTAACATTCTTACTCAGTCTAATCCGTCCAGTGATTTGAGCTGTGCGTTGATAGATCAGTCAGTCAGCCACCTTTTCCTTTTATATATTTAGTTATCTTTTTCACGCATGCGATTTTTACGAAAAAGTGTGTTTGTTGGTTTGTCCCTCAATCACGGATTTGCCTCAAAGGAGCTAGGGATCGACCTGATTATTGGCAAGGGTATTAAGGGCTTGTAGAGAGATAATATATTTTCCATATCAGAAAACAAAGTTATCTCGCGGAATTTTTAAAAAACTAACTCTACGCGGAATAAATAATGGGTAAAAGAATCTGTTTATTTAAAAGGGGTTTTTATTTCCAATCTCCAAGCTTTATTATGTTCATTAGGTGAGAGCGCTGTTTTGTCGCCATTATGATGCTTAAGTTAGATGTAAAAGGTTTGCTCCTCCATTGGTATGACAACTCTGCTATTTACCTTAATATTTGCATCTCCCGGTACATGATTGATGACGCAGGCCTCCTGGGTAGCTTTAACATTGTATACGGATTCATGTTGTGAGAAGAGGTCCTATTATTTCATCATTTGCATATGATTGTTGATTGTTATCAATCAACTTTGTAAGGGTTATTTGTGTTACATGCCTCGAATAAGATTACCAGCAATAATTCTGTTTGCGCTACCAACAATTTATGTTAATCCATTTATATCCATACTGATATTAAGTATAAATATAATAGTGTGCATGTCTGCTTGTTACCTTTTCATCAATCACGAAGATACCTAAGGTCTGGCCACCATATTGAATTTTAACAAAAGTTATGTCGCAATTGGAACCTATTTATGACGAAAAAGTTATAGTTTTATCAGAATCCTAATGATACATTTGAAATTAATTTTATATATTTTTTTTATTAGGTACCTATTTTTGAAACTTTGGCCTATAGCAATTTCTAGATGATTCAAGGTGTTACCTATTTAGAAAAACCAGACATATAAGCCTTTTCGAAGCAAAATTACACAGATAGATAGCATCATCTAAACAGATCATATATTCACAACACAACAAAGGGGTCCCAAGATTTTAAAAACCCATAAATTCACGCTAACGAAGGCGCAGGCAAAAGTGTGTCTGTTATAAATTACAATATATTTTAAAATTAAAAGTTAAAAATTATCCCTTTGTGTTCAACAAACAAAAATCACGGAAGTAAACCTACGTAAAACAACAGTGCACACGTAAAACTAGCACAAATGGCGGAAAGGGTTAAATCACAGCTCCAGCGCGAGTTAATAAACAACTACCCGACGAAAATTACTCTCGCAGACGTATAAAATTGCGCAACATACGATGTCGTGAAACTTGAATACGGACGTACGATTCAATCGGGTTCTGCAAGCTGAATAAAACGCGTTCGAACGCTTATTGGATTGTTCTCGGATCGTGTTCACTGCAATTTGCAATCGCATCGAAGCCAGAATCGTCATTTTCAATAACGATGTCGTACGCTGTTTACTTTTCTTAACAAAAATGAAGCCGGCTTCTGACTTTATCTTTGTAAAGCGTAGTTCACACTACACTTACTATTCCGCTATATATAGTAGGTAAAACATATTATATATTTCATCATAAGCATGAAGAAAACCAATACTATATACACATATGTACATACAAGTATGAAATTGCACCACATTCGATGTGGTGACACTTGAATACTTGAGTATCATAGATATGCGATTCAATAGGGTTCTGCAAGCTTAATAAAACGCGTTCGAACGCTTATTGGATTGTTCTCGGATCGTGTTCACTGCAATTTGCAATCGCATCGAAGCCAGAATCGTCATTTTCAATAACGATGTCGTACGCTGTTTACTTTTCTTAACAAAAATGAAGCCGGCTTCTGACTTTATCTTTGTAAAGCGTAGTTCACACTACACTTACTATTCCGCTATATATAGTAGGTAAAACATATTATATATTTCATCAAAAGCATGTAGAAAACCAATACTATATACACATATGTACATACGAGTATGAAATTGCACCACATTCGATGTGGTGACACTTGAATACTTGAGTATCATAGATATGCGATTCAATAGGGTTCTGCAAGCTTAATAAAACGCGTTCGAACGCTTATTGGATTGTTCTCGGATCGTGTTCACTGCAATTTGCAATCGCATCGAAGCCAGAATCGTCATTTTCAATAACGATGTCGTACGCTGTTTACTTTTCTTAACAAAAATCAAGCCGGCTTCTGACTTTATCTTTCTAAAACGCAATTCACACTACGCTATACTATTCTGCTATATACAGTAAAACATACTGCATATTGTCTCATTTATGCACGTAGAAAAACAATACGATATAGGTACGAGTATGAAATTGCACCACATTCGATGTCGTGACACTTGAATACTTGAGTATCATACCATTCAATCGGGTTCTGCAAGCTGAATAAAACGCGTTCAAACGCTTATTGGATTGTTCTCGGATCGAGTTTACTGAAATTTGCAATCGCATCGAAGCCAGAATCGTCATTTCCAATAACGATGTCGTACACTGTTAACTTTTCATAACAAAAAAGAAGCCGGCTTCATACTTTATCCATCTAAGGTGCAGTTCACATTATAAACGCTAATTCTGCTATATTATAATATATAGTATAGCATTCATTATGCATGATAAATATGTAGAAAGTCAATATTACGAGTATATACGTACTTATAGTATGAAATTGCGTCACATACGATGCCGTGAAATTTGAATACGGATATACGATTCAATCAGGTAGTGCAAGCTGAATAAAATGCCTTTTTGATATAGCAAGTATGCATCTCTATGATCTAAAACTCAATCACTGATGAAATTCTTTGAATGAAACTTTGACTTGATCTTTGACACTACGAACTCGCACAAGCCATCGCGTAAGAAAAATCTGTATAAATATAATTTTCAAAACTAATGAAGTTGCTCCCTTTAATATTTCGCCTACGAATACTAGCCTTTTGTCTTCTTAATGGCCCATTTTCCAGTAATCTCTGCTTTATTACTCCATTAGAATCTTTTGTAAAGCTCACTATAAAATATCATTAAGGGACTTTCAACGTACTCGTAATACAAACATCAAGTTAAAAGTATAACTTTTGAAGAGATACAAAATAAAATGAAAGTTTAACTCAACATTCTGTAAGATGATAATCTTTATTAATATTATACACTAGCTTTTGCGCGCGACTTCGTCCGAGTGGGGTTAGGTTTAAAGATCCCGAGGGAAGCTTAAATTTTTTAGGAATAAAAGGTAGCCTATGTCACTTTTCAAGTCCATAACCATACCCTTGCAAATGATCACCGTTACTCCCTTGCTGTGACTGAAGAACTAAGAAACAAACATACTTTCACCTTTATCATATTAAGTAAGGATAGTAAAGATCATAACCCTTCCTTTTGGGTTTGTCGTAGTCGGGTAAAAATAGAACAAATAACCGGACAAATGCGAGTCGAACTCACATACGACGGGTTCTGTACCAAAAAATGCCGAAAAAAAAACACGATTCTAGGAGGGGAGCCCCCTTTTGTTTTTAATTTATTTTTATTTTTATTATTTGTTGTTATAACGGCAATAGAAATACACATTCTCTGAATATTTCAAATCTCTGCTTATTACGGATCATGAGATACAGCCCGCTGACTGATAGACGGACGAACGGACGGACGGACGTAAGGCCAGCGGAGGCTTAATAATAGGGTCCCATTGGTTACCCTTCGGGTACGGAACCCTAAAAAGTTAGTTTATTAACATTCATTGCTAGACTAGACAAATAAGAAATTCAATTTATTGATAAAACAAATAAGCAATTATGATAACTTTCAGAATTCAATTAGTGATTTTTGTGAGCCGTGCTAAGACAAACAAAAAGAAAATATAAGAAAACTTCGATATGAAACTCTCCAAAAGAGAAATAGACCGAAGTACTTTGCAAACATCGAACTTGTCCAAGTTTGCCCTGATTGGGAAACTTCACTAAAGGCTTCAACAGACAAAAAACGCGACCGCAGATTGGCACGGCGGACATTACACGGCAGGACGTCTAATTACGTCACATGTACGATCCATACTAATGTTATAAACGAGTGTCTGTTTTGTCCGTTACCTTTTCACGACTAACTTAAGTGCATCCTTGAAATAAACATATGCTATTAATTCCGGAATAGAGTTTCCACGGTATTGTGATTATTTATCTATTAGGCAGGCTTATAATATACATTATATTACATATTATGCATTCGAAAAACAAATATACAACACATTGCAACATTGGCTGATATGCATATCAATAACAAGCATACACAACATTCAAAAATAAAAAAAAGCATCGGATAGACTAAATCTCTAATGTGATCAGCTAATGTTCTTGGGATAATACAAAAAGCTGTTTGAAGCAAGTCAGTTATCCTGCAACACGTGAGAAAGACGCGTAGAAACACGGCTCTACAGCTCCTTGTAGTCGTTGAACAACTTCTAAAAGCAGTTTTTTGATATATTGTTGTGGCACTGCACTTTCAACGCATTGTGTGAGGCTCAAAACGGCTCTCCAGGCGGCGCGTCTACAAATAGTTTCCGCATAACAACTTCTAGAAGCACTTGGACACAGATTTGGAGTTTGGCGATGCACAGGTTGTTTTAGGCTTAACGTAACTCCACGTGCATTTTCAAACAGTTCCCTGTACTCGTAAAACAACTTCTAGAAACAGTTATTGGACAGGAGATTTGTGTGAGCCTCAAGCAGTTTTTGGACGCGTTGGTGTGTAGCCGCGCTTTCGACGCACTATGTGTCTCAGGCTTAACTAAATTCGTCATCGATCAGACTAACTTTCTGACCTGGTAAAGCCAACGATTTAATTATACCGGCACTCGTTCTGAATGCTAAATGAAATACACGACAAAATATTGTAGCTGTAAAACCTTGTTAAAAGTTTCCCAATCGTGTTATTGAATTACGTTGTTCGTATTTACGCCAACCATCCCATTTTGTAATTAACTAAATAATTTTACTGGTTGTTTTTAATACACTTAAAAGAGAAGTCACTCTCGAGCACTCCCGAGTGCGCCTCATACAAACACAGTTGTATTTTTTTAATCATACAATATTATAAATGTCTATTTGTTTGTTAGCTTGGATGGACGGAGCAAGTAGCAACGGATATAATTATGAGATTTTTTGCATGGGTATAGTTGAGGACTTGGAGAGTGACGCACGCGCCCTTTTATCTCGAAAAAATAGAGAGGGTTTCCGCGGGATATCTAAAAAGCGAAATTCACGCGGATATAAATTTTTTCTGTTGGCGGATTATAGCAAAATAATTATAACTTCTTGCTAAAAAAAATTACTCATTGTATAGGTAGTGCGCTAGTGATAAACTTCATGAAATTTTGCGTTCTAGAGGAATTATGACGGTATTATTTGTTTCCGAAGTCGACTTAAGAGTAACTGTAATGGAGGTGAACATTATATTCACAGTTCATTTCCCACCAACATTTTCATGTTATCAATCATAAGTATCTGAATAAAAAAAGGTTAAGCGTTGAAAATGCTGATATTTTCGCACGAAAATTCGTAGCGATGTCTTTTTCTTGGAAGCTTCGTGCTAAAAAAACGATTTGCCCTTTTGAATCAATGGATTAATCACCGGCCGATTCCCCAATGGGTTTTATGTATTCCTTATGAATCCTACTAATATTATAAATGCAGAATTTTGGATGTATAGATGGATGGATGTTTGTTGTCACGCTCAGTCAGAACCGATTTGGCTGCAATTTGGCACAGAGATAGGTAATACATAGGCTACTTTTATCTCGGAAAATAAGACTTCCCGGTGGAATTAAAACAAACCTTACCACGCGAATTCGCGGACATCAACTGTATTATAAACGTGAAAGTCTGCAAGGACGGATGGATGTTTGCTACTCCTTCACACCATAATGAATGAAATGATTTGACCGAAATTCGGAATGGAGATAGCTCATGCCCGGAAAATTATAGAGTTCCCGCGGGAATTTAAAAATCTCACTATATCGCTCAACATATTGCGCTACATATATTGAATGGTATTTGTTGTCTACTGAATACTTGGCTTTATTCTCGAGACAGATTCTTCTTCGAAAAAAGTCAGAAATGTAGCGGAAGTGCTCGCGGAAAACACGTCAGCAAAAAGTTTTGAAACAAATACACATGGCTGCGGCCAAATCGAATTTCGCATCAAACATATCTTTGCCTTGAGAAATTGCTTATCCAACTTTGTCCGCTTTATTTAAAAACAATATCAAAGTTACAAGCAAAACCAAACAAAACTTGCAACTTGCATTTTATTTCATAGACGTTTTAACCGCGACTGTATCTTTTTTTTTTTTTTTATATAAATAGCGGGCAAACGAGCAGGCGGGTCACCTGCAGGGCGAGCATGGGCGGGAGAAGTTTTATCCCCGGAAAAAGGATAAAATGTTTATCCCCTTATCCACCCGTCGAGCATGGGTTCAGCGGTGGAAGAATATTGACAGTGGATAAAATGGGAGAAAATTTATCCCCGGAATTATTGCCATTATAAGAAAATCATGGAAGTAGGAGGTACAAATACCACAATACTTCAAAATTTATGTCAATTCGATCTCAAAAAGTCATTATTTTTATCTATACTCGTGATTTTGACAGTTAATAGGTGATTTGTAGGTGGTTTTTGTCTGTGGTTTTTGTTTTCGTTTGACCCTTTCAAAAATCAAAAAAGGAAAAGTTTATCCCTTTCACTTGTCCCCATGCTCTATCCGGGGGAATTTGCTCCACTTTTAATGTCAAATAGGGATAAACTTCTCCTTTCCCCTGTCGCCATGCTGTAGCATAGGGAAAAGATAGGTTTATCCCCTGTCAGTGGATAAAATCGGGGGATAAAGCTTTTATATCCTGCCCATGCTCCCAGTGCTGATATTAAATGATTACCGCCGCCCATGAACACTTGTAGTACCAGAGGCACGACCAATGCGTTGCCGGCTTTTCAGGAATTTATTGGTCCGCCCCTTGAATAACCTCATATTGTAAATCAGTGGGAACACTGTCGAAGGGAGATGATTGCACAATTTGGTAGTCTTTGCGTGGCATATTCAATTTTAAGAATCCCAAACGAACCCTTGATTTTAATGAGGTTGAATCCTCATTAAAATCAAGGGTCATTAAAATCCACCTTATCCTTACTAATCCTTACTTCTCTTTTACTTCCTTAGTAATATTATAAATGCAAAAGTGTGATTGTTCGTTGGTTTATTGGTTTACTTTGTTGGTTTGCCCTTCAATCACGCTGCGAGAGAGCTACGGATCAACGTGATTTTCTTATGGTCATAGTTAAGGAACTGGAGAGTGACACAGGCTACTTTTTATCCTGGAAAATCAAAGAGTTCCTGAAGGAATTTAAAACTCGGCCATAAAATAAGTAACTAAGAACCTTCTTTCAAATTAAATAATAAAATCAAGCAGATACCTATGTGCCACATTAGTTGAACTGAGGCGTGAAACAGCATCAAGCAGACAGACTTTCGGATTTATTATGGTACTATATAGTATTAATTGCCATTCTGAACTTGAATACTTACAGAGAAAACAAGCGGCGTCTCTAATGCAAATATTATTAAGATTACTTGGAGTTTCTCAGTCTAAGACTTACAACATTAAAGCGAACAAATAATTTTGGAGGATTGAGTGAAACGACCCATACAATCTTCACCAGACTCAACTTTGTAACTTGATCTTTGAACTAGCAGAATATCCGGGGATGCCGTTTATTTTATTTATTACTAGCTGATACCCGCGACTTCGTCCGCGTAGATTTAGTTTTTTATACTTCAAGCAGGCGCGTGGCCATTTATAACGGCAGCGGTCGCGCGTAACCTAAAAGACCTATTGGAGATTTTAGGGATTTAAAATGACAAATCATTAAATTATCATTTATGTTTTATAATCAAAACATTCATCTTTTAGTCAGGAAAGTATTTAGATGCAGAAAAATATTTCAATCCAAGTAATTGCCTTTAAAATGATATTTAAAAGAAATATATATTTCTTTGAGTTGGGTCTCAATTTTAGGACATAAATCTTACTCATTTATTAAAATAAAATCAAATAAATATCTTTGAACACTTACAAAACAAATTAATATCGTATGTATTATCATTAGAAAACAAACAATATAATAAAAACTAAAAAAAATTTTTTTTTATATTTTTAGCGAGCAAAAGAACAGGCGGGTCACCTGATGTTAAGTGATTACCGTTGCCCATGAATATTCTGCAAATAATTTTTGGATTATAAAACAATTTGCAAGATAAATCCCTATAATTAGAGATCAAAAATCTGGTATATATTAACGTTTAGTTTTCTTCCTCATCAGTCTCTTTTTCACTCTCTGTGTCTTCTTCAATTAGTTGTGCAATTATCTCGGATTCACTGACGAATCTACGAGTCATTTTTTACAAAAACTATCTACAAAACACAAATTTAGTTTAATACATAAGATAAAATATTTTCGCTAATAGAGTCGCGCGTAACCTTTACGACGACGGGCGCGTGTAGTCTTTTCGACGCCTACGCCACGATTAAAACAAAAGCTATTTTTTAAATATGGGACGAGCGGGGAATGAAGGTATGTAGTTGTTTTTGTTTGTAATGAACTTAGAAGAGGGTACTTGAGACGAGAAATATTTGACACGAATATGTTTGAAATTATAAACAAAAATGTAACAAGTGCGGTCGATTCGACGCCGCGCGACCGCTTGAAGGTTAAATCCTGCGGGAACTCTTTGATTTTTCGGGATAAAAAGTAGCCTATGTCACTCTCCGGCCCGTAAATTACCCCTATGCAAAAAATCACAGCAAGCCGTTGCTCTGTTGCTGCGTGATTGAAGGACAAACCAACAAACCAACAAACCAACAAACCAACAAACACACTTTCGCATTTATAATATTATAGTAGGGATCACCTTTTTGCTCTATTTTCACGATCTCTGTATACAAATAGCGAGTGATTCAAAGCTAATTCATATTCGAATAAAGTGCTATTGTTGTAGTTATTTTCTAGGTGAAAAAGAGTCAAGTCTCGTCAATAATGGGCATCCAGTTTTTATGATAAAAAAAAATAGTGTTTATTTACGGGTGTACGGTTGTATCTGAATGAAGCGACTCATGGGACTTTGTAAAAGTTTATTCGAATAAAAAAATATTCTATTCTATTCATATAAAATTAATCGAATTTCACTTGGAAGTTCATTTCATCATCACAGTCCTATTTCAACAAAAAAGTCCTTCGAATGTTTCCTAGTCTTTTGGACTAATACTTCTAAAAACAAAATATTATTTACTATCTTTTGTCCGCCACATCCCCGCGGCTTATTATAACTCCCACGGTAATACTTTGCTTTTCCGGGATAAAAAGTATTCCACTAAATGTTACTCAAAAACTATGGCCATGCAACGTCACGTCAATCCGTTGCTTCGTTGCTGTGTGATTGAAGAACAAACACATTTTCGGATTTATAATATTAGTAAGAATGTTCCTTTAGATCTATGCCACATGGCGCATTGCGGCTTCGTAACGTAATGATTTTGACAGATTGTACCTATGCCGCAATGCTAGTGCATCGGTAGTCACGGTTTTTTATGATAAGTGACATTTGGCAGTGCCATAATATAGGGCGCCGCAAAGGCATCGCAAAAGAAACGCAGTGACACCACATAGTGCGTGTGGCACCGCTCTTACTCATTTTGAAAAGTTCAGAAGTTCTTACTGTTAAGTCGAAAGCTCGTAATAATCATAAGATTTTATGACTTCAAACTGAAAAAGCACAAAGGGGTAGAAAAAGACGAAGTCGTAAAAGCCATAATTCTTTTCAATATGGTAAAGGTGATAAGATAACGAAATTTTAGTAAAAATGTTTGGACCCGCTTTTAAAGGCAAAAGCTAGGCGACGGTACTCAAACATACATAAATTATTGTGAATGGAACATTCAAGGGCCAGATAAGGTTGCCTCGGGCCACAAACTTGACGCAAAACTTACTAAAGAACGAGCACTTTCGTGGGATATGTCAGATTATCTGAAATAGGTCAAACTGACTTTGTTATAGAGGTCGGAAGCACTTGTTTCGAAGAATGAATTAATTGTTTTGAGTCGCAATGAAGAATGCACACAAATTTTAATTTTTAATATATCTGAATACCTACCTATATCTAAATTAATAAAAGAAAAAGATAACTGACTGACTGATCTATCAACGCACAGCTCAAACCAATGGACGAATCGGACTGTTTGGCATACAGATAGCCAATTCTGTAAAAGCTACGATATGAGTTTTCCTGAAGAATAAAATTGTATGACAGCCATTCCAACGTACCTGGTACCATAGAGGTCAGTGTGTGGAGGGGTAAGGAATCACAGTAATTGTAGGTAAATTCTGTGGCAAATTACACTTTGCAAGAAGTATGGCACCGCCGCGCGGTATAACGGCGGAATTATTTCTATACAAATCGCAGGCCGCGGTAACACGAAGGTCCCAAGAAACATAACTTATGGAACAGCTAATCTATCCACGCGAAAATTATAAACGAATCGCATCGGAATGTATGTAGGTATTGTAAAATACAACGCCCCTTACTAATAAAGAGTATGTATAAGTCATGTGCCTATACGAAGAATACACATTTTTATTAGCACTCTTATCTTCTACCCCACGCGACGTGTCACCCTGCGTTTCCTACGCGCCGCCGCGCCGCGCGCCTCCACTGAGAATATATTTTTAATCTTACAGAAACTAGGTAGGTATATTTATTTTAAATAATTAATAAGCTAACCAATAATCATATATGAACCCTTTAACAAAACCATACAATTGTTATTATAATGTTAACAATTTACTCTATTTAAATCGTTATCTTTATTGTTCCAATGAAACATGATAATGTAAACCGCAATTTTTTTTTTTTTTTTTTAAATCTTTATTTCAGAGATTATTCGACTGGCGAATATGCCTCTCTATATAGATAAACTTACAAAATAACAAAAGAAACATAAAAACAGACTTATATAAATTATATATATCTTATACCTACTAGTAGTCAGATTGGCATTGAGAATGGAACTATGTTTGTCTATTCTCAATGCCAATTCTGGCCAAGCGAACCAATTGAGCCGCTTTTACAGAATACGGGTAGGCCAGAAGACCGTTGACTAAGCCAACGGGATTCGGTGTACTCGCATTCTCAAAAAGAATAAGACGATAACTTTCGTTCCGGGCACATTCCATGAGTAAATGTATTACATCCTCTGGCATATCACAGACACTGCAGTTGGGGGAATTAACTTTTTTCATTAGGTACGCGAATTTATTTAATGGAATATGTCCAGAACGAAGGCGCATCATGAGAATCATGCCTAGTCTGTTGAGCGAGCTATTATCAATCCACGGTAATGTAGGTAGCTGTGGCTGGATGGTTTTATACCAAATACCTTTCTCTTTAGATCTTTCGTTGAAGTATTCATTCCAAGCTTCACGGCATAGTTTCCTTATGAGAAAGATGCAGTCTGAGAAGTAAGGACGAACGGCCACATCAATTCCGTCGCTGCATGCGTCTTTCGCCAATCGGTCAACTATTTCATTACCTGTGATCCCTACATGTGATGGAATCCACTGCAGAATAATAGATTTAGATTTACATTTAAACTGCATTAGTGCCTTTAATATGTAAACCGCAATTTAGAAAATGATTATTATTTTACAGCGGTGATTTCAGGTGTATTTTTTAAATATCATAGGGGACAATTAATTATGCGTACCTGAAATCAATCAAACATAAAATTAATCGCGCTTAATGAAAACATGCAACGGAATAGGTAGATAGGTACGTGTATAATATATAGACTATTTTCGAGTCCATAAAAACAAGCTGTTTACTGAAGTGTGTAAATAAATTTAACATAAAGCTGCAATAAACGAGAACCATTCATGAGCACCTGAAACCGTAATTAAATCAACTTAATAATATTACTCTGCGGTTCAACTACACGAAGGTACATCTAGTTGTTTTATTTCCGTTCCGCGGCCCAGTAGCATTTGTTACCCGCACACTACATATTGTATGTGGTTGAATAATAGCCCACAACACACTTGGGGATGAATTTCATTATGCCTTTATGTTTGAGAGCGGGGAATTTCTTTCGACGCTCCTGTTTTTATTGCCATTCTTTTGATTCGTTTTGAATTTGAGGAGAGAACCCGCTTTGTGGCGGTGAGCCACGCGTATGAATAGAAACTTCTAAAACTAGAGCATGGTCGATTTGGCTCGTGTGCCCAAAGGACGGAAGTTTCTTCTTAAAGCGTCTTTACCCATTTTACGGTATTCAATACATCCCCACTAATATCCTTTCTAGCTTTAGCCCGACTTACTCGTACTTCGTTCGCATCGAGTTAAGCTTTTTTAAAATCCCGCAGGAAAAGTCTCCAAGTCCTAAACTATAGCTATGTTAAAAAATCACATCGATCTACTGCTCCGATGCTGCTTGATTAAAGGACAAGCCAACCACCGTCATATTTAACATAAGATTAGTGTGCATCTATCATATTAAATCAAGAAAAAAAACTTTGAAATTTATTATCGATCTTCTTTAAAATAAAATGTGCACATACTATACTTAAATACAAAAAAAAAATACGCGACGAATTGACAACTTGCTACTTTTTTTACGTCGGTAAAAAAATACGTAAAATCAGTTTAAAAGACTTCAGCATAGCTAGCATGGGCGGGAGAAATTTTATCCCCGGGGAAAGGATAAAATGTTAATCTCCCCTCGCTCAGTTTTATCCACTTGTCGAGCATGAGCAAACGGTGGAAATAATATCCACAGTGGATATTCTTATAGGAATATACTTTTCCTTTCCCCTGTCGCCATGCTTCAGCATAAGGAGAAGATAATTTTATCCCTTGTCAGGGGATAAAATCGGGGGATAAAACTTTTATCTCCTCCCCATGCTAACCCAGCAGGAGAGCCAAATAAAAATCAAGTAACGATGACTAAGTAAACAAGTCATTGTACAATAGTGTTTTATGAAACTTAAGTGAGCAACAAAGGGTCACTACAGCCTGTTATCAAGTTGAAGTGTACATCATAAATTACCTGTACACGTTACGATAGAACATGGAAACGTTCTGAATGAAACAGCATAAAACACGTAGCAAGTCACTGGGGATGAAACATTAGTCATTTAGACATGGCTTAACGTCATGTTTTTCATAAAGGTCAACGTGTATATGAACTTTGGTGTTTATTAAAAAAATATTTACCCTCCAAATACAGTAGAACACACACGGAAAACCGCCAATTTGTAATCGTACCAATCCTTACCAATAGCCTTATGTTGGTTTGTTGATTTGTCCTTCAATGACGTCACAACAAAGCAATGGATCGACGAGATTTTTTGCATGGGTATAGTTGAGGGCCGGGAGAGTAACATAGGCTACTTTTTACCCCGGAAAAGCCAGAAGATCCCGCGAGATTTTTAAAAACTAAATCCACGCGGACGAAGTCGCAGGCATCAGCTAGTACATTGTTTCAAGACTGCCTCTGGTCTAATATGATCGTAAAATTTGCCACAAACAAGTAAAACAACTAGATTGTCTTTTACGGCGTCTGCTTATTATATTTTAGTGCCTCCAAAAGCGATGTTACGATCACATCGCAATCAAGACACGAATCATCAGCGTAATAAGGGAGATAAGTAAACATTTTATTACTCGTATACGTTTATGTATTACCATTTCACACCCTACTCTACAAGGGTCTGCTTTTCGAATTTTCGGCTTTTATTATGATTATATATGATATGATACTTATATGATATGACTTGGCCGTAATAATCTCCTTGCACATTATGCTTCCTGGGTCCTCTTATTCGATTTCAAACCCATCATATTTAGCGTGGCAACTTCTTCTAATTGGGTATTTGATAATATTTTTTACTTAAAATAAATTTTTAATTAATTTATTTTTTTAAAGAATATTAGCCAAGTTGAACTTGACTTATATTCTCCTCTCCCTTCCAAATAAGCTGAAAGCTTGTGTTAGGAGTGGGTACGACAGTAGCTCAACGGATGGGGATCGAACCCGCGACCTTTCAGTTTTCAGCCCGCACCTTTAACCGTTGGGCTATTGAGGCTTTAATATTATAACACAATGTTATTTTTCTTTTATTTAATATCTTACCTAGTCTTGAAAATATAGACCTTTTAGATAATGAAAACTGCTCTTGATTTATGACCTCGAAGATACAAACGGATCTCTAATCCTTACTTCCTTACTAATATTATAAATGCAAAAGTGTTTGTTTGTCCTTCAATCACGCCACAACAAAGCAACGGATCGACGTGATTTTTTGCATGGGTATAGTTGAGGACCGAGCGAGTGATTCTTTTTATCCCGGAAAATCAAAGAGTTCCTCGCGCGGATTTTAAAAACTAAATCCACGCGAGCGAAGTCGCGGGCATTAACTAGTCAACCATAAGCTTAGGTTAAGAGCAAAAGCCAAGGAACATAGAAACCCAAACGCACAGGAAATCTTTCTCGGTTTGATACAAGTTAATAGGGTCTGTATTGCCGACACGAAAAGTTACTTCACATTTTTGCGTCAAGACCGTAACCGATAATACTCGTATACCTAACCTAATATACCTAAGTGTTCACAGTTTATGCACTTAGTTTGCTTGTTTTTTGATACCTCCACTCTATATGATAATGTTACCGGTTCGAGGTTATCGGAGAATCTCACCAACATTGATAGATTTTGAGCAGCTAAACACAATAGCGTCATAGTAAAATGAACTATAAGATGATTGTTTTAAAGTCGCGCGACAGTATAGTACGTTTATCTCACGAAGTTACGGGCGCTTTATTTGTGGTTACGTCGTGTACATGTACATTGTGTAAGTGTGCGTGCCTGTCAGGAGCCTAGGTGGGAGCGGTCAGGCGCGAGCAAGCTCTCGCTCACACTTATACAGATACGACACACCCACAACCATGAGCCACGCGTCGTTGTGAATTGCAAGAACTATACAAGCAATTTATATTTTTGCAAATATATATACACAGATTCGTGGATATGGAATACAGATCGCAGCAAAAATTATAACATATACGAGAGTCTGCTGTACGACGCATAATATATTCTTTGATCGCATATTCATTGATAGAACCGTCAGTTGTATTATGTGATCTCATCTCATACATAAAAATTGCAAGATTACGTATAAATTATGCTGATTTTTAACATGTTTCACAGAATTTCGTAATTCAGTTCTTGGTGGTGCTTCTCGGATGGAACATTCGAAATCAGATTCACTTGACTATTCAAAAACACTTTGTAAAAGTTTATTTGAAAAAAAAAAAAAACTTTTCTATTTTAAACAACCGGTCAAATGCGAGTCGAACTAGTATACGAAGGGTTCCGTGCGAAAAAAAAACGCGTTTCTAGTAGGGGAGCCCTCGTTAATTTTTAATTTATTTTTATTTTTTGTTGCTATAGCGGCAACAGAAATAATCCATTATCTGAAAATTTCAACTGTCTACCTATTACGAATCATGAGATAGAGTCCGCTGACGGACGGACGGACGGACGGACGGACGGACGGACGGACGGTGAATACTTAGTATAAGGATGCCGTTAGTTTTACAGTAGGCAAGTAAATAAGTACCACAAGTAAACACATAATTTATCAAGTTGTTTTAGCAACTTGATAAATTATGTGAATTGGTGAAACTATAAATTAAAATGAAATGTCATCATAATTAAAATGAATAAACTTGAATGCGCTGCCAGATAGCAATTTTATTTGTAAACCTAGTTGAATTAAGTACTAAAGATGCTGACATTTAACGAACAGAGCTTCAATGCAAATTCATCAAAAAAATACCGAAAGCATAAGTAAATACAGCTTCTTATATTTTTAAATTTACCGCTTGTAATATTTCAGCGTCCAGAACTTCATTTAAATAGGACCCCACTTAAGCTAGCCTTTCAGTTTCAACGGTATGCTTATATTTTTATAAATATGTTAATCCATTTCTTCTTCGCATAAATGGCTAACTTTTTTAAACAGTATCTAAGTAATATTTTACCTTTAAGGCATACTTGAATTTCCATTTAAAGTTTCCACTTTCCACATGAATGAACACATAATCCTATTATAATATGTATTATAAATGCGAAAGTTTGGATAGATGTACGGATGTTTTTTACCCATTCACGCTGCAACGACTCAACCGATTTGGCTGAAATTTTGGCACAGAGGTAGATTATAGACTGGAATTGCACATAGTCTAGTTTTTATCCCGGAAAATAAGAGAGTTCCCGCGGGAATCCAAAAAATCCTCAATCCAGGTTTAGTACCAACCTATACTATAGCACGCAAGATCTTAGGGGCGGACCTATGTGTATATGAGAGTATGAACTAAAAGATGCCGTATTGTAGGTTCCTAGCTTTGTGCCTATAGTGGATAATTTTCCTCGGTTCGGTATAACAATTCGTAATTTACATATTTTTCACATAAGTTTCATTTTATGATCTGCCGGTCACAGATAATATGTAATATGTGGTTTACGAGGAACATACCGGCGTTAAGGCAAAGTACTGCGGGTACGACGGCCGGGGAATGATCCATGAAAATTATGGTCGGTAATATTGAAGATTATAAAGTAAGCTATCGGCCTTCTTTATTAGTCTTTATTTTGTTATAACCCATCTCTATTGAAGACCCATTTCTAGGGTTCCGTACCCGAAGTGTAAGCAACGGGACCCTATTACTAAGGCTCCGCTATCCGTCCCTTCGTCTGTCAGCGAGCGGTATCTCATGATTCCCAGTAGATAGACAGTTGTCACAGTATGTGTATTTCTGTTGCCGCTATAACCAAGAAAAAATTAAAACAAATTAAAAATTACAGAGGGCTCCCCTACTAGAGACGTGTTTTCTTCGGCGTTTTTTTGGTACGGAACCCTTCCTATGCGAGTCCGACTCGTATTTGACCGGTTATATTCTGAAGACAATTAATTACCTTTAATGTGATTGTTAGACTGGGGTCTACGGAGAGACCTTTGACTAATATTTTACTTATTTTACGAGGTTACATTTCATTCCGGAAAATCAAACAGTTTCCGCGGAAATCAAAACCTTAATCCACGCGGACAAAGTCGCGGGCATCGTCTAGTACCTATACTATAAAACTTAAGTAGATTAAGGAAAAAAAAAATATTCATATTAGAATTTAGTTAAAGCGTATCGTAGTTTGTTTCCTTGCAGTGCAGTCAACAAAGGGACAACTTTATACGCGACACCGGAGCCAGCCGGCGCCTGAATCAGTGTATTAAAACAGGTTTGAATTACTCATTTCCACTCTCGTCTCTGCGAGTTACGTTTTATTCAAAAGTCCTTTGTCAGAAGTGTCACAACGTACCCGGCAAAATAAACCAAGAGGCTGGCTTCGAGTCTAATTTATGTGCGATGAATGTGCAAGCCAAGTATCTCAAGGCTATTCTGTTAAGATTTTCTTGACGAACGCCTCAGAAGACAAATCTGGCTGGAATACTTTACGAGGATACTAAAAATTTTTCACTACACTCGCGTGGCTTTATAAAATTCTGCTCACCTCGTGGCACATTTAAAAATTGGGTTCTTTATTGTGAAAAACCGGTCAAGTGCGAGTCGGACTCTCGCACCGAAGGTTCGTATAATGGAGACTTATATAAATACTTCTTTAATAAAATTATTTCGACCTTCAACTTTTTTTTTGAGATCGCATAACTAAAATAATGGCGACTATAAGCCTGGAAATACACGTCAGGTTTTTTCATCCGATTGTCTGATCCGGTAGCCTGATCAGGCTACCGGAAGGCGTTGAAGCCATTACTTTGTATGAACAGTCAATACACGTCCGATCCGGTGGCCGGATCGGACGTCCGAGTCGGAAACGGGCGCGAGGCGTTTCCGATTTTACTGTCGGTCCGATTGTCTGAAGGCGCGGTCTACATACTTCCAGTATGAGACAAAATAGACATCCGGTTACTCCTTCCGATTTTGCCAGTCAGGGTTCCCAACTTAGGGCTTTTAAAATTCTTTCTTTAAAATTTTAAATTTTAAATTAAAAAATTAAAAAATAAATTAAAAATTAAATTTAAAATTAAAATTAAATTAAAAAAATAAAATAAATTAAAAAATTTAAATTTAAATTTTTTAATTTATTTTAAAAAAATAAAAAATAATTAAAAAAAATAATTAAAAAAAAAATTAAAAAAAATTAAAAAATTGAAATAATTCATAATAATAAAATTATTATTATTATGAATTATTTTGGATGTTTTAAATAGAAATGACTCTCAGTAAGTCTTGCCAAATTGATTGGATGAATCCAAAATAGCGACGTTTTTTCTTCTTTCTCTTTCCTCTCTTTAAAATTTCTGTGGTGGTGTCGTGTGGTGCGGGTTGTTACGTTCCCTCAAATGGGGAATGGGTCTGCTTTTGCCTGCCTGTCTTAACATGCATTGGATTGTTTTGCATTTTTGAAACTTTATTGTGGAAACACTGTATACATAGCATAGCATTTTTGACGACCTCCCTGGCGCAGTGGTGAGTGCTGTGGTCTTATAATTGGGAGGTCTCGGGTTCGATTCCCGGCGGGGGCAATTTAGGAATTTATAATTTCTAAATTGTCTCTGGTCTGGTCTGGTGGGAGGCTTTGGCCGTGGCTAGTTACCACCCTACCGTCAAAGACGTGCCGCCTAGCGATTTAGCGTTCCGGCACGATGGCGTGTAGAAACCGATTAGAGGTATGGGTTGAATTTACACTGCTATACCCCTTCCAAGTTAGCTCGCTATCTTAGACTGCATCGTCACTTACCATCAGGTGAGATCGCAGTCAAAGGCTATCTTGTCAACGATTAAAAAAAAAAAATAGTTTTGTTACCTATTGTAAAAAAAAATTTTTTTTGAAAAGAGCGACCGCCGAGTTTATTGCTGGCTCTTCTCGGCAGGAACGGCATTCCGAACCAGTGGTAGATTCATTGACGATTCAAAAGTACTTGTAAAAGTTTATTTGAATAAAAAATATTTCTATTTCTATTAACTCGTCATCCATCTTCTTTTCTTCTGCTTTGCTCCAAACGCAAGCACTCGGGATGATAGCTCGGGAACGACTGAGTTCAGAAAAAGCCTGACGGAAAAATCGGATGTGTATCGAGTAAATACGATCCGGTTGCCTGATCAGACAATCGGAAACAAAATCGGACGTCTATTGCCAGGCTAAAACTACGAGTACCTATAACTGTGATCCTCTTTATATTGATTTAGTTTTGTATTATTTTATGTCATTCATAAAGATTAAAATTAAAAATAAATCTCAGTTAATATAAAAATGATCACAGTAGTTTTATGATCGCATTGATAAGAGGGGGATATAGTAGTTTATTTTAGATATTTTTCATGATAACTCGGGAACTATGCGGCTTAAGTAAATGAAAAAAGTATTTTACAATTTGTTAATGAAGCTATTTTATAACCCTATTTTGTCCACGGGAGAACCTTAAAATATTAACACCTTTTTGTGATATCTCAAACTTGACCTGTTTGATGATCTTTTTGTGATATCTCAAACTTTCTCGATTCCATGACAAGATAGCCCTTGACTGCGATCTCACCTGATGGTAAGTGACGATGCAGTCTAAGATGGTAGCGGGCTAACTTGGAAGGGGTATAGCAGTGAAAATTCAACCCATACCCCTAATCGGTTTTTACACGCCATCGTGCCGGAACGCTAAATCGCTTGGCGGCACGTCTTTGACGGTAGGGTGGTAACTAGCCACGGTCAAAGCCTCCCACCAGACCAGACCAGAGACAATTTAGAAATTATAAATTCCTAAATTGCCCCCGCCGGGAATCGAACCCGAGACCTCCTAGTTATAAGACCACAGCGCTCACCGCTGCGCCAGTGAGGTCTGTCGTAGGTACAGATAAACGATCAACAAAGTAATGCCATAAGATTCCCGATTTTAATTATGGGTTGCGGAACCCAAAGAAGCTTCTTTCTTTTAATTTCGAGGTGCCACGTTCAGGCAATATAGAAATTTTAATTAAACAATTTTCTGTACTTCAAAAGCAATTGAGCATTTATATTTGGTACAAAGCAGGCGTAGTATCTAGAACGCCACTAACTTGTTAGCGATATGTTGAAATAGTAAAGATATACAACTTTAATGTAGGTATTGAAGGTAATTTGATAAATCTAGTAGTAGGTAGTTTGACTTTGTTGACGACGTAGTCGCCGGTCTGGTGCCGCGCCGTTAGTATAAATACAGCGCTTTAGACGTTATTAATTCAGTCTCTTCCAGAGACTCATACGGCTATTGGATGCTCCCGCGTCTAGGTCGTTGTATTTGATTGACGGGTGGTGATAGCAATCACGCCCTAATCGAATATATATTACCCGTAGGTTTAGATGAGTGTAATTAATTAAATAACTACTTAGATATGTTTGATAGTTACCCTCACGTACAGATGGTGGTTCGTCTGACGTGTTGTGGTTAAATAGGTTAGATGTGAGGACAGGGGCCGTTATAAGGGGCGGTTGGAGACGGCTTTAGGTAGGGTTTAAGCGTTTTTCTTTGTAGTTTTATATCAGAAGTGGTATGCCCGCGTTCACAGTTCAATTATTATTGTCCAAATAAAGTTTTTGTCAGTTTAAAATCAGTCAAATTAAAACGTGAGAAATTTCTTATTTGGATCATTAGATAAAGTCAGGTTAGACCGAGCAGTGATAATAAAAAAAAAAAGAAAAGGGTTGATGAGGAATATTGCATCATGGACATTGACATTTTGTGTTGCACAGTTTAAGTAATGAATAAATGAATTTGAATGAAGAACGTCACATTGGATTGCGAGCGCCCGAGCTTGAGAACGAACACTTAAGTGAGCTAAATGTTCTTTAAGTGCAAGTGGTTTTCAATATGACACATCTGTCTCCTAAGTTTGGCAAGTTCCCTTAGGTGGGATGGTCATTTTGAATGAGTTCCGGGGTCGCATGATGGACAGTTTTCACCAACTTTCAACGATGACACATCTGTCTCCTAAGTTTGGCTAGTTCCCTTAGGTGGGATGGTCATGTTGATTGAATTCTGGGGTCGCATGATGAAATATTCTGATGAGTGTAGAATGATTGATGAGACTCGTGGTGTGCCCGGGGCGGTCACCATGTAGGATGGCCGTGTTAGCGATATGTTGAAATAGTAAAGATATACAACTTTAATGTAGGTATTGAAGGTAATTTGATAAATCTAGTAGTAGGTAGTTTGACTTTGTTGACGACGTAGTCGCCGGTCTGGTGCCGCGCCGTTAGTATAAATACAGCGCTTTAGACGTTATTAATTCAGTCTCTTCCAGAGACTCATACGGCTATTGGATGCTCCCGCGTCTAGGTCGTTGTATTTGATTGACGGGTGGTGATAGCAATCACGCCCTAATCGAATATATATTACCCGTAGGTTTAGATGAGTGTAATTAATTAAATAACTACTTAGATATGTTTGATAGTTACCCTCACGTACAGATGGTGGTTTGTCTGACGTGTTGTGGTTAAATAGGTTAGATGTGAGGACAGGGGCCGTTATAAGGGGCGTTTGGAGACGGCTTTAGGTAGGGTTTAAGCGTTTTTCTTTGTAGTTTTATAAACTATAACATTTCAAGACACAAATAACTGTGCAGAGAACGTAATTTAAAGTTTTAATTAGATAGTTCATTGTGTAGAAATATTATCTTAATATATTAAATTGGTATTTGATTTTTGTACCTTTATATTTACCTAGATGATTGATTGAGATTCCATCCGCGTGAGTAAAGATTTTTTAATTCCCGCGGGAACTCTTTAATTTTCCAGACTTAAAAGTAGCCTGTGTTAACCATAGGTATCAAACTTCAGCTGAATCGGTTCATTCGTTATGGCGTGAAGGAGTTAGAAACATACAAATACAAACACCCACACACATACAAACACCTAAACATATAAGAGTATATTCATTCATTCAAATACATGATGCCCGCGAATCCGTCTGCATGTCTACATAGATTTAAGATTAAAATAAAATGCCTACTAGACATGGGCAATGCCACTGGATACAAGAGGCACAAGACCGCTGACGTGTGTGGAAGTTTACAAGAGACCTATACCCAGCAATTAACGTCTATCGGCTGACGATAACCTCAAGACCCAGTACACACTACTGAATAATACGTGCACATTTGCAATGTATTCTCTACATAAATTATAGCATAGAAAAGAAGTACTAGGTACTATGCTTAATGCTTCTGTAATTAGATTCAGACGTTTTAAAAGAGTTATTATTTAAAAAAAAAAACTTTTTATACATTTTTTTATAAAAAAAAAGACGTGTGGCACTCGGGGACTGCCGCGGTAAACCTATTGCATAGCATTTTTTATCAACGCCATCTAGCGGCTCACCGTAGAGGAGTCCCGTGTCAGGTTATTTTCGTTACGGAATTTCTGGATTCGGTCTCCACGCTCAAGGCCCGCGATAGAAGCTATGCAATAGCTTAAAAAAAATCGAGTCGTTAAAAAATTTAAACCCAATTTGAACACACGCATATTCCCTATTGTAGCCGATCGTGAGAAGAACGTTGATGTAACACACTTACCTATTATGACAGCGCTATAATAATTTTAAGGTGGCTCTAAAAAAATATGGCTCCATCTTGTTTTCTTTATTCCAACACGTGATCCATACAATGTAGTAAAATTCAATTTTACTCGCTCCGTAAAACTTTATTTACATCTGTATCAATAAAAACTTTGTTTTCTTTTTTTTTTACGTTATATTTAAATTCCAGTAGAGCCATTCTCATAGGCCACTACTGACATTTTCGCAAAAGCGCTGAATAGTTAACTTTACGAGCAACCCTTTATTATCCCAACTAACTATAATGTGGGCGTCTTTAAATCAAAAGTGAATAGACATCTTCTAGACAAGCGCGCACCATCTTAGGCTGCATCTTCACTTACCATCAGGTGAGATCGCAGCCAACCGCTAGTCTATATATTAAAAAAATATATATCATTATTTAAGCCTCAATAGCCCAACGACAAAGGTGCGGAACTGAAACTGAAATCGCAGGTTCAACCCCCATCCATTGCACTATTATCATGCCCACTCCTAACACAAAGCTTTCTGCTTATTTGGAGGGAAGAGGAGAATATAAGACGTTCAAATTGCCTAATATTCTTTAAAAAAAAGTAACACAAATATGTTTTGGACAACGAAATCACTATTAAATCCAAACTTACGCGAAAGAAACAGCGCATAAGTATTTTAAGCGATATATTATTTCAAATCTAAACATTATCTATACTATTATAATAAAGAGAGAGTGCGAATTTTGTGAGTTTGTATGTATGTCCGGAGCAAACTTTGGAACCACCGCACCTATTACAATAATTCTTTTACCATTTCAAAGGTACATTATTCTAGATGGTTATAGGCTATAATTATGTTAATAAATGTATTATGGCTAGATATTATGTGCAAATTTGTTAAAGAAGTCGGAAATTTTTTTGACTCTTAAACGTTTTCAAGGCGTGCGCTGGGTCATATACTGTTATTGGTTATTGGATGAAAATGATGTATGGGTGAATTGTTCCTCTTAAAGAGTTCTAAAAAAAAGTCCGCGATAGCATATGTCTATATTCTAAGGATAACTTACAGTAACCATTTCTATCTTTCAAATTTTGATTAAAAATAATGAATTATTTTCGAAGCTTCTTTAACCGATGTGATGTCAATCTATATCTAAATAAATATGTTTATTATCGTAAATATTTAATTTAGAACATATTTGCCCTTTACACTATACAATTTAAATAAATATCTCAGGAGTTATCGGAAAATTAATATTTCCGCGCGACAAAATAATAAAATGGTGCCGGCTGGCGCGGCGGGGCACGGTGACGGTCAAGACGTGGCGGGTATCGGTGCGGGATATTCGTGTGGTTCCTGTGGTGATCTTATTGACAATCGTCTCCTATAAGAAGCTCACAAGAACAAATATTTAATTTTCAACCCGGACAAAGTCGGCGCGGGCTTCTAGTGAGTAATAAAATTAGCTTTTAGTTTCTCGAAATCTATTCTCACGACGCATAACCAAGAAAAATATAACCAAAAATGCTAGGTACATCTCATATTGTAATGACTTAACGATAGCTCAGTAAATTGAAAGAAACTACTCACGCGTTTCATAAAAAAATATTACTATGTATATGTATAACCATTACAGAGCCATCATGCGGGTTCCATTATTCAGCAAATTATCTTTGACGAGATAAACATTGGATTGCGCAAGTTGCTGCTCTATAGTTGAGATGTATGTATGATATGAGATTGTAAGTTTCACAATTTTGTAGGTTTGCCTAACATAGTTAGTTTAGTTAGACAAAAGCATAGAAGTGAAAATATATACCTAATAATATTAAAATACTAGCGGACGCCCGCGACTTCGTCCGTTTCTTCAATTCACAATCGACAGTTCCTAAATTTCCACAGTTTAGGGGGGCAGTACTCCTGCAGCATCAGGATTGAGGAGTTGGAAATCGAAGTATTTATGAGAGCATCTCGCAAAGTTTTTGTGGCGGTTAAAAAAAATTTCACGCAAATCACGGAGATATCGATACACAGAGCTACCTCTGTAAAATACAACACAAGAGAGAATATATCGTTCTGGTTAAGGGTTCATTACGGCGCGGCTCGTTGTCGATTTTAGGTATATTTGCGCCAGCACAGAATCGGTCGGCGCGCTCGCTCCTTCTCGCTCACACTATATGCAGGAACAGTGGGCATTGAACTCGTACAAAACCAGGGACTTGACAAATAATAAAACTATTATCATTTTCCGAAGTTTGGAAAAACTAGGTGAACTACCTAAACTGAAGTTTTCGAAAGTTTATTTTAACCACCTACTGAAAAACAATAAATATATAATGATAACAATAAATAAACATATCGTACCCTTATTGCAAAAACCGATTATCTGCACCAAAATTTGAGCGAAAAGTTTTTGAGTTATAAGCATTTGAAACTTTAACGACTTAAAAATTAGTTATAATGATGTCAATTTTTAAACAATAATAATTTTTATAAACAAGAAACTATTCAAGAAATGTTAAGTAGATTAATAATTGAAAAAAATTTACTATTTTTTCAACAAAAAGAAGAAAATAACCGGTAAGGAGCTCACTTAGTTAGTTTTTCCTGAATGTAGAAAAACTACCAAATTTTCAAATTTACCGTTCTGGTAGCTCTAATGGCATTTTTTATTTAATCACTTGTTTTGAATAGTAATAATCATCAAGACAAAAATCGTTTTAGTTCAACTTTAGCCAGTACAGGTGTAAAATAAATATCTTTAGTTGCTTTTGGCTGAAGGTAAAGTAGATTTCATTTAACTTTGTACGTACTAACTGCAGCGCCCTATGGGTTTACCCGAGGAGTTCCCGTTCCCGTGGGAAATGGACAAGCCTACATTATTTCTTATAATCTTAGCTATCTTTAAAAGAAAGTTTCGTTGAAATTGGTCCAGCCGTTCTAGAGATTAGCTCATTTAAATAAAAAAACTATTTCGTTTTATTATATTAGAATAACTAGCTGTGCCTTGCGGTTTCACCTACATTTGTCCCGTTCCCGTAGGAATTTAGGGAAACACTATAACTGTAAACTTTCCTCTCGAATCACTCTATCTACTGATGAAAACTGAATTAAAATCCGTTGCGTAGTTTAAAAGATCTACGCGTACATAAAGAGGGCCAGACAGCGGGAATCGATTTTGTTTTATACTATGTAAAGATAACATATACAGCGTTGCTATATGGGTGCCCCATTGTAGCTTTGAATCCAGGGTTTATCCCAAGAACACTGTGGAGTCCTCAGTTTTCAAAGGTTCATTATTTATCTTTAAATTTTTACTGACAGTTCTCGGGTTAGGTAATAAAAACTCAACACACTTTGTTTTTTTAGTATTTAAAAGTAGATTATTTGCCGTAAACCATTCAGAAACTTGAGATAATGCATTATTTACATCGTCAAAATTGTCTTTCATCCTATCGACTTTAAAATTCAAAGACGTATCATCAGCAAATAGTACAATATTGCAAGTATTTTGGACAAAATGTGGTAAATCATTTATGTAGACCAAAAACATTAATGGACCTAGAATAGAACCCTGGGATACACCCATTACTGAGGCTGATCCGGATGATTTTACATCATTGACACATACTCTTTGGACTCGTTCACTGAGATAAGACGCAATGAGACTAAGTGCAAAATCTTTAATGCCATAGTGGTTCAGTTTAAGCAAAAGTGTCTCGTGATCAACGCAGTCGAATGCCTTTGACAAATCACAGAAAATACCAACGGCACTCTGTGAGTTCTCCCATGCATCGAATATGTGTTGTAACAGCCTTGCGGCTGCATCGGTTGTTGATCGACCCTTTGTAAAACCATACTGCTCAGTGTGTAGGAGTTTATTTAAATTAAAGTGTAAAAGCAGTTGGTTGAGCATTATTTTTTCGAATATCTTGCTGAGAGTTGGCAAAATTGAAACAGGCCTGTAGTTATTCGGATCACTTTTGCTTCCCGATTTAAAAAGCGGTATTAGCTTACTACATTTCATAAGGTCTGGAAAAGATCCAGAATCTACTGATTTATTAAAAATTAAAGCAAGATATGGCGCAATAATATCAATTATGTTATGAATTATTTTAACTGATATCCCCCATAGATCTGCTGTTTTCTTATTTTGTAAAGATTTAAATGTTTTGACTATGTCATATGGGGTAACGTGTTCAAACCTAAATAACTTATTGCAGTCAGAGACATTGCTCCTTAGAAGACGATAGACTTCTGCTGGCGAGGAATTCAGAGAACTGGTTGTAGTAATTGGAATATTTCTGAAAAAGTTCTCAAATGTATTTACAATTTATCGGAGTTAATTACATGATTATCACTTTTAAGCTCCAATTATTATTATTATGTACCTTATGTTTACTCATTTTATCGCCGATGATGTCCCAAGCTGTTTTAATTTTATTATCAGAATTGACAATTTTTTGTTTTATGTGAAGTGACTTTGCTTGTATGCACACATTTTCAAACAATTTAGAATAGTTTCTTACATATTCAATAAACGCGGGAGAATAATTATATTTTTTTCTGCATACAAGTCAAACAGCTTATTTCTACTTTTATAAGTAGATGCCGGCAGTTGGCCAGTCACTAAACTTAAGATCTTTAGACAGTCTTTTCTCTATCACCTTAAAGATAGAGTTATATTGTGAGCTTTACAAATCAAAAAACTTTTGATTTGTGAAGATGTTCAAAAACCCTCATAGCCCAGTTATACAGTAAAAGTGAACTTAAGTTCTTTTACCTGCAATAATTTTAACAAAATATTGAGTTCATTATTCTGCAAAAAGCAACTAATGTTGTTTAGTTCGTTTTACTTTTTAGATACATCAGCAATTTCTAGTATATTAATAAAAGCTGAAACCTGTTAACGCAGGTTAACATGTATTAACAGAATAATATTGACATAATGATAAATCAAGCAACTACATCTGAAAAGTATTATAAAACAATACATTGTTTTTGTGGTATAGATTTATAAATCTAAATTATTTAAATGAGTTTAGTTCTTTTTTTAAGAAGGTAATTAAATCATACCTGTAGGTAGTTGCTTTTAACTCTAGCTATCTCCGTAAAAAAGCGTCGTAGCAGATAATGGGTTTGACCTACAGCTTCGCCGTGAGTTGAGGAGTCGATTGATATATTTAACCTAATTTTGGTACAAAAATGCAGATAATCGGTTTTTGCAATAAGGGTACGATATAATGTTTTTAATAATAAAAATTTAAACTAAATCCTAAATATCCTACTAATATTATAAATGCGAAAGTGTGTTTGTTTGTTGGTTTGTCCTTCAATCACGCCACAACAAAGCAACGAACGGATCGACGTGATTTTTTACATGGGTATAGTTGAGGACCGGGAGAGTTACATAGGCTCCTTTTTATACTATAGTAATGAAACAAGTATACTAGCTAGTAAAGCTGTGATAGCCATGTTTAGGACTGCAGTCTTAGGAGACTACCTAGGGGTATTCGGGAGGTCGCGGGTTCGATCCCGGTCACGCATCTCTGACTTTTTAGAAATTTATCTTTGTGTCTGTAATATAGGTAGGTACCTACCAAAGGTTAATGCAAAAATGACTCTTCTGAATTCATTGTAATAGATACAGTGGATATTTTAAGATTCTGATTAGACTTAGATCCTGCAACATCGGAGTATTATTGTGACAATGTTATGATAATGATAAGCATAAAATAAATCGCGGACGAAATCACGGGAATTTATAAAACACAAAAGTTAGTCTGAGTCGGTAGGTAGGTACGACGATACAAGTTTATTTGTTCAAATGGTGGGCATTTTATCTGTTTTTACTCATGTCCAGGTATGCTCGGTAAATGAAACAAGCACCTAATAAATTAAAACTAAGATTTGTAGATACACTTTTAAAATTAAATGACATACTTATACAAATAATAATTTAAAGTATTTATTGTAGGTACCTACTGATTCTTAATTATACTTCGCATATTTCCCGAAGATGATTATTGTTTACAAGCAGATGGTTAGAGCATCGAAAAAATGCAACAACATTACATAAATTATTTCTTGTTCGTTGATACTTGACAAATTAATCGACAGAAATAATTAAGAATCAAACGAACTTACCTTGTGAAGTTTGATATCTAATTATACGAGTGTCTTGACCGAAGATGATTATTGTTTACAAGCAGCAGATCGCGAGATTATGCTGTCCTTATCACACATTTAGAGCTATTTAATATATATAAAATATATAATTTTATTATTATTTTTAAATTTTATTATGATAAAAAAGTTTCTTATTTACTTCCACTGAGTATTACTAACCTCCCACCAAACACACCATCCGGCCGCTTGAAATCCCGCTTAGTGTCATTCGTTAGAGCCGTATTTTTTCGATAGGTCGAGGGATTTTGAAAAAATTAGGGTGGGTGGGTTTGTAATCATCTTCGGTCAAGACACTCGTATAATTAGATATCAAACTTCACAAGGTAAGTTCGTTTGATTCTTAATTATACTTCGCATCTTTCCCGAAGATGATTATTGTTTACAAGCAGATGTTTAGAGCATCGAAAAAATGCAACAACATTACATAAATTATTTCTTGTTCGTTGATACTTGACAAATTAATCGACAGAAATAATTTACATACCAAACTATAAGTCATTAAATAACATCTACATTATTCTTGTATTAAGGTAGAAATTAGTTATTTGTTGAATAATAATTTTACTTTGAAATTAAGTATCGAAGAATTCAGTTTTACCTGATTTTTAGAAGTTTTATTGTACTACTGTAATAGTACTTTAAAATATATTAAATGAGGATTCAGACTAACTTGCTGCTTTTAGAAACACCTGCCTTGCGGTCAGTTAACTTCGACGCATGTCACGTGTTAGGGGCACCGTTTAATGTTATACGTAATTAATGCCACATATCCAGAATTGATTTAACACAATGAGATAAAATTGGAGATTTTTTTTTTAACTGACAAAAGACAACCTTCCTACTGATGCAAGGAATAGGTTTTATCTCAAAATGTTTTAAGGGAGAACTGGATACACTTTAAAATTTTCTTTAATAAGTATATGGCAAAACAATGAACGGTTAAAAACTATTTGGTTTTGAGCCTTTCTAAAATCTTATATAAATAATTTATATTATTTTAATACGAATATTTTCCGATTCAAAAGGAAATGTTTTGAATATTTATAAGGCTAAGGATGCTTGCATTCTTTTTTAAGAGTTAATGTGTTTAAAGACAAGTCTTTTAGAGAGATTAATTCATTAGGGAAATTATTCTGTAGATACTTTAATAGATACTAGATTAGGAAATCAAGACACCTTTAAAGACCTTTATACCGTAGTATTATGACCAGAGATTTCGCTTATTTGGCCAGATAAAAAGATAGCGCGAACTGATAACTGTTTTCCTGAAATAAAAATATAATGGTTCTAATGAACCACAATAATTTAAACCTTTGTTCTTGCATAAAACAACCATGACTTAATCGTACTAGGAATGAAACCATTACTATGTCTAGCGATGCATTAGAGACATCGCGCCTCAGTAGTGACTGTCTAATAATTTCCCTGCCACTAGGGTTAGATTAACATGGAAAGGACGATGCTCTTTGAAAGAGCAGATAAGTAGGATTTTAATATAGGTTAGGTGGTTTCGAAACCCGCAGGTTGATCTGTACCGGGCACAAGGCTAAATGTGCCAATATAGCAGTACGACAAAGCCCTCTGCCTTGACACATTTAATGTGGCGTAGCAATTAGATTTATCTGTAAAAAAAAACATAAAAATTTAAGTTGAATGCATCAATAATTTCAGACTAAGCTTAATTTCCATGCAGCGTATCTCTGACATTCATAATTTTGATTATTGGTAAATAAATCCAAATCAGGTGTATCAAAAAATTCCTGTATCTGACGAAACGCGTAATCTATTCAGTGTTTATATTAACCGTTTGACGAGATTCAAAATCTGAGATTAGGTTCGTATTGGACTGACGCAATAAAAGTATAAATTGGATTCTTCACACCATTGCCATATGTTACGTGCGATTGTGTTGGTATTTTTTTTTTTTTTAACACTTGGCTGCGATGATGGTAAGTGAAGATGCAGCCTAAGATAGAACGCGCCTGCCCAGAACCTTTTCACTCTTGATTTGAAGGTACCCAAATTTATTTGAAAGATTTTTTTTTTTATTCGATGACAAGGTAGCCCTTGACTGCGATCTCACCTGATGGTAAGTGACGATGCAGTCTAAGATGGTAGCGGGCTAACTTGGAAGGGGTATAGCAGTGTAAATTCATTCAAGATGCGAGAATATAGCGCCCATTTTATTGATATAGGCAATAGCTGTCTATTCCTCATAAGATATTGCGATTACTTAGTCATGATGCATGACTGAGACTTTAAAGGCTACAAGCAAGGTGAGACGAGAAGAAGGCGATATATGTATTTTGTGAATTATTCTACTAGGGAAAAGTCTTAAAATGAGGAACCTGCAGAATCAATATAATCCTTCCAGTCCTTCCGCCATACGAAATCATCTGTTAAACGTTCGGAAAGAGTCATATATATTATATATTATTTGTTATAATTGTCAAAATATTTTATTTATTTTTATTTTTATTTTTCATGTACATATAAATATTTACAAAAGAAGATATATTAGAAGAAGTATACATAGGAAAAGCTTATCTCTAAAAAAGAAATTTCTTCCAGCTTCCCTTGAAAGTGAGTAAGGTGAAATTATAGAGTGGTAAAGGTCAAAAATGTACATCAGACATATACTATAATAGCTTTCTATATAATATAAATAAATAATAAACTACATAAACACGAAGATACATAAATACATATGAATACATAAATACACATAATACATAAATAATATAATACATACCTACATAAATATACATAACTAAGTAACACATAACGAGAGATAGTGCTGCTTCACTTTAAATTTGAATGTGTGTATTGACCGACTGTCTCTAATATGTTCAGGAAGTAAGTTCCATAGCCGAGTAGCTTCGGACGAAAAAGAATATTTATAGAAAATGGTGTTACAAGGGGCATAATCAAGAGCTTTTCTAGTAACGCACGCCCGCAAAGGTCTTGCAGACGGGAGCGATACCTTAAAACGTTCTCGTAAGTAATCAGGGGAAGAACTGTTATGAAGGATATTATAGAGGACAGTAACAATATGCAAGTTCCGGCGAAAACGAATTGGGAGCCACTTTAATTGATGACGAAAATTGGAAACGTGATCGAATTTGCGCAGGCCGTATATAAAACGAATGCACAAATTCTGAAGTCGTTCGAGTTTGTCAAGTAGCTCTTCAGTGGCATCTAGGTAGCAGACGTCAGCGTAATCAAGGATAGGAAGTAATAGGGATTGTGCCAACATAATTTTAGTACGAAGCGGAAGGAAATTCTGCAGCCTCCTCAAAGAATGAATAGAGTAGTGCAATCTTTTACTGACTTGGTTGAAATAGTTGAGTGCCAAAAAATTCTCCTTTTCTAAACAACCCATCCATAGTCACTGGGCTGTCTAGCGTCAGCAAACCAACATAACTAGCTAGTTTTCTGATGGTAGGTACATTTTTCAGTATTGGATAGTTCAAGGGTACGCATTCTTACGTTACGTTGTACTTATCCATTTTTTCTTTTTAAATTTAAAACCCACAAATAAATATCTTTTCTGTGGGCCGTTTGACTTTTTTTATTTTCTTAATTAGTTAAAAAACCTTATTTGTATACATTATGAATCTTTGAATAAAATAATACTGGTAAAATTATTGTTTTTACATTATGCGTAAAAAATTTCCAATACACAAGAAATCGTCAAAAAAGAATTATTGATAAGTGACCTAACGAACTTGAAGACGGAGGAAAGGTTTCAATAACTTTATCTTTTGTAATATACAAAAGAGATAGTAAAGTACAACCGAAAAACAATCAAACTTTAAATTCATACAGTTAATAATAAAGCTAGTGTTGTTAACGACCAAAACCGTATTTCGATCTATGATCCAAAAAGCTGCAATTTATTAAGAAATTGCGTTTTTCAAAGTGCTATATCAAAAACTACAGCAGTAAAGAGAATGCCAATTAGATGGATTGATAGAGAATTTTTTAAGTAAGATAGCATAAAAAACAAAAAAATCGTATTTGGTCAAATGTTGGTTAACGGCGTTATAGCTTGAGGAGGGTAGAATACAGTCGATTGCTTCATGTAAATCGAAGATTCTATCACTTGTAGCCACTGGTAGTAAAAAATATGCATTTTTTGTCTAAAGTGGCCATGAAGCAAATTTTATAGATCAACATTAATGCCGTATCAATTTTCAAGTGAATGGCATAGATTATTAAAATCTTTTAAATTTCATAAACCAAGGGTTTAGGGACTGTAAAGATTTGTGTGATGAATTTACCCAGAAGGCAAATCAAAATATAACCTGAATATAACAATTCCGTAATGCATTCACTGATTTTGAGAGAATACGATCTATTTTAGATTTATTAATTGTTTGATGTTCTAGAACTATGGGTATGAGTTGAATTTACACTGCTATTCCCCTTCCAAGTTAGCCCGCTACCATCTTAGATTGCATCGTCACTTACCATCAGGTGAGATCGCAGTCAAGGGCTATCTTGTCATCGTATAAAATAAAAAAAAAAAACTATGAAATGGAATTTTTTAACCTTTTAATTTTTATAGGTTATAAGGGTAAAATTTTTATAATCCAAAATGATTTTATCATTCCCAGTCATGATGAAAATACTGCAGTCTGCCAGCGATAGGTCAAAACATTTTTCTGTTTTTTGTACCTGTGACAAAGGACCTTTGGAGTTTGCGCGTAGGGTCGAACGCTAAAGTGTCCCGTCCCACTCGCATGGCGCGGACTCAGACGCTTGTGGTACCCGCCATAGAGGATGCTGATACTAGTGCAAGTATAATCGCGTCTCGACGCGGAGCCCCCCGTGCGTTTAGAGTTTCCGGGTTGCAAATCGAAACACTCGGTTGAGAGCGCAGCTGATTTGGTTTATCGCTGTTAAATCTCAATTCTGAGAAGTAGAAATGGCCTTATAGCATTTTAATTATTATTTTATACATCTTGTTTTTGTTTGCTTACAGCAATCGCCCTCCAACGCTTAGTATTTTAATAACTTCTTGGCCAATTACAGATAGACATAGAACTCGAAATCTGATTCTGTTTCTCCAGCATAACCTCGCGATCTGCTGCTTGTAAACAATAATCATCTTCGGGAAAGATGCGAAGTATAATATAAAGCGAGCACGTGCAAGTTACCCAGTTCAAATAAATACGTTTAATGAAACCGATACACGATGCTCGCCCGACTATGCTATGGTCTATGGTCTTATAATTGGGAGGTCTCGGGTTCGATTCCCGGCGGGGGCAATTTAGGAATTTATAATTTCTAAATCGTCTCTGGTCTGGTCTGGTGGGAGCCTTTGACCGTGGCTAGTTACCATCCTACCGTCAAAGACGTGCCGCCAAGCGTTTTAGCGTTCCGGCGTGTAGAAACCGATTAGGGGTATGGGTTGAATTTACACTGCTATAATACCCCATCCAAGTTAACCCGCTACCATCTTAGATTGCATCGTCACTTACCATCAGGTGAGACGGCAGTCAAGGGCTATCTTGTCATCGAATAAAAAAATTCATGTATGCATTCTTATACGTTCCAAATTAAAATCAGTTGTACTGAATTTGTGACTTTAACATTTTACAAATTAGGTTCATTTTACTTTGACACTAATGTCATCAAATTCTTATACAATCAATCGAATTAAAACTAGGTAGAAACTATTAGGTATTCTGTGTTTAAACTAAGACCAGGCAGATCAGGGTAGGTAGTAGGTAGACCATGACAGTTCGTAAAGAAATTGGTGCCTCTGGTAGCTCTGGTAGGTACTACAAGTGTTCATGGGCGGCGGTAATCACTTTACATCAGGTGACCCGCCAGCTCGTTTGCCCGCTATTCATATAAAAAAAATCTAAGTAGGTAGGTACGATCTTTATCAGTGATATACACCTATTGGTTATATCCTCTCTGTATACACCAGGTAGGTACTTAGGTAGGTAGGTAGGTAGGTAGGTAGGTAGGTGGGTAGGTACGGTACGGTAATAAATCCGTCGGTCCTGCGCCTGATCTCTTTCAAGTCACATTACCATCAAATAAAAGTATAAAATTGATGGTATAGAGTGAACACATTTGAGCAAATTATACTTGTAATACTTACCTAATAATGTCCTTCCGACCGAATCCAATCATGGTGGCTTCCTTAGAGGCTAGCCTTCTGCGCGAGAGATAATAGGTATAGTGTACAAGTGTGTGCGCAAACACAGATGTACTCTCTATTCCCTCACTCTCATAGCCCGATGGGACGGAAATCTGACACGACCGGAGAGAGATCAGGCGCAGGACCGACGGCTTTACATGTTCTTCGAGGCATGGCGGTGGATCACCGCCAACTTTCAAACTGCGGGCTAATAGCTAGGTACCTACCGACTGCACATTTCTTGACAGAAAAATCCAATAAGTAGGTACATTTTGTGACCCGACCCGAGAATCGAACCTCGGACCTCGTCTACATCACAACGTCACACATCACAGGTGCTACGCTATGCGCTAGAAATGTATAGGTAGGTATTACATATTATATTATTATGTAAGTATAATAATAATACATAAAAACCTAAGAAAAAAACAAAGTCAACATTTTATAAAAATACAAACCTTCCTCCTCGATTTTGATAACCCTACCTCGGTACGCACTGTACGGATTCCACTATCGACATACAAATTCGCGCGTAAAATAAATTGGAAAAAAAAATTGCGCCGAGAAGCGTCCTTCCTCCTTGAAAGCCCGAATGGGAATGAAATTGGAGGGCTGGCGCTGTCTATTATAACGCTCCCCATACTAATTTGTAGAAGAGTTTTATGATTATATTTTTCATTAAATAATGAAAAGATGTAAGTCTAAAATAAAAATTGCTGAATATACTTTGATTCCTTTACTTTTGAAAAAGAAATTATTTTTCTGGTTTATATCAGTAGAACATTTCACGCTCTTAGGAATTCCACAAGTAGTTTTTCTAGTAAAAGTGAGTTCTTAGTGATATTTGAAATTTTTTTTCTCAATAAGTATTATACTTGTATCATATATAAAGTTGTTGAATAAACTTCAACTATCGAAATAGCTACACAATTTTTTTTTTCTTGAAAATATATCTGTTTACTGGGTTAAACTATGGTAAGCAGAGAGCGTGTTTGGCGTAATGCCCCGTTAAAGTACCTAGGTAAAAGGCTTTTTGTAATTAGTTCTGTACTTTTTCTATTCCCTTTTACTGTTGTATAAGTTTTCTCTTACAACCATTTTCCTGTCTTATCATCAACTTAATTCTTCTTGACTTTTCACTTATACTTTTTTGCCTTTTCTCTTCTTTTACAGTTTCTTTGACTTCAAAAGTAGAAGGTACTTGTAGTGTGCCTTTGTTAAAGCAAATTTTTGACGAAAGGGTTCTTACTACAGTAACAAAACAAAACAACTCAGGTAAACAAAATAGCTATTATGACGCCGGCATCCGATAAGAAAGCATTTTCAAATGAAAAGTCAACCCCTAAGGATTCCGGGTTTGAAAAATCGAACATAGCGTAAGCGAAGCCGCGAGAAAAAGTTAGTTTTAACATAAATCACGGTGTTACATAATGTTTTAGTGACAATAATGGACGCGTTAACGGTGACGAGGGTGACTCATGAGTTAACTATAAGGAAAATCGTCATCCGATACGCAATCGGATTATGGAATTGTCTGATCCGATCGAGTTTTTGTTCGGTTCTGTAGGCCTGCGGTGACTCATTAGGAGGGTTCGGTTTTTTATACTCTGCCTTATTGAGATCAATTAAATAGCGAAACCAACGTGAAACCGATTTTAATATTCATAACAGGTTATAGCTCGACTCTAATGATGGTCTGACTAATTAATGCGGGAAAATATCCTACTAATATTATAAAGGTTAAGTTTGTGTGTGCGCGTATGCGTGTGTGTGAACGCGTATGCGTGTGTGTGTGCGCGTGTGCGTGTGCGCTTGCTTGTGTGCGTGCGCGTGCGTGTGTGCTCGTGTGTGTGTGTTTGTTACTCTTTCACGTCACAAAAAACGAAGCGATTTGGCTGAAATTTACAATGGAGATAGCTCATATCCAGGATTAACAAATAGGCGAAATATTAAAGACTTTCTGAGGGATTTTAAAACTGAATCCACGCGGGCAAAGTCGCGGGCATCGGCTAGTTAAAAAATAATCCTCTTACGTGCGAACACACCATCGCACACAATAAATTCAGTCGGCACTTTAATCTTCATTTTCATTACCCAGGTATTTAATGCTGTGGAATTATAATACGTTCTTGCTCTCAATCCACGGTGAAGAATGTCGTGACTTATGTCACTGGACACTCGCCCAAGTAGGGTTGGCACGTGATAAATTAGAGCAAGTCATAAAATCATTTCGACATATCCGCTAAAACTCGCTCCTTTTTTAGCCAAATGGAAAATATATAAAACTAGATGATGCCCGCGACAACGCTTGCGTGGATTGAGGTTCTTCTATTCCCGCGGGAAATCTTTAATTTTCTGGGATAAAATATAGCCTATGTGTTAATCTATCATCTCCATTCCAACCGAATCCGTCGAGCAGTTTTTGTGTGAAAGAGTAACAAACATACACACATAGTGTGATTGATATTTTTTTATATGTGGCACGAATCTCTTTTCAGCAGTGATCGAGACTCTGCAGATTGGCTAAAACTGGAGTCATTGCCAATGAGTCTCCTATAGTCAGAGGATCTACAGCATCTAGAACCGCAAGTTGGCACTTAGCGGAGTTGATAGTTTGCTTTGGTACGAATATTAGTATCTTCTCTTGAAATCTTAAGTATTTTTCTACCTGGCTAGTGGCAACCCTAGAGGTGGCCAACTCGTCGAGACCCAGAGGTTGCCGGGCAGGCGGAGTGCATTGACCCCGACTGACCGTCGCCCGCGCATCTCATTCGCGCTGCGCTATTAAAACCACGTTACTTAACATGTTGCTCATATCACTCATGATTCTACATGTGGGTCAAGTTCCAGCATCTTGCCCATTAAATACTAGCTTCTACCCGCAACTTCATCCATGTGGGTTTTAAAATGCCTCAGCAAATCCTTTGTTTTTCGGGATACAAGTAACCAATGTCAATCTCCAAGTTTCTTAACAATCCTCACTATCCTTACTAATATTATAAATGCGAAAGTGTGTTGTTTGTTGGTTTGTCCTTCAATCACGCCGCAACAAAGCAACGGATCGACGTGATTTTTGCGTACCTATAGTTGGGGACCGAGAGAATGACGTAGGCTACTTTTTACCCCGGGAAATTAAAGAGTTCCCGCGGGATTTTAAAAACTAAGTCCACGCGAGCGAAGCCGCGGACATCAACTAGTACCAATATAAAAAATCATATCGATGCATTGCCCCGTTGCTGGGTGATTGAAAGACAAACCCAACAAACATTTTCGCATTTATAATATTAAGTAGGGATAATATTTTCTGAGAATCCCAACGTTCTCAAGCACTCACAGTAAGTAGATAAGCATGTAAGTCATAATAAAAGCGCGATCACACAAGCCTTTCTAATGAGTCACAATACCGAAGTTTATACGATTTCCCCGAAAGCGGAAGTGGGATTTATTCGGAGGCAGTGAGCGTTATTGAATCACGAATCAATTCGGCGTACTGAATGTTCCCTACGTAGCTACTCATTACGGATACAAATTGCGCAACGTTGCGAAAACAGATTTTCATTTCATATTATATTCAGTTAGTTACCTATACATTTGTGTCTCAACATCTTAGAGACATGGTTTTATCGAATTTTCCAGAGTCGAGGCTTGAAAAAATTTTATTTTCTTATAGCTTACACTTGTATTTTCCTAATACAGTTAGTTAGTTCAGACAAGGGACGAAGAACAGAAGAATGTTCCATAGGATAGCTCCTATATATTTTAGAGTCAGTTAGTGTTTAGAGTCAGAGTTAGAGAGTAGGTTAACTAGTCAAGGTATAAAAAAATAACATTGTATTATAATATTAGCCTCAATAGCCCAACGGTTGAAGGTGTGAACTGAAAACTGTAAGGTCGCAAGTTTGAATCCCACCCGTTGCACTATTGTCGTAGCCACTCCTAACACAAGCTTTCCGCTTATTTGGAGGGGACAGGAGAATATTAGTCAACTTCAGGTTGGCTAATATTCTTTAAAAAAAAAAAAAATGAAAACATTTGTTTTAAGTAAATGAAAAAAAAAAATATCAAATACCCAATTCAAAGTGGAAAATATTTTACACAAAAATGAACACAATGAAACCTACGTACTAGAAATCGATGACTTAATGAAAGTGCATTTCACGACATACACTTGCGATTAAAATCATCCAATCGTAGAACGACATTAAACAACAATAAATAAATAGCTACCTAATAAAAGTGAGACATAATACATAATCATCAAAGAGTCATATGCGTCATCCAACTAAGTTACAAGGTAACTTATAGTTACAAGGTAACTTAGTTGGATGACGCAGAGCGTCATTATTTTAGCAATATCAGACTTTCAACTTTTATCAAAAGTTTCCTCTAAATAACTTCAGGCAATAAAGAATATCCGTCCATTACGTAATAAAAACCCTACTCGGTAAAAATCTTGGGAAACAGAAGGCCCAAGGCGAAATGTTCAAAGCGATGTAACTTCTGTTTGCGATACGCCGCAAGAAACATTTTTAAACTGAACTTTGACTACTTTACAACTGTTCTTAAATAAATAACGAGGAAACTGCAACAGCGATCAGTGTTCCCAAAGTTATGAACTTTTACAAATACACTTAACTTGTTCCGTGTCGGTTACGCTCCGCAGAGTTTGATTTTTATATCTTTTGGCCATTAACCGTTTTCTTTTATAAATAAAGCGTCTTCCTTTTGATGTTACGCTTTATAGATTGAATAAAAGTTGCTTCTTGAATTCGGTGTTCGGTGATTTTTTTTTTATCTTTTAATTGTGCAATGATTTGTTTTCTTTGTTTTCTTTTGTTGATAGCGTCTTCCTATTCACATAATCGTTAATAGATCTACTCTTATCTGTTTAAGATGTGGCTCCCTGACTTGAATTTTGGCTCAATCGTCGGACATTGAACAAAACGTGCATTTTGTGACCAATATCTAAAACTTTAACAAGTTTTTCTTAGTTTCGCAACTTTGCTTGCGCAATATTGCGAATATGTTCCCCGAAAACAATTTGGTGAAAGTTTCCTGTTTCGGACAAATTACAAACATGTAGTTTCTAAATTGGCTGAGTCCAAGTTGTAAGTTCAAATACTTCTCTTATGGTAGGTTGAAAACTAACTGTGACCATAGCCCTCAACAATAACAATTCCAGAGAAATTAATTTAGAAAATTTCCTAGACTCTATTAGAACTCAACTTATTTATTATTTAGAAAAGATGATTTATTAGCCAAGCTGAACATGACTAATACTCTTCTTTACCCTCCAAATACACGGTAAGCTTGTGTTAGGAGTGGGTACGACAATAGCGCAACAGATGGAGATCGAATCTGCGTCCTTTCAATTTTTCAATCCGCATCTTTTAACGATTGAGCTATTTAGGATTTCACGGTTAAACGAAGAGTTTTGCTCAATTTTCAGACCTTCATTAACTTAATGGTATTCAAACTGATAAACAGATTTTTCTTTAGAGATATATTTCTTTACAAAACATAGTTCGTATTTTTGAATAGCGTAATTCAAAAGTGTCTCGACTTTTAAATAAAACCTTTTACCCAAACAAAGCTGGATGCTGTTGCTAGTTGGATAAGACAATAGCAAAGTCGTGCAATACTATACACGAAACTGGTTTCTTAATATAGTCTTTCAAGAAATTCATTTTATGAGCTGCAGCTGATAAGACCCACTTTCTTATGCCCTTTCATAATGCCACTTGAGATATCTAGTTGTATTCATTAGTGTTATATGCAAGCGAAAGAAACCCTAAAAGCGAAGTTACTTAAGATATGGTTTTACTTGGTCAGAGTTTCCTAGGTATCTAAGTTTAGTTTTTTAAAAGTTTTCAGCCTCGGCCGCAGCTTGGCAGTTATTCTGCCAACGAAATAGATATTTAGGGTTCTCATAACGCTTAGTTTAGAAGATTGCTTAAAAAGAAATACTGGCGTTAATACAATTAAGTGGTCTTGCGCGTCATCGGTGGCGAGTTGGCGACCTTAAGGACCTTACCTGCACTGGGAGCATGGGCAGGATATAAAAGCTTTATCCCCCGATTTTATCCACTGACAGGGGATAAACCTATCTTTTCCCTATGCTAGAGCATGGCGACAGGGGAAAGGAGAAGTTTATCCCTATTTGACATTACAAGTGGAGCAACTTCTTCCCCCGGATAGAGCATGGGGACAAGTGAAAGGGATAAACTTTTTCTTTTTTGACTTTTGAAAGGGTCAAACGAAAACAAAAACCACAGACAAAAACCACCTACGAATCACCTATTAACTGTCAAAATCACGAGTATAGATAAAAATAATGACTTTTTGAGATCGAATTGACATAAATTTTGAAGTACATATTGTGGTATTTGTACCTCCTACTTCCATGATTTTCTTATAATGGCAATAATTGCGGGGATAAATTTTCTTCCATTTTATCCACTGTCAATATTCTTCCACCGCTGAGCCCATGCTCGACGGGTGGATAAGGGGATAAACATTTTATCCTTTTCCCGGGGATAAAACTTCTCCCGCCCATGCTCGCCCTGCTGGTAGAGATAAAATGTGAGAAGGATAGGTTATTTACTGTCGTGCACTAACAGAGAAAAGTAATACAAGTTAGCTGCTTGATGAAATTGTCCTAAATCATATTTTCAATATGAAAATCATTGTCCAGTTTTAAAGTTACAGTTTGCCCAAAAACCCATGAACTCGCCCTTAAGTCTCCCGTAGTAACATGACTCTAGATCCAGAAGTATTTCCTATGTAATGTAATCACGTCACTTCAATATTATTATTGTGGACAAAATAGTTTTTTTTTTTTTTTCTCTTTTAAAGAGCTGAGTCACTGGAGTGACTATGTTGCTCTCAAGTTTATTCTATAGATTTATCGTATTATGTGCTTACCCTTACAGAAAGTGACTTATAAATATCATAATATCCTCACCGGCCTCAAACGGTGACCTATGCAATACGGCTCCGATTTCACTGAGCTTGATCTTTGTTATTTTCGGTACGTAAGTTAAGTAAGTAATTTAATTAACTTAAGTCTTAAGCAAGAAGAGAAACAAGGAACAAAGTTTCCAATTTTCTGTAGAGAAACAGCTGTTTGTCTATCTTGTGTGCTTCAGCAGTTAAGAATTCTCGTTAATTTTAATGCTTAAAAGAAACTTACATAGATCTAAGATACTGCAACGTTAAGATGGGAGATATTACCTGAAATAAAGAAAAAACAATATGTTAAATAAACGATTTACAAAAAGATTAGAAAGTACTTAAGTACATTTTTCAATTCAATACTGATCGCAAAATCAACAAGTGACGTCAATAAAATCCAAATAACAGTTGTTGTCTTATCACAAAACCGATTAATCAAAGAAATTGAAACTATAAGCCGTAAGGTATTTTAAACTATATTAGAGTACCCATTAGAGCTGTATTATTCAAATCCAAAATCACTAAGAAAATTAACATTGGCTGTTCCTGTACAAATGACAGCCTAAATTATTGATCAATTTGAAGCGCCACTTTTGACATACGAGTGTCTCTGGAACTAATGATATTGCAAATGGCGCACTGACCTCTATAATTCTATGGAATCGTACAACAAGAACAATAAAATATTACATATTAGTTCCAGAAACACTCGTATCTGCTCAGTGCTTACAGCGCCAAAATAGCGTTAATCAAATCCATAATAGCGTGAATCAAGTAGGTCCAAAAAATAAATCACAGCAGCAAGTTAATCATAGATTAAATATAGAGTTGTCGAGATTATGAAGAGAACTCTACAAGTTTAAATAAGTAACGCCTTATTTGACGAAATCTACCGCTTCTCAAAAGAATCCGTGCAAACAATGCATGCTTAGCTTATTCTCAGACGTTTGTTGGAACTGTTTGACTTACCAAGGAAAAAACTCCTCTCATACATTATTACTATACGACAAGCGGAAATGCTTAACCATAGCAGTAATAAAACGCAATTCCTGCTCTTACGAAAGGCATGAGAGTAAACAGAAGTCGTGTAGTACCAAGTCGAGCACCACAGTTTAGGGACGTATCTACAGTACGGAATTAGTTTTTTTTTTTTTTGTAATAATCTGAGTCATACATATCACAGGCAAATATGAACTTAAATTTTTTTCCGAACATGATGTGATGAAGCTGAGGTAGCTAAATCTACTAACCTCTATGATGCTGGTACGCTAAAGTGTGACAGTTTCTTGTGGCAAATCGTAACGGAAATCTCAACTCAATTGATCACAAACTACGTTCTGTTGCGTGATTTTTATTGCACACTAACTGGCGATGTTTAAGTTGTTTAATTTTATAAGACAGCGTAATAGTATCACACAGATTAGTTGCTAGATCCCAATAATTGTACCTATACTATACATACAACAACAACAAGGCTCGTCCACTAGAACAAGATATGCGTACGCATCGATTCTCTCGGTCAAAGTTTTTGACCTCGTCTCACCGAATTGTTCATTGAATGTTTATACTTTTCAATGTTTTCTATTTGTTGCGATCAAACATTTCTATGTTGATCGCAATTTCTACAACCTGAAATGACAGAACGCTACTTTATTACATAATTGCTTTATGTTGCTAGATAGAGCTTGTCAGATGTAGACAATGATCTTGTAAATGCTCATTTCAGAACTGTATAATAGCTAAGCTATGCATATGCCTTACACCATGCCACATCATAATGCAGTCACGTCGCATGCCATAATAGGCCCTATTGTCTAGACGTAAGCATCAAAATGGTGTGTCAGTTTCGACAGGTAGTTAACTCGAACTGATGGTAATTCGATTATGAGTTTAGTTGTGCCCCCAATAACGTTAACGGGATCGTGTTAGGCTGTTGAATGAGGGTGTTATACATAAATCACTTGTATACCAAGGGCTTTACTTTAAACACTGTTTTCAGTGGTCGACTACACTTCTATCTATTGTGTAAAGGAATTAAATGATGATCATGAATTCGTCTCTATGAATTTAGGCTTTTTCGAAATCCCGTGGAACACTTTCATTTCCTAGATAGTTTACTAAGTGCGTATTTAGGGTGCAAGATATTTTTTCTTAAGAAACGGGTTGAAGTTGAAAATATTTACATGACAAATGACTAGCTTCAAAAAGTTGCAAAATATTTATTTTCATTCATTGAAAAATAAACTGATCGAGAAAACGGTAAATAAAGGTTGTACCTACAGAATCTGTTGAGAAAAGTTGCTTAATCAACCTGCTATTTATCAAAAGGTTACATTGACACAAAAACCGATGATGATCGACTTCTCATACCAACATCCTATAATAATAAAACATTTATTTAGCCAGCCAGTAGATATTTAATTTGTCAAGTGTGTATGTATGGTAACAGCTTACCAAATAACGGACACGCGACATGTTCCAGTGAAATGTTGAACACGACAGCGATCCATGTAGTAGGGTTCAATACAAGCGTTCAGCCGATAAACTGATCTTTAGGTGGACGTTGCCTCAACAAAATACCCGAAACGAATTGTTCTGAAACCAGCATTATTCTAACAAACGAATACAGTAAATTATTATTTAACTTAGAAGCTATTTTACTGCGAAAATATTCAGTGATTTTTCTCAGGACACTAGCAGTATTCTCATTTCTTAGGACTTCAATACTCAAGTATACATGAAAGTATTCCTAGTCCGGCTTTAACAGGATTTAAATTTTAAACCTACGACCACTCGTAAATAAGCCTAACTCCAAAGAAACGTCGATGAACCGGAACAATTGGTTATGTTGAATCATTGACAAGAGCAAATGACTCAGCCTTCAGGCACTGACTCAACTATTAACTCTATCTCGCTTCATCCTCACACCTGAAGCTAGAGTTAAACAAGGAAAGAAGCACAAAGAGTTAAGACCAATAAATGCACGGATAAAATGTTTCTCCGAAGTAGGTCGGTCAGATTAATCTCATTCTAAAGGTATATGCACACAACGTATTTTATCCCGCCAACGCGATGGCATGCTCACGCAACAAGGAATAGTAGTAACTTGCAGTTGTTAATCATTGCACACGTCTATTAGTTGAATCTTGCGGTTAATATGAAATCAGTGACGTATCTATATGTGAGTCAGTAAAACACTCAAAGGTAAAACAGTATGACGCTTTTGCGTGGACGAGACTCTGCCACTATGATGCGCCTCGTGGCGCCTCTTTACGAAGCGTGGTATTTCGTGCTTCTTCAAGCATCTGCGCGCCTCGTCGCGTCTCGCTGTGAGCTGACCCTTACGGGAGCTTGAAATAGGTGTACCTATTTAAATTTCCTTTGATCTAAAGGTCGGTTTCTATATTTATGTAGATATAAAAAGATACTTCAGCCTCCATGGATATTAAATCAAAAACATTTATTGAGAAGGAAATCATAATAACATTTCCGTTTACACAATTTTTCGGGCGTACTCGGAGATTAAAAGGAACAATAATTTTCATGATTCGATAAAAAATATAATATACTTGGCTCTACCGTTTTTGCTGGGAATTTCAAGACCATTTCAGAGAGGATAACTTAATGAAGAGAGAGATAACTTACGGAATATTCAACTGCGGTTAGCGGTGGTACGGAGATATCGCTAAATGAACCGATTAGAAGTTTGGGTTTGATGGACAGGCATATTCCTTCCAGCTTTATCTTTATCGCCTTGACTTACGATCTGCACCCGTAGCAAAATAAATGCGATAACACATGGATAACACTATTGTCTTGGCTTTTGTATAAAAAAAATCCGGAGAAAGACCATAGATGTGACGCACTGATTGAACTTAGGCTGCTGGTTATACCGCAGCCAAGCTCTACCGTATCATCGAATACGGAAAACATAAACAACTTATGACAATATATCACTTCGGAGTTACGAAAAACATCTTGTTACACGCGATGAGAAATATCTCATCGCGTGTAACAAGATGTTTTCATCAAGTTCAGTAGTAAGTAGGTATAGCATTAGAAAAGTTAACAATTTTTTGCCATCCGCTTCGTAAATGAAGGTTAAACAAGAAAATATATAGTAGATAGATACTGATAAAATAATGCCCAATAAAAAAGCGATCAATATGTTACCCAGAACGATAAAACCCATTTTACACATACGTCGTCCTCGTCCCATATCTTTTAAACAAGCCAAAAATTGTTGGACCTTTAGACCTAATAGATTTCGGACAGCCGAAATTGTCGTGAACGTTCCAATACCATTATCACACATTACAAGGGTCCAACCGGATTATTTTTCCCAAGATGACGGGCACGTGATGCCAGAAAAGTGTCCTGACGAGATAATCTTATAATTTATGTAGTAGGAAAAAATATTGTACGCCCACATCGTAATGTAAGGAGGTTGCATTGGTTTTTAACCGATGACCAAGTCAAGCAAACTTATAACTTTTGCCAAGAAGCCAGGAAAATTTTTGTCTGATGGTTCTGGCCGTGGTCTAAGTTAGCCCGCTACCATCTTAGGCTGAAATCTATAGACCGCAGTCTCACTCAGCTCAGACTCAAGGTAGAGTTAAAACGAGACAAATTTATGTCAAAGCATATTTGTGTCTCGTTTTAACCTCTATCTTGAGTCTGAGCTGAGTCAGACCCATGCTCTATAGATCTCAGCGTTAGACTGCTGAAGGGCTATGTTGTCAGCGAATAAAGAAATCGTGAAAGAAACGTGAACGTTATTTCAATTTGATGGCCAAATGAACATGTATTTAAAAGTATTTTCCTTTTCAAGTCGACAGTCATTTGGTAAAAAGCTGATTCTTTGTTTCAGTGAGCACTTAGGACAATTTCCATAGTAATTATTGTAAAGAGAGAGAGAAGCATCAAATTATTAAGGGATTTAAAATAAACGAACCGTGTTTATTCAGTTCGCTTTTCTTCATTAAAAATTCTAATAGAACCTTAGACAAAAAATATTGAGAATTGATTAAGAAATAATTTCGGTGCCGATGAGTTAGAAACAAAATTATCTTCAAGTTCGAATTCATAACTTTTAGCTTTATTAAAGCGCCTCAGGTGTCAGGCCTTCCCAGATAAACAACTTCAATTTATTTCAGTCCCAAAATTATGCAGGATTATAATTAATTGATAGATTATTATTATTAAATAGGTCGTGGAGGCATACTGTCTTTCCGATTTCATAAGTTTTGATGACTGTGGTGTCACCTAAAATAAAATATATAAGTTGTCTCTGGTCTGATCTGGTAGTGGGCTTTGACCGTGGCTAGTTACCATTCTACCGTCAAAGACGTGCCGCCAAGCGATTTAGCGTTCCGGCACGATGGCGTGTAGAAACCGATTAGAGGTATGGGTTGAATTTACACTGCCATACCCCTTCCAAGTTAGCCCGCTACCATCTTAGATTGCATCGTCACTTACCATCAGGTGAGATCGTTGTCAAGGACTATCTTGTCATTGTATAAAAAAAATGGATGTCGGAGGAAATTTGGAAATTTATTATTTCTGAAATGTCTCTGATCTGGTAGCAGGCTTTGGTAGTGGCAAGCTAATTACTCTACTTTCAAAGACGTGCCGCTAAGTGATTTTCCGTTCCGCTACGACGGAATACAAAACCTTTTTTTTGTGATCGAAGACAAAACCCAATTAGGGGTATACATTTTATTTACACTTACCAAAGCCTTTAAAAAAGTTGGCTCGCTACCATCTTAAACTGCATTGTCACTTTTACCATTAGGTGAGATAACAGCCAAAAGCTTTCTTGTAATCTAATTAAAAATGAATCCCATTATCAGTATGCTTACGATACTATTAATTAAGAACACTGATCACAAATAGATAATTAACTCTTATCAAACAATCAAAATATATCGAGAGAATACTTCTGACGACCCGCTGGCGTATTGTTGGCATGGCACAAAAAATATTGGGAGCAAAAACTCTCGCCTTTTATAGTCAGCCAATTGCCAAAGTATGTTTGAAAATTCATAGCCGATATAAATTTTATTGCACCGGAGTCAATTGATCGAAGCTCTAGTACTATTTTATAGTTTGTCGAGGTTTTTCACAGCTATTTTGGTGGAATATTATTTTTAAATTTTATTTGGTCACGTTTCGTATGCTCCGAGAATAATTCGCCCACTAATGGAACTTCAGTTTAGTCTAGAAAGTTGGTACACGTTGTTGCTTGTAAAAATATCCAACACTTTCAAGTTTCAACGGATAAATTGATTACGTTAAGACCTAGACTTTTGCTGAGGAGATGTAAGAACTTTTTATGCTACGTGGTAAGTACGTTTGCTAGCACTTTAAGTGGTCCCACTTTAATTTCTTTCACCTAAATAAGGTATACTTTAAGAAAAATTAAACTGACTTGATTATATTATATACCGAAATAAAGAATAGCTGAAAAGGGACAACTGTCCATATCTTGAAAAGTACCTACTGAACCGATTTTGATGAAGTCTTTATAGTGTTTCCTAAGTAAAAGGAAATGTAAGTAAATAAAAGAAGAATGATTACAATCCGATTCCTCCAAGAAATGTGTGGACAAACATACATACATACATAATACGTATTTTTGTATAGGTACTTGGAAGCCTTAATAGGTTATTATGTGAATATTTTGAAGTTCAAATAATATTACATACATACGTACTTATCGAATTGATAACCTTTTTTTGAATTGGGTTAATAAGGACACATCACACTAAAACTTTTTGGAAGTATTTTTTTAAACCTATTTATAGCGTTATGGCAGTGCGACCCAAAACCAAGGGACCGACGACGTCTGACGTCACATCATCCCAGCAGCCACGACCATTCTATAAAGAGTGACCGATTGAAAAGAATCTGAAGCTAAAAGCATTTAACCAATAATTTTCTATTGTGACTGACTGATAAGTAGAATATAGTAGAAGCTTACTAACCTACTTTGACTTAAAGATAAAACACGGATATTTTTTTTTTTTTTTTGAAATAATATTCTTGGAGACGTGGTAAAAGTTTAATAAACTTTATTCTCAAAACCTAATTCCACGCGGACGTTGTCGTGGACAGCAGCCAGAATTCTAAAAGTTTGGAAAATAGATTTTTTTTTAAATTACCCTACCCGTTCAAGATTGGAAATCTAACCTTGCAGCAAATATATTGTCGTTTAGCATACAAAAATATGACAATATTAATTTCAGCATTTCACAACAGACTTTCAATAAAAAGAACACAGCCGCTCTACCAATGTACATCTCAAACCAACTTGAGTACCCACTGGAAATCGATAAAAACAATTTATATGAAGATTTGCTCTTAAGTACGGCAGACTTACAAACAGCAGTTGCCTCGCGAGCGGCGATGAAGGAAATTTAGAACAAACAAACAGAAACAATGAGAGTTGTTTCTTATTTCACACAAAAACAAAGTTTCCCCTCGACCTTTTATAATAAGGCGCCTTGTTGAGTTAATTGTATAATTACTCATCTGACAAGTGAGGAGGTGAAGACGCTACTCTGTATTAATGAAACGAACGAAATTAAGTCCCGGAACCTTGGGGTCTACTCTCTTTCTTTTAAACGAAACTTCGGATACGAACGAAATATAAACGTAGTTTCGTTACCTCCTCTACTCTATTTTGTTTTCGGACTGGCAGACGAAGTACGGATCCATAGACAATTTTCGTGAACGATTGAAATGAATGATTTCGTGTGAGTCTAATAACTGACTAATTTGAAGAGTACTATTTGATGCCAACAATGCGTAGTAACCTATGACAATTAAAAATATCCGTATTATGCACACGTAATATGGCGTACCTACCTAGTCAAATCATAACATGTCAATCATCAAGTAACCTAACAACTTACGATTTTTTGTTTGGAATTCCTTAAAAACTTTTCTGGAGTTTGTTTCTCAAGTATGGTGTTGATAAATTATGTTTTCAAGTGTTCTTTACACTTCGGAATCTCAATACACATTCCGTCAGAAAGTTACAAGGCGTACAAGTCGTACAAGTTTGGATTTAAAACTGTAAGTAAATATCGTAACTTATTATTCATAATTAAATATATAAACTAACTTATTTGTTTATACACTAAAAATATTACCTCTTCTTAATATTCTTTTATGCATCTTTTCAGTTTAAAATGGCTCCACATACGGGTTCCGCTACTTCTGACCAAATCGACACTCTTCTCAACTTTTTGGACGAGCATAGGGATCTAGCCCGCGGGAGGTTGAGGAGTGTGGAAGGAAATGTGCAGGCAAAGAGGCTTGGGAAAGAATTGTGTAATACACTCAACTCCATGTGTGGTTGCACAAAAACCATTCAGCAGTGGCAAAAGGTACCAAGTGTTTTATTAGGTAATAACATAATAGTATAATGACATAAAAATCTCATGATTTTATGATTTGCAGATAAGACAGATTAAACTTTAGTATTGAATAATTTTGGTGAATTTTCAAACATGCAAGTTTCCTCACAATGTTTTCCTTCACTGTTAAGCAAGTGATATTTAGTTTAAAACACACAAAACTCTGAAAATTCAGAGGTGCATTGCCCTCAGAATTTTAACCTGTGACTTCCTGATAAAAGGCAGAGACCTGAAACCACTGTTTTATATAGTACAAGAAAAAAACTATTATTACTCTAGTATAGTTACTTTGACACAGGAAAATGTGTCCATTTACATTACATTTATGTCTGGTGGCAGGCTTTGGCTGTAGTTAGTTACCACCCTACCGTCAAAGACGTTCTGATAGGCAAATTAAGCGTTCCGGTACAATGGTGTATAAAAACAGATTAGAGGTATTGGTTGAATTTACACTGGCACACCTTAGACTACATTGTCACTTACCATCAGCTGAGATTGCAGTCAATTCTTGTCATTGAATTTAAAAAAACATTATTAACTGAACCCATTCAGTCTTTTCTAAGGCATTTTTGTTAAGTACCTATTTAAATTGAAATGTTCTTTTACAGCCTCACACACACACCCCAGAAGGAGACATTCTACTGCTGGCACTGGTGACAGAAGCAGATTGTTCCAATATGAAGAGGGGCATGTAGAGAGAGAAACTGTCAGGAACACCAAGCTCGCAGGCATTAGGGCTGCCCTGTTAGAGCTGTGTGGCCTTATTAGGGAATATTTAGATAATTCCTACTTAAGATTATTTTGTTATATTAGATTAATTTGTATTATTGTTGCCTTTCTTTTTAATATTTTGTTTCTTAGTAGAGTTAAGTAAAATAAAACATTATTATAAGTTAAAAATAAATTTTATTCTTATATTAAAGTCAAAAAGATAAAAACAAAGCTTTTATTTGCATTCCTTACAAACTATAATACTTACTTGAATAAAAAAATTGACAAATTGACATCTCTCACTAACTCATAACTTAAAGCACTACATACTATTTACTATCTATTCCTTAGTACTATTTTTAACATTAGAATTAACCAAACAATATTTATTTTATAATCCTTACTTATTATTATTATCAATACATTTTATATTACTTTATTAGTTACTAGGTTACTACATTCTATTCCTTAGTGCTATTTTTTACATTAGACTTACCCAAACATTATTTATTTTATAATCCTAACTTATTATTATCTATATAGGAAAAGAATAGATATGATGAAATAGGTAGGATAAAGAACTCTTAATCCTACCTATTTCTTTCTAACAGTTGCACTAATACAGTTTTCGCCCTTCTACCGGCTTGTAGGGCTTGAGCTGAAGAAGCAGCTGATTGAGCGGGAACCTGCCTGCTTCTTTCAGCTTGGAGATCCTCTTCTGTCAACTCGGGGACATCAATACCACCTCTTATACATAGATTATGTAGTATGTAAGGATCTGAAAATGTTGAAGATTGTGAACAGTGAAATGCTTATTTTTATTAAATAGAATGAAAAAAAAATGTGCAATACCTTAACTGTGGGCTCAATTCCATGACGTCTTGCCTTTGGAGGTAATAAAGGCCTTATTTCCTGGCACAACTCTTCGAATAATTGCCGACTGAGTCTAATTTCCTACAAAATCCAAACTTTGCTTATATTGAGTTGATTGCGCAGGCGGCGCCGTCTCCTTCTACGCTCTAAACGCGCTTTACGCACAGCAGCCTCTATTAAAAGCATTCTTGTAGCCATTTGAAACAAATTTCTGATAAAATTCTCACTAACGAACGACAAACGAAAATCAAAAGTTAACACTTTTGGTTTCGTCAATTTGAGGTTAAAATTCCGAACAATCATCTGTCAAATTCAAATTTTCGTTCGCAACATTTATGAATTAGAGTAGGTTTAGAAAATTTAAACGTCAAACGTTTTCGTTCGGACGAAGTTGCGGAACGAAAACGAACCGTGGTAGGAAATACGCGAAACTTCGATCGATATTTCGTTTTTCGTTGAATTAGAGTAGACCCCCTTATCATATTGCGCGGTAAGGTTGATAACAAAAATGTGCTAATTTATACTCCTTAAGTGTTTTCGAGTCGACTCGAAAATAGTGTGGAGTTGATTAAAAGACGCGGTTAAGCTTTGGACAGTTTCGCGTTTTAATCTTATAAGATTAAAGCATTTCTCAGTTAATAGTTTCCTCGGTATAGATGAGATTATTAAGCGTTACTTATTTAATAACGATGATACGGAAGTTATTCATAACTACGTAGGTTCCCGTTTGAATGATAAAGTAGGTAAAAAGGATAAACCTATAAAAAGTTTAAAAACAGTCATCTGACAACGAAAAATTGGATTTAACATTTTTCATACAAAATCAATAGCTTACATCACCCGGACCATAATAACGGACCGATTGTCACCTTGTTCACCTAAATCGACGCAGCACTTCAGACGGTACGGTGGAATACATAAACACAAATACACGTGCATAGATAGGTACATAGGCTGCTAAAATCATAACTCTTCTTTATGGCGTTGCCGTAGTCGCATAAAAACTCACGAAATAACGTGAAGTCAACGGGCAGCTACAAAAAGAAAAACGATATACCTAGCACTCAACAAAAATAAAACCAATTACAATTCGGAACGCACTCAAAAGCTGTAAAGAGAAATTTATGAACTGCCATAAATAATTTAGATTTGTGCGAGCCGTAACGAATATCAACTTTGTTTCGTACCGACCCCTGACCTCGGTTTAAGAGTTTAGTACCCGGCAAGATGGAAAAGTATAAAAAATACCGATGGCAAAAAAGTGAGAGCTCTCAACCCCTCGTAAAGATAATAGCTACAGTAGACTCGTATGAGGAAAAAGTACCGCCCTAAAATTGTGGAACTACGCCTATGGACCCTACGGTGTCACCAATACAGAACAATAACGCACGCAGCAAACACTTTTTGCTACAGACAAGGGTATTATGGACATGGGATTTAATTTGAGACTTTGTTTATAGCTATCTTTGGTCAATTAATATTAAATGAAACTATTTGTTATAGCGATGGAATTAGTTGCAATTTTGGTATAGGTACAATAATCTCGTCAAGGAGATTCAAAGGTAATAGAACATTGAAGCTTTTGACGCAGGTTAACAATGACGTAGCAACTGGCAACAACAGGTGCCACAAAGTTTTCGAAAAAATTAAATTGATTTAACCAGTTAATCGCCGCCCAGTAGTTAGGCCCGGGGCTCCCCCAGAAGAGAAGAACTTTCGGCAGGCCAAGTGCAAATTATCAGCATGCTATGCATCTTTGAGAACACAATGGAGAACTCTACATCATGCAGGTTTAAGTAAGAGAAATCTATATAATTGGTAAAACTTAGTAAAAGGTGTCTTAACTCGTACGTATTTTGTATTGGTTAAGTTGATACATACAAAAAAGCATGGATCAAACTTTATATCTTCTTTATATGTTTAATTATAAAATTAATTACTTTTTAACGCAGATGGTGAAGAGATTTAGGAAATGATGTAAAGGAGCATTAGTGGAAAAGAAGCCAGACGCGCGAAAAATTATTTAGGTCAGGTGTTCTTAATTATTTTTTTATTTACGTAAAAGCCCAGCAACATTGGTAAGTCAGATATTGATTTAAAAGCACTTTTATAATGAACGCTTCCACTAGTATGAATATTTTTAGCACACGAGCTAATGATTTATTTTTGTTTGCCACTGTCTACTACTAGTTAATGAAGAAAGCGAAGGCTTCCCTTTTTACTCCTCATAACTTTGTAATAAATTTATCTAATATCGACATTAACTTATTGCAGTTTACTCATTTTAGACTTCAAATTGATCAACGTTTCATTGTTAAGCTCAAGCTAGAACTAGGATTTTCTTTTTCTTTTCTTTCCACTTCAATATTCCCTGTGGCTGGCTCATTCCTTTAAACGCTTTCATTTTAATTCATCTTTATCTTTTACTCGGTTGCAACACCAACACCAGCACACACCAACAACAAGCTTTGACAGTATTTTTAATTTATATTTTATTTACAGCTTTCTAGTTACGAAATAAAATCTTTTCCTAATCCTTCGAAATCCTTTCGTAATTCTTTTAAATACGTTATATTTTTTGGATACAATTAATCAGATTTTTTGTGGAAACACGACTTTAACTTCTTTTCCCATTTCATATAAATCGTGTGCAACTTTAATTGCCGCTTTTTTATTTAGTCATTCTAATTATAATTCATTCGTTCGTTCAATTTAACCCATCGCCAGTACGGACTGGTAGACGCCTTTGAGCACGTTATGAAGAACTCTCACACATGCAGGTTTCCTCACGATATTTTCCTTCAAGTCATATTTAACTGCTTAAAGCAAATAACTCCAAAAAGTCAGATGTGTACCTGGGATCGAAACCTCAAGCGCCGGAAAAGACAGCCGAAATTTTATCGGTTTCTATGGAAAATATATTGTGACAATTAGCTGTAGTTGGATATAAAAGTAGGTATTTCTTACTGTACACTGTGGCAGATATGTATCGCCAAGCGTGTTCTTGATTCACGTGGAAGGAATGCAGTCAAGAGATGTAGTGGGTACCGCTACATGGCCCTATAACTATACAATTAAAAGTAATAAGAAATAATAACTTTATAATTCGCATTAAAGCTTGGAGTTTACTGTTATGATATTTCATACATTTGGATACTTATCGATGTTATTCATACGAAATATAAATAAATGCGAAAGAAACTGTTTGTCTGTAACCTTTTCAAGCCTAAACTGCTGAACTGATTTCGACAAAACTTGACATGGAAAAGCTAACACGAAGACGAAGTCGAGCATTTTACAAGCTCAGTTTTTACTGACCACTTTTGGATATTTGTATCTATATGTGACTGTGTAGATCGGGAAAGAATATTGGAACTATTATAACGCAGTAACACCCACATTTGATGTATTGTACTAACCATAAGCCACTGTACACTAAGAAACTTACGTTGCGTTACATGAAATTGGAACACATATGCAAAGTTTATAGAAAAATATGTAGGAGACGGCTTTAACTGCTGTTTTATAGCTGAAAGTTCGACTACTAGTGTTACGACTTTTTCCTGTAACTTTTATCGCTGACTTCTGCGAAGCAAGTATAAAATACAAAGAGTAGCACTTTAATAATAATAAGTAAATTCGTGCTATCTTGTATTCAGAAATATGCACCATGTAAAGAAAGCCCTTGAAAATATTGAAGGGTAAGGATACGTTTGTGCATCTAATATAGAATTACTTATAACATTATTATTAGTAGAAAAAATCATCCTTTTGTTTCTATACAACTCAATTGATATAATGCACTTACATGTGACAACTGACAACACTATTATTAACCGATGCGACGCAGCGTTTGATCAGGTATTGTTAATTAATCCTGCAATTAAACAAAGGTGTGACTAGTCCATCGACACATTTCACTGTCGCACACACTTCTCATTACTGACAGAAAAGCAAAGCGCACGGCTCGTTAAGAAACCAGCACTTCAAACGAAAAACAAGTGCCGATCCGTTCATTAAAGCAAATATAATATTATTCTGCCATGTCAAAAAGGCTGAATGAAATTATCCCAAGTAAAATGAGAAATTATTTAACGAGACCTTCGTTACGAGTAACGAAATAAAGTTCATATGACAAGGTGAGGTCTGGATGATCACAACGCGCGACGTGCAGCGACTGCCATGCTACAGACTTCTGTATCGCGGCGGAGATATAATTTAATTGCGCATTAGGTACGCTGTGTTCATTAAATAACTGCGATACAGAACGACTTTAACCTCTTTTACCAACATCTTGTTGCCCCTGACGTCATCACGGCAAGTCGCCAAAGTTATCCAATTACAAATCTTCGAGCCCGAGTAAGTTTGAAAAGAGAGTAAAGTTCATTTCTCATAATAATGTCAGTTTAAACGTGTAAGAGATGCAACTATGCGAAAACGTTGAGAGTGGCGGAGATACTGCAGTATTTAATGCAGTAAGAAATGAACTAATATGTGTAAAGACGGTCGCAGCTTCTATTACATACTTATTTTATGATTTGAAAGATATTTTTATCGAAATTTAAAAGCAACATAGACGGAGATTAAAATAGAAGCTGTTATACTCGTTATACTGTAGATTGATGGCACAGTCTTCATAAACACTGTCGAATAAAGAAAATGTCATCGCATTCATAAGTTGTAATCGCTCCTCAATGGCGCAATGCATTAACGCGGCTGCGTTGGATATGTTGTCGCAACGCGTTGCTTGTACCAAAGCCCTTACACCATAAAAAAGGATTTTAAAAAGTTTTTATTTACTCACGGCACAGCACGATTTTATTCCTTACACGAAATCCAAGCTCAATAGCACATAGGGATTGCCGAAATTAAACCAACGTTCCTAAATAAAACACTGCACGGTTAAACCATATTTGACTACCAAAAAGTGTACCAGCATCGTTAAGTTACATATTTGAAATAGAATGTACAAAAGCCTTCTTAATTTCTTATCATAAAATTTAATGATGAGAGGTCCAAAGTACCCCTTTACGGAACAGAGCACTACTCTTCTCTAAGCCGAATTATCCGGTGACTCAAATGAAGCTTACCTTGTTTGCCTCATCGAAAACAATACGCTGCCAAGTTTTGTTGGATCGTCCACAGTTTCTTTGGCTTGTGGTTTCCAATCCCACGCTGCCGACTTGGGTCGACCACTCAACGGATCTATCTCGTTCTAGTGTCAATTTCGGCATCGGATCTGAAGACGTAAGGCTTGTTGAAGTTACAACTTTACAAGCCTATACAGGTAGTCAGGTAGGTACCTACATCATCACAAACAGTCACGTGCGGCAGTGGTCGGGAGCGCACGCGAATTTGGTGAGACCGTACTCGCCGCGCTAAACTTTTTCTCAATGTACCGTCATCGACGCGACAAAAATGCAATGTTCCGCTCTAGCGATAGAGACTAGTAATGGAAGTGTAATGAGTGTAGAAGAGTTTGAAAGCAATAGTATGGACTGTGGACAGGAGGTTTATGAGCGTGAAGAGTCAAGTCAAAAGTCGTATAAAATGGCTTTAGTCTCTGGTGCCGGTGTGAGAAAGAGGACTTGGAGTGAGGAAGGGACATCGAATCAGGAGCAGAACGAAGGCGAATTCATTGTTGTGCAGAGGAAGGCAAAACGATATTCACAAAGACATGATAACAATGACGGGAGACAAAATGTAGGCAAAGAGTCGGTGGAAAATATGTTTGAGGTGTGTTTAACTTCCACTGAAGTACTTCCTAAACAAATAGGATTGGTTAAATTGTTGAAGGCAGAAAATTTGGTGGCTATCACAAGTATTAAATACAGAAGTCCGTACAAGGTATTCATAAGATTTGAAACAAAAGAAGAAGCTGATAAGTTACTCAACAGCGCAAAGTTTATAGAATTAGGCTACAGATGTCATTTAACAAATGAAGTAAGTTACTCTTACGGGACTGTTAGATACCTTGAGATGGAAGTAGAAGAAAAAGAGTTGCTGGAATCTATAACATGTCAGTCAGAGATTATTTCCGTAAGAAGGCTCAAAAAGCTTTCAGATGATGGCAATTGGGTACCATGTGAGACTGTGCGATTCTGCTTTAAGGAAGATAGTTTGCCTGCATATGTCTATGGATATGGAGGAAGATTCAGAGTAGAACCTTATGTTTTTCCGGTGACGCAATGCGGAATCTGCTGGCTTTTCGGCCACTTAACCCGAAGTTGTTCCAAGAAGAAAGTATGCCCGAAATGTGCCAGAAACCATGAAAATTGTGATACCGATAAATACAAATGTGTAAATTGCAAGGGAAATCATATGGCGTTTAACAAAAGATGTCCTGTTTTCTTAAAAGAAAAACGTATTCGCGAGATTATGAGTAGGGATAATTGTACATACAAGTTAGCGTTGACTTCATATCTTAGAGATAACAAAAGTTATAAATATGATAATACACACAATGATGTCACAGAAGAGAGAAATACTAGTCAAGGGGAAAAGAATAAAGATGAACCAATTATTGTGAGTCAGGAAGAAGAAAAGACAGACGATAGTGAAGATGATAAATCTAGTTCAGGAGAAAATATATTACACTTGAATTTAGATACGGGATATTTAAAGAAATCAAACATCAAAAAGAAGAAAAAGAAGTCGCGGAAAACAGAAAATTCACAAAGCAGTTCTGTAGGAACTGGAGAAAGATTTGAAAAGCCGTCTGAGAAAGATAGTACAGATAGTAAGAGTAAGAATGAAAAGCCCGGTTTTATAACTATTATGTGCAACATAAAGGATATTTTACTCAGTGAGAAGTCGACAGATGAAAAGATAATTTCAGTAGTAAAGCTATTATTTGAATGGATAACATCATTAATTTTTAAGAGTGTGGGTAATGGAGAGGCAATAAGTAAATTCATTAAAGGTGTATTTAATGGATAGGGCAACCATACAGAATTTTGTGATTAATATAGCTCAGTGGAATGCTCAAAGTGTATTGCCAAAAAAGCAAGATTTAGAGTTGTTATTAAACCGCGAAAATATCCACATTTGCATTTTAAGTGAAACGTGGTTAGAGCCTGATAAAACGTTAAAATTTAAAGATTATAATGTTTATAGAAAAGATAGATTTGATAGTTATGGTGGTGTTGCTATTATAGTACATAAATCTTTAAAAAGTCAAAATGTACCAAATGATGTGAAAAACCCAGGAATTGAAATTGTATCGGTAAGAATTTTGAACTGTGAATATTTAAATTTTGTTTCATCATTGTATTGTCCTTCATCTATCCAAACCTCTCAAAATGATTGGGATGATATATTTTCAAAGTTCTCGAATAAATCGGTATTGGCGGGAGACTTCAACGGACATCATACAAATTGGTCATGTAAAAGTGACACTAGGGGATCTCAGATATATGACGCATCATTTGATAATAATTATATATCGTTAAATAATGGTTCTAGTACTAGGGTTAGATTGGTTAACAATATTTTACAAGCCACTTCACCAGATATTACTTTTGTTACTTCTGACATTGCTGTCTATTTTAAATGGCAAATCACAAATGAAAACTTGGGTAGTGATCATATTTTTATTAAATACAATTTGGAGTATCGAAGTAGAGTTAATTTTTTGAAACAACGAAATTTTAAGCTAGCTAATTGGCAAGAATATCGATGTATTTTACAGGATAGGTTTGATCAACCTCCTTCAAATCTTGAATGTGTTCAAAGTATGTATGATTTCTTTATTAGTGAAATTAATAATGCAGCTAGCAAAAGCATTCCCGTGAAAAAAGTATGTACAGATCCTTTACAGAAATTTCAGCCAAAGCCTTATTGGGAACCATCCTTATCACAAGCCATAGCTGAGCGAAGATTAGCTCTCAAAAACTTTAGGCGCAACCCTATTCCAAGTAATTTTGACAAATTAACTTCGAAAATAGCAGATGTACAACGATTAACAAGACGTGCGGTAGCTAAAAACTGGCAAAAATATTGCGGAGAAATTGATGAAGTTACGGATAGTCCGACCATGTGGCGCAGAATGTGTTGGGTTAAGGGTGTTAGAAGTAGTCGTTTTCAGGCTCCAAATGATAAGAAAAAAGAGCTTTTACGTTCTTTGGCTCCAGATTCGGTGGAATCTCCCACGCCTATACTGATTTCTAGTAATCCAACATTGGAACAAGATTTTTCCATAAATGAATTGCTTCATTGTTTAAAAAAAAAGGATACTGCTCCGGGTGATGATGATATTACTTACTCTATGATATACAATCTGCCTCTCAATGGTAAGTTATACTTACTCAAAATTTATAATCAAATTCTTTGTCAAACTTCTGTTCCAGAACAGTGGCGTAGTGTTAAAATTGTACCTATTCCTAAACATAATTCAAATCCAAATTTATATCCGAAACTGAGACCTATATCATTGATTTCGTGTATATGTAAAATTTATCATCTAATGTTAACAAAACGACTAGAGTGGTTTGTCGAAAAGGAGAAGGTAATACCATCATCAACTACTGGTTTTAGAAGAGGTCAGTCATGTTTGGACTGTCTGGTCCGTCTTGTGTCACATATACAGATAGGTATGTCAAAACGTGTCCCCACATTGGCTTGTTTCTTAGACATTGAAAATGCCTATAATAATGTTCTTGTTGACAAACTAGTCATTATTTTGGATAGATTAAATGTTGGTGGAAAAATATGTGGATATTTATGGGAGTTTTTAAGTAGACGATATTTAAAAATTGAAGATGACAATGATAAGGGGGAACCTTTTATAAGATGGTCTCATAGAGGATTAGCCCAGGGAGACCCACTTTCTCCCCTTCTTTTCAATATAGTTACTGCCCACATATGTGCAGCAATAAGTAGCGTAAATGTTTTGCAATATGCTGATGATTACGTTATTTATGCACAAGATGAAAAGTTAAATGTTAGCAAAATCAATGTGCAAAATGCTCTTATAACAATAGTGAGTACATTAGAACAAATTGGATTAGAATTATCACCGAGTAAGACTAAATATTGTGTTTTTACTAGAAAAAGAAGAATAGACTCGATTACCCTAGAAATTAATGATCATAAGATTGAACCTGTGGACTGTCTCAAATACTTGGGAATATGGATGGATAAGTCATTACTTTGGAGAAAACATATTAATGAAACTAAAGAAAAAACTATGAAGACATTAAATTTATTAAAAATACTAGCAGGTGCCTCGTGGGGATTACATCCTAAACATTTGAGACGATTATACATTGCATTGGTTCGCAGTCGAATAGATTATGGCAGTTTTCTTTATGATAATGCAGCTAAAACGCATTTAATGAAGTTAGATAGAGTACAAAATTCCGCCCTACGTGTTATTGGTGGTTTCATTAAAACTACGCCTATTCACGTAATGGAATGTGAACTATCAATCGTCCCACTCCATTTGCGTCGTCAGTATTTAGGTACTAAATACTGTTTAAAAGCCATGTCTCAGTTTAACAATACTACTATAGAGTTATTAAACAAACTTACTGACGTTAGCCAAACACGTTATTGGGAGAAGAAGAAAAAACCATTATTGATTAAAATTTATACTGATGTTAGAAAGCACAAAATTTATGCCTGTAACCCACTGTCTATGTTTTCATTGAATACTTGGATGTCGAAAATTAACACTAATTTTATATGTACTGAAATCAAAGATGTGACAGATTCCAAAAAGAATACTTGTAGTAATAGTTTAAAATATAAAACATTAAATATGTTACATACGACATATAATGGGTGGAATAAAATATATACGGATGGTTCTAAGGCCAGTACCGGGCTCGGAGCAGCTTTTTATGATCCTTGTCGCAAGGTGAAAGAAATGTTCAAAATTACATCCGACATCACAATTATGTCCACGGAGCTCTTTGCAATCTCGGAGGCAATATCATATGCTGGAAAGATAGGACTGGAAAAGTTCGTTATCTTAACGGACAGCAAGAGTGCATTGCAGCATATAGCTCGATGCGCCTCTGGTAGAAGAGGTGGTTCGATAGCATATGACATTATTAGGAAACTCCTACAACTCTCTAGCTGTGGTGTGTCTGTGGGATTGCAATGGGTTCCGGCGCATACCGGTGTAATTGGTAACGAGGAGGTCGATAGATCAGCCAAAGATGCTACTATATTTGGAACTGAAATTTTTGTTATTCCAGACTATACAGAAGTTTTATTAAAATGTAAATTAGAAATCCACAATAATTGGAAAAGTTACTTTAATGAAATATCAATTTCAAAAGGAATATGGTATAAAACTATACAAAACGAACCTACTCGTATACCATGGTTTGCCAATATTAAGTTACAAAGACAATTGATAGTTGTGGCTCTCAGACTACGTTCCGGGCACACACCGCTAAATAGTTTTAAATATTTAATGAAGAAGGTAGATTCAAAAAATTGTTCCTTTTGTAATATTTTAGAGGACACACAACATCTCTTAATGGAGTGTGCGCGGAGTGAAGATATGCGAGCCTCAATGATGATTAAGTATAATCTGAATTTTGCAAATGTGGGTATTTTTCAAAGTGTTCTTGCGGCGCCTTGTTCTCCAGCCGCGAGGTCTCTTTATAATCTAATTCTAAGAATTTTTAAACAAATAGAGTAGTTTTAGTTTTAAGAATAGTTGTAACTTAATTAGGATATTATGGGTCTGGCATAATCTCATTTACTGTAAGAGATTCAAAGACCCTTTAAAAAATTTAGAATAAAAAAAAAAAAAAAAAAAAAAATCATCACAAACGATCATAGTTCTTTGCAAGAAGTTAGGACTATTTACGTTCAGTCATTTTTAAAAATCCCATTTTCTACTTGGAATCGGCGTTTGGAATCACGAAATTACTCGAATCTATCCTTGTTTTACCAATTTGTCTTTCCTTTAATCTACCCCCACTGCCAACGTCACTGGTAGAGGTAGAGATGTCTTTCAAGATATAATACAAGGTTTAATTAACTACCTTTAATCTTTTTTCTTTTTTTTCGGTTCGGTTTAAAAACATTTATTTCTCAGAAGAACACAAAAGTTAAAAAACATTGATAATTTTCAAAATAGATTTACATATTTTAGTATCAATGTAGGTACCTACATACATTATTTAATGATGGCGATGATTACTGACGTCTTTTTTTTTGAGATGCAGTAAGAAATATAATAAGTTGTAAATGATATCATTAAACTTTTGCCATGAAGCGTTCTAATTTACGTGTTCCTAAATTTTCAAAATTTCCGATTTCACATTTTCCGGTGGAACAATTTACAGTTCATTACGCTTATCGTGGTTTAAATTTACTGGGGTGCGTATACAACCTCACAATACCCAGTTTCGAGCACAAAACTGCAATTAAGGCAACACTTAATAAAATCTTGCGTGTTCAAGGACTGTTTCACGCAATGAAATTCCATCTACGGTCGCATAATTTCAACCTCAAGATAGCGTGATAAACGTTTTCAAATTATCCCAAAAGGTTAAGCTCGGGATTTTGTTTATTCAAATCAAATCTTTCAAAGCGAGCTTTTAATTAAACTCGGTTCTGTTTTAAGTATACAAAACAAAATCGCTTTGAGTAGATATTCAGTGGAGATAAATATCAGTTAGGTATTTCTAGTAAAAAATATAACTTTCCCTGAAATATCCGATTATTGTCAAATATTTTGTTCAAAATTTTTGAATATGCACAGTTTTACCTCTGGACATCTCTATTTTAAGTTGGTTTCAACAAACTGCCCTACAAACAATTTCGTACGACCAAAGTAGAAATCCTAATTTAACGTGGCAGAACTGTACTCTTGTCCCATATTGATGTTCCAATCCAAATCAAGTTATTTTAATAACATTAATTCATGTAGCCAGGAGTGCATGTATGCATTTTAATTAGGTACTTAAGTGGCATTTCAAAGCATATATCGCATAAAAAGCAAATGGAATGGCAAAAGCCACGCTTTTCTTGTAAATTTTCTGCCGTTTGGATTTTTTAACATCTGATTTATTTTTCGGAATTTTGATCACAGTTATTTCATTTTAAGACCGATGTGAACTAAATATTTACTAAATGAGGAGCTTTATTCTGGATTCCGCATTCTTAGAATATGGAAACGATCCCTTCTTAGTTGGTTTACGTGTGATTTCAGCTCATTCATTGATAGTAGGATTTTCATTGAGAGTGATAAATTGTAACACTTAATAATAAAAGCAACTGCTAAGTTCTTGAAATACTTTCTGAACTGGTGGTAGAGTCCTGATATATCACAAGAGCCACAGGTTAGCCTATATAATATAATTTTGAAATTGAAATAAAATTGCCAAACCCCTTTCAAATTAACATGCAACGCCACATACTACAAGGTGAGAAAGCAGTCAAGGTATCTTGTCACAAAATATAAAAATATGGCTTAAAATCTTTAAAGCATAAATTAAACGAAACAGAAGCTAATAAATCATGAAAAGAGCATCGAACGAAAAAAATGCAGAAAATATTTTTTTCGAAACTCGCTTATTTTCGCCCCATTAACGGCGGCAACGCCTTCGCAAATACACCATCAATTTGGTATACGAACCCGATGGCTGTCATCGCGAACCACTAATGGTATTGGAAACAGCGTGACTAATTAAGTCTTTGCGTTTAATTTATAGCTTGTTTCTCTTTGCCCTGCTGTAATCAAAACAAATCGTTACCACTGGAACACGCGATCGGCGATCAACTGAATTAGATAATTCTTTACACGCTCCATGGAATGAAATGCGTTTTGACGTGAAAAATTGTACTGCTATTGTACCTACTGTTGTTGTACTGCTATGTCTTTCAGGTACCGCGATTTCCAGATTTAATTGTGCATATGAGATTTCTTCTTGTACAAAGATAATTTGAGGTTCTTTTTAATTGTACAAGTCAGCCTTTGATTGAGATTTGACCTGCTGGTGACAAAATAGATCAAGATGGAAGCAAACTGGGTTATAATGTGGCACAACACTAAAAATCAATATATGTACTAAATACATACTTACCTAATATCATAACGAACTCTCACATACTCGTATTATGAAATAAGGAAATATTTTTAAAGAATAAAACTTCCACAAAGGAAAACTTTATTCAAGTTGGCTAACCACGAAGCTATTCAAATGTGCAAGTCAATATTTGCGGCTGATTTAACCCAACCTGACTGAGAGCTGAATAAGTACGGGAAACTGCCGTCGAACCGCACTCTAGCCTTGTTTGCTGATGCTTATCAAAGGATACTGCAATAGCTTTGTATGACATTTTCTACACGCGTGTTCTAAAGGGGAATTAAATGCTAGCAATATAGCTGGGTATACTGAGTCAGAACTACAATTATTTAATAAGTTTAGTACGTATTAACAAAGTCCGATTTGATATGGAATACGCGTCTATAAAGATAAGTAGTTTACTAAAATCCAAACAAAAGTTTTTGAAAAAAGTTTACAAAAGTTTTTGAAGCAATCGGTAACAAAAAAATATTTTTTTGTTACCGATTGCTTCAAAAACTACCGCACCTAAAAGCCTATCATTCTACAGATTCTCAACTATATCCATGCAAAAATTACGTCGATCCGTTGCTGCGTGATTGAAAAACAAACAAACACGCTTTAGCTTTTCTAATTTTAGTGAGGATTAGAAATCCTCCCTAAAAGATAAGCTGTCCTTGTCTAAGTCTAAGTTAGCTTGAGCCAATCCATTAGTTATATATGTAGGTACATATACGAGTAAAAAGAATTAATCGACGGAGCACTCATTCGCTGCGGAGATTAAAGACTCAACATACACACAAAAAAAAGAACCACATGACTTCCATATATCTAAAGTTAAGTAAAGTTTTAAAGAACTTATAAAGTATAGTTAGTAGTACTAAAAGAAAAGATAATGCATTTATACCTATTTTGGTATAGGTATAGGAAATTATATAAATGAAGCTAAATACATATTGTTTTTTATAAATATATTTAATATTATATTTATGATAGCAATACAATTAAGGCGTTCTAAAAAATGTGCTCCTTAGATATTCTTGGTAAGACGAAGTCTAGACTTAAGAGCACTTCGAAATACTAATAATTGGCATTGTATACGAGTAGTACAAAATAATGCACTACTGCAACAGCTGATTGAGACTAATTGGGAAGTTGCCAATGTTAAAAATAATAATTTGTTACGAAGGCATAAATAAAAAGGTTAATATAGGCAGTCTAAAGACTTTTTTTTTTGACTTGAATAAATAAATCATTACAAATAAGCAGCTGTCTGGCTGTAATTTCGAAATTATTGCCTCTTATTAAGAGCATAATATATAATATAGATGATGCCCGCGACTTCGTCTGGGTGAATAAAAGTTTTTAATTTATTTAAATTGGCTATCTCCATTCAGCCAAATCGGTTCATTCGTTATGGCGTCACACACACACGCGCGCACACGAACACAAACACACTAACTTTAGCCTTTATAATATTAGCGTGATGTGATTCCACACGTTTATTGCGTCACATCTACGGCAAACTTACGTATCTGCAAAAAATTGCATTTTAAATGTTTTAAAAACGTTTAAAATTTTGAAAAAAAACTAAAAAGCAAACGCAGCATAAACGAAATACTTTTTGAACTGATTGTCTGTCATTGTGTTGTGTGCGGACAGAGCTAGTTATAGTAATGTGAGCGAAGCAGCGGGAAAAAGCTGGTTAGGTATATAAACCGTGGTGTGTCATTCAAACATTATAGTGCTTTATGAATCATGCTACTCGCATGATATATTTCGTATGCATATAGGATGTAAGATGTACCTGCGTATTGAGTGTGCAACAGTCAATTCCAAGAGTCAAGGCCGTTCGGTTTGACTCAACGCATGTTTTGTTGTTAGCTTGATGCGCCCGCGCAATGTACATATATAGATGTACAATGTACATCTACATAATATTGTTAAAGCCACAAAAATACTATGACATTAAAGTCATTACAAACAAAATAAAAGAACAATGATTAAGCCAACGAAACGCAATGTTAATCTTGTGCAGTGTTGAGTTAAAAATAACTGCGCTTTCCGAAGGCCGATTCTGTATCAATCATAGTTACAGTCTCATTTGTGGTGATTGGCTGAATTTAACACGTCCTCTCTGCTACAATGCATTTCAGCCAATAGCGAATGAATATCAGTGGCGTGCAGTTCATACAGGCAAAAAAGCACTGCCTATTTTAACAAAAACAATATAAATTAAAGCACTTAATGATTTCCATTCATGGTTTTGTTAATTAAAACGCGTTAAGAAGGCAGAGCTTATTGGCTTGTGATTGGTCAATCGCAAAGGCCATTTTGTTTTATTATTATAGAATATCTTTGTGTAAGCAACTGATCATCAGCCTTATACATTCATTATTTTAAGAAGTAAATTCTTCCTCAATAGATACTCGTATAACTCAGGTTATATTACTGGATACGGGTTTCATTTGCCACTTTGATTAAGGCAACTTTTAATGAGGTGAATCGACGTATAACTTACCAGACAACACAACATTCGGGAGTTATTTTGGTAACGCTTCTATTCGCCAAAAGGCTTCATCGGTTTTTCAAGAAGAGGTGAGAAGTCGCGGGTAAAAGCTATTGGGAACTATCGAGTTTCGTTTCGCGTATCGTATATATATTTACATTAGTTATGTATAGCTTTTCCGCCCAATTTAATGGCGGCGGCGCGCCCAAAATTTTTCGCGCGCACACTTTCCCATCGAGGTCAAGGCGGTAATGTAGCAAAGGTTTTTAGTTTAATTATAACTTACAGAGACATTTTGTCGAAATTTTAATACTACGAAATCTCACTGAAAATTCAAAATTAATTTATTTCATGTAGGCTAACTTGTAGCTCTTATGACACGTCATAAATCTACCACCGGTTCGGAATGCAGATTCTGCTAAGAAGAGCCAGTAAGAAACTCAGCAGTTGTTCTTTTCAAAAAAAATTTTTTTTTTACAAAGCTATGCTACAGTGCTTCCACAATAAAGCTTCAAAAATGCAAAAATGCATACGTAGGTACACCAATCCAAAGCATGTCAAGATGGGCAGTCAAAGCAGACCCATTCCCGTTGATGGAAAAATTTTAACGACTTATTTACATAGCAGTGCTACCTACTTTTTCACTGAGTTCGATTATTGTTAAAGAAATCTTTATTAAAATTGACTCTGATGTGAACCTTTCAGTTGGAGGGGAGATTGTTAGCGACTTAACGACGCTCGCAAAAAAAACATAGCTATGATTTCTTTCTGATGGGAGTAGCTTATTATCCTGTCGGTAAGTACCTACAGATATTGATAGACTAGCTTTTGCCCGCGGCTTCGCTCACGTTAGGTTCGATTTTTCTAACCCCTATTTTATCGGTTTGACTTTGGGTTTGAATTTTCAAAAATACTTTCTTAGCGGATGTCCACGTCAATGTCATAAAAGCTTTATAAAAGCTATCTGTATGCTAAATTTCAGCTCCAGTGGATTGAGCTGTGCGTTGATAGATAAGACATATTATAAGATTTAACAGTTCAGTACGTAGCTGTAAAAGTACATAATAATACGTAGAAATGAAGGGTCGTAGAAATAAAGTCTCGTAGAAATTAAAGCGGTTCGATGACCACCTGTCATCGTGTGTCCTTTCCTAGCAGGAGATTTCCACTTATTTGGAGGGGAGGGGAGAATTTTAGTCAAGTTCAGCTTAAAGAAAAAAAAAATTGTTCTCTACAACCGCTTTATCTCTTCTAGGTTTTTGACTCTATTAAAACTCGTCAGATAATATTGAAGTGCGTGTACTTTATCAAGAACAAGCACGTCAAAAATATAAGAAAAGAAACTTGAAATCAAATGTTATGTTAGGTAAGTACATATTAGGTCTCGAAGAATCTCGCGTGAAGTTATTTTTGGGCTAAAAGAAACCCACTGAAACACAAGAAACAACTTTACAAAATCCCTTACGCTCATAAAGTTAGATATTTATTACTTAGTTCGTTCAACCGAATAGGTTAATCTTTTAAAAGGGTATGGACAAGTTTTAGACTTTAATGATTCTTTGAAATATTATAATATTAATGGATACAGTAGGTATTATTTAAAACAAAATAAGGGTCCCAATAACGTAAACCATTCTAATAAGTCTTTAAAAATAAATTTTGGTTATAAATTTTAACATAATAATGATATAGGCAACGAAATCATATTCATAATATTCAGATTAATAACACTCAAATTTTAACATAATAAATCCCTAGAGGCGTACAATGAAAGCCCACTCCTGAACGAGGCGAAGCGGATATTCACACCGTTGAAGCAAAGTCGTGAAAACGTTTAGCGTTTCAAACCAACCCATTTGGTTTATTTAATTTTCCTAATTGACAGAAGCATCGCGTTTCGACTCGCGTAAAATCATTAAAACCTTTTATATATACAAATAATAATAGACGCTTTAAAATTGGAGCAAATTTAATTTCAGTCAAATTCAAAATTTATTTATTTCATGTAGGCTACCTTGTAGCACTTATGACACGTCATAAATCTACCACCGGTTCGGAATGCAGATTCTGCTGAGAAGAACCGGCAAGAAACTCAGCAGTTGCTCTTTTCAAAAAATAAAATAATTTTACAATAAGTAACCAAACTAAGCTATGTATACAGTGATTCCACAGTGAAGCTTAAAAAATGCAATACATATAATCCAACACAACACATGTCAACATGGAAAGATAAAGCAGACTTATTCCCTCCCGTTGGTGGCACCAAGGTGGCACCAGTTCACGAGCACGACGCATGATTCAAGTCGTAGTCAATTTACAGTTCTTTAATGAAGACTTTACAGTTCGTTAAAAAGACAATTCAATCGGAACACATAAATTCAATAATTACTTACTGCGCAAAGAGTTGCAAAATAAAGTCGATGCTAAATAAATTACTTATATTAATTGCTATTAAGAGTTTATTTTCAATGTAATACGTATTACGTGAATATACAACGTCTTTCTATGTACATATTTGAAAAATGTTAAGGAGTTACAAACATCTATCCATCCATTAGTGAATAATAATGTGTATCAAAATGTGAATAAAAATGTGTATCAAACAAATAAAATAAAATCCATCCTCCATCCATCCTCACAAACTTTCGCATTTATAATATTAGTTCTTTCATAAAACTCTGGAACTGGTTGTCAAAATTTACAAAGCTCATCCCGGTCATAATAAAGAGAAAATCGATATTCCATCAGAAGTTATCAGCGTGGAACATGCATTACACTGCTGGGGACACACCGCAAACATTTGCCTTTCGCGGCCGCGACCCAACAATACGTGTTAACAATGTAAGGGCGCAGGAGACACCAACAATTCATACAAGGATCCCCCATCGTTACGTGGCCACACAATATAAGAGGAAAAAGGCATAACACCAACCCCTTTGAAGCCATATTTTCAAAGCGAAAGTCAGTAGTAGTATTCCTACATAGGTAGAGATCAATACGCTAAACGATAATAGATGTAATACTCGTAAGTTAGCAGCGTCGGCGGCACTAGGAATTACAATAAACATTTTTTTCAGAAAAACTGATTTATAAACGCCCGCGCCACTACAAAATATATGTATACCTAATAAAAGTAATTTTATTTGTACGAATTTCCGTCCGTATATAATTGAGGTAGATTATTAAAACAAACTGCGATATCGAAGTTTTTGAAAAGATTTTTTTTAAGTTCTTATTATCATTTCACAATCGACTATTAGTCCTCACAGCTAAGTTACTGTACCATGCAGCATTAGAATTGAGAAGGTGGGGACCTGTAGTTCAATGATTTAGTCTAAACTTGGTTACTACAACTCACATTCGACAGTTCTTAAATCCCCATAGTTTAAAGGGGCAGTTTCCTTTCAGCGTCAGGATTGAGGAGATAGAACCAGATTTTTCACGGAATCATCTCAACAAGATGATTAACCTATAACTACCATAAAGTTTAAATGGCGTGAATGAATGCAAAAAAACAAATGAGTCGATTTAACTACGAAAGAATTTACTAAATTCAATTTTTTGTAGAGAACACCTATAAATCGACACCATATGAGTAGTAACTAAATGTAATACAATGTAAGAGTAAAAAATCCTGCTTCTTTAGCCAGGCCCTATATTGCCTGCTATTTAATCCTGGAAAAATAAAATCTTTCCGCAGCTTTAACATGAACAGGATTATACAAGGAATTTCCGCGCGATCCGGCGCCCAAGCGATATGAAAAGAAATAAACTACCACAATCAGCGATACGTGCCGCATTTAGCGTGGGAAATTTCTTGATAGTGAGATCTTTTTCGAACACAAAAATATATTCTTCATTTCTATAAGCTTTTAGGTAGGTACTTTAGTTGATGATGTCTCTAGTTTATACCACCTATCATTTTGTTATTTCCTGTGCCCAATAAGTATTTAAGGTTGCTTTTATTGCATATTTCGTAAAATAAATTGCAAGAACGCGAAATATTACCTTAGTTATTTTTAGTGTTGTAACCAGAATATTTACAAATTCTTTTTTGTTAAATAAATCTACCCATTGGGGTTCTTTGATTATAATTTATAATCGAAGGAATATAGGTTCAATTTTTCTTGGTGTTGCTGGTCCTTGATGGAAATCGATTCCGACTGTCTTAGACGAAATTAGTTTCTCGTAGCCAAGGCTGTAGATAGAACTTTGAGAGCTGTCCCTTTCGCCTCCAACTTATGAGTAACTAGGAGTACGAACGATAACTGCAGTCAAACGAGCTGGAATAGTTAGGAACTTTTGATTTTCAGACTCATGCCAAAAAGCAAGGTGGTTCGAAGTAGGGGCGGGGTGGAGGGCGTTACAGGGTTCATGTCCTTTACCCTCAAATTACCCAAGCCGCAGCTAAACTTGGCTGAGAGCAAGTATGTTAGAAGAGAGACTGTCGATCTTATGCGTTTTTTTTTTAAATTTATTAGTAGGAAGTAAGTCCGGACGGACTATTGAGGCTTGGAATAGAACGGACGGACGGGTGCGGACTGAAAACTGAAAGGTTGCAGGTTCGAACCCCACCCTTTGCACTATTGTCGTACCCACTCGTAGCACAAGCTTTCCGCTTATTTGGAGGGGATAGGAGAATATTAGTTAACTTCAGCTTGGCTAATATCCTTTACAAAAAAATAGAAATATCTAAAGTAGGTACAAAATAATCCAAAGGAATTCAATTTGCGTGTTGAACAAAGAATCGGCGCCTATTTTGTCATTCAACGCATAAGAACCGCTAATCCGCTCCCTTCATGCCTTGTTGAGTTCATCGGCGATTGACAATGCAGCCTTTGTCTCGGCAAACAAATGATTCACAAGCATTGTATTGTTTTCTTTATAATTTTGAGAACTATTCGCAAGGAAAGTATATTATTTGTTTACAATTCCAATTGATGATAGGTTCTGTTTTGGTATGACTATGACTTCAGGGAACTAAGTATTGACTTCCGCCGATACTGCTAGATAACTGTATCAACGATAGTAACAGTTATAGAGATGCAACTTCGTCCGACAATGTTAATTGAAGTGATGAACTACTTTAGGCCCGTTGAAAAATTTTTGGTAGAGAAAAATCTTATGGTTTTGTGTTATCGACTTATTAGTGTTAATATCTATGCGTGTTAGCAGAATATGACTTGTTTTTACTTTGATCGACACTTCATGACTGCCCATGTTTTTTTTTATTTAGTAATTGCGACCAGGCACTAAAGAGAACAATAGTTTAGAAGAAAAATCTTGAATAAAATTTTAGATAATTAATTCATGTTATTATGAGTTAAATATTTAAAATATATACGCTCAAAATTAAAATCGGTTGTACTGAATTTGTGACTAAACTAATACAGTTAAGGTTCATTTTATTTTGATGCTAATGTCATCGAATACGAATACGATCAATCGAATTAAATCTCATACTAACCCTACTGTTCAGTTCACACAACGCCAGTGATTCAACTGGGACAAATCGCGTGAACCCGGATTCACGTAAAACAGGGTAACGTAAGTCGGGGTATATGTATAAAACTTATTTTACGTTGGTGAAATCGGCCCTTAAATCGTTAAGGTGGCACCAGTTTCAATGTAAAATTTTAAAGCAGACCGCAGCGGCGGTAACAAAATCCGAAGAACACATACATATACCTACCTAGATGCGCAATTTTCCACTTTGTGGCGAAGGCGAAGGACTGGTTACGTCGGTACACCTACGCAAACAATCAAGTTGCCTTAAGTTCAGAGCAAACTAAAAGTTTTGCGCGACTGGTTTCAAATTGGTTATTTGACTGTTGTCAAAATGTGGATATTCATTAATTACAATCGAAAATATAACATTAGAACATTTGTAAAAACAGAAAACAAATCGGTCAAAAAACAAATAAGTTATAAGCTGTATTACTGCGACTGTATCCGTCTCTTTCTGAAGCGAAATTTTGTATACTTAAATACACTCTCCATCTCGCTATAATAGCGCTCTCTATTTGTAACAGGAAACTTAAAAGCTCTATATTTTAAGAATATAAAAAAATAATTGCTGAAATGCGGCCATTTCAGCTCAATTCACTGCGTTGATAGATCAGTCAGTCAGTTAACTTTTCCTTTTATATATTTATAGGTATAGAAGAGAAGATTTAACCTGCAATTGACTTATGGTATACCATGTTAGAATAATTATTGTTATGTACAACACGATACAACGTAGCCTTCCTACGGATATTTGCTTATCTTTACTAACATCTATCTGTATTTTCTACACTAATTCTTCTAATTTGAAGCCTCAATAGCCCAACGGTTAAAGGTGCGGACTAAAAACTGTGAGGTTGCAGGTTCGAATCCTACCCGTTGCACTATTGTCGTACCCACTCCTAACACAAGCTTTCCGCTTATTAGAAGGGGTTAGGAGGATATTAGTCAACTTTAGGTTGGCTAATATTCTTATTAGCGAACCCGAATAATAATAAATTAAAAAATAATAATAAATTAAAAAAGAAAATTTAGTTTCTTATCAATCTGTTTTGTACCTTGGTTTTGGCCCACCGATTCTACTAACGTCAGTCTGGGTACCACATTACTTTATTAGCGAGCCGTTAGGCAACATTCATGGTGTGGCTAGAGCAGTTCATAGAACTCCCCACGCTGACGTGGTCTCCGGCGCAATGCACCATAAAAACTGAAGATAAGCCCGTCGCATTTTTATCGTCCTACGTAGTCTACGTACTTGAGCGTTTCCACTAGCTTATCCGATACGTGGAACCAATTTTATCGACAAATAAATTTCTATTTACAGCTACTGATTAAGATTATTTTATTAGTCATCGAAGCGTTTGTATATTTCAGAGTAGCAATCAGACTAATATTATAAAGGCGAAAGTCTGTATACATATGAGTGTGCATATTTTATCCCGGAAAATTCTAGACTATAACTTAATAGATTAGTTAGTTATTGATTACTAGATGATGATATTAAAGAAATATGACACATTCTAACTAGCCTTAAAAGCCTACGTCAGTCTCCAGGTCCTCGTCCTCAACTATACCCATGCAAAAAATCACGTTGATCCGTAGCTCTATTGCAGTGTGATTGAAGGACAAACCAACAAAGAAACACACTTTCACATTTATAGTATTAGAAAGGAGAAAGTATCTACCTTCGTAAATAATTTTTGAACTTTAAGTATAGATCTCAGCAAATAACTAAAAACTACCTTGCTACTCATAACTCAACATGTTGACTCTCTAACTCAGTTAAGTCACACTGGCTGAGGTGCAAAATATCAGTTCGTCGCCAATCAAGTATTGACTGATGGAAGAAGAAACGACAATAAGTACAATTACAAAGGACGGTCCAACGGAAACGCATCCACACACACTAAACTCACCATAGTAAAGATGTTTACTAACCGTAAACATAATCAATAATCCTAATTTATGTGACTGCCCGACTTTTTAGTGATACTTACGGTAGCCAAATATGGCTGGCCGCGTAAAATTGGACGATTAAATACGTGGAGCTCGTACAGCTACATACATACGTCATACATACCTAGGAACATATCCTTCAAGCTAGGAAATTATAGAAGACAATTTTATTAGGGAAAGGAAGGTAATTCTTCTATGGCATGCGGTAATTGCGAGCGATACTTTACACAATATTATCTCATATTCAGAGTCTGAAGTAAATATAGGAAATGGTAAAGCCTCCTTATTAAATACTAGTGTAACACAATTTTATTAATGGTAGATTTAGCAGGTCTTCTAGAACTAGAGAAGCACCAACATAAATATAAAGATTATAAGACTGAGGGTTAAATTGAATAAAATTTAAGCATAAGATTAGTTTGTAATTTATCCTCCCTTCAAAAGTTATTTTTAACCGACTTCAAAAAAGGAGGAGGTTTTCAATTCGATAGAGTCTTAGTGGTCCCATAGTCATCAGGTCAGTATCTGATGATGGGATTCACTTCAAATTTTAAAGGCACATTTGATATAGTTTGTAGCGGCGTTTGAAGTCGGTTTTCTAAAAAGAATTTTTACGTTTTAGTCAAATCATAAAACCTCTAGTAACGTTTGATCGCAAAAATAGCTTCTTCGCTCGCGTAATCCCAGACAAAATTGCGAATTTCTAGGTCAAGGTGTTCAAACCACGCGTTATTACGCACAACGATGTTGATTTGTCTGGAGTCTTGATAGTCTCATCAGCACTTATGAATAATTACAATGTAACACTTTGAGATAACCTGATTAAACCTGTTAATGAAGCAGGGGAAACACGGAGTTGGAGCATTTATAATTTACTAGCTAAAGTCCGCGACTTCGTCTGCATGGATTTAGGTTTTTCGATTCTCCCGGAAACTTATTAATTTTCCGGGATAAAGTGTAGTCTATATGTTATTCCTGGGTATGAGCTATCTCCGTCCCCACGGTTCATTCGTTCTGGTGTGAAGGAGTAACAAACACACATACACACACATGCACGCACGCAGGCACGCACGCACACACAAACTTTCTTAAGGGTGCAATCTAAAGAATCTATTCTAAGCTGGCGAAATCGCTATTCTGTCAGTAACGTCGATTGATCAGTTTGTTATTACGGACTAATGATTGAAGAACAAACAAACACAATTTCGCAGTTAATAAATTATAGTTATAGTAAGTAAGCATTTGTCTAAACTTTAGATATTAATCTCAATAACAATTATTTAAAACAACAATTTTAAGAAGTGGCGTGTACCGTGTTCGTTTGAGCACGTGTTATAACACGTGCTCAAACGAATGAGTGAAAATCTTTTACCGAAATTAATTTTAGGATGAGGGAGCTTCGTGTACAATACGTAGTAATTAATTCATGTAAATAATATTAATAAAGATGGGATTATCTACGGAGCCATTTTACCGAGGTTGGGGAGGAAAACAACGGAAAATTAAAAGGAAACATCCATATGGGTTTTGTGAACCGTTCGGAAAACTTGAGGAAATGAGGTTGTCTTATTTTTTTAATATTATAATACCCCATACCGTTTTCAGAATAATCGCTCAGTGGAAGACAGATTCATGGATATTATAACTAAATTATGATATCTTGTAGGTACTCTGCTTTAGACTCTATACTCTATAGTATAGACTCTATACTATAGAGCATACTTAACATATCATAAATTCAAAAAGCCACATACATATATATGCATAGCCAGATGTAGTTTATTAAATATAGCTAGTGTGAATCATATTGAATATAAATGTATGCTAAGCGATTCTGTAATGCTGTAAATATAATAGGCATTTGCTATGTGTTTTTAGTATAGAACGGTCTCTGAATGGTCCGCAAAGATATAGGACACACATTCCATACTTCGATCATATGTTATATACTAATACATAATATACATCAGTCGTCTAAAGTTATTCATGAAAACAAAACGCTTTTTATTACCTACGATTGCGAATCTACTTTTCAACGTAAAAAAGTTTCACGACCCCGCCGTGGTGTTTCAAAAGTTGTAGAAATTCAAACAGACTTACCTAAAAGTTATGGAAATTTCAAAGAAAATGTATTTTTGTTAATTTCTAAAACGTGAGAACAGTTTCACGGAAACTTAATGATCTAAGAATTTACACGAAAAGACTGCATAATATCTTTAACATTATCGAATCTTTCGATCGGCGCTTTCATGCAACGGATATCCGATCTGATGATGTGGAAACTCTCTAATAACGTCTATATATATTACGATACTATCCACAACTTTCCGTTATCAGAGTCTTTAACGTGGTAAATAACGAATATAAAATCTGAGAACAAAGTAAGGTTTGTATTCCCGAACTCTGCAAGCCGAACTCATTCTGTCGACGCGGCTAGAATATTAAAAATTCTAATCCGCAATGAAGAATTTGAACAATTTCTTTCATTTCCAAGAAATACTAACGACCTACATTATTTTTGCAATAATAAAATTCAACATAAAATGCTTCAGCTTGTATCATATTGTATAGAGTGACCATCTATGTAAATTTTCAAAGACATTCTGTTTTAGCAATTTTATAACTAACGCATTGTGGGCGAAGGGTCAGAGAAATAGTCATCGACATTAATTTTATTAGTAATTTTAGACTCAAATTGAAGTTATTTAACTAAGTAACTATTTTGCTATTTTAATGAATACTTTAAGTACTATAAATGTAAATTACTCTCAACATGAAGAAATGTTTTTGCTCCAATTTGATCTTATTAAAATATCTTATCATTTGCTATGGAAACTTAATTTTCTTTTTATAGATTACTAATTGATACAAGGGACTTGAATCCAGAAAAAAATCCAGAGAAACTCTTTGTAATTTCGAGATGTAAAGTATGCAAGTCCGTCTCCAGTATTCAAACTATGAATCTATGTGCTAAACAATCGGATATAATTATATTTACTAGAAAAGATCCATTAGTTACGTGATTATTAAGGAATTTGAATCTTCTACGGAAGTTGTGTATGGTGTCCCCGGGACGGAATAGACGGATATTTATTAGTCAGTTTTTTACCCACTAGATGGACTGACGACGTCAAACTAGTTACAGGGAGTCGTTGGATACATGCGGTACAAGTCTAAGAAATGTGGAAGTCTCTTCAAGATACCTAAGTCCAGAAAGGGACGTATATCGGTTGACACAGAAGAAAAAGCAGAGCAGATCTTCTCTTCTTTATCATTCAAAACGCACATTTAAGATGACCCCTTCTTTGCTGCTAAAAGTGAATTTGAACTGTCCTGTCCCGATTTTCAGTCATTTGCTTTGGTTACACTACTGCCACTCAGCTTACGAGTATGTCTGACATATTATTCCGCTATGTGAAAGTCGCAAACATATTATGTGAAGCGTTTTCCAACATTATGAATTAAAACCCGTTTGTATAAATAAAAGCGGGTTCAGTAATGTATAGGTAAAGGTATGAACAAGAGGAAACGTTCTTTTATACTTCTAGCTTTCATATAATTTCTATCTAATTATATGACGGTGGTAGCAGCTAGTTTTCAATCTATCGGTAATTTAGATACCGCTAAACAAAGTTTCTGTAGGTACGATGTAGCAAGAAGTCGAAGAATACCAAGATTTGATGCAGTCTAAGTAAAACGTGCTGACCTGGAAAAGAGTTATTTATTTCAAACCAAGAATAAATAAGCATTTTCAAGACGGGCAAGCGCGCTTTAACTTACGCTACGTCTTCACTAACCATCAGGTTTAACAAAATATGCGAACTTATTAAAATACTGAACAATTTTTTAAGAGTCAATAATTTTACATTCGTTATCTATCTTCTTCTTCTAAATATATAAAAGGAAAAGATGACTGACTGATTGACTGACTGACTGACTGATCTATCAACGCACAGCTCAAACCACTGGATGGATCAGGCTGAAATTAGGCATGCAGATAGGTATTATAACGTAGGGATCCGCTAAGAAAGAATTTTTGAAAATTCAACCCTAGGGTGATAAAATACTCGTAGGCGTTGAAAAATCAAACTTAGCGTGAGCGAAGCCACGGGAATGAGCTCGTTAGATAATAATGGTGATAATTATTTACGAAAACTAAAGCTACAAGGGACGAAAACTGGTCGAAAAGCGCCCAAGAACGCAATTTTATATCTACTGTATTCATTTTGTGCTTCCACTATGTAGTAATTAATACCACATTGCAGTGTTCCATACAAAATCAAAGGAGAAGCTCTAAGCATGGGCTTTCAACATTGAGTCCATACTAATATCATAAATGTGAAAGTAACTCTGTCTGTAACCTTTTCACGGTTTTTTACGTCGTCGACGTGGATTTAGTTTATTTAAAATCCCGTGGGAACTCTTTGATTTTCTGCGATAAATTGTATCCTATTTGTAGCCGCCTAAATCGGTTTAGCGGGTTAAGATCGAGTTCGCGCTTTGCTTCCTCGTTCCTAATACGCACCGCAAAAATTTGGAATGCCCTTCCGGCTTTCGTTTTTCCAACTAAGTATAATGTGGGTGTCTTTAAATCAAGAGTTAATAGGCATCTTCTAGACCAGCGACCATTTTAGACTGCATCTTCACTTACCATCAGGTGAGATCGCAGTCAAGCGCTTGTCTATATAATATTAAAAAAGTTACATTTTTATGTATTATAATACAGTAACGTATGGTAGTGTATAGATATTAAATTCTGTGCTTACGGGCTAACGATTTGAGCCACTTTCTAAAATGTCCGCTGGAGTCGAATTCCGTAATATCTATTGTAACCTAAGTGGGCCATTGTGCATAATACATTAACAACAGAAAGGCAATCTATAAATCTTATGAACTGTATATAGAGTAGGTACTTAACATTAACCAAACGTTTATGAATTCCTAATGCAATTGGAACAATTATGAGAGAAGATCATTTCACACAAGAATTACAAAGCGTTCACCAAGTTGATTCCCACTAAGTCGATAAAACTCACCTCAATGACAATGAATAGGGTTGCCACGCGTTTTTTCCGTTGGATTTTTTCTCATGGCATTGCATTAAGCATAGATACCTGTCACGATACCTAGTGAATTTGTGGAAATATGCCCAAAAAAAAGTGATCATTTTTGGGTGATCTTAAGTTGATGCTGCCTTGGCAAGAATTATTTTGTCTAAGAGATGAAGCTGTTATTGCGAAAACCAAACAATAAAATATTTGTGATATGATTTTATTCCATATAAGGTAAGTACCTACATAAAAATGTTAATGATTTAAACCTTTGATTCAGAACATGATAATTATAACTGTTTTCTTTAATAAATAATTTAACCGTACCCACTTATCTAAAACAACATACTATAACGAAAGACCGTAGTTTTTTTTTTAATTTATGAAGTAGGTACCAATAAAAATTATAAACTGCTTACAAACGATGACTAAAAACTATTATACTCAGTTAAAAAGTTCTAGAAAATAGCGTACAAATCGCGTACCTTACATAATCATTTGAGTCTTGATTCCAGCAAAGTTAAAGTTCATATATTCTTCATCTCACGTCAGACGGAGCAAGAAAGGAGGAGGAATTTCATGGGCAGAATACAGTGACAACGTCACTATTTGATTCATATACATCGTTCGCTCTCAAGTTTGCCAACCGTGGGGCAACCCTAAAAATGAATCACTAATATAACGGTAGCTGAAATTACTACGTGTTTGTACTGATGGCTCTGACACCATTAGATAACACACAAATAGTAGAGATATTGATTCACAAACATGTTGTTTGCGTGTTAAACGTACCTTAATACTAATTTTATACCGATTTTAGGCAGACCTAGAATTAATATAAAATTAGTATTAAGGCACGCTTATCATCAATATTTATATTTTTGTAATAACTTTTCTTTGAAATGCTGAAGTTGTGGTATGTAGGTAAGTATGACAACTAACACTCTAGATAAAAAAAAATAGTAATATTTTTCTTAAGTCCTTTTCTAGTTATAATAGTTCGTGTCTGACTACGGAGTACTAACTGAGTACCCACCTAATAGATAGACCATAGTGAGAGACTGAGAGACCATATTAGAAATTAAAAAAGAATAAACCATTCATTTAAGTAATATAAATCAAGCTTTTGATTATAATTAGAATAGTTGACAATGGTCCTTTGAGCCGGATATTGTATACTAAAAATAACGGCACATTCCAATATGTACTCGAGGCGAGTATTATTAAAATTATATTTCTATAAATAATAATTACTGCGAGACCGTCGGTAACGAGTAGCGGTAAGAGTTATTCCCAGCAACGAAAACCTGTTTTTAACCGGAAAGTAGAACGTCGGCCTCATTCCTGTTTGAATACTAACTTGGTGTGTACAATTTGATTTCTTGACACGCTTCAATTATACCACTGTATAGTACTTGTAGATGACGAAAGCTAAGCAAACGGTGATGAGTAAGCTCGCGAGTTAAATAACCTAACACCGAATTATTTTTAAGCTATTGCATAGCTTCTATCGCGGGCCTTGAGCGTGGAGAGTGGAGACCGAATCCAGAAATTCCGTAACGAAAATAACCTGACACGGGACTCCTCTCACCGCTAGATGGCGTTGATAAAAAATGCTATGCAATAGCTTTACCGCGGCAGTCCCCGAGTGCCACACGTCTTTTTTTTTTTTGTTTTTGGGATGTCAAATAATGACGTTTCCTATTCATGCTACTATCTACGATACTATTTACTACGAGTACTAATGACAGATTTACACCAACACACGTGTTATGTTATAGTACGTTTATCTCACGAAATTACGGGCGCTTTACTTGTGGTTACGTCGTGTACATGCACATTGCGTAAGTGTGCGTGCCTGTCAGGAGCCTAGGTGAGAGCGGTCAAGCGCGAGCAAGCTCTCGCTCACTTATACAGATACGACACACAAACTACCGTGTGCCATACGCACTCGTGAATTGAAAGAACTATACCAATTATCCTTTGGACCCCAGAATTAATTGTCTAATTCGGACAGACTAGATTTGGGACTATGTCAAAGCGTTCTAGCAAAACCCACATCGGAATTGGCTAGAAGAGTATGTGGATAGTGCTTCTAAACTTACTGATGACAAGCAGGTGCATCAGTTAGTTTCGATAAACTTTTTTAAAAAACAACGTTGATAATGGCGTTGTTGCAACGCGAACAATGGAATCGTCCTTATATCACTTGAAAAATAGACCTACTGTTCAGATCTTCACTTACCATCAGGTAAGATTGCAGTCAAGCGCTAGTCTATATATGTATATTTAAAACAAAGTCACGGCTTATTATTATTCTATTTATTTAGTATCTGGTCAACTGTAGCTTTTTTAATAAAACAACTCAGAATAGGCTGAGGGGTTAACGCCTAAGTGACAAGCGCATCCATATAACAGATGGTCGAGACTCCAGACGATCCCTTTCTATATAAATTTTCATCAAAGTGTTTGCTTTATCCTTTTTTTATTATAGCATCGCGTGTCATACACGATACACCCTTTGCGTGCTGCTGAGTCACGAATTTTCAATGGATAAATTGTCTCCATCCGTCACTAAAGATAGTAATTTCGCCACATACATATTTCCAACGCGTCAAGAAGCTCTACAGGAGCAATTTAAACTACACTGCAAGAATCGGAGTTCGTTAAACTGCTTTTGTAGAACCAAAATTTTCATTGTGACTGCATGTCTATTCACAATCGTAATTAGCTGAAATAATACTCTAGTAAAAACTGTACGTACTAGTATAATAGGTATACAATATGGTAGTAAATATGAAATTTATTCCAGCTTTGGAAAGGAATACAGACAGGATACAGAGCGTCGTAGAGCGTCGAGTTCTATCGCACGAAGTAATAAAACTTCACACAGGTATAGGCGACAGAGATGACGGTCTAAGAAGCCGATTTTAATCGATTGTTACTCTCTGGAATTCGATGTGTAATATTAACTGCTGCTGCTACTATATTTAGTAGCATGTATGTCGGAAACTAAAGCTGAAATCCATACATGGCTAAAGGCAAAGTTAAAATAAAACAACACATACAAGACATATTTTTGTTTTGTTTTATCTTTGTCTTAAAACCAAGCAAGCTCTTTAGATATGAGAGGATGGGAGAGTATTGATAATAAAATCGATGCTCTGAGAAGAATACCTGAGATCCTATTACTTGGATGATCCGTAGGAGAAGTTCTGTTGGACAACCTAGATAATCATTGGCTGGTTAAAGCATGGAAACACCTGCAAGCCCTCTGAAGAGCCGACCATAAGTGTAAGCGTCTTATGTTGCAGGTCAAGATCCTTTTTAGGTCACTGAGCCAACGAAGTAAGTACCCTTAGTTAAGGCGGCTTAGTGACTCTGTTGTTGGTCTACGTAGAGCAAACAGTGAAAGAGTCATCCAATCGGAAGGAAGTCGATTATAGCATTGATCGCATCAAGCTTGGTCAGCTGAACATTACAAGATATTACAGGCATACTCGTGCTCTCATTGCAAGGTGTTGACATACCGCCAGGCGCTAACATACCTCCTAAGTCCTACCTCCCCAACTAACAAAATGGTCATAAGATTTTAAGCTTTTATGATTATTTCGTCACATAGGTGTCGTATATTAGCAAGTTTTAAAATGTGACGTTGTACAGGCATCATGTATATTGCATTTAAGTTTCAATGCAATTTGGTAATAAAAGTCGTTGTACAAACATTTGTATGAAATAGCTATAAAGCAATTTAATCGTAGAAAATACTCAGTCATACAAACGTTTTAGGCGGGACATTTTGGCTGGTATTACAACCTTAATAACGCTGCTATAAGACTATGCATGTGAACATGACATTTTAAATATATTCGCAGTAATGTAAACCAGCCAAGCCCAATAAACGTGACAGAGAGTGATGGTTCCGTACCTATTTTTTAACCGACTTCCAAAAAGGAGGAGGTTATCAATTCGGCCGGTATCTTTTTTTTCTGTTGAAAATCGATGTCAACACGAATGAACCGATTTGGCTGAAATTTGGAATGGAGATAGCTCATACCCAGGATTAGCACATAGGCTACATTTTATCCCTGATAATTAAAGAAACCTTAATCATGTCAATCAAGTCATTATGGCCATACCTCCCATGGTTAACGACACAACACAACGGCCCCTAGTCCCCGGATAAAGTTGGGAACCGACAATTATGTCATTTTTCGACGTTGACAAAATATGTTTTTTGCCGCATTCCCAAAAAACTTATGGTCTCTAAAATGTTCTGTTAATGTAAAAAACTATTTTTTGGAATACCAAATAACGGTTTACTAAAATGTTTTAGGGAACTCTGATAGCTTCGTAATGAAAGAACGCCATGTTCTTCAATCGTATACAAGTATTTTGTAACTTATAATGGCACGATGAAAGGAGTTTTAACTCTTAACACAGCAGTATTCATGGTATAAAAGTATTTCGTAAGTCATAATGGCATTATGACATATAATAATTTATTTTTTATTTAAAAAATAATAATTAAATACACAATAAATGAAGGGGGCATTTAAAATTTATTAATAAACCTAAAAAGTTGGTCCCTAAAGTAATATTCGCATTAAGTTTTCCAAACTTAAACATAAACACATCCCATTTCAAACTTGTAAATAATTTGATTACACTTATAGTATAAAAGTATAAAAATATAGTCTGCACACATGCAGAATTTATTAATAGTTAAATTCTATTACTTATAATTGAAAGCGCTTCAATACTGCATCAAATAGATTCATTGGTCCGGTAAACGTCTGCGCTATGAATGCTATGGTAACTGTACGACTAAATACTCATACCAATGATAATATTACAACACTACTATGTTCTCGCTTATGACTTTTGAATGACAGCTATACGACTTTATAGAAATAGTAACTGCGCCAAAATCGCGTTGTATAAGCGTTTGTAAGACTTATTTTCATGCCATTCAGTTTTTCGAAAACGTTTACACAATTCTTATATGACTTATATTAAGACCATTTTGTTAGTTGGGTCCTGACTATTGAGTTTTTGGACTGTAAAAATCCAATACCAATTTTTCGGCTCGACCCGGAAATCAGCATAGCATCTAACAAATATCAAAATTAAAATAAGTAAATAAAGGGCCGCAAAAATACCGCTCAAAAAAAAATCTTGCCCAACCTACACAAATGTTGCCCAAAATTATAGCCAACATGTGTCACAAAGAACAATAATATTACCATCCAAATCGTCCCTAGCTACGGAATAAACCGAAGGGCGTCAAAATACATCCCTTTTTCAACGGCTCGGTCGAACAGCAGGTGGTCACAGGCGCAGTATACTTTCAAGGACGAAAGATCACCCACAATGCGTTTCTTCACAAAAAACAATGGACCTTTACGTTACAACATTTTACGCATACAATTAAAATAATTGGCTAAAAAAGAATGCTTCAAATAGAACCGTACCTTGCACAATTACGGTATACCTACAGTTATGCATAAAGTACCATTTATCGAGCCTTTGCCGCGACTTCATCCGCGTGAAGTTCGGTTTTTAAAAATCCCTCTGTTTTTCGCGAAATATGTAAGTATCGTCGATCCGTTGCTCCGTTGCTGCGTGATTGAAGGACAAACCAAGAAACAAACATACTTTCTCATTTATAATATTAGTAAAGAAAAAGGATTTCATTATTTTTAAACCTACAAAAAAAAGATTAACCAACAACTCCGAACCCGATGGAAAGTTTTGATATAGGCTAAAATCGGACGCGTTTGCTTTAATTAGATTTAAAGATACCATTCCAGACAATATGCACTTGCGTTAACTGTTACAAATCATAACACAAACCAAGTTGGGTGTTTCACAGCTGAGTTAGAGGTCATTAAAACCAAACAAAATCTTTTTCAAGTTATGTAAAGTGTCACAAAGGAATGCGTGCACCTTCACTTAACTATTGCAATTTCTAAGGCTTCCGAGGCAATAAAAGGTGAAAACTTCGACCGTTCGATACGTAAACGGTCTCGTGCAATGACTCACTGCGTAATCGAGCAACGGACTTGCGAAACTTCAAGATTCAAATTGAACTAGCACGAGATCAGATCGCACTGGGGACTTTTTGTTTCGAAATGTTTGTCTCACTTCACTGGACGCAACACAATAGAAACAAATCACGATATATTTAACATAAGATTAGTATTATAGAAACAGGCGACATTACAGCAAGCGTAGGTCATCAAAGATATTGCCATGTCAGTAATAGGCATAATATAATATGGAGATATATACTTATAATGCGATCAAGATCTTATCTAGATCAATAATTAAGATCTTCTCCCCGCAACTTTTTCAATATGGGGAGGTTTTCCAAAATTTTGCGGGACTCCTTTGTTTTCCTGGGATATAAAGATCCTGCAACTCTCTAGGTCTGTAACTATATATTATATCCATGCAAAAAATCGATCCGGTGCGTGATTTAAGAACAAACTAAAAACAAATCCTGGAATAATAATTTTAGTATGTATATATTTTATTTGGCTCAAAAAAATATATATTACATTATACCTACTTACTTGAAAACCAGTGGAATAAGTCGTTAGTTTGATCATACTGTTAGGTAGGTGCTATTGTGTTCGATCGGTAGAACCGCTATTCTTTGTTCACACTTCGCGCGATTTGGTTTCCTTTTAGAAGTGATAAAAAATGAAATTAGAATGATGAGCAAACAACCAATTTCTTTTTAGTCATAACAACAGAATTCAGCAGATTTCTGATTGTGAATTTTGTTGCCAAAGTTAAGTAATAGACTGAAACTTATACCTATTATATTAAACTTGTATTCTCTCGGTTTTAAGAGAAGAAGGTTGTTTTATTTGACAAAATCTCATCAGTTGGAATTAGATTAGATTCATAATACCAAGAATTACTGTCATATATAATGTTAGTATGTTTAGTTTCAGTTGCAAACAATAAGCTACCAGGAACTGCAGTCAGAGAAACCAAATCCATGCCTACAATTTTTGTCTTCACGAAATTGCCGTTTCGTGGAACTGGCTACTTTGAATTGGAATGTCTGCTGTTCGACTTAGAATTCTTACTTGATAAAAATAATTTTATTTTTGAACCTCGTTATTCCATTTTCATAGCCAGCTATCCACTTTTATTGTTGCTTTAGTTTTTCCTTCATAATTAAGCCCAAATTAGAGGGTGCGTTCATCGTTCATTTTTGCGATGCATGATACTAGTGAACCTTTCGTCGCGGAGACAAAATCGCCTGTGAACGGTGAACGGTCGGTGTATCTAAGACAGTTCATTTTCGATGGTTGATCGAAAAGCCTCGAAAATGAAAGCAAAAAAGAAAAAATGAACCGTCTAATTTGGGTTTTAGCAACCATGGAGCTCAAAAAAAATCGAGGTATTTTACTTTACACACTTAATACAAATCGCAAAGTTTGTGAAACTTGAAAGAATTTTCTAAAATTCATTTATCTTATTCTATGAAGCGTTCCTCTAAGATTTTATCTTATAAAAGCTGCAGTAATTTGCGCAGTAACTACGCTCTCATATCAAAGTGGGCTAGGAGTATGTGTGGGTTATAAAATGTCTCTTGCTAAGTAATCCTTGAAACTTGCTAAGATGCCTCGAAACTTTCCTGAGGGGACTTTAATAGAATTCCACTCTGCGTTCCAGTAGACTGGACTTGCGAACTAATTTGATTAAAGAAAGGTGGTTTATAGTTATTACTACCAGTGCTAATTTCTAAAATAGTGATGTCCTCTTCACAATGTTTTATCAAGAAAAGGATGACGCCATTTACTTTCAATTTATGAACTTTGTGTGCAAACTTAGTACAATGATAGGCTTCATTTTCACATGGTGTTACGTTTAGTATAGCCAAAATAAACGTAGACATAAGTATAAATATTCCACGTGTACCCTACAGGTAATTTCACTCATGAATTGGTGAAAAAGGATGGTATATTTTTTATTTTCTGGTTCAATGTAAATGAAATCATGGCTCGTACGTTATTGTTTGGAACATCGAGTATTTTTCAACTTTGTTAAATGTAAGTAGTAGTTATTTTAGTACGTACTCGCAGACGCATACTTATTTTTTCCGCGAGGATAACCAAACAGTATCTTGATACATGTACCTACTTACATAAACTCTCTCAGCTTCAACTATAAATATCCAGCTCTATGCTAGGAGTGCTATCGATTTCCTGTAGCAAATGCCACTCTGAATCACAAAGCATTCATACATTTGCAAAGAAACCGAGTGTAAGTTCTTTTGGCGCGTAATGCGATCTGCGACGAACTGCTTCAGACTCTTTGGAGGCCACCATTTTTGGGTCAAGTAGAATGTACGGTAGAATATGGATATGTACATATTGAAAACAGTTAAAACTTGCAATAATGGGAGTTTTTATTTTATTGACATCCATAGCCCCATAGGTCATAAGCCATAACACTTCCAGGTAAACTTGTGCAAAATTCTTAAGAAAAATAAGGGAGGCCACCATTTTTGGGTTAAGTAGAATGTAGAGTACAAAAAAAAACAGTTAAAACTTTCAATAATGGGGGTATTTAAGTAATAAACGAGTAAAATACATAAGAAATAGAAGGGCAAGGCGAACTACCTATGGCTTAGTATGTTAGATATATTCATTACCTAGCTGATGCCTGCGACTTCGACCGATTAAGGGTTGCCGATTCCCACGAAAATTATATAATTTTCCAGGATATAACATAATGTATTTCGCCAAAATCCGGCCAATAGTTTTTGCGTAAAAGAGTAACAAATTCATCCTCACATACTTTCGAATTTATAATATTAGTACTTAGTAGGATATTAGTAAGATTTTCATTCAACATGGGCGGTTATTTAAGACAAAATAAATATTAAAAAAATTAAATGTACGCTACATTATTAAACCTAGTAATTCTCACAATTTTTGCTAATAGCTCAAGATTAAGTTTTAGCATTTTATGGCCTTTTATTAATCGGAAGACAGAACGCTTATTACGTTAACGTTAGTAAATAAAGTGAACTGATTACAGAGATATGCATTTGTTATCTACCCTTTCCATTTGTATAACCATTATCGACCCTGATAACAATCGAGGTGTGTCCAGACTCGAGTGTAGAGTGTAGGTATGCACTCAGTAAATAGCAATTTAGGTTCACATTTTTATAAGACGTACAAGCCAATGTTGCATTATTGGAAATATGACTCATAGAGAACAAACGTGAAAGTGAGAAGTGGCCTCGAAAATGCTTCGAAACTAATTTATAAAGCACGCAAATGATATTATTGTGCTGTCGCATGTAAGAACGGTCTGTAATATAAGAATGAGCGCTAATTTAAATTCTTGCATTATTCGCTCGCCACCGCAAATACAATTCTACCCTCGCCACCTTAGTGCCTGGAGCACTTTGACCATCCGTTGTGCCAGATCTTTTTTCCACACACTACGAAACTGTGGAAGCAACTTCCTGCGACGATGTTCCCACTAAATTTTGTAATCTCCGCTATCAAATCATGAGTTAAAAGTATCAAAACGGATACAGAATAGACCAGGAGCTGTCACTAGCAAAAGCTTCTCGGAAGTCGGGATAAATAATGCTGAAAAAGCTGTCACAGAGCGCGAATGACAAAACGGTGGACGATTTCTATATAAAATAGGGTTGTCACAACCAGAACTCGTTGTTACGCAGCGGGGTTCCTTTAGCCGTAGGTGACGACCCGCAAACGGATGCCTGGTATTTTCAGCCAAAAGAAATAGACTGAGAGATGGGGGAAAATGCACAGTACTAAATATTCAATCTGACATAACATATAATCTGATCGACCGACGCCAGTTTGCAACTAAATAATGACATTGATTCTTTGTTTTAGCAACAGGGACCTAAGCAGTAAATATCAAAAGGTATATTATGTTACGCTGCTTTTTATTCCGGAAAATCAAAGACTTCCCACGAGATTATTATAATAAAAACCACGCGGACGAAGTCGCGGGCATCAGATAGTAAAATCTTAAATGCTATAAATGTTGCAGGTGGTGGATATTTTAAAGTAAGTTTTTAAGTACGAATTCATGCGCGAGGACTTAATTTAATTTGTTCACCCCTTTAGGTATGTATTTATAAAAAAACCACCCTTAGTGCACATCTGGGGACTTAAAGAATATTTTATTTCCTCCAAAGTAATCAAAAATAAATAGATTTTACAAAAACTCGCGGAAACCCTTTATTTTCCGAGAGAAATATTAAAATAGCCAATTAATCTCAAGGTCTTCAACTATATCCATAAAAAATAGGCCTGACTGAAGGACAAACAAACAAACAAACACTTTCGCCACTATAATACTTGTAGGGACTAGCTCTCAGACTATATTAGACATATACTTCCACCAAACATGTGTCAGACACGCGTGAAAAAACCCGTCACGCGTGTCATTAGAAAAACTGACGCTAAATAAAAACCTTTTTATGGCAACACCATATGTTTCCCCAACTCGATTAGGGATCGTTCAAACACTAATAAAGGGATGACTTATGTGACAAGTTTCGATGTTCTTATAATATACGAATATGTGTAATTGATACGAAAGTTATTCAGCTGCTCGATTCCGTAACTTCGGTATCAATCGTTAAATCATTGCATCAATGTCAATACATGGTTTTCGCAGCACGTATCATTGCTACAGTCTAGTAAGGACCTATGTGAGACAAAATTATTTTTTGACAGGTCAGTCACTATCGATAAAACTTTTTTTTTAAATATTAGCCAAGCTGAAGTTGACCAATATTCTCCTATCCCCTCCAAATAAGCGGGAAAGCTTATGCTAGGTTCGAACCTGCAACCTTTCAATTTTCAGTTCGCACCTTTAACCGTTGGGCTATTGAGGCTTAAAATGGCTTTTGTATGAACAATGCGATGTGAACCTGATTTTGTAAGAGTTTTGAAGAGGATGTCTTTCAAGGATTTAGACAAAAGTTACGTCAAACTAGGATTTCATTGAGACAACTGAAGGGGTGTTAAAAGCAGTGACATTAGCGATCCCCTAAACGTTTTACAACTATTATCGAATTAAAGTAAGTATATTAAAGTGATTCAAGTATGGAAATAGTTCTTGCTGTGTTAGAAAACAAAATACAGTTTTACGAAATTTTTATATGTAGTTTGCAAATGTTTATTATATGTTGAAGGACTTAGTTGCGCAAGTCTTCCAAAAGTTGTAGGTACGTATTTGTACTTTCTAACACTAAAATTATGAAGTACCTGTAATATACAGAATTTAACAAACCAGTTATTACAGCACGCCAGATGCACATGTTTTACCTAAAACAAAACAATAAATAATTAATAAGATAAAATACAAAGATAATGGCCTCAGCTGGTACTCTTATTGGTATTTCATTAAATCTAGATGAAATATTACCTATTATAAATAAGTAAATTACAACAAAGAGTCTTCAGACTATCTTCAGAAAAGTAAGTAATTATTCCGTGAACGGAATAATGGAAACAGACGTCTGCTTTGTATTTGACTAAATTAGTATAGACTACGTAGAAAAAGATAATTTTTTCCCACCTAAAAAGTTTCTTATATTTTACAGATAAGAAATCTTAACACAAGTTCTGCAGATAATCTTCTTACTTAGCAACTGAAGCAGGGACACCATAAAACCTCTGTTTTGAGCCACAGAGTTAAAACGAATTGGTAAGATCTAGGAAGCTTCCGAGACAGTCTTAGCTTATAAATATACTTAACATTTCTGGAAAATGGAGGTAATGTACATTTATAAAGGACGGATGAGGAATTCTACTTGATAGAAACAGTCGTGACCTGAATAAATTATTTCGGATTATGAATTATTGAGACCTTAATTCTTTACTTTAAGTAAGCCTATTTTGTTCGTTGACATGAAAACTGTATCAATTCGATTTATTAGAAACTGAGATTCTAGCATCTCTAGTGTACTGAGGAATGTAATTTAATCTGTCATTTGGATAGTATGGAGATGTCAACTTATGACGTTTTCAAAAAGTTCATTGTGGGATGGTAACCACACTGGTAACTTTAACTTGAAAAATTACACTCGGGTCAAAACTTTCACATTAGCATGAGGACGTCTACTTTTGGACATAAGCCTTCCATAGTGTGTGATGATTGATGACGCGTGGATATTAACACGTCATCAATCATCACACCTGCAAGTCGATACTGTAAAAGCTGCATTGTCAAGGTTATGCATATTAATTACGCTGAAAAAGTTGTACAATAAAACTTTGAAAAGTAAAATTTTACACTGCGCGTGGCTTGACACGCGATTAGCCAAATATTTGAGAATGGGATATCCGGTCTACTAACCGTACGTTGTGTCAACTTACCCTGGACACTAAAAGAGGCTGAAGTCTTAAGACCACTAAGCCATCACTGCTCCTAAATCTTCAATCAACTTTGATCACTGATCATAGATATTTTGCGTTCATTACTTAACTTAATACCTCGTCTAAATCGTATTAACTATTCATCAAAGCTAAATTCGAGTCAGTTGAAAACGTGTTTAGTTCGTCATTTTAACAGACTCCACAGCGCGAATTCTCGGTTTGAATCAACGCATAAACGTTGATTGGGCATTGTCGAGGGCAACAATAAGCAATCATTCGGTTTAGTGTTAATCTTGACAACGCGAGCCGCGCTTACGACGGCCGGCGTTGACTCGACACCCGTTTACAACGCCCTGAAGGAAAAGGCACTCCATTGTCTTTCTTTATCTTTGCCTGCGTGTACCACTGCATAGGTAGAAGCAGGTATAGCCAGCGGGTCCGTACGAATTTCAATACGTATTGTTAACCGGAAGGGTATTCATGATTTTAGCAGTCTATGTTTATATGTATTATACCTATATTATATACCAAAAATGTATTGTATGTATGTGACTATGTACGACTAATATTATAGCAGTTTGGCAAATCTCATACACCGTTTACAACATTATGTCTCCGAGGGTTGAAATTTCACATCATTGTGTTTTTAAAATTTCAAAGATTTGTTTGAAAATTAATTTTCATTCTTGAAGAAAACAAGTTTTTAAAATTATTTCCAACGCTGTAATTTTGACGACATGATAATCGAATTACTTATTCGCAAGCTCGACATAATAAAGTACCTATTCTACTTTGTTAAAAATCGCCCAATCACGTTACAAAATCGTGCTTAGTCAGCACAAGTTAGATTTTTATCAATATCCTGAATAAATTTCACTGCTTAATTTGATTTATATTCCCTTCACTAACCTTTGCTCGTGACTTCGTTCTTGTTGAGTTAGATTTTTTAAATATCAACGTAATATGTAAAGTAGCCTATAACTGTATGCCAGGACCTCAAGTTATTATCCAGGTCCTCAAGTTAATATCCAGATTCTCAAGTTGACCCATAGAAAAGTTTTAGTTCAATTGCGGCGTCATTGAAGAACAAACCAATCAACAAACGCATTTTCGCATTTCTAATATTAGTTAGGATTTTCTTACTTGCTATCGAATTAAGCTTACTTTTCTTTGATAAGTAAATTAAGAGAAACTTATTTTCATCAAAAAACTCGAAATTTTTTTTCAATGTACCTTTTTCCACTCAATATTTATTTTCTATATAGGGTGATAAAAAAGAAAATCCTAACAAAAGAAAGTTAATAATGAAGTGTTTTCTCACTGTATCTTCTGCGAAATATTTTTTGATATAGAGCTAATTGCGATCAACGTAGGATTTCAATAAAATTAATTTGTAAACAGAAAATTAAGTTGAGACATTAAGTAACTAGGTAACAAGATTTCAAATTATTAGCATGATTAATTTAGAGCGATAATAATTAATAATAAATAAGAGCATAGAGCCTCGTTAACGCAAAATACCGTAGATATATAATAAGGAATATAATAAGTCGACCAACAAAATTTATTTTTTGGCATCAAAACCTAGCTTCTAATTTAATAACTCAGCAACGGGAAAATGATGAAGCTTCTAATATATTAACTCGGCTTCTTCACAATGGCCACAAAATATTCCAAAGAAAGCATCAAATAAAGAGCCACTATTTTTATTATTGTCCACTGCCACTGCACGATTTGGTGCGAGTGAGATGGATACGACTGGCCATTTGCACGATTTCGTTGGTGCGAGTGAGACGGATGCGACTGGCAATTTGCACGATCTCGTTGGTTATGGCTATTTGCACCAATCAGAGAGCGCCATTCAAAACATGCATTTGTTTTTTTTTTGTTGTTCTGTTGTTAGTGTGTTAATATTGCAATTATTTTTGTATAATTTTTTCTTTAAACTAAAGTTAGGTTAGGTTAGGGTTATACATGAATATTCAGGTGCCCGGCCGAAGGCCGGGCACTTAGGTTCTGTTGGGATCGTAAACCTACCTAAAACTAAAAAAAAGTTGAAAAAAAATTTGATTTTTTTTTTCAAAAATGTTATAATGTTATGTGTAGGTATTTATCTTGAGTTAAATTTAAAAACAATCATTTTTTTAATTTCATTTTATCAAAAAAAAAAACGTTTTTTTATTTAGTTAGAAACATTTTTTTATTTCATTTTTCTCACAAAAAAAAAAAAAAATTAAAAATGTGTTTGAAGATTTGGTGTATTATTTGATGCTAATATTTAAGTATTTTAGGAGTTCACGGTTTGAAGCTAAGTTATAAATATAGATGCTAAAATTATATTTTTTAGAGGCTCACTAGTTGAAGCTGACTTAGTAATTTAGAAGCCAATAATGGTATTAAATAGAAGCTCGTTTAATTACATGCCATATAATAATAGTATGAAAAATGACATGAATAAAGCATTTTTTGAAAATAGACAAATAAAATCTATATTTTCCTCAAGGCTATATGAGGAAAATATATTACCTTGAGAGTCAATAACATTCGGTTCCCTTCATTCAGTTTTGACGTTAAGACCCCATTGTATGTCCGTAAGAGCAATCGGAAATCGTCGAGGGGCGTTCCAATGTGTCTTCGAGATCGGACATTCAATCGACGCCCTCCTTTCTATTTTCACGTGATGAAAATTACACTTGTCCTCATGTTATATTACATAGACTTCGATATTTTGTTAAGAAATTCGTGTAATAATCCGATATAATACAAATAATCTTCTCCAATCTCAACAGAAGGAAGCGATGTGCGCAGGAGATATTATAGTGCACAAGTGTCTACTCTTTATTCCCTCACTCATAGTCCGATGGAAGAGATATCAGGCGCAAGACCGTCAGCTTTTGCTTTCCAAGGCCTGTGCCTTGTGGTGGGTGGGATAACTTCCTAACCACAGACTAAGAGTTTCCTAACAATGGAAATCAATACTTATCTTTGTCCCGATCCCGGCATCGAATCTAAGACTTCGTCGTCATCGTCGAACGTGCTAACCTCTAAACCAATGAGGTCGTCTACAGTGAACTTTACCTATACCGAAAGATAATTATCAAGTGGGCATACTAAGGTACCTACTACGATTCTAAGGTATCTAGCATAGATTTTTTTTTAATATATAGACCAGCGCTTGACTGCGATCTCACCTGATGGTAAGTGAAGATGCAGCCTAAGATGGTACCCGCTTGCCTAGAAAATGCCTAATCACTCTTGATTTAAAGACACCCAGACATTATAGTTAGTTGGAAAAACGAAAGCCGAAAGGGCATTCCAAATTTTTGCGGTGCATATTAGGAACGAGGAAGCGAAGCGCTTGGTGCGGGATCGTGGAATTTCGACCACGTAGCGGTGCAGATTCGTACGATGTCTTGCGGTTCGGAGGTAGAATGGTGATGGAGGAACTAAATCGAATAGTTCTTGGGCACACTCTTCGAAATATATCCTGTAGAACACCGACAGACAGGCAACCTTGCGCAGATGTTCCAGATAGAGGCGTAATGATGGTCTGACTCTCATTGGATTTGATTTAGCCTCTTATTTAGGTCACGCAGAAAAATTCTACTCCAATTTCGACCTAAGTCCAATGGAAAGAGCCATGACATACTTTTTAAAGGGAGCTAGCAGCAGCTAGTTAGGAACTACTTGCAAACAGAATACACGAATGCCAACTTCTCAAGTAGCCAGCAGGAACTATCAACCCTCCTCGAGACCGTCGTCAAGTTATTAATCTACTTTCTCCAACAGTAAATATTTGCAAATAAACGGCACAGTAGATCCCTATACAATTCCTATTGGATTGATATCACACTGAGTAATTCTGCTCCAACTTTGACCTGTATCCAACGGAAACCCGAGACAAAGATTTTAAGCGGAGCCGAGGATAGAAGCTGGTTAGGAACTACAAACAGAATATACGAGAACACCTCAAGTGGCCAGCAGGAACTCTCATCCCTCCTCGAGACCGTCGTCAAGTCCCTAATCTACTTTCTCCAACTGTAAATATTTGCAATTAAACGGCACAATAGATCCCTCTTAAGTGGAATATCGTCCGTATGTCTCCCCGGGGCGTCGTTCTGCACAAAGCGTTCGGTCGCTTGATTTAAAAATCAACTCTATTTTGCCTTTAGTCACATAAATTGCAAGTGACTTTCTCTATCGTAGACTCCCTGTCAGTTATTACAAACTTTTCCACTTTCAAGAATGAAGTGTAAGTTTTTGAATTTTAAGTGGAAACGCGGGCGGTCATTTGCCCATACAAACGTGTTCTTCCGTTTTCTCCGTGGTCAATAACAATAAAGAAAATATTTTTATACCACAACCCTCTTCCTATTTTGATTTCTTCAATAAATTAATAAAATAATTATTATAAGAACGAGGCACCCACGAAAATTGCAAAAATGGCCCAGTTTTATCGCCATTACCAGACATCCCGGAAAATACATAAAAAGACTAATATAATGTTACATATAAAAGGACACATTCTTCTCGAATTATTCTTGACGAGCCACTACCCGCTATTTCGCCCGAGTTATTGAAATCCTGCGGGATCTCTGATTTTCCGGAATAAAAAGTAGTAGTACTATGTTCTATGTTACTCTTCAGGTCTTCAAATATAAGTACACCTACACATGTAAAAAATCACGTCGATTCGTAGCTCTATTGCAGCGTGATTGAAGGACAAACAACAAGAAACACACTTTTGCATTTATAATACGTATTAGTAGGACATTAGTAGGATTTTTTTTATCGGTCCAATGTTTATCAGGTACATCTTCCTCATACGGCTTCCTCCAAGACTCCCAAAGGTTTTAACTCATTTCTTGCAGATATTATAGCCCTCCTGAGACAGCTTAAAATATAGCAGCAAAATATACGTTGAGAGTCACTTCCCATAATTTAATATAGCAAGGAAGTTTTCAATAAATCGCTGGCTTATGTAATACTTTTCCTTTAATATTTAGCACACAACTTTTCGATACTTGTACTTTGCTGTACATTTCTGTTCTTTTTAATATAAAGTTAGAATTTCCTTGCGGCAACTTGTTTGACAGCTTCCGGCGACGTCGTCGCTTGTGATTTAGAAATTCTCTCTAGATTTCGAATGCTAGCAGAGATTTGTGGTTTTCTTATTCTTTTTTGTTTGAGATTTAAAAGCAAGCGATTACCTACTATAACTGACGGCCTCCCTATGGCAGAGGTGAGTGCTGTGGTCTTATAACTGGGAGGTTTCGGGTTCGATTCCCGGTGGGGCAATTCAGGACATTATAATTTTTGGTCTGGTCTGGTGGGAAACTTTAACTCGGTAGGTACCATAAACATTTATTCCTGATTGTTTCTTAGTAAACTTGTCTTTAATAATTGAATTTCAACATTGTAAGGATGCCTCCGAGCCCTAATTTTCATTCCAAGCTTTGAAAATCATACAGATTAATTTCTACAATGTAACTGTGAAGGACGTTCAGCAGACGGCATTATATCTTCCTTTGTTCACAATGGATTCCTATCCAATAACTAGTTTAGCCGTTCTTAATTGATAGTTAAGAGTACTTACACAATTGTATTATGTACGTACGTACTTATCTGACTTAGGTACATATTTATTCTTTACTTTTTTATTTATTAAGTACCTAATTCAGAACCTGAAGTGATATCTTTATTCCGGAAATTATGAATAGGCACGAGGCTCATGGTTGTGTGTGTGTCGTATCTACATAAGTGGGAGCGAGAGCTTGCTCGCGCCTGACCGCTCCCACTAAGCCTGGCAATACACGTCCGATTTTGTTTCCGATTGTCTGATCAGGCAACCGGATCGTATTTACTCGATACACATCCGATTTTTCCGTCAGGCTTTTTCTGAACTCAGTCGTTCCCGAGCTATCATCCCGAGTGCTTGCGTTTGGAGCAAAGCAGAAGAAAAGAAGATGGATGACGAGTTAATAGAAATAGAAATATTTTTTATTCAAATAAACTTTTACAAGTACTTTTGAATCGTCAATGTATCTACCACTGGTTCGGAATGCCGTTCCTGCCGAGAAGAGCCAGCAATAAACTCGGCGGTCGCTCTTTTCAAAAAAAATTTTTTTTACAATAGGTAACAAAACTATGCTATGTATAAGTACAGTGTTTCCACAATAAAGTTTCAAAAATGCAAAACAATCCAATGCATGTTAAGACAGGCAGGCAAAAGCAGACCCATTCCCGTTGGTGGCACCCGTTCACGAGCATGACGCAGGATCCAGCCATTGCTTCGCTCAACCATATTTGAGGGAACGTAACAACCCGCACCACACGACACCACCACAGAAATTTTAAAGAGAGGAAAGAGAAAGAAGAAAAAACGTCGCTATTGGATTCATCCAATCAATTTGACAAGACTTACTGAGAGTCATTTCTATTTAAAACATCCAAAATAATTCATAATAATAATAATTTTATTATGAATATTTAGACCTTGCCCACGAGATTACCGCCATGTGGAATGTTGATTCAACGATTGTAGTGCCGATGGTCTTTTCGGTCAATGGTCTCATAGCGAAAAGTTTCGATCAACATTTTAAGAAACTTTCGCTTAATACTTGGATCAAGAGCAGGGTACAGAAGGCGGTACTCCTTGAGACGGCACGCATTGTGAGGAGGTTCCTCACTCTGAAGCCCTGACCACTGGCTGCTTGGGTCTCTATCCCGCAGCAAGTGGGACCCATTTATTTTATTGTTTTTAATTATGTTTTTATATTTATATTTGTATAATGTATATTTGTAATCATTTTTAAAAATAATAAGATAAATGTGTTTAAAAATAAATGATAGACATAATTTTATTATTATGAATTATTTTATTTTACTATTTTTTTTTTTTTTCATAATTTTCGCCCATTATTCGAACCACAACGATCCGTCCACACAGTGTCAGCGCTAGATTTTTTGGGCCCTAAAAAATCCTAATAAGCAAAATTCCGCCCTAAATTTGGGGCTAAAAGCCCTAAGTTGGGAACCCTGACTGGCAAAATCGGAAGGAGTAACCGGATGTCTATTTTGTCTCATACTAGAAGTATGTAGACCGCGCCTTCAGACAATCGGACCAACAGTAAAATCGGAAACGCCTCGCGCCCGTTTCCGACTCGGACGTCCGATCCGGCCACCGGATCGGACGTGTATTGACTGTTCATACAAAGTAATGGCTTCTATGCCTTCCGGTAGCCTGATCAGGCTACCGGATCAGACTATCGGATGAAAAAACCTGACGTGTATTTCCAGGCTTAGACTCCTGATAGGCACGCACAATTACGCAATATGTACACGACGTAACCACAAGTAAAGCTCAAGCGCCCTCGTGAGTTGAAAGAGGATGTTGACATTAAGTTCACACTGGTATTTTTGTGCAGACTTCAGTGCTTTGCAAAGAGATTCCCTAAAACCACACACATTCACTAGCAAATAGGAAATCTTTTGTCAATAAAACTTCAACGGTCCATCACTGTAGTGGGTTTATTACTCACTCCAGTTGGACCCTCGGGTCACATTGCGATGTAATTGTAATTAGGATCTATTGCCCTATTCAGTGATAATTACTTCTATTCACAGGAGCATAGACGCGGAAAAGCTTTTCCACTGACTAATAAATTTTCACTCTAACTACAGTGACTGGCTGTAATAGTCTTTTGAGACTAAATATATCTAGGTTATAGGAGAAATATTCTTTTAAGACCAGCTTAAAGTCAGGTCGTACTTAGGGCCTTATGAATCGTCAAAATATATTTGTTTCTCTTATCCATGCTGACAATAAAATCGTAAGAATATATAAAAGACTAGCTTTTGCCCGCGACTTCGCTCACATTAAGTTAGATTTTCAAACCCCTATTTGACCTCTTAATGGGGTTCAATTTTCAAAAATCCTTTCTTAGCGAATGCCTAATAGATATCTGCACGTCCGTCAGTAAATCAGTCAATCACCTTTTCCTTTTATTTATTTAGAAAACCACAAGTTTTCAAATGTTAGCTTATCGATACCCCAGCTTTCCGTAAAGCGTTCAGTTTGAGCACAAAAATTAACATTTCTACACTCCGAGTTTTGAAAAGGTTGTAAGGATCATCATCATGATGATGATTCAAACCAGAAATGCCGAACGGTAACTTTCCGTATAATAAAAATTTGAATTACTTCATCCAAGAACTCCAGAATTAGACTTACTATCAACAAAATCCAATACTTTACATATATTTAAATATTCTAATGAATTTCCGTTACAGAAATGAGATTTTCGGCATAAATATTTAAAGGCGAAAACATTTTCTGTCGAACTGTCGACATGCTTCATGAAAGGTCGCCTCGCGCGGGTCGACGGCCTTCGTGTTAAAAGTAAAATAAGTATAAACCGGTGTACCTCAATTTGTGGGGACACCGCTGATCGCGTTCTTGAAATTAAGACCGTTATTAAAGTAAATCGACAACTTCCTGGTGTTTTACTTTTACTGTTAGTAAAGGTAAAACAAAGAAACGTTAACTGTTACAGTTTTTAGCACTTTCTAGTCTATCGCTGTTTCTTCTCTGTAGCAGAGATTAAAAAAACTTAACTTTCTGATAAAAACTAAACTTAGCTAGACTATAGACTATACTGTGTTAATATCTTTTAACCTTCTTCTTCTTCTTTATCAACCGATAGACGTCCACTGTTGGACAAAGGTCTCTTGCATCGAATTCCACATATCTAGGTCATGCACTACCTGCATCCAACGGCTCCCTGCGACTCGTTTGATGTCTTCAGTCCACCTACTGCGAGGTCTGCCAACGCTGCGCTTACCGGTGCGGGATCGCCTCTACAGCACCTTGGGACCCCAACGACCATAAGCTCTTCGAACTATATGCCCCGATCATTTACATTTCAATTTCGCGACTCGCTGAGCTATGCTGGTCACTTTGGTCCTCCTCATTACTAGGCACAACTCTCTCCATCGCCCGCTGAGTGACCCTGAGCCTTCTTATGAGGCCTATAGTTAGCGACCATTTTTCGAATCCATAAGCCATTGCTGACAACCACGCACTGTTCGAACTTTGATATTTTAACCAATAATTGGTTAACAGATCAATCTTTCCAAAAGGTAAAACATTTTTTCAAACTAGGTTAATATGACAAACAAAAGCTTTCAATGATCACTAACATTTCTAAAGGGATAGACTGAAGAATCGACAAAAGGTAATGTGATCACTTCAGTATCATGGCAGGCGCTGTCAAGCTAAGAAGGGTATCTAATGGAAATCCTATGTAGGTTTGTGAGTAGACAGTGGATGTGCGGGTGTGGCACACGCAGACAATTTTCTCTATCTATTTAATCTACAAGAACTTTGCCAAACGGCTCGTTGCAATGCCGAATCACCGCTGATCTCTATAATTAATCTACGCTTAGCACTGGATTTGATGTCCCTATAAAATTACAGCTTAATTAAGGATCAATTAGAAGCGCCACATTTGACATACGAGTGTCTCGGGAACTAATAATATTGCAATTGGCGCACCGGCCTCTATAATAAATATGTATATGATTTCATTAATGATTGCATAGATTAATTATATGGGTGCGCCATTTGCAATATTATTAGTTCCAGAGACACTCGTCCCGGCCAAGTATTGATTTATAGCGCCAAAATTGCGTCAAAATAGGTAAAAAAAATCACAACAGCCAGTCCAGTGTTAATCATAGATTATTTATAGAGGTCACTGCGAACCATAGTGATTTTGTCGAATTATTCAATGACACTGCTGGTAGTTGTATGATTTGGGCCAAGTGATATTTGGCAGCATACTGTATCGCAGAACATGAGTACGTGGATGGAAGGATTTCCACGACGCCGCAGAAGCAACACAAGACAACGCAATGCATCGTTATGTGTCAGTGCATCCTGTAAATACCTAATTTCATGCGCTCTAAGCCGCGGGAATCGATTAGTCTGACATAAAGAGCATGTATAGAATTGAGTCTATTTGTCTTTTCCTTCTCTTTTCAAAATCTTTTTTAACCGGTGGTCGAGTCTTGACTTGTTGCAAGAGCCACAAATGAAGAGAACTGTAAAGACGCGGTTTAAACCTAACTTGAAGTTGTTGTATGGTAATGGCACAGAGCATTCTCGTCATATAACAATATGACTGCCATCACAGTAACAATGTTATAAATATCATCTTACAAACTATTAGATTTTCCCGTTCACTCGGTATCCTATTACATTTTATAGCATTGAGGTCGTTGAAAGCAAGAAAAACACAAGCACTAGACATAAGGAACTGAATGTAATGTACACGATGGCGGTGGCAAGTGCCTTTGTCACAACTAACTGCTTTGCTCTTGAGTTTCCTAGTGCTAGGAACATAGCTTTCTAGATTTAAACGTTGCATATTTTTATCTAATAAAAATATCCAATTTGGTATACTTCGCCTCGAATCTCGCGTCCTAGAAGTTTTGTCACCTGTTTAATTACAGAAAATGGTCGAGCTTTTATATAACTTTCAGCTTTTGAAATAGACACCGGGACAAAAAATGTCTAAATAGAATAATGCTGCCAGCATCTTGGGTACTATGCCACATTGCGTGACTTCGATGCAGTTTCACATTTTATTTAGTGCAAGCAAGAAGGGTTATAGGGCCAGTCCCAACATGCTGGCACAATGCAAATTGGCAGACTTCACACACCTTTGAGACAAAATAATAATAGTTGCAAAAAAAGCATAGTTGCGTGATATTTACACCTTTTTGGTAAAGCAACTGACTAGGCTTTCGAAGCAGAACTGACAATTCCATCTATTTACAAATGAGTTTTACAACGCCTATTTCGATTAGGTATTCATCAACATATAACTGTAACGGCACTGCAATGTAATTTTAAACTGTACTAACTTTGCCCGTAGGTCTAATTTCGATTGACCTAGATTATGCAAACCGCCCTAATGATTGGGCTTGATCGTCAAATGGATAATTAATGCCAAATTAAAACCAGCCAAATTCGAAATTCATCAAAATTGGACAACTCGGCGTGTCCGTAATCACAAAACTATATTGTTGGATGTAGTCTTACCATAACTGTTCTTCTTAGTTCTTTTATTAGGATTAATATTATTACACTTGAAAATAAAAAGAAAAATCATAGCCAGCATAACAACGTTGCTAGATAACTTGTCCGTAGATTACAGATAGATGGAATTTAGGGGAAGGAGGTAGATCTTCCTCTTTGTTTCAAGTATGAAAGAAGCATGTAATTCATAGAAAATATTGAAATGGCAAGCATAGGTCGCGACTTAAGAACGGGTTCAGTGGATATAAACGTGGATATGAGTCATTCCTGCAATTCATGAGACGGTTTTAACTGGATTTCACACAACATAATGTTGAATTATTATTATTTTTTTTATTTTTTAAAGAGCAACCGCCGAGTTTCTTGCTGGTTTTCTCGGTTAGAACGGCATTCCCAACCTGTGGTCGATTAATTTAACGATTTCTGAATATAGAATATGGACATATTATTCATATACATACTTACTTTGCATGAGTTTAATTTTTACTAACAATACCTACTGTGTAATTTAACTATCTAAATGATATTTCGCCTTGGTGTGTTGGTTGTGATTGTTACTTGTTGGCTTCTGCGCGAACCGGTTGAAGGAATAAATCACTATGCAAATGCACGCATGGTGCAATGGTGCCGAGGTACATTAAAAGTTAATTTCAATAGTCAGGTAGGTACCATTAGTTTTATTGTATTAGGCCACAGAAAGAGAGAGCCCATGTACCGAGAAAAATGGAGAAAGCTACACCGACAAGAGCTTAGCTCTTAAATTGAAGAAGGCCACAATATAATTTGATAGTACCTCAGGGTGTATTCACACTAAGTCTGCAAACCGACTCTAAGCCCCAAATCACTGTGAGTGGCCTGGCGTCTCGGCAAGCGGTTGACTGCAGCTAAGCAAACTAACGTACATACCAAGCAAACTGACATACGTACCTACCTACTGATTCACGCTTGGCTCACATATTTAGTATATCTGCAATCCTATCGATAACTTATCTAGCAACATTGTTATTCGTCGAAAAAGTCAACACAATTTACAAGGATGCTAGGTAACTTATCAACAGATTACTGATAGATTCGGGGCCGGTTCTCTTCTCAGAATGAGAATTATGTGATGCCCAGGATGTATAAATACGGGAGTCCTGAGAAATCTTAACCCATGTCTACCATAGCCATAGCATGCACAATCGGTGCGCTACTTCAGTTATCATTTTATCGATAACAAGCACCCGACCGACACAGCTGTACAGCGTTATTGGCTGCGCTTATAATCCTAACTTCTCAGGTCTTCGTACACCCGGCATCATGCTATTTGTTATTTTATGTCAATGTGAATTAGACGATTATTGTTTTTGTTTTTATAATGTACAGGAGCGCTCCTGTCATTTTCATATAAAATTTGCTGGCGTTTACTCCACCTTTACTATTCGAAAGTCAAAATGTTCGTACTTAGGCTACTGATCCTTGCTGTATACTTACTTTCCTACCTATGTCCGGTATGGGCATCTGTTAATTGAACCGACGACGCAGACATTAATTTGACAGATACACAAAGCTTGAGGAATTTTCATACACTTCCACAATCGCAAGTTTAGTAACCGCATGGCTTCGTCGAGACCGCAGTCGGTGTCGCGTGACGTCACAGCATCGGCAGCCGTATTACAGAAGCCATAGCGAACGCGGGCGCAGGCAAATGAACCTCAACACAATGCCCCGTACATTGCCACTTCAATTTATCGCCTTTAAAACTCGCATCATGTAAAAAGCGTATTGTACAGCGGACGGCACTAAAAAACCAATAGTAGTTACACATTTACATTATCTGCAGTGGAGGTGAGTGCAAGGAGAATAAATTAAGGCTAATGAATGACTTATTGTGTGAGGGACAGGAAATTATTATTGGACCGGTCGAGTTACACGTACAGTATTAATAATAATGGCATTTACGTTCGGGTAGATAGGTACGTGTTCAAGAATTCGAAGAAATAAAGAGTTAGGTGTGTGGTTACGTAATCTTTCAACGATTGAATGGGTCGTTATTGTAATTTTCTAACGTATTAAAAACGTGTGACATGCAACAGTATATATTTATAACGAATCGGCAAATTTGAAGTGGTTTCAATATTTCGTGGAATTACCTTGCTATATTATGTTGAAAGCTTAAGCAATATAGTACTGAAACTAGGTTACGATGTCTATTCCCGTAATGGCAACCAGCATCCCAAATGATCGTATTAGTTAAGATTAAATACTGTTTCGATTTTTTTAAAGAAAAGAAGCTTGTACTGTAGAAAGTTACCGACATAACTTATCCAGTAAAGCTGAAGTGGAAATGGATAGGATACATGCAGGGTGCTGGCGTGGTGAACCCGCACCAGAAGCGCAGTGTTAGCAGACTACAAGGTGGCCCAACGACATCAGAGGAGGCGCAGGGTTCCGCTGGATACAGGCGGCGCAAGAGCGAGTAGAGAAAGCCCAAGCAAAAGACCTTTGTCCAGCAGTGGAACTTGATGAGAATAAAAAGAAAGTGGTACCTTGGTAAACGTGGTTTGGATGAAAAATGGCAATGATTGTGGTACTTTTCAGCTAAAAAGCACAGTCATAGAGCAAGTTGATGTTTCAGCAAGAGGTAACAAGTCTTAATACCTGTAGGCTGAAAGCGTTTTATCAGCTCCGTACACACTTGTACCCGTTGTAGGATGCTGGCGTAGGAAGTTTACAGGGCTGCAAAAAATTAACTAAAGACTTTTCTCACACAGCTCTAACCACTGCTGGACGAATCAGGCTAAAATTTGGCTATTAGGACGTAGACATCCGCTAAGAAAGGATTTTTTGATATTAAATTGATAAACCATGATCGTCAAATATTATTAGAAATGCCATATTGTACCGCGCTAGCGTGATACTTCAATCTTTGCTATCTTTTAGTGCCCTATAACTCGATAAGCATTAGGAAGACAAGAAAAATGTAAATAATCATTATTGTTGCAAATTTAATATAATATCTTTAATTATGTATATACCTAATAAGCTTTTACCACAAACCAACGGTTCTCGAGATATTAACAAAAGACCAAAAAAAGTAGCCTGTTTCCGCTAATTGATCGCGACCCTCAGTAATAAGGATGCAGATGCAGAGAGAGAATTCCAGTAACAATTTAACAATTAAGGAGATTAAAGATTTTAGATTTGATTCGTAGTTTAATGACATAAGTAATTGTGATAATATCTACCCGCCTTCTTGGTGTTTTAAGTAAAAGGCCACGAAGGCGGGTAAATAGATTCTACCCGTGACAGCTTCAACTTGAAGTCTCGCAACACCGCACTCCCATCGTGATCACGGTCCATAGAACTGGATAGAAATATCGACAATTTTAACTCAAACAATTACCGTTAATTACCGTTATGTATATATATATAGGTATGTATGTATTATTTTATTTTATTTATGTATTATTTTATTTTATTTGTTTAAATAGATATTATAGTATTTGTTATGTTATTTGTTATGTAGTATAAATATGTATATTGCTTAGATAATATACCTTTTTGTTGCACCATACTACCCTCACACATCATTTCACTCCTATCACCAATGGTTGCCTGGTAGAGATTGCTTTGTAGCAATAAGGCCGCCTTTGCATGCGTAGTTCTAAGTTTTATTTATTTTTGTTTCTTTCTTGTGTGCAATAAAGTTTTTATCTATCTATCTATCTATCTATCTATCGTGGTACGCATTCGTATATAGGTATATTATCACAATTATTCAAGAGATTTTAGTTGCCACGATGAGAGACAACCCTATACAAAGGCCAAAAAGTTAATGTGACGCCTACGACGAAACACGATAAGGGTTGGCATGTGCGCAGGGGTCCCGTTTACGATGTAGACTCATAATCCTTAATTTGAATAATAATTAGTTTAAAAAACCGTTTTCTCAAATCATAGCTTGGACATGTACCTCGATTAATCTTGAAACTTGTACCAACGACCAACGTGGATATTTTGCAGTCGTGCAGGAAATAAATGAGGGCATCTGAGTGCAACCTGGATTTCAGAGCGTTTGATGCAAAAAATAAACATGCCCTCCATGCACCGTCGCGTTAGAAGCTCTTTTTTTCTTTTTAGGAGTGGATACGACAAAAGTGCAACGGGTAGCGATCGAACCTTCGATCTTTCAGTATCGCACCTTTAACAGTTGGGCTAATTCATCGGCTCGAAATATTGCATGTTTATTATTCCTTCATCAACCTTTGAATATGTCCACTGGGCGAGCCGCGGCGTGGTGTAAATGGTCTCTACTAGAGGCAGACACATAGGCGTCGGCATACTTGTGTATTATCTACTAGTGATGTAAGGAATATTGGTTTTTTCATATTCGCGAATGTCAAATATAATGTTCACAAATATTCGTTACATCACTAGTACCTATATATACGCATGCACAGTTGTATGAAGCTTTGTGTGTTATTTACTCATGTGGTTATAGTTAGTCCATGTAGGTATAATTATAGTATGATCTAAGTGATTAATATAATTTATGTACCTAGGTATTATTCTGAATTATTATTTACAAAGACAATTTACCTACCCAGTTATAGGGACCTTTAAAGGTAACTATTGTTAAGCTATTGTTCTCTATACCAGATGACATTCAAAGCGCCATACAGGTGCATCATGTGCGAATTACGACTAAAAGAATATGGATTGAAGAGGGTAGTTCCTCATTTTCACGAAGTCAGTTAAAAATCAGGAAAACCTGTTTCACGGGACTTGGACTGTTATACTTATACAGCGTACCTACCTACTTACTGTCATATTTCGTGTGAGATAACAAGGCTGAGTAAAATATAGAAAAGGGTATCGTACCAATTACTTATGTAAATATTGTTATTACCTACCTGCCTATCTACAGGCTGCAGAGCCTTTGTTTCAATGGCCGATGAACGGGTTTAGTAGGAAGCCATAACTTTAACGCCATTATGACTTATGGGTTTCACAATAAGGGCTACAATTGATTGAATGACAGCTGAAAGTGTGTAGGTAGGTAAGTTAGGTATACTTAGCTAGCTTTATGCATTTGCACGTGTGACGTCGCGTTAGTATGAATTACTATGGGTATACCTACCTGCCCGTGCCTATGAACCATAGTTCCCCAGGTTCCTACTGGTTCCTACCAACTACCTCGGTAGGAACCTGGGGAAATGTAATGTATAGGTACTTTTAGTACCTATAAATTTCATTGTTGCAGTTTTTCTGTTGAAGTATGGTGCGGATAACATTTCAGGTGGTTTGATAAATGAGAAAACAAAAGTTACCGGCCGAATTGATAACGTCCTCCTTTTTGGAAGTCGGTTAAAAACTAGGCGAAATTTTGTGAACATTTTATGAAGCATAAACTTCGGAAATGTTTGTAATATTATATCAAAGTTTATTTGCATCATTGTGCCTATTCTTGCCCATCCTAGGTACCTACTTGATAAGTAGGCACCTACCTACTTACTCTTACCTTTATTTTTACTCTCAGTCGTAGTAGGTAGGTATAATCAATTACCACAATTAAATTGCTTCGCAGATAATAGCAAAAAAATCTGATATTTTTTGTTTAGTGACAGTTTGTCTTAAAGGTGAGATAATAAATATATTGTATAATTATGAGATAATTAATAAGTATGTTAAAAAAACATCTTCGCGTTAATACTTTTCATTAATTACCAATTAATGAAAATTATTTACGAATGAATTAGGTATGTACCTACTATGTATCTAAGGCCTTAAAATATGTATGTATGTATTTATAAAGATAGTGGTAAGGATGTCTTGAATGCATTCTCGCAATTATTTTTGTGATTGTAGGTACGCTACCTATACTTAATATTATCATTAACTGTTTGTAAAGTTATTAATCTTATTAAGTAGCTATTCACTAATGAGTAATGAATATTTAGTTCTAATTAATAAAATTATAATCTGATCTACTATTCAGTGGAACTTCGTGGTGTTGAAATGGTTCTTATAGGTATTGAAAGTAGGTAGGTATCTAACATTTTTTTACGATAATACTTATCTTGTTCTTCAGTGATATCGACTTAAACTGCAACTACAGATAGCTGAGTTTTACCTACCTAGAAAATACCACGATATTATAAAATAAATGATTCACGTTCCAAAAACATGACGCCACGGTACAATGAATGGTTAAAAATTTCTAGTTTCCGAGAAGTGAAGGCGAACAATAGGCAATAGAACAAAGCGCACACAACCGCTGTCGTGGTTGCGCGGGCACAGGGCACCGGCACAGGTAAAGAAAGCATCCACTAAGTATATAAGTACTACATAGCCGTTTTTGCCCACCTTTCGTATACTGCGCCGACGCCACAGCAACCAAGAGCGCGGCGAGCAGGCTTCTCTCTCCCCCTCGCACCATTTTCTCAATTCAAAGCGAAGAATTACGATTTTGAGCACGTCACTACAGTAAAAACTTGTCACAAGAAGCAAACGAGCACACACGGAGTCTTGTATTCACACAAATCACGCACACTATCACATAATAAGAACGCACATCCATTTGAAAAATGTTCGTTTTATCCGATAAAGGTAACCGCTTCGCACGACTCGTGGGACGAAGCATGCAGGTAAAACGAGTAAGCCTATTAAGTTACAGTAACTTAAAAGTTAAAAACTACTTAATTAGATCGGTCCTAGTCAATTATACACTACGCGTTGCGTAAAACACGGCAGTTCTGCACAATTTTATGTTTGGAAACTTTACATATTTTCGTAAAACAATTTCGAAGTTGAGAGCGATTACGGGCGTGACGCGAAACACGACCGCCCGACGCATCGTTCGCGGCAGACTGGCGTGAAGTGAGCGAACAATCAACAAGTTGCGCTCGTCGCGAGGCGGGCCGCTGCCATTGGAGCATGCGCAATCCGTTTCTAAGTTCATACTCCACTCATACAAAGTTGATTCTGCCGCGGCTTCCTCCGCGCAGAGCGCCGACCGGCAAAACTTTGAAACCGGTATTTTTCGCGCAAAAAAACAAGAAGTCGGGATCTCTCCAGTTACCTGCCGCGAACCAGGTCTCAGTCCCACTGTATCTAGGCACTGCAAGTTGAAAACAAAATCTATTTTGCGATGCAGGGATTTTATTTTAAATTGAACGTATAAAACATCATTATTTAGTTATTATTATTATGAAATTGATAATATGCCCGTTCTATTGTTTTGTAGCTTTACATACCCAACAACAGCAACCCAATAACAAGTAGGTAGGTACATACCCAAGGAAAGTATAGGATTTAAACTGCAGTAGGCAACTTCCATATTGTAGGTACAAGTTTATTTTACTTACTTCTAACTTAATCTAATAAGCTTCTAACTTTAAATGAAATATTTTTAATAGAAATACTACGTAGATAGGATTCAATGATTTTTTTAATTAAAATATTGCATAAGTACTTACTACTTAAATAAAAGTGATGTCTGCACTGCTGTCATTATAGAACCTACATACGTACCTACCTACTATGAATAGGTACCAACCTATAGGACTTTATTGTTTTGCTTTGCACTTGCAAGATAAAAAATAATAACTTTCATAGTAATATAGGTAGGTAGGTAGCCAAGTTTACTAACTACTCCTAACTCAATTAATGTTAGTAATGAATTTATGGGTAAGATTTTAAACACAATTTACGAAGCATTCTTGAAACTCAGTCAAACCGCCTTTATAACTTTGTCGGCAAACTTCAGGACTTTCCTCCACATCCACTTGCGAATATAAGTTCTGAAAATAAAGTTCCAAAATGTAAACAGATGCAAATGCATACTTGTAGGTAGGTACCTAAATATGGTTAAAAAGACTTAGGCTGAAATCTATAGACCGCACTCTCACTCTGCTCAGCCCTGGTAGCATGGGCGGGAGAAATTTTATCCCCGGGAAAAGGATAAAACGTTTATCCTCTCGCTTAGCTTTATCCACCCGTCGAGCATGGGCACAGCGGTGGAAATAACACTCAGTGGATATACTTATAGAAATATACATCGCCTTCTCCTCTGTCGCCATGCTTTAGCATAGGGAAAAGATAATTTTATCCCCTGTCAGTGGATAAAATTGGGGAATAAAACTTTTATCTCCTGCCCATGCTGCCAGTGCAGATTCAAGACAGAGATAAAACGAGACAGATTTATGTCGGAGCATACTTGCGTCTCGCTTTAACTCTTATCTTGAGTCCGAGCTAAGTCAGAGTAGGTACATTCTATAGATCTCAGCATAAGTGTGCTGTCTGTTGTTTGTTTGTTTGCTCCCGCGGGATTTTCAAAAACTCAATCCATGTGGCCGAAGTCACAGGCATCAACCTGGTTCTCAATAAGTAAATCGATGAAAACTCGTTTCCCAAAAAGCACCAATAAGATTGGAAGATCGGATTTATCAAAAGAGCTTTATTTTGAAGAACCATCCCAGAATTTTTAGTGTTATTTAATTCTTAATCCCGACGAGATTTCGCTTTCAACCTGTTATCCAGTTTTTCCAATAATTCACATTTTAACTGATCAAGTTTATTGCTTAATGCTGTTTATTCTTCACCTTCACATTTTAACCTTTAATTTCTAATCTTTATTCTAGTCAAAGTCGGAGTTTTTTATTTTCAAAAAATAGTAGGTACCTACCTACTCTTCAAATGTCACTAATCCTATAAGTTTATCATTATAATTGAGGTAATGGGAATCATTATCATTCATTTATGAAAATATAGAACTAAAGATACAGGGTCTCAAATAGGGTTGCCAGATTTTTTTTCAGCCTATAAGGGACAAATGGGTAAAAAATGCGGGATTTCAGTTTTCGTATGTTCATGCAAGAGACATATATCCAGCAGTGGATGTCTACCGCTTGATAAAGAAATACAGACTGGATGCAGAAGACTTACTTTACTGTTCACCCTAGTTCTGATTTGAGTTCCAGGTCCGCAGGTACCAGAATCCGGCACACATTGTGACCATTCAGTCCAGTCCCCGAGAACGCAGTCCTTGCGTTTTCTTTGCCAGTTCCTTGCCTTGCCTGTTAATGGCTGTAGAATTGGCTCTTCAAAGTATCCCCTATAACAAACAAATGCCCTATAACCAAAAACTGGTCATTGCCTCAGCTCTGATTTGCTCCTTAACACTTCATATTCTCTGCAACACTTTTCTGAGTATATTTTTTATTTTGTACTTTATTGTTTTAACCATTTTAACCTAACCTGATTATAAGATTTATTTTTTAATTCGTGTACTGTAAAGTGTTTTCATTTCATTGCAGTGTAGAGTTCTTTGACGATCTCCCTGGCGCAGTGGTGAGCGCTGTGGTCTTATAACTGGGAGGTCTCGGGTTCGATTGCCGGCGGAGGCAATTTAGTAATTTATTATTTCTAACTTGTCTCTGGTCTGGTCTGGTGGGAGGCTTTGGCCGTGGCTAGTTACCACCCTACCGTCAAAAACGTGCCGCCAAGCGATTTAGCGTTCCGGCACGATGGCGTGTCTAGAAACCGATTAGTATGGGTTTAATTTACACTGCTATACCCCTTCCAAGTTAGCCCGCTATCATCTTAGACTGCATCGTCACTTACCATCAGATGAGATCGCAGTCAAGGGCTATCTTGTCATAGAATAAAAAAAAAGCTTTCAAGCTGAACAATACTTATTTACAACGTTATAATGTTATTTATTCCTATCGTTAACTCCATTTCAACATATTGTCATTTATAACTTTCTCTACAATTCACCATCAAAAGTAACTCCGTAAAATCATGCTGATTCCGAAAAAATTTCTAAAACCTACGTAGGTTTCTTTATGTTTGAAGTTTTACCCTTCAGTATGATAAGATAAGAGATAAGTCTAATGAATAAATGTAATACTTACCCAAGATTTTCAGCTTGGTCCTCTTGTTCCTGATCACCCTCAGTATTTGTACCTTCCTCTGAAAAAGATCGGAAATGTTTTAATCTTTCGAATCGATCTCTTGAATAAAACCTTTTTCGGTCTTTAGCAGATGTAGTACAGAGATAACATTGTGCGGTCTCAGTATTAATACACGGGGGTTTAGCTTATAGCTTTAGGTACAAAGCTTGAAACCACGTCAGCTAAAGACTTGTTAATTTTATGTATTGGATGCAAAAGTGAAAAACCAAAAATTAATTATAATAATATCATCGCCCCAATACACACGGATACTTAGGTCCTGTACCATGTGAAGAATTCTAAGCTTAGGAAGGAGTAGTTAAAAACACAGTTTTTTTTTTTTTTTAAAAAGAATATTAGCCAAGCTGAACTTGACTTATATTCTCCTATCCCCTCCAAATAAGCGAAAAGCTTGTGCTAGGAGTGGGTACGACAATAGTGCAACGGGTGGGGCTCGAACCTGCGACCTTTCAGTTCGCAGTCCGCACCTTTAACCGTTGGGCTAGTGAGGCTTAAACAGAGATTACATTGATAGATGATATTTACTTCTTGATACTCCCAACCTTCTATCCACAGCCAAGATATTTATATTATCACAGATAAAAGATTGGAGATCAGTTGCGTTCTATGGACCAACTGATATAAATAATTACTTACTTCGCTGGTTCAGTAACCTAAAGAGGAGCTTGGTCTATGATACCAAATTAGAACACTCATCACGCCTGTCCTGAGCTATTTGGAACTTATCGGCTTTGCTGAAAGCCTGCGGTGATTATATAATAATCAAACATACTATTCCATTGAGATATCTTAACCTTATAACGGGGTAGCATTTCCTTTTTGCTATTTATTTCCCATTCTGTTTTCTTTATCCTTTGATGTCAGACTGAATTACATATAATTTGTTGACGACTATGTTCGTATGGTAGACCATTTGTACATCTGCTAAGTGATCTCTGGTTAACAAAGACGACATCATAGTGTTAAAAGAACTACTTACCCTCCTCACAATTATCATTCAACGGATAAACCTCAAGTTTTCTGACGCGGAGATAGGCGAACGGTTTCAAATCGTTTAGGTTTGTCTGATAAAAGGGCGACTGCTCGTCAAATGAACCAAATGCAACTCTGCTCACCGGATCCACGGGGGTTGTGATTGAAGTTGGGGACTAAAAAAATGTATTATTTCTGGGCAATTTATCTTATAAAGGAATTTGACGTTCCTAATTTTCGAACGCATTACCGCATCTACTCCTTAAAAATTGTATTTTATTGGACACAGTATGTATAGGAGACCTATACAAATTGTATACAAGAACTAGTTGATGCGCGCGACTTCGTTCGCGTAGATTAAGGTTTTTAATTCCCACGGGAACTCTCTTATTTTCCGGGATAAAAAGTAGCCTATGTGTCATTCCAGACTATCTCTCTATCTCTGTGCACAATTTCAGCCAAATCGGTCCAGTTGTTGTGGCGCGATTGAGTAATAAACATCCATCCATCCACCTATCCATCCGTCCATACATCCAAACTTTCGCATTTATAATATTTATAGGAAATAGGATGTTTCTTCTTCGTCGTCTTATCCAATAGATGTCCATATCTCGACAAAAGTATCTTCAAAAGTCACGACTACCACAAGTCACTATCTTGTGGCGATTGTGTCTAAGTTCTCAAGATCGCCTTATAGAAATACATAGCAATATTTAGGTATTACGATATTTGCCACCGATACGTGCTATACGGGTAAATAAGTACTTTACAAATATTTTATAATAGCTTACAATAATATTGTACCTTAAGGATCACTTGGCATTAACTTACCTCATAAGATATACCATCCCTTACTCCAGCATCCCAAGGGTACAACGGGATAGTGCTGTCTTCCAGCCAACCCAGCTTCGTACAAAGCTCAAATCTCGTGACACCCAAAAACCAGTCCGGAGATGGCTTTATGGCTATAACCACTGAGATCAGATGATGTACCCTATCCACTCTGAATATCGAGTCTGACGGCTCAGACATGTATGGGTGACGACGTCTTTTACCCCTTATTAGGGTCCGTGTACCATTGTCTATTGACATCTGTAAATAAAAGGTGGCTCTTCTATTTTTCATGCCTCTACATTATTTATCATATACGTAATAACTTGAAAAATGACGGACTTTCATACAAATTTTCACCCCCTATTGGGTTGGAATTTTCAAAAATTCCATCTTAGCGGATGCCTATGCCCTAATAACTAGTCAAATTTTAGCCTGATCGGTCCAGTGCAAGTGGTTAGAGCTATGATATTTGTATGGGAGTAATATTTGTATTGGGAGTATTGATAGATCAGCTTTTTGTTTGCTTTGTCACCTTTGTATTTTATATATTTAGATAAATTATTACCCTGTCCTTAACAAAAATCATTTTCTATTCTAACCTTCACTGGGATTCCAATATTGGAATTCAAGGTAGAAGTGAATATAGAAATGTTCGTGAGTATTTTACAATATAAAGCTCTTAATCAGTTGGTCATAATTTTGCCGGCGAGATGGTAAAGTAGGAGTCCCTTGTTGGCTTGCAGAACTAATCGGGATAATCTCTCAAAGGACCTCTTCATTTCAAGTAGTTCCTTTACAATAAACAATATTTGAAACATTGGGTCTGATTTTATTTTAGCCTGAGTATAGATTCATGAATGCATCCAGTGGCGGATTTACCAGCAGGCTGAGTACACTGGAGTCTGGAGAGAAGAGATTTTAGAGACGTTTTTAACGTAAATAGTTTTTAAACGACAGATATATTTTCCTACAATTTGCATAGTCACGTTTGGTTGCGGCGTGGGAAGAAGTGACATGACCGACATGCAAAATATAGCAGTTCGCATGGCTCTCGGTCTGGTGCAACCACCTAGTAAGGTTTCATCTAACACTAAGCTTTCTGGTTCGAGTTCACCATTTCAGCATCCTTGAATCCTAACAACTTTGGACTCTTTAAACTGTTTAATGCCACTACTGTTTCGCGACTTAGGGCCCATTTCATCAGCGTAAAATACGTCTTGTAGTAGATATTTTGTCAGATTTTCAATATAAAATATGTCAAAACACCCAAGTTATTCCTAGGATAAACAGCACTCGACTTTGGTGAAATCGGCACTTGATGAGATATGTCAGTATCCCTCTTAAAAACCTCCTCAAGAGGCTTTAGATATTACCGCATTGATTATTTCTCGCTCCAAGTCTGTGACGTCGGCTGTCTCAACTAACATCTTCAGGCCAGGACTTGCGTTGTCACCTTGTTGCCATAAAGTATACCCAAAAGAATGTGAAGCACCAATCATATTGCTGTACTCGTTTTCATCAGGCTTACTTGGATATTGATGAGGGTGAAGCAGTCTTGACCATTGACCTTTGAATATTACCTGTAATTATTTTATGTCTTTACGTAAGGAATACTATGTTTTTGGTCTTTACATCGTTGTTTTGACATGAATACCTATTCATCAAATTATTTAGATAAACAGTTATAAATTCTTTTCAATAACGCATCATAGCCCAAACTTACCTTCCTTATATTGCGTATGCGTTTAAACAGTTAAATATTATATTTATTGTTTTAGCAATTAATTATTTTGACGGTGAAACAAAATATCGTGAGGGAACCTGCATGCCTGAGAGTTCTCTATAATATACTCAAAGGTGTATAAATCTACCAATCCGTACTTGACCAGCGTGCTGGACTACAACCTTAACCTTTTTAAGTTTGAGAGGAAACCCGTGATCAGATGAGAACATCATCTCCTACTATGAATATGGGCGATATAAAATTATTAATGAAAAAGCATATTATTTCAGATTAAGATTCACATTGTTTAAGTTCCCTAAACTGAAGTCTAGAGACAATGCAATCATGATTTTATTACTTGTTATACCGTTAACCTCATATCGAGCTTCGCTGCATAAACCGCAATGTTCCATCGGCGTTGTAGGTAGTTGATCCAAGGGTTTACTGTCATCCTTCTTAAGAACTAGCGTCAAATCGTCTCCAACGTACCACACTTCCTCATTCTCAGCTACCATCGCACGAAGACGAACCGTTTGATCCCTGTTTCGGAGATTTTCCTTTGGCGAAACCCAGTGTATCTGAAAAACGTTGACGTGTTTTGGACTACATCTTTTGCTGCCTGTTGCAGTGTGTTCAAAACGTTGTGCTCGTAACTCGAGGAAAATAAATTCTTTGGCTATTATCCGCCATACAGATATTTTCTGCTTTGAGAATCTATCTTGGAATTCAGTTGGTTTCTGTAATGTTCTATCAACACTGTTAAAAGTTAAAGGATATTATATCTAACATTCTCTCACCTCTACTCGATATTTTTCTGAGCTATCGGAGTTTTCTACAGTGTTGTAGCACCGCTCACTATATCTAGCTTGCCTGTTCGTATCCAGGGTCTTGAGGCTACCCACATCAATAGATCGATGTTCAAAATCGATAGTGCTGTTGTCTAACGAAGCATCCTCTACCGTTATCATGAACCACCTGAATGGACGTATTCGGTCGATGGATTCCAGAATTACTGTAAAATTACTTTTAGTAACAATGCTGATACAATCAGAAAGAAGGTATTCTTAGCAGTCTTTGTCCAAATGGTTTTAAGTTTTAAAAAGTGTTTGTCATACAATTGCAACTCAATATTAACATCTTTTTCCACCTCTTTAGCGATGGAATTTAAAAAATATCTCCCGGGTACTTAAAAATTATTTCCAGTACCTAAATTTCAAATCTCTACAAAGTCCACTGGTTAAGGTTGTGTGTTCTCTATCAGTCAGTTCTTAACAAGTATTGGAGAGTAAGGGTGCTACTCGTATTTTTATAGGAGAATATCGCTTGGATTGGATAAATAGAAACCACTTACTGATATAGGTCTGGCCCAGACCATAGATGCTGGAGTTCTTCGTATCGATTGTGATACGGTAATAGCCATTATTTTCACTCGGTGTCATCACTTTTGCGTGACGCGGAGTCTGGTCGCAAACTTCTGGCAGTCCGGACGTCAAGGAAGCGATGACCAGTAGTATTACGAGCTTTATGTACCTGTATTATTGAGAGAAGAATTATTGGTAAACGAGACGGAAATGATGTTAATTGTTAAGCTGCGACCTCGCATGCCGAAATCTGATCAGAGTATGCGATGAACATTTATGAAATGTCGACGGGATATAGTTGTCTCTGACGTGCTTGTTCAACGTACACGCAACGTAAATGTTTGAAGTTTGTTCTTCGTATTGGTCAAAGTACAAAGGTTTGACGGTTTGAGTTTAATTATTGTGTTAGTTTATCTAGGCTGCCCCAGACAAAAAAAGCTTGATTCTTACTTGAATAACCTACATGAAGCATTCAGCAGCAGTCGAGGAATATTCGCTCGCAGCAGGGCGTCACCCCAAACGCGTGTATGATTTGCTAAACAAGGACTTGTATCAAGTATGCCTTACTATGATAAACACAATTCTCTGTATATCTACGAGTATGTTCCTATTAGAGCCGCGTGTCATTAGCTGAAGGCATGTCGAAGTTACGTGTTTTGTCTTTCCGAGCATATAAGTTATGAACAGAATATGAAGTTGACAAATTTCTAAAAAATAAAAAAGTTTCTGAAACGAAACGCTAAGCATGGAACGCCCTTCCGGCGCGGTGTTTGACTTTCCTGCTATATAGGTTTATCTTGAGTACCTTCAAGGCAGGAGTGAATAGGCGACTTCTAAGCAAGCGCGCTCCAACCTAGCCTTCCATCAAGCATGATTGTAGTTAAGTGGAAGCCTATCACGCAGTAAAATAAAAGAAAACGTAAGCGCCTGCAAAAATAATAATGCAATTAAACATAACTACAAAATAGAGAAACAATTTCCTGTAATAAAATAAAATTAATGTTGCTAGCGCAGCCCATTGCTGGCTTATATTTTAGATTTCTAATTAGGATAACAGTGCAATAGTAATGAGAAATAATACACAATACTAAGTAGTACCATTCATTGTATTCAACATGCTAGTAATATTCATTCATAATCTGTATCTACTATCTACTAATCTATTAATTACCTACTGTTCGTGAGGATGAAAAGAAATAAAAATGATAGAGACTCTTTTTTTTGTGATTTGTCATAATATTTTGTCTATGAAAAGCCGCAAGAGCGTTTGCGTGTTGATCTGGTTGTCCTTAAGATTTTGATGTAATAAAAACTGGTAGGCAAAACGTATTTTTTTATGCATTATAGGGACACGCTTGATCACTACCACCCCTCATGGAAAGTGATGATATGGTCTAAGGTGTAACGCGTTTGCCAAGAAGATGCCTATTCACTCTTGTTTTAAAGATACCCAAATTGTACGTGTTAGGAAACACAGAACTTGGAAGAGCATTCCATTTAAACTAGATCCTACTGATAGACTTGTAAGTAATGTGCGAACACTATTAGAGGAAAACTACTGTTCTTACGAAAAGTGCAATTTTTCGGGTTTTGGGCCCGACAGACTTCTATATATATATATATATCCGAATGGGGCCTTAAATCAAATTTATTGCACTTTTAGTAAGGACGGCAAAAAAATAAAACTTACATTATATTTGTGTATTTCGTTCACACACGTCAAAAAGCATACCACAGAGATTTAACATTAAATCACAACATGGAGTACGTTTAAACACTTATGACGTACCCAAAAACCTTTACGCAATCTTCAAAGATAAACACTTGAGTGCAAACTTAGGTACTAGAATGTGTAGATTGAATTCGGCTGAATCTATTAGGTTAACCTAGCATCAACTAAACTGTGTTCGCTGAATACGAAGGAACGTCCGTTTGGATGGATGCCAAGTTGGTCCGCTCCAGAAAAGAATTAGACACGCTTCACACTGGATGGATAGCTGCACAATAGCGATGGGCTTTGAATAACCGAGTAGCTTTATAGTAGCTTTTTTATCAGAAAATTAACCGTTTTCTTAAAAAAAACAGGTTATAAAAACGCTTTAATAAATAATTAATGAATAAAGCTTCTTAAAAAATTTCTTCAACCTTTTTTTAAAGTATGTAAGGATTCTTTTCGGTATTTTTTTTTTTAATTTTAAATGGTTACATCTAAAGTTAGATAATATGCTGTACTTTTAAGTGACGCATCTCTTTCCTGAATTTAGCTTGAAGTTATAGAATTTGTTTATGTTACTCATTGCTGAGCGTCATGCATGCCCTGACTGTGCGTTTAACTTTTGATATCTTGAAAAGTTATTAGGTACCTATCAACGTGTCTTTGTTCATGCGACTCGCAGAACTACAGATTGTTTATTTTAAAATATTCCTTTGTACAACAGCCTTGACAATAAGTATTTAAAGTAGGTAAATTCAAATGATTTACCACGTCATATAATTTTTTGCCACATTTGTTACTGCAATGTGACGAGTCCACATAGCGAAGTGTTTTCAACTTCTCTAATTGTTATAACCTAAATCCCAAGAGTTTTATTCCATAACCGCGGTATTATTAAGGGACAGATTGAAATGAATTTAGAAAAATAGTACTTATATACTTACTCTTTTCTAGTCTCTTTTGTCTTTTCCATTTTACAAAAGTACAAGTAATTAAAACTTCTAGTTAGCCCTGATTTTATGGTGAGATCTATAGCGCGTTCTCTGACTTAGCTCGGACTTAAGATAGAGTTAAAACGAGACACAAATACGCTCTGACATAAATCTGTCTCGTTTTAAGCTCGACTTTTCATTATTTTACAATATTATAAATGCGAAAGTTTGGATGTATGGATGGATGGATGGAGGGAGATCGATGGATGGATGGATGGATGCATGGATGGATGAATGGACGGAAGGATGTTTAACTCAATCACGCTGCAACAACTGAACCGATTTGGCTGAAAGAGAGTTAAAAAGATATTGTTGTTTGTACCTACTTACCTACTGGGGACCTTTTGGAACACTGTGCATTTATACTTAGTACGGGTGGTAGTCTGGAAAAAATTAAGGTGTAAATCTGACTATATCTCATCTATATATATAAAATTCAAAGTCCTGACTGACTGACTGACTGAGATATCAACGCACAGCCTAAACTACTGAAGTTAGAAACTTGAAATTTTTACAGTTGGTTCCTTTTATGACGTAGGCGCACACTAAGAAAGGATTATTGGAAATTCCACCCCTAAGGGGTTTAAATAGGGGATGGAAGTTTATATGAAACTCCGTCATTTTTCAAGCTGTTTCCATCGAAGTTGGTATTTGAGCTTTCAGTTAAAAATAAAAAATTACGTGTGTCACAGTTTTTGAAAATTACACCCCAAAATCTAATTCCACGCGGACGAAGTCGCGGGGGCAAAAGCTAGTTTGAATATAACAGAGCACGTTTGTCAATGTAATATCATCTGAAAGTTAGTTGCTATGAATAAATAAGATTTTGCAATCGTTTCTTAGTAAAATTTAACCGTATAAACTAGTTGCGATAGCTTATGAGAAAATAAATTATGTTGTTGTTTGCTTATTTTAGTTAAATCTAACAACTTCCGTGTTATTACCAACTAATTTTAGCAATTTGCTGCTGCCAAGCTCACTTGCTGGCTTTCAAATGAGATTTTGTTAAAAATAATTAAAATGTCCATAATCGAGCCACAAAGATACTTTGCTAAGTTAAATTTTCAATGCGCTTTTAGTGCTATTTTGACACAAAAATGATGATGTAAATAGGGTTGCCAGATTTTTTTTTAGCCTATAAGGGACAAATAGTTAAATGGGCAAAACATACGGGATTTCAGTTTTTTACCCGGGACAAATAGGAAACAAAATTATATAGTGCCATTTTTTATTATTTTTTATATTTTTCCGAGGATCGAGTCAGTTTTAACATTGTCATTCTGACATTAACACTGTCATTGGTCGATGCGGGCTGCGAGTACAAGTTAGTAGCGAGACGAGTACGTTTTACGAAAGTTGCTTGTGTGAATACTTAGATCGATTTCATAATGAAAAACGACGTACGCATCAAATACGGGACAGAGTCAGTCCCGCCGGGACATTTTAAACTATGCCTAAAATACGGGATGTCCCGGGAAATACGGGACGTCTGGCAACGCTAGATGTAAATAACCTAATATCTCCCTGTGCAAACTGGACTCATATCATAACATCTGATAATGCATGAAGCTTCTGAAATTAACTTCCGGAATACATTAACGGAACTGTAATTGTGAATGAATATTTAATATGGCATCTGTTCGGATCTCAAATTGTAAATTGTAATCATGTTGTACCAGATGCCGACATTATATGAACCCCATCAAATGTGTAGTAAATCTAAAGGAAGTAATATCCTTTAAAATCTTAAAATATAGTTTAATTTTCTACTCACTTCAGGTTTCAGACGCTATTTGTGCGTTTGAGATACGTACCTCTGTGCTTAAATCTGTATTCTGTTGTCATTGTATAGATAATAAAATTGTTTGTGTTGTGTCATTTGTTTTGTTGTAGGTTAAGAACTAACACATTTTATAAACAACTTTTTATAGATAGCTGATCAAAATTTTGCAACATCTTACACCGCTCAATCTCCTTCGTGCCTTCTCCATCAACGTGACACTGGCGAAGCAATCTATGCCCTGTTGGCACGCCTGAAAGCCACTGATTGGGAATTGAATTGAATTGAATTATAACATGCTACAAATTGTAGAGGGAAGAGGAGAATATTAGACAAGTTCACCTTGGCTTCTCATATTTTGAAAAAAAAAAATACTACTTATTTGTTGCTATAATAATAATTCATTATTATATTTGTCGTAAAAATGCTAGGCATCTCTTATCGAGAAAAACAAAATATGGAGCTATAAAAGTTCAGTAGAAATATATTATCAATACGAAAAAGAAATAAAAGCGTTTGGTCCGGATATAACAACTGGACATGAAATTATTGGCATAGATATCCTTTCCGAAAGGCCGCACGAGCGGAATCAAGGATATAATCTATGGCGCACGGATAATTTTATTTGCCACGCAAAATATATTTATATTTATCTACCTATTCGTCCTTAATTTCTATCAGATCGCCCAATAAATAAATCTTTTATGTATGACTGCCGACCTTTTTCTGTAAGTAAACATGAATATCGAGTAAATAATACATTAGTACTTATTCGCTCTATCGCTGAATACATAATTAGTACAGGTAGCGAAGATTCACTTCGCAAATCGTAGCAGCCCTTGCTACCACACAATAAAGTGCAATTCAGGTCGCATAGCACTAACTTACAGTTATATTTACCTTGAAGATACCACCTCTCTCTCGCGTAACTTTTATCCCTTCGCACTATTGCCCATTGAGTAAGCCCGTCGGGACGGGTCGATACGGAGTACCTACTTAGAAAATTCAATGTTTTACACCTAGTTTTTGTAAAGAATATCAGCCAAGCTGAAGTTTGACTAACATCCTCCTATCCCCTCAAAATAAGCGGAAAGCATGAGCAGTGAGCTAGGAGTGAGTACGACAATAGTGCAACGGGTGGGTTTCGAACCTGCGACCTTTCAGTTTTCAGACCTTTAACCGCTATTGAGGCTTCAAAGTCATTATAAGAAGAGAATGGCTCACGAACCCGCTTACGCGCACGAACTTAGCCCTGCAACTGTAAGTTTACATTACGGTAGAGATTATAACCTGTTGTATAAAGCATAGCGACCTAGAACTAGAACTGGCAAAGCAAATGGAAAGAGAACTCGGGAACGTAGACCAGGACCACTCTCGATAGTAAGGTACACGAAGCCTTGCATGACGCAAAAACCGAAGAACAAAAGAGTCCTTGGTGGAAGGGGTCACGAGCTTTCACGAGGTTCAGTAATGGCGAACACTACGCAAAGAGAGATAAAGCATAGTACAAGCTTACACTTCCAACGTTTCCAAGTATCCATTCTCATGACAACGTGGGGCTCCTTCGAGCGATCTCCAAAGAAAATCTAGCATCAAGCACTCACGCGAATTTGTATTCATATTCAAATAGGATCGCTTCAAATCTTTATACGCTTGAGCTGTGCCGCATAATTCCTCACTGAGATTGAGAATAAAATTCGAAAAATATGGTCCATAAGGACGCTGAAATCTCCATTCTGTGACGACAATTTCGACACCTCTTCTTACATTACCTGTTAAGACTGACATTTCAGTTACGCGTTAATAGTGCGCAGAATGCCAGAAAAAATCCCCGCGATAGATGAAATGAACCGCGATAGATGAAATACCCGAAACCTCGTGTGAAACGCGACAGATGCTAGCGTGTAAGAGTGTAGTAAGCGTCAAATACATCATATTCTCTAATAACTCGTAAGATATTCATTTCAAAAAAAAAGAAAACGGTTGGTCCGTCTCTTGGTAACGTGTATAGGAATTTTTGGCTTTGTAATATGTAACATATTGAAAATAGATTGAGAACAGGTTTCTTCTCAGAGAACCACCACACTACGCCGGCCCAATTGGCAGTCATAACACCGTACCTTATACTTTTGAGAATACTGTCGACACTCTCATGCTGAGATCTATAAAGGACTTAGCTCAGACTCAAGATAGAAGTTAAAACGAGACACAAATATGCTCTGACATAAATCTCTGTCTTGAGTCTGAGCTGAGAGAGTGCGGTCTATAGATTTCAGCCTCAGACGTGCAGGTATTCTCACGATTTTATTAAATAGAACAGAACCGGCTGATTACCGGCCTTTCGAATTAAAAAACGGTTCTGATGAAGTCCAGGACAAATTATCCTGAGTTTAGTAGGAAGCCGGTACAATCCATTATTATGGATAAGTAATCTCTTCTTCGCTGCTTTATAAAAATTGAAGAGTCGAATTTACAGTTTTATTTTTTAAAAAAGAAATGCCCCCTAAACATCGCTGTATTTTTACCCTTCCTTCACCGTGGAAGCATGTGATTTATAACGCACATTATTTCCGAAAAGTCAGAGGTACGTACCCGGGATCGAACCTTATATGGATTTGGATGAATTTTGGATTCTCATCAAATGGGGCGACCAAAAGAAAAGCATTTTTCAACGTAACCGCAACCAATTTTTTTTTTGTATAGTTCTTTCATTTCACGAGGGCTCGTAGCTCGTGGTTGTGTGTGTCTCGACAGACACGACTATCTATATAAGTGTGAGCAAGAGCTTGCTCGCGACTGACCGCTCCCGCCTAGGTTCCTGACAGGCACGCACACTTACGCAATGTGCATGTACACGACGTAACCACAAGTAAAACGCCCGAAACTTAGAAAGATCAACATACTACAACAAGCTCAATTATTGCTAACATCATTTGATAACGTCGAGTTCAAGCTTAACATATTTACACACTTCAGCTTTATTAGCTTATTGTTATTTATTAATAGCCCACAAACAAAATGTGCAATTGATATATAATTTAACACTAAACGATTGCTAAAGCACCACACGCAATTTGCATTGGAAAACATGAGACCACATGATGAATACGAAATGAATGTCAACTAAATGTAAACATGTACCTATTTTACCCATAATATTTTTTCCTTTCTAAATAATAATATTAGCTAAGCTGAACTTGACTAATCGGTAAGAGGAGGACCTCTCCCCTCCAAATAAGCGAAAAGGTATGGGTAAACAGTAGTGCAAAGGGTGGAGAATCGCCACTGGGGATCTAAACGTCAACACTAAACATGATTTCGCACATCGCAAGATAGACTGGGAGTGCTATTGTACTAAATTATGGAGTGCAATAAAGTGAATAATAAAATATTATATTATATTAATAATTTTATGAAGTCTCGACAACCTAACGGTTAAAAGTTTTGACTTAAAACTGAAAGGTCGACGTTTGATCCTCTCCATTGCAATATTGTGTTGTTAGGACTGTTAATACTCCTAATAGTCCTAATAGTCCTAATACAAACTTTACGCTCAGATATTTGGACGAGCTAAGCTAAACTTGAGTAATATTCTCCATATTAGTCAATTTCAGCTTAGCTAATTATATTAGTTAAAAAAATGTTTATTTCTGAGATACATAGATATAAATGAAAAAGTTGACGTCCATTTTGTTTTGAATTGCATGCTGATGAATAAGCATAGGTGATTGACGTCGGTCAGCCAATCTCTATTTGGTTGGCCAAATAAACATGTGTAGCGCAACCACATGACCAAATAACCGCAAATTATTCATATTCCTGTAGGTACATGTATTTAGCAAGTTCGATGTTTATGGTTTAGACTTCAGAGGGGAATGTAGTAGGGTGATTTCGCCGGTTGGCGACCGATTAGCGGGATATTCAACTTTACGTCAATATTTAAGTATGTTGCACCCATAGCACATGTATTAAAGTTATATGACGGGGTCCTAGATATTGTCAAGTTATATTTAAAAGTAAAAAAATAAGAATTACAGTTGTGAAAACATTTTAAATTGAATAAATCTTAAAAACTATGTGAAATGCTAGTTGGCGACCACTTTTGCTAGTTGACGACTGCCACCTTATCTAGTTGGCGACCTCTCGATTTGCTAGGGAAAACTAAATTTGATTAATTCAAAATAAAAAATATGAACGTGTTAATGTTTAAAAAATAATTATTATTCATGCTTTATTATTCATACATTTAATAAATTATTAAAACACATTTTTTCATGATCTCAAAGGTACACTTTAATATTCAAGCTTAAGCTTAAATGAATCTTAGCAAGTATAATACATTTTCCTACACAAGTACAAAATTAAAAATATCACTTTAAACAACAATTACAAAAGTTTAGAATCAAATCATCAGATCATTAGATCTCGGGATGTTATACATTTTACATTTTTTTCTAATACCGTGTCCTCCTTCTCTTATATTTTTAAAGCACATTCCAGATCTCTTTGGGAATAAGCCGGTGTTATTTTCTAATACGGTTTGTGGAGGACATCTGTAATGAAAATTTTATATATTAAACACCTACATTATGCAAAAAACAGATAAGATTATAAGTAGTGATTGCAAATGGTCGTAAACCCACATATTAATTTGCTCATTTTTAGTTGGCGACCACTTGATACCCATACATTTTAAGATGTTTTATAATAATAATTTGGTGGTCGTAAACTAAAAGATACACGGATAAAAATAAACAAATTAAATTGAAAGTGATTAAATTCCGAATTAGATTTGTAGTCTATAAAAAATAAAAATAAATGTTTTTCTTTCTAAATGTCTATTGGCGGCCAGGTGGTCGCCAACTGAAGTTATTGGATAATTCCAATTTCAGTTAGCGACCATTCAATTTTTTTACCTGATTTTGTATATAACATGTAATAAATGTACAAATAACGTAAAACATATATATATCCACTTAATAGAACATTAAAAAATTGACTCAAATAAATACATCACGATCTACTTACCTCGAACGCTTCACTTACTCACTATTTTTTTCGTTGTTTTGGGAACGTGTACGCGCCGAAAGTATGAGCGGCGGATTGAACTAAGATTTGTTTGCTTTCGGGTAAACACAAAGCTGCCAACTATTGTAGGTAAAACTAATAGGTCTATCCCCCTCTTTACTTAAGTGAATTTCATTTGGAAAAGAAGAATAGAATTCTTATTATTTTCGTTTTAATGCGCTAGGACCTGTTAGTGGTCGGCTAACTGACCCCGGTCGCGTAACCCCCGAAACCACCCTACTCGTATTTTGTTTCCGTTATGTTCACGCTGGTACATAGGTAAGTAGGTACTTACGTAGTTAGCCTGTGGGTGACGGACTAACAGGCGTCCGTCACCCGAAACATAAACAGGCCAGGAGGTGGCGCGCCTTGTCCCGGGTGTGCCTCCGAGGTCGATTCGACCCGCGGCGATGGGACCCGCCTCTAAAAGTGGTGGGTTAAGAACTTGGCGATGGCATGGTGAATTGTACCATCAAGTGTAACCCACGCTACTGCCAGGGTCCGTGGAGGGACAAAGACAGATTTTAGTGCAAGTCCCACATAACCCCTCCGTTTTCCATGACGGAAGCATAAAATTATAAGGGTATGCGTTAGGCATTTCCTATCTATAAAAAAAGGTACTTACGTTAGAGGATCATTCAACACCAGCAGGGCAGGAGACAAAAATTTTATCCCCGATTTTATCCACTGAGAAGAGATAAAATTATCGTGTCCTTTGCTAAAACATGGCGACAGGAGAAAGGAGAAGTACCTATGTTCCTATAAGTATGTCCACTCTGAATATTATTTTCACCGTTTTGTCCATTCTCGGCGGGTGGATAAAACTAAGCGAGAGGATTAACATTTTATCCTTTCCCCGTGGATAATAATACCTACCTATTATGTAGATTCACAATTGGAGAGCACTTTGTAGAAGTTTATTTAAATAAAAACTTTTCAATTCTATGCTATTTAATATTTTGCTGTTAATGAGTTATTAAAACCATCAAAAATAAAGGTAGGTTCACTTCACAGCACATTCAGGTGCTGTTAAATTTTAATTTATACCCTTTGTTTATACCCATTATGCTTATAAAAGTTTTAGCTAGGAAGCTTATAAAATACGAGTATTTTCATACATTAGCTTGTATGAATTTCCGTGTTTTGTTACTCTAGCCTCTACGTACACATTAACGTCAGATAAAATGTTCTGGGAATTTAAAAGTTAAGCCGGGGTTTGGTATACCTCCTATTCGTAATCATTTTTGCATTATGTCATCGTCTCTACGGATAATAATAATCGTCCAATTCACTGCTTAAGTTCGATTTTCCCTATTTTACCCCCTTAGGGGTTGAATTTTGAAAAAGCCTTTCTTAGCGGATGCCTTCGTCATAATTGCAATCTGTTCGCCTTTCAAATCCGTTCAGTGGTTTGAGCTGTGCGTTGATCAATCAGTGAATCAATCAGTCACCTTTTCCTTTTATACTATACTAGCTGATGCCCGCAACTTCGTCCGCGTTGATTTAGTTTTTAGAACTCTTTGATTTGATGATAAAAAGTAGCCCTCCAGGTCCTCAAATATACCCATTACCCATGCAAAAAATCACGTCGATCCGTAGGTCTGTTGCAGTGTTATAGAAGGACAAACCAACAAACCAACCAAGCTCATACCCAGGTTTAACAAATAGTGTACATTTTATCCTGGAAAATTATAGAGTTCCCACTTCCCAGTTCCCGCGGGAATTCATCACACGTATGAATAGCTAGTAAAAAATACTTATGAATTAGTTACTTAATACTTACCTACACATTAGGTAATAATATACTAATATTCACCTCGTTTTAAGCCTCATTAAGGCCAAACTGAAAAGTATTGCACCTAACGTCGAAACTATATTAGAAGACGTCATTTATTCCTTACTTTATTCAACTTTGAAGGTGTTACCTTCTTGTGCTCTTAGTATCCGTTTAGTAGTTTTAAATAAAAATAAAATAGCTTTTAAGTTTCCTTCTATCTATCGCAGGTGGGTGTTCTAAGTAGTCGACTCTTTAAGAATACCTATCGATAAAAATACCTAAGTAGGCAGCACTGGAAATTACCTACCTGATATATTTTTAGGGTTCCGCAGTAAAACTATAAGGAACCCTTATAGTTTCGCCAAGCCCGTTCATCTTTCCGTCTGCGTCTGCTTGTCAATACGGTATGACGTCATTTTGTAACGGTCAACGACCGCCAACTTGACGTGGATGGGTAGTAAAGTTAAGAACTTGAAGAGTGACATAGGCTACCTTTACCCTGAAAAATCAGAGGGTTACCGCGGGATTTTCAAAAACATTTTGAACCCTCTTCATCTTCTTCATCTTCATTTCCTGGGAATCTTCTCCGCAAGTAGGCGTCGATTCGCCCGTTTTGCGTGGTTCCGCTAGTACGGCTCTCCGCTGGATCACTCCAGCCAGCCGAGCTCCCTCCAAAATCCGAGCAGGCCACTCAGGTTGGCGAGGACTTCAGGAAGTGTAGCTAGAGAGCCAATGCATTCATGTCGTTGGTCGGATACACCCCTGCAGTACTGCACGTACTGCATTTAAGCAGTACGTGCTCCGGTGTCTCGTCGCCCTCCATGCATGCTCTGCACAGAGGGCTGTCGGTATCCCCTTTTTGAACCCTCTATCTCACCATTCGAATGAGCAATCCAACAGAGTAACGAGGCAGTTAATAAGAAAACATTTGTATTATCCGATAGTGTTTTCGTTTGTCTAGATCTAGAACACAGTTTCGCTGTGAAACAGATTTTACTGAAGGCAATAACTTGCGAGATAGCGCGGACCAGATATGGGACAGTGTAGGTTAACTCGTGTTTTAAACTTTTCCGATACTCTGCGTATTTCTATGGAATACGCCGATATTATTGTTTACGGAGAAGTTTATGACTACTTTTGTATCGAAAATGGCGCCAGGTAGAAAGAGCCACCTGGGTGTCTGGAGTACTTCGACCATCCGTTGTGGCAGATCTTTTTTCCACGTATTTTGAAACTGTGGAAATATCTCCCTTCGACGGGAGATATAACCACAAAGTTTTTGGGGTTATTCAAGGGGCAAACTACTTCAGGTGCTACAAATGTTCATGGGCGGCGGTAATCACTTTACATCAGGTGATTCGCCTGCTCGTTTGCTAGCTAAAAATATTTAAAATTTTCTAACTGACTCATTGGTTTAGGGGTTATCATATCGACTACGGATGACGAGATCCCGGGTTCAATTCCCGGGTCAGGCCTAAAAATGTATTAGTTCTGAAATTCTCAGTACCAGCCCAGAGTAAGGAAGTAGGCAGTGTATTACCACCGTGCACCTGATCTCTCTCTGGTCAATAGAGAGCTATTATAATTAATTCACCTTTCTACTAAATGACCACACGCACCGATAACTCCAAAACTGAAATCAATAGGTAGGAAAAGAATTAGAGCATTTTGTTTTTGTCAAAATAATAACTTTGTTTTGTATAAATATACACTTAGAAATTTAAAACTCAAGGGGAATAAATAAGTAGGACTGAACAGGCTTGTTTAATACTCTCGTAAATATAAACGCTTATCTTTGTTGCGTTTGGAACGTAAAATTTTAGGACAGCTATTTGATATTTAGATAGGTGCCCATCGAGCGCTAGGTCACTATGAGACCCGCCAGAAAATGTAGCGTTTCGTGGGGGGTGATAAATATTTCATTGCGTTATTAAATAAGAATCTATAATGCACAACATTGTATGATATATTTTAAACAGATACGCGTCTAACTTACAACAACGTTCTTTTCCGTTGGGGTTACCATACGAACCCATAGTATACCCGAATATAATATCTTCTAAGCTACATATTACCCTTCCATCTCAAGTTGGCCGTCGTCGACCGTTAAAAATGACGTCATACCGTACCGTTGACAAGAAAATACTAATTGTATTTTTTACTGTAACCACAATTACGACGGAAGTTTTTTTCTCTGGCAATACTTTTCATGGCAATGACATCTTGAAAGTCTAAAAGCGTAATTTTTAATTTCTTCTTTTTTACGCTTGAAAAAAGTCATTAATTAAAGTAATTAATAGTCTGCGCTACTTTTCCTTTTTACTCATCGTAGAAGACGATACGCTAACAATAGGAACCAAAAAAAGTATACCCCACCACACACAACCAGCAAGAAACTCAGCGGTTTCTCTTTTCAAAGACAGTTTTAATTTAAAAATCTTTGACTAGGTACATAATATTCATGACAAAAATCAAGTTGCTCCGTTGCTGTTTGAAAGGGGGACAAACCAACTGACCCCTTTGTCGCGTTTTATAATTTACTAGCTTTTGCCCCCGCGACGTGGGCTTCGTCCGCGTGGAATTAGATTTTGGGGTGGAGTTTTCAAAAACTGTGACACACGTACTTTTTTATTTTTAACTGAAAGCTCAAATACCAACTTTGATGGAAACAGCTTGAAAAATGACGGAGTTTCATATAAACTTCCATCCCCTATTTAAACCCCTTAGGGGTGGAATTTCCAATGATCCTTTCTTAGTGTGTGCCTGCGTCATAAAAGGAACCAACTGTAAAAATTTTAAGTTTCTAACATCAGTAGTTTAGGCTGTGCCTTGATATCTCAGTCAGTCAATCAGTCAGTCAGGACTTTGAATTTTATATATATAGATTAACTGTTTTAGGCACAGGTTTTAGGAAACATTTTGTTTTTCTGAATTGGGCACATCAAAGTGAATAGAAAATCGCACTGACAACTAGAGAACTACTTTTTACCTTTAAAAACCTTTTTGAATTACATTTTCATAAGAAAACAAACAGGATATCTTTAAAAACACGAGGAAAATTCGTTCGGAATTACAATACAGATGCCAACACCTTTTTCCTATTTTACCCGGCTTAGGAAATCTGACCAAAGATATCCGTTGGTAAGTTGGTATAAGCAACCTTTCGACCTTTTTTAAATTATACGAATAAATTCATAGTACGTTCTATCTTATGCTAGCTTACACACTTACTTTATTTTCTTTCCGAATGTCTTGCAGGTTTGTCTTCTACAACCGCACTGCACGCCACCGAATGCAATGTCACCCTCACCACCTGGGTGCCTGGAGCACTTCCACTTGTTAGTTACCACCCGCCGCCAAGCGATTTAGCGTTCCGGTACGATGACGTGTAGAAACCGATTCGGGGTATGGGTTGAATGTACGTTGCCATACTCCTTCCAAGTGCAGCCCGCTAGCATCTTAGACTGCATCGTCACTTACCATCAGGTGAGATCGCGGTCGCAGTAAATTGTTTTAAAAACAATGTACATGCGATTCTATTACAAACTTCTGTAGGTAGCTTCAACTTGAAAGCATGTTTACGAAGTTCAAAAACTTTAAGCTAGAATGCATCCACACATCACAGTTCGTTTTGACCTTTCGTCACAGTTAGTTTATGCACGCTTCACGAATAACGTTGGGTAAATACAGGCTCAATTGCCCAACACAAATGGTTAAAGGCGTGGATTGGAAGCTTGGTGGAAAACTTGATGAATAAATAAATTCAAATTCAAAATTCTTTATTTCATGTAGGCCAACTTGTGGCTCTTATGACACGCCGAGAATCTACCACCGGTTCGACTCTGATTCTGCCGCGAAGAGCCGGCAAGAAACTCAGCAGTTGCTCTTTTCAAAACAAAAAATGTTACAATATGTAGCTTATCTATCTTGTGGACAGCTGAAGCAAAGCAGATTGGTTCCAAGCAACTTTGTCATTAAGGAATTCATTAACTGAATAGATCAACGGTTCCGGGATTCCCACCCATTGCACCACTCATTTGTCGTATCCACTCCTAACATAAGCTGTAGGCATATTTGGAGGGGAAGGGGAAATTTTAGTCAAGTTTGGCATGGCTAAAATTCTTTTAAAAAGAAAATAAAACAAGAATAGAATACAATATAATGGAATGGAATAGAATAGAATAATTTTTTTATTCAAATAAACTTTTACAAAGTGCTTTCGAATCGTCAAATAAATTTACCACTGGTACATGAAGAGGCATTTACGACTAAAAAGACATGGCTTATAAAATTCTTTACAACGTAGTATGAAATTAGCACCATTACGACAGCACTAATTTAGTCGTACACGAAACTTAACGTAACCTACATAGATATATCTACTAGGTATAAACACCTAATACAAAATCTAACGCAATATAAATTTTACGATCTACGCTAAATTAACTAGACTGAAAGCAGTGCTCACTGCTTATCCTTTTATAGAGGTCTCGGCAAAAGGACAGCTTGATTTTAAGTACATACTATCAAAAGTTTAATGAACGCAGCGCTTAGTGGCAATTTTTCATAGCCTGGTACGGCCCGTAAATATATTTAAGTCCCAAGGAATTTTTTCACTTTTTTTGTTATTTTTATTAAACAGATCGTAGAATACTTTACTCTAATAAATAAGGCAAGATCAATAAATTAAATAGAATAATTCTTGATGTATGGCGTAAAAATATATTTACGTCCAAAGTTATTTTTATTCACTTCCTGTTCTTTTGATGTTTCTTCGTTTTCGGCTTTGTATCTGAGAAATAAGAGAACATTTCCTCGTTCCATTGGTTTGGATAGTATTTTTTATATTTAGCTTTTAAGATTTTGTTTGCATATAATATTATTATCAATAAATGAAAACATTAAAATTAAGTGAAAGCTTTTGTATACAAAAAGAGAAGTGCGAGGTTTGAACTCGTCAACTCAAGCAATATATGCCACCGTAATCCATACTATCCTTACTAATATTATAAATGCGAAACTGTTTGTTTGTTGGTTTTTCCTTCTATCACGCAGTAACGGAGCACCGAGTCAACGTGATTTTCTTTGATCCCGGAAAAACAGATGGTTCCTGTGGGATTTTTAAAACCTATCTCCGAGCGGACGGAGTCGAGACAGGCTCGAAACGCATTAAACAAACCCCAATATATTTATAGGCCCGACCCGGGAGTTAAACCCGGGACTCTGGAACATGCTTTTTGATGACCTCCCTGGCGCAGTGGTGAGCGCTGTGGTCTTATAACTGGGAGGTCTTGGGTTCGATTCCCGGCGGTGGCAATTTAGGAATTTATAATTTCTAAATTGTATCTGGTCTGGTCTGGTGGGAGGCTTTGGCCGAGGCTAGTTACCACCCTACCGTCAAAGACGTGCCGCCAAGCGATTTAGCGTTCCGGCACGATGGCGTGTAGAAACCGATTAGGGGTATGGGTTGAGTTTACACTGCTATACCCCTTCCAATTTAGCCCGCTACCATCTTAGACTGCATCGTCACTAACCATCAGGTGAGATCGCAGTGGCTATCTTGTCATCGAATAAAAAAAAAATGCTAACCACTAGACCAACGAGGAGATAATGACGTCACGAAAGGCCAAGCCCCTGTTTATTCGCACACCAAGTCACGTTTCATATTGAAACAGTTCGCACTAGGACAACGCAAACTATACTGTCACAATGCACATAGAATTTAATCCTGCGATGAAGCACTACGCTTGAATGTACTATTTGTGTTTTATGCCCCAATATGTACGAGAAAGTTCGAAGTTCGAAGAGCTGATGGTCGATAGGGTCCCAAGGTGCTGGGGTGGCGACCCCGTACCTGGAAGCGCAGTGTTAGCAGACCACCCACTAGGTGGACCGACGACATCAAACGAGTCGCAGGGACTCAATGGATTCAGGCGGCGAAAGACCGAGGTCTGTGGAGGTCCATGCAAGAGACTTATGTCCAGCAGTGGACGTCTATAAGTTGAAAAAGTAGAAGAAGAAGATTTTACTTATAATTACTAATACGAATACTCTTTATTAATAACCATCCTTACAATATTTGGACACTCCTAACTGGACGCACATATGCAATAAACAGTCAACTCCCACAACTTATCAATTGAAAAGTTAACTTTATTCCCTTACATTATGTATGTATTTAATTTGACAAAGGTTTGTGGGTTGAATCATGGTTGAATCGTTAATGTGTATCTGCGTCCAACCTATTATTATTTTGGACCTCCATTATACCACAACTTTCTATCTAGAGCTTTACCAACCCAATTTTTCCGGAAATTTTTAACCCCCGATGCAAAATCGACGTCAACGTACATTTTTTTTTTTGTTTGAAAGATTTATTAGTCAGAGTGAATTGCTGAGAGCCCCTGAACACAAGTGGCACTAGACCCTGTACTGTGGTGATCCTTGCAAAAGTCCTAAAATTTCTCCTATCAGTTAAAATGAAGACAACGATGAATAAAGTAGGTACCGTACTTTTGTTCTTGAATGAAATTGGTATAGAGCATTCGTACAGTGTTGATGAATACAAGAGTCCTAAAATATCGCCTATCAGTTGAAATGAAGACAACGATGAATAAAGTAGGTACCGTACTTATGTTCTTAATTTATGTTAATGAATGAAATTGGTGGAGAGCTTGGTACATTCATCAAATGCGGCGCGACGTTAATTGATGGATCTCCTGTTTGGTTTACCACTTATTATGTTAAGAGGCAAAGTGAAAGTCTCTCATTTTATAATTCATCACACTAATATTATAAAGGCGAAAGTTTGTATGTGTGTGTGCATGCATGTGTGTGTGTATGTGTATGTGAGTGTAAAATAGAATAGAATAGAAAATTCTTTTACAATAATAATATCGTGGTAGTAGACAAAGGTGGTCTTATTAGTCTGTGTATATATGAGTGTGTGAGCCTGTGTATGTTAGTTTCTCCTTTACGCCATAATTTTTTTTTTTAAAGTATTCTTTTATATTATTCTGATATTTCAGCCAAGCTGAACTTGACTGATGTTCTCCTCTCCCCTCCAAATAAGTGAAAACTTGTGTTAGAAGTGGGTACGACAATTATAGTGCCATGGGTGGGATTCGAAACTGCGACCTTTCAGTTTTCAGTCCGCACCTTTAACCGTTGGGCTATTGAGGCTTAATGAATGAACCGATTTGGTTGTTTGGAATGGAAATAGCTCATATCCAGGATTAACCCATAGGCTACATTGTATCCCGGATAATTAACCTGACCATAGAAAAAGGAAGATAGATTAAATAATTTTTAAATGAACCTAATTCTATAAATTCTAATTTACCGGAAGCGGAAAAGACGTCAGTGGAGTATCATTCGGCAATTTAAGCGACCTTAAGCAAAATTGAATTAATTTCGTGTTTGAACAAAGAAAGTTAATTCTCGGATACGTCCATCAAATCTGATTAGCCGTTGCTCAAGTTTATTTTCGGCTTGTGTCACTTTTAAATCTATTTATTTATTTATACTAGTATATTGCACCACAAACATAGAAAAAAAGTAAACTTAAAAAAAATATATGACAGTAGGTACAATAAGGTGGTTGTTTTTTAATAGATTCACCACTTCACTTTACCTACTGCGATCTCATCTGTCAAGTTGTGATAACGCATTAAAAAAAATAATGCTATCACTTGAAAAGATAATATCATCTCAACTGATTTACATCGACGTGGGATTATTCCGAAATAGAGAGAAATGTACTACATATTGAAGGTTTTTTTTTTTTTTAAAGAATATCAGCCACGCTGTACTTAACTTAAATTCTCGTCTCCCCTCCAAATAAGCGAAAAGCTTGTGCTAGGAGTGGGTACCACAATAGTGCAACGGGTGGGGTTCAAACCTGCGACCTTTCAGTTTTCGTCCTCACCTTTTACCATCACCATACTACTCTCGCAACTAATTTCACTCCTATCACCAATGGTTGCCTGGTAGAGATTGCTCTTTAAGCAATAAGGCCGCCTTTGCATGCGCAGTTTTAGGATGTATTCAATTTTGTTTCTTTCTTGTGTGCAATAAAAAATAAATAAAGTTTTTATCTATCTATCTATCTTTAACCATTCAGCTATTGAGGCTTCTCAATTGTGCTTGGGTTTGAGTAAAATAATATTTTCATAAACTCATAACTGACCTAACCGGAACGGCTTTGTTACAAAGGAAAAGATGGAAAAAATAAAACAACTACTTTAGAATATACTTTTCGCCGTATTGTATAGACCACTTCAGACCGTCGAGTCAAGACTGGATGGGCTTTAGCTAGACACGAATAAAACTAAAACACAAAAGCAATATTTTTGCCGCTTACTTACTATAGTAAAATACTAAAGAAAACAATAAAACAATGATACAGCGTCAAAGATAAAGTTGCAAAAACAGCAGTTTATTTTTGAGTGAAATATAACACTCATAAACACGAGTACAGAACATTTCTGGTGGATGTTCATGATGAATGATCATGAATGAGTGAAAAGAGTGCGTGAATTATGCGTTTCATTGTAGACCGTAATGACACATTTTTTCATGAGACCAACTTGTGAATTGTATAAAAAGTGAAGAATCTACCAAAGCAAATTCTGCTGCGAAGAACTGGCAAGAAACTCAGCAGTTGCTCTTTTCAAAACAAAATTGGGATGCAAAGCCTGTTGCTTGTATATGACTTTCACCCTAATTTTATCAATTGTGTGCCAACCTGAACGTAATGAATGTGTTTTTATGTTTATGTAACGCTAAATCTAATATTTTTTTCTGCATCGTACTATTAAATCGTAAACTCAACTCCACACTGGATTACTTAACTCGATATGGATTCGATTCTTGGAAAGCACTTTGTAAAAGTTTATTTGAATAAAAAATTATTCCATTCTATTCTATTTTATGACGGTTTTATCTTTCAACTCAAGAGGGCTCGTGGCTCATAGTTATGTGCGTGTCGTATCTGTATAAGTGTGAGCGAGAGATTGCTTGCGCCTGACCGCTCCCACCTAGGCTCCTGACAGGCACACTTACGCAATGTGCATGCACACGATATAACCACAAGTAAAGCACACGCACTTTCGTGAATTGCAAGGTTTAAACTTGAAAGTAGGTAAATCGAATGATGAACGTTCAAAATGTGTCCTTGGTCAGAAAAATTAATAAATTTTTATTTCACAAAGAATGTCAATTGTTACTTATTACAGAACCGTCTTGTTGTCTTATTATAATGAAGCTATTAATTTATAATGGAGTCCGTCTAAAAAATTTTCAACTTTCTAATAATTTCAATCAACGCCCAATGGGACGTTTAATTAACTCGCTGTTAGACCCTTCTTTTCCACTTCTTTTCCTTACAAAAATTAGAAGCTTCCGTTTTTCTTTGATGTACATAATAGGTATAATCTGTAATGCTATTTACAGGGAAATTTCGATGTTCATACGACTCCACTTACAATAAATTTTATTATGGTATGTCACAGACCGGAAAATTGACGTGCAGAAGTTTTTAAGTTTTTTTTTATTTGTGCCGTAGAACAATTGTGATTTTTTGCTTATAACTATGTACCTATATCTTTGACACTTTTAATACGAGTGTTCTGTAGCGCTGTTATTAATAATAATATAAATACTATCTTGTAATAAATACCAAACTCCACACTAAACTGCTACAAATTGAACCAAACACATTTTGTTGCAAACCAGAACAAGTAAAAAATGTCCAAGCTTGGACATACTTAGAATTATTTTTTATTTATCTTTCTACCAACAATAGAGCTTAGGTAATAGAAACTACATACTATGATTTTTTGTATGAGTACAGTCGAAGATCTACTGCTAATTTTTATTCCGGAAAAACAAAGAGTTCCCGTAGAGTTTCTGAAACTAACCTAACTCCAGGTCCTAAGTTGCGGGCAAAGGCTAGTAAATAAATATTTGCCGAATTAGATCAGCAGAGAACTCTGAACTCCAGACCGACGTGTTGAATGTGAAACCGTCACCAAGAATTCGCAGAGCGTTCATGAATAATAAAACTGCGGTCTCAAGCCAGGGTTTCATAAAATGTTTCTCAAGTTCGCAGCCATATCGTTTCCGTGATGTAAAAATCCTTAATCCTGCAGCAGCGTCTGTAACGCTGACGATAAATTAAAAATTCCTCGTTAAACAGTCTCCGCTTGGCGATCCTGTTTAAAAAATATTGCCTGGAATTTTTTCTTCATAATCTTATTTTCTTCTACTGAACTTTGTTTGAATAATAATGACAGGAACATCGAAGTATGACGCATGGAACAAAAGTTTCTAACAAAGTTCCACTCCAAACGTAGGCTCAAACAACCAATGTACTTGCGAGTGCCATGTAATTATTTTCTGTACTGTGGGGTTATTGATACCAACGGCAAAAAAAAAAAGAATCTCAATTGACAGTATGGATTGGCGACACCGTGTGTCTACTACATGTAATCTAATGCTAATCTCTTCTGACAAAGCTCTCGTATAATTATGATAGAACTTCACGTACAGGTAAGTTCATTTAATCATTAATTATATTCTGTACTGTGGGGTTAGTATAATATTTAACACGATTTAAAATGAACCTTAAGTATGAAGTACTGATTTAAAGTCACAAATTCAATACAACCGATTTTAGTTTGGAGCGTATACGTATACGTAAAATTATAAGAATGCATGCCCGAAATTGAGCTCTAATTCAATATGTTTATGGTTCATTTTACTTTGACGCTAATGTCATGGTATACGAATACGATCAATCGTGTTAAATGAATCTTATACTATCTTTTTATACATATACTATATCATAGCTAACCCCACAGTTCTATTGTACAAAGAAAAATTAGAAGTACCTAACATAATACTTACTAAAAAAAAAACTTGTAAGCTACATTAAAGTTTAAACATACCTATAGCGAAACGAAAACACATTATGCATAAGTACTAAAAATAATAAAATAAAAAAAGACGTGTGGCACTCGGGGACTGTCGCGGTAAAGCTATTGCATAGCATTTTTTATCAACGCCATCTACCGGCTTGCCGTAGAGGAGTCCCGTGTCAGGTTATTTTCGTTACGGAATTTCTGGATTCGGTCTCCACGCTGGCCCGATAGAAGCTATGCAATAGCTTAATAAAAACAATGACTCTGACCACCACGTCAAAGGAAAGCGGTGTACCGATAAAAAAAAACCTCACAGTTCTTCCCGCCATTTCAGTTTCAGCTCTTACGGATCTCCTCAGATATGATTTGATCTCGCAAGGATACTTCGAGCATAGTTCGGAACAAAATGGACCTACTACGTTAACAACAGCACATAAACAAACATACACTGGAGCTTTCAATGTTCGAAATTACGTGTCTCTTCCAATTATCGGCAACACGACACCTCAAATTAGCTTTGACATCAAAGGTGGGGGTGTTTTGCTCGCGAGCTCCAACTCATTGTTTTGTTCCATAATGGCTAAGTATTGTATACTTCCTGTGAAAATATGTTTGCAATAGGCTTTTGATATCTTTAAGGGCGAGACCATACTGGAAGGGCTACGATTTTACGACGCTGTCAAAGCGTTTTTTTTATTCGATGACAAGATAGCCCTTTGCCGACCAGACCAGACAAGAGACAATTCAGAAATTATAAAATCCCAAATTGCTCCCACTGGGAATCGAACCTAAGACCTCCCAGTTATAAGACCACAGCGCTCACCACTTCGCCAGGGTTGAATAATAACTCCTTTAAACATAATAACATTGACCGCATTACCTATGTGACGGGCATCTGTTTTCCGTGTTTATCGGATTTTATTGTACTTTATTGAATTTCCCATTATGCATCGCCAGAACTTAAGCAAGTCTTCGTGGTCTCGTCTATTAAAAAAAGCTAACGAAACCGTGGTACACCAAACCGGTGGTAGATTCTCGACTCGTCTTAAGAGCCGCAAGTTGGCCTACATTAAATAAATAATTTTGAATTTGAAAGTAACCGCGCATTAAATAAAAAGGTCAAATGCGAATTGGACTCGCATATGAAGGGTTCTACTTTTTGAGTAGAGTTAAAAAAAATGTTTTTTATACGGTCAAAAATCAAAGTTCAATTTCTTGCACCACTACGTATTACACTACGTGTATTTTTTTAATGGACAGTTTCATTTTTTCAAAAGGTTTAAAAAACCTTATCTCAGAGGGCCTGCGCTGGCCTTTTATTTAAAGCCCCCCAACACAAACAAATAGGTGATTACCGCAAATAATCAAATATTGTCCGTGACCGCAAATTTAATCCGCAGACAAAACCGTTGTCATTGTAATGATTGCTTAAATCTGTATTTATTAACGCCAACAAAACAGAAATCAATTTAATTCATAACATATATTATCGAGTATTAATTTTCCGCGATTGTGTTATGCTTAATCCAATGCTTTTAGTGAAATTATCACTATCATTTAAACTCTTTATAGGCATGGTATTGCCGTGTTATCATGGAATGCGATTTTTGCGAAAAAAAAAAAATTTGTGAAAAAAAAAATGCAAAATATACAAAAATCACTGACAAATGCGATAAAGGCCGATTTTACCAACGTAAAATAAGTTTTATCCGAGCGTAAAGACTTATTGACAGTTTTTGTATTCAAAACCTGCCAAAAAAACAAAACGCTAAATTTTAAAATTTTAGGTAAAAAATACTAATAAAAAAAATCCCCATTGAGGATCACGATTTATCGCGCCGCCATCGCTTGGCAATCGCATTAATATTACGGCCCAAAGCACGAAAATATCCATAAAATCATTATTTCTAACAAAACAAATTCTCAGCAAATGTTAATTTTTTCGGCTTTCTGTTCACGGCCATTAGGAGGAAGAGGGTTTGATGCTAATTACTCAATAATTACTGTCGGTTGTCTATAATCAAAGCGTCGTCCTGTCCTTTTTGCCGGCTAATTCTTGTAAATTGACTCTTTCTTTTGCTCGTTGTACTGAAGTGTTGAAAAAGTAATTAAAAAAGCTTTTCAGTAAGTTGAAGGTTGAAAGTAAAATGACGAGATAAATACAAGTATAAAGGTTTTATGAAATTAGAGTAGTGTGTGACTGGGTGGCAACTTTTGACACCTTTTTTTTGGTTGTGTTATACTGCACGGGTGTTACATAAGCACTTACCTCCCTATATTTAAGTACACTGCTGTTATAAGGAAAAAAGACGTATCTGACATATTTTTCGTAATTGAGTCGGACACAAAGGTCGGACACATATTCGGCATCAGAACAAAAAGACGCATCCATCAGTATTTTTTTTGTTTATACTTATCACTGTGATAAGTTTAAACAAAAAATACTGGTAAGTATTAACAAAAAGTAACAAAAAGACGCATGATGCGTCTACCAGATGCGTCTTTTTTCCTTATTATGGCAATACACTCGCACTAACCTACCTAAGTACTAACTCATTAATCGTCACTCGACGTCTAACCGAGGCACTAGTGTGTAAAATAAGTAAATGGGTACGACCACAGAATACATAATAGTACCGGTACGAAAACGGGTAGGGATTGAACCGTTTCCACCATCGATGTTTACACCTTTAACCATTGAGCTATTGAGGTTAGTCAAACGTCTTTCTATAGACCGAGGAAAGTCGAGACCAACTCTCTCTGACTTAAATTATGTAGGTATACTATGTAGGTTAGGTAGGTATTTCACTTAAAGTTAATAATAAGTTTGTGAGTTATGTTTGTTTGTCTGAGCTGATCACGTGTTGAACAAAAGCCCAGGTGACGGCTGGTCCTGACATAGGTGCGTGGAATTTGTATTTTGGGGCAAACTTAATTACAGGGTAAATTCGTTGTTCTGTTTTGGAAAGGGTCTTGAAATACTTAAGTAGGCTAAGTTAATATACTGTGATACCTATTCACGTAAAGTGGTAAGCCGAAGGTTTATTGTAGAGGTAGGCAAATTAAAATTATGGTAGCACAGCGGGCCTATTTGACCAAGTAGGCTTAAATCGACGACTTCATGTCCTGACAGATTACCCATACAAAAACTGACAAATTGTCATTTTTTTTTCATACGATGACAAGTTAGTCTTAAGTCAATCCGTAGCTCTGTTGCAGCGTTATTGAAGGACAAACCAACAAACAAACACATAGTGTGTTTGTTTGTTTGTCGCATTGATATATTAGTAAAGAGTACGGATTATATTGACCAAGAACTGACGATGGAGTAATTTATCTGTCGTCGTACATTACTGATGTCGGAGTAATTAAAATTTTTTATGTTTGAAAACTTTCCGTTGTCCGCGTATGTAGTGCAGGCCACATAAATAGCTAACATAATAAACTGTTGACCAGAAAAATGGCACCAACACAATATATTTAGAGTAACGACCTTTATGTGACCAGACGCATGATTTATTCGTGTTCCATATTGCTTTGGAATAGCCAATTTACAGCTACGTCGTGATGCCAGTGGCTGCAATGTGTTCGTTGCGAGTATGATGTATTGTTTAGCTGACTGTCTCCAACACACATCTTCGCTTCGGATATTGATAGACAGAATGCTCTGAAATCCCGCTATTTGATCCGATTCACTACGTAAAGCAACTGCAATGCTCCTTTCCCTACACTAATAGAATTCTTGGGTAAGAATAAAGACGGTATGAGCATTTTGTGTTTTCGCGAGCGGAAGGCGTTGTTTGATGTTTTCACACACCTTTGTAAACATTATAGAGAACTTTCAGGCATGCAGGTTTTGTGACGATATTTTCCTTTTATGGAGAACTTTGAGCCATGCAGATTTCCTCGCGATATTTTCCTTCACCATTACATTATGGAGAAATTTGAGGCATGTAGGTTTCCTTACGATATTTTCCTTCACCATCAAAATAACAATATGGAGAACTTTGAGGCATGCAGGTTTCCTCGCGATATTTTCCTTCACTATTAAAGTAAACATTATGTAGAACTTTGAGGCATGCCGGTTTCATTATGATATTTTCCTTCACCATTAAAATAAACATTATGGAGAACTTTGAGGCATTCAGGTTTCCTCGCGATATTTTCCTTCTTCATTAAAGGTAGAGATATTATTGCGAAACGGACGAAGTATAACACCGTTTCACTCTTCTAGTACTATATCATGATATTATAGAGTCAGGAGTGTGATATACTCATTACTCATATAACCTATCAAGCTTTTATGAAAATACTTATATTCTCATCGATTTATACATTTCATATTCTGTATCTTTGCTACCTAATATGTGACTTAAACTTCGTCCCATCATATTATCATTAATGCAACTTTATTCCACTATTAACCAAGTTACGTAACAAATACGTATTACCTATTCGTTTTCCAACTTTCCTAAGTTCGTTCTGACTTACTTCGGTATTCCAAAATTTACTAGCTCTAGCAGTTCATTCGTTAAAATAATATTGTCATAATTCTATCGGAAAACTGGGAACTTCGCGCTCGACCCGTTTGAAGTATGGATTTATTGTTGTTCTTTCGTTTTAATAACTTATACATCATAGTCTTATTATTACTTCACTTAACTACACTTTTTATTCATTGTATAACAGTAAACTTAGGTTCTATAATGTCTGGATAGAGACTACAAGTTAACTGCTAAACGACGTACACTATAGTTTTTTTTTGGCTTATTGAATATAATATAATATACTAGATGATGCCCGCGACGTCGTTCGCGTGGATTAAGGTTTTTTGTTCCCGCGGGAACTCTCTTATTTCCCGGAATATAAAGTAGCCTATGTCCTATTCCAGATTATAATCTAACTCTGAGCCAAGTTTCAGCCAAATCGGTTCAGTCGTTGCAACGTGATTGAGTAACAAGCATACAAACTTTCGCATTTATAATATTAAAAAATAGGATAATAGCCAAGTTAAAATTTGGCTGATAGTCTCCTCCCAAGGTCCCAAGGTGCTGGAGTAGCGACCTCGCACCGGGAAGCGCAGTGTTGGCAGACCCCATCTAGGTGGACCCACGATATCAAAAGTAGCCGCTGGATTCAGGCGGCACAAGACCGGGCCCTATGGGAGTCCATGCAAGATGCTTTTGTCCAGCTGTGGACGTCTTCGGTTCTTAGAATGTAATTAGGTCCTCGTTGCCCAAATTTCTTCACAATAATTTCAGCAGTTTAATCCTGAAAAATAGTTAAATAGACATATTTTATGTTGTATTTATAATAAAGTAACGTTGCAATTTTCTCGGAATTGTAGGACAAAGTTGCCTAGTTTCTAAATATGAAGTGGTGCATATAACTGAGATTTCCAATAAACGACGCAATATATCTCAAGTGCCGCTCTAAGTCAAGTTTATGAGCTATCGACAAATAGAGAGCGATGGCCATATCTCTTCCGAAAACTTACGAAAATCGTTTCATTGCTCGTAACGTTTGTCGTGGATTCATATTACTTTTCTATAGCAGCGTCGTTAATTATTATAAAACTATTAGTTGATGCCCGTGACTTCGTTCGCGTTTTTCAATTCCGGCGGAAAACTCTCTTATTCTCCGGGATAATCCGGGATACAAAGTAGCCTATGTGTTATTCCAGACTATGGTCCATCTTTGTACCAATTTTCAGCCAAATCTATTCAGTTGTTGCGGCGTGATTGAGTAACAAATATCCCTCCATCCATCCTTCCATCCATACATCGAAACTTTCGCACTTATACTCGTAATATAAATAGGATACAGGGTATGGTATTAATCATATTATGACATTTAGGTCATTATGTAATAGATGCATAGAGTAATAGGAATAGCTAATGTAAAACTTAAACCTCTTGTACACGACAAAAACTTTTGTTTTTCAATCAATCGCCACAGGTTCTCAGGTGGTCCATCTGAGAACCTGTGGACATAGAAAGTGGCTACTTTTCATCCTTGAAAAACAAAACAAAAGATTTCCGTGGTATTTTTAAAAAATCTTATTCCACACGGACAAAGTCACGTGTAAAAGCTAGTGTATATGTATATCTTTGGCTTTATAGTGTCTACTTGTGAAAATCGTCCTAAATGATGGTAAAAATCGCATCGAACTCAAGCTTAAAAAGTTTTATATTATATAGGGAAGATTGAAGAATATGATAAGAATTAAGATAAGAAGAGACTAAAGAAGAAAAGATAAGGTGCAAGCTGCATTATTTGAATGAACACTAAATAGAATGTAAGAATCTAAAAGCGTTTCTTATAAAGCAAATAATAGGTTTGGTATTTCTTTGCAATGAATAAAACTTTCTCATTTTGGGGACGACATTTTAGGAAAAACCTTTTAAAATGTCTCGAACGAAAAACCTTTTTCAACGTCTCAAAATTCTCGTATGTATTCTATTACGAAAAGCTTACCTTACATAGTTGAAGAAAAACTCTTTTTTTTTTTGAAGCCAAAAATAAACCATCGCATGTAACAATGGTCCCCCATCGAGTATTCATACGGGCGCCATCGTAGAGCGCCTAAAATTCGTTTAATACTTTACTTAAAATTCTTTTCATATTCGTTGGCCAGTGGTGGCTTAAACCTCATCGCACATTTCAATTCAGCTGCAAGGGCCGCACGTTTCGAACGTAGAAACATTTGTATTAAAAATACGATTCAGATTAAAATCAAGAATGATTTATTTGAATAAAAAGTTTTTCTATTCGATTCTATTAAATACTAACAATAAAGCTTATCGCATACTAATAGACAAAGCTCTCAAAGAATGTAATGTAATTTTAGTACTTACCTACTGAAAATGCAAATATCATGCAAACTTAATAATAATGTATGAAATGAACTGATGAGCGTGATGGTCACTAAGAGACCAAGCTCTTAAATAAAGTGAGAAAAAAAAACATTAGTAACTTCATCATCATCGCGAGCCTTGTTACGCCTCGATTCTTGGTGTGTTGTTTGTGTTGTGTTCGTGTGTGTCTGATGTAGTCGACTATTTCCAAGGTCATTGGCAAAATACTCTTGCGGCTTTTGCGGTTAGGAAGTATCTGTTATCTGCGATCAGCTTAAATCTTTACTAAAAATTCTTTTCATATACGCTTAGTTTGCGGCTTAATATTATTCGATGGATAAAATTCATTTTTATGTTTTAAAAAGTGTTTTAACTACGGTTGGTTTGACCTAGTTGTGTAGGAATTTATTACATATAAGTAAAATAACAACCTGTAACTTTTTATAAGATTAATATATATTTTTCTTGATACAATAGAACATTTTTTCTTAGATTTCTGAGAAAAAGGGTTGTGACACAGACATACAGATGGACATCAAAGTGATCCTATGATAGGTGTCCGTGTTTACATTATAGGTACTGATCGTACGGAATACGTAAAAAGAGTGGGGAATATTCTAGCCACTGTTGATAATTGCAAGCTTCCCACATTAAAAATCATTTTTATCGCAAAAAGTCCGGCATTCACACTTCGCGGTAAATGTAAAGCGATCTCCAAGAGTGCCTGTTTTCCATACGATGTTTTCGTTTTTTGCATCGCGTCGAGGAAAGTGGCGCAAGCAGAGACATTTAAACGTTTATATTAGTGATAGATAGGCCAAAGAGATAATGAAAAGAAAAAAGGCTAAATTGCTCGCTGTGCGCTTTAGTGTCAATAGTAGACTTGATTTAGCTGTTTGAACAAACCAGCAACAAAAACAGAAACATTATAATTGCTATGCCGATATAATGGAAGCTTAGATTGGAAGTCATTGTAATCTAACCAAACTGAACTTTCACACTGATGCAATTCGAATCGATATTGGCAGCTCTTCAAACTTTTAGCATGGGTAATTATTCAAATAACTAATCGTTTCCAACAGTCTTCCATGGAGTATTCATGGACCGACTAAAATTAAGCAGCTTTAAGTTTATTATTAACAACAACTTTACTAAGCATTAGATCAAGCTGGAAGGATGGAATTAATTCAATTTGTTAGTACATAATTAATTATTCAGTGTCAATATTTGTATGTGTACTATAATTATGTTATGTTCTATGTATGGTTGTAATTCTTCTATTTACTAAATAATAAGTATAGTGGTCGTAAGCGATTTACGTGTTTAATCTGTGCTTCTTATTCCTTTCAAATAAGCAAGAAATATTGAAATCAATTCAGATTTGATAGTTACTTTATCCACCTAAAATAAGAATACGCGTCGAATCGAAAACCTATGAAACCGGTTAAAAGTTGTCCTTAAAGCCTGTCTGAATATTGGGTCTAATCTCTTTGGACGCAAATGTTTGTACGGGTCGGAATGCCGGGCGATGTTTTTGCAGGTCGTATCGACATTTACAATGCAAAGGTGGCATTTTTACACGACTAATGTAGCTATTTCGTTCGCGTCCGCGAATGTGGCTATTAGATTTTACAATATTCCACGAAATTCTTTAGTGCCGAAAGAAGTAATCTAACGCAGACCAAAAACAGCTGTACGATTACTATAATTTATAACAACGAGGCCCTTTATATATAATACTAGCTGATGCCCGCGACTTTGTTCGTGTACCTATATAGGTTTTTAATTCCCGCGGGAACTCTCTTATTTTCCGGGTTAAAAAGTAGCCTATGTGTTATTCCAGATTATAATCTATTTTTATGCCTTTCAGCCAAATTGGTTCAGTCGTTGCGGCTTGATTGAGTAACATACATCCATCCATCCATCCAAACTTTCGCATTTATAATATTAGTAGGAATAGGATTGGTGTTTTTTTAAATCAGCTTTAGATTACTCAAGGTACGAGAAACGTATATTATTATCAATGCTACTTACAAAATTGGTTTTACTTAGTTCCAACTTTTTATCGAATGAAGCGTACTCATATAATATCGATCGAACTTCACTTTGCAAGTTCGTTTGATCATATATTATTTTCTTAAACCGATATAACCGATAATTATAAGCATTCAAATTATTTTGGATACGAGCCCACTTAGGGATTCTGGGAAATAAGAAAGCGGACGTGTTAGCAAAAGAAGCAGCGCAGAAGCACAGCACAAGTGCTATCTACAACAAATGTCAGGTATCTGATGTAAAAAGAATAATAAGAAAGGAGACTATAAATGTTTGGAACAAAAAACATAGAACTCTAAGCAATCAACTACAGGGTAATCGTTAAAACACTAGGTAAGTACTCCGAAAATAAATGATTCCTTTATGCGCACAACAACCACGTTAATAAATCAAACTGCATGTCTGTATTTCAAGCTATTTCTTCAAAGGACATTAGCATACTCGTATCTCCAAGGAAATGACAAAACATCAAACTAGCGTGCATCGTCTGCGAAATATATTATAAAGGTTGCAAATATATTAAGTACTATAGGCCATATAACAGGTTTATGCAACAGCAAATGTTTGGGTAGTGTTACATAACTTCGTTTTTTAACCGACTTGCAAAATGGAGGAGGTCATCAATTCGCCGGTATCTTTTTTTTTTAAATTCTAAATTCGTAAGAGTGGTTGAAGAAGGAAATGAATCTACTATCGTTCCGGAATGACATTCCAATCGAGAAGAACCAGCAAGAAACTCGACAGTTGTTCTTTGAACGAAATAAATAACAATATTATTTTCCGATAATATCCTGCGTCAGTCAATGACTAATCCAGATATTTATGAATGATACCTCCTTAGATGTCGTAAGCGGTAAAAAGGCGTAAGCGACGCGCTAAACACGGCACATATGACATTCTTATCATCATCATCATTCCATCATCATCAACATTATTAGCCCAAATGAGGATGCATTTGGGATGATGATGAAAAAACCAAAAATGACATTATGTTTTAATATTTAAAAAAGACGTGTGGCACTGGGGGACTGCCGCGGTAAAGCTATTGCGTAGCATTTTTTATCAACGCCATCTAGCGGTGAGAGGAGTCCCGTGTCAGGTTATTTACGTTACGGAATTTCTGGATTCGGTCTCCACGCTCAAGGCCCGCGATAGAAGCTATGCAATAGCTTAAAAACTCTATTATATAAAAAAAGACGTGTGGCATTCGGGGACTGCCGCGGTAAAGCTATTGCATAGCATTTTTTATCAACGCCATCTAGCAATGAGAGGAGTCCCGTGTTAGGTTATTTTCGTTACGGAATTTCTGGATTCGGTCTCCACGCTCAAGGCCCGCGATAGAAGCTATGCAATAGCTTAAAAAAATTGTGAAATATCCAATTGCAACATTTTTGGGTTCGCTTCATCGAAATTTTCACTTTGATGAAGTCGTTTGTATGGAGTATGGACACGAAACGGCGATGTATTTTATTCCGACAATAAAAACTAGAAACGAATGTTTTTATTCAGTCTGATATAAATTCGGCTGAATTTAGATCTATGGACTTTTTGTTTTGTCTATTTTGTTTTTCAAAAACTCGATGTGCGGTATCAATTGACAGAGGAATCAAATATATACGGACCACATCCACAAACATGGTTTTGAAATAATAGTTAGGAACGATGGAGTTGCTTGAGTATTTACAAAAACCTATCGACCGCGTGGAGTTGTGTTTTAAAAATCTGTGTTTTTCGGGATAAACGGTAGCCTATGTCAGTCTCCATAATACTTAACTTAGATATAGATAGTTCAACTCATCTTGGAGTGGGGGGCTATGTGCGCATAAAGCTTGTATAGAGACAGAGACTGTGTGTGCGTGACAAAAGGACGAATAGGCGACTGCCGCATCACTGCCACACAAATTAAAGCTGCATATTTACAAGCACACGCATGCGCCAAGATGAGTTGAACCATCTATTATTCCCATGCAAAAAATCCTTTAAAAAAACCACATCGATCCGTTGGTCCTTTGCTTATCAGTCATTGAAGCACAAACCAACAAACAAATACACTTTCACATTGATAATAATAATAGCAAGGATTATATCATGTCATTACCAAAAAAATATCGATGTATCGGTACATCGATTTTTTCAAAAAAGCTTGCTAATAGTTCGAACAGTGGATGAAACTTGTAAGGTTAAAATTTTCGATCAACTTTAGACGATATCCCTAGAGTGGCGTGCGCTGTTCGCTATATTAAGTGAGAAGTCCCAGGTTCAATTTGGGTCAGTTTAGAAATTCCTACTTTTAAAAATTCGCTGAGGTCTAGTCTGGCGGGAGGCTTCTGACGTTTGGTAAAACACAGCAAAGTTTATAGGAACGTATGACCTAATTGCGACAGTGCATCATAAGCATCGATTGCGCTGGTGGTGCAACGTTAATCCAAGTCTGTAATTGGATGGGTGACCTACTTCGGAGGTCCGAATTAAGCTTTTTTAACTGACTTCAAAAAAGGAGGAGGTTCTGTATTAAACTAGAAGAGAGGATTAAAAGTAGCCTATGTCATTCTCCAGGTCCTCAATATACCCATGCACAATATCTCGTCGATTCGTAAATCTGTAGATGCGTGATTAAAGGATAAACCAACAAACAAAGACTTTCGCAGTTATAATATTAGTAAGGTACAATGTACCTAATAGAAATCTTAACGTAGTTTAGCCAAGTTAAGTGTACACCAACCACAAAATTCAAAATAAACATAAACTCTCTGGGTTTAATCTTACCCACAAAAAAGTAACGTAGGTACAAACAGGTACAGTATAGAGCAAGTAATACACCATCGTTCTCTATTTGTTCGATAGCTCATAAAACTTGACTTAGAGCACTCCTTCAGATATATTGCGCCGTTTATTGAAAATCCCAGTTATATGCAGCCCTCCATATTTGAAAACCACTTCAAGTCGTCCGTATGAGAACCAAATTGAAACGCTCTATGAGAACTTTCAATAAACTTTAAGTAAATACATCCCTTTTCATGAAACTAAAGGTGGACAAGCGGACATTCGTCGTGGTCCTAATCGATAAATTCCCACTGCTGGACAAAATTAGATCTTGTGCTGCATGTATCTATGCCAAATATACTTTGGAGAGTGCACTCAGGAACTTTATAACCTTGTGCCTCCTTCACCGTTTTACCACAGAACTGCGAGAAGTCGTGAACGTTGGCATCCTTACGTGGTAGTTTCTTACTCGTACGAAACGCTTTAGTTCAACGTTTCTGAAACGAACCGCTAAGGTGTGGAACACCCTTTTAGCGTCTGTGTTTCCTACCATCTATGATTTGAGTACCTTCAAGATAATAGTGAGTAGGCATCTTCCACGCAAGCGCGCTCCAACCTAGACCTCATCAGTAATTTTCAGCATAGATTGCCATTAAGCGCGAGCCTATCCAGCGATAAAAAAATGTATTCAGCGGCTGATACTTTGTGGTTGTTGTCGCCCATCACTTAGGGGTCTATCAACGTTATTAGGTTTTCTGATGAAAGGTTGCTACTTGAGCACCTTACGTAGGGTCGTACCTGGTTCAGTTCTTTGCACTATTTGCCTCATTGCTACTTCAGTTTCACGTGACTGTTCGTAACTTTTCTCTCCTGATTTTATCCTGCTCTCTCCATTACTCGCTGCGTGACCCATAGGAGAGTTCTAAGGAGACCCATATTTAGCGACTATACCGTCATTCATCAATGTTCATGAGTTTGTTTGTTATATGATACGCCAATAAGTAATTGCGTCCTTCGCAGATATGCATTGGAACTAAAATATAGAGGGACCATATTAAACAAACCCAATAGTGAATTAGATTGTTTGATGATACTTGAATACTCGTATTTAAAATAATAAATTCGCTTTAAAAATAGTCAAATAAAGACATCATCGCTGTGTAATATAGATGAATGAGATTAATGTTTACATATCTATTTTTATACAGAATATTATATAAATAAACGGTCAAATGCGTGCCAGGCCAAGTGCAGAGCAGGGTTCCGTAGATACCCGTCACTGTTATGCAATATGCATACTTAAAAGGGAGTACATTGTTGTAATTTTCATCATAAAATATATTTTTTTAATTTTAAAATATATAACATTACAAAATCATAATAATTTAAGACAAAATGCCTAGATTTAAATTAATGGCAAAAATTTCGCTGGGAATTTTGTATTCCATACAAAATGTATGGAAATACGCTTTGAAAAGCTTTAACTTTTCATTACGAAATTTTCACAGTATTAAAAGACCATTTGATATAAATTTCAACTTAGTATCTCAAGCCATTTTTGAGGAAATGGGCCTTGACAAACAGACGGGAGGACCACAAAGTGATCCTATAAGCCTTATAGTATCACTTTGTTATCCCTTATAGTATAAGGGTTCCTTTTTTTTCGGAACCCTTAAAAAACCCAAACTTATCGTATCGATGCTATACTACGAGTATGTACTCGTATTTGTGTCGCATGTCCATGGGTTCTGATGCACGGGTAATGAATAAATGGATATGAAGTTTTTTGTCCGCTAGGTACATGAATGACGGACATCCCGAATGGTTGTTGATTAACATATTTTGTAATTTCTGATGGAGCTTTAAAAATCTGCACTGCGCCATATTTTTAAATACTGAATACCTTTGGCAATCCCATCTTTTGTAGGTTTTTCCAAATCAGTATCCATTTATCAGTATTTTCCTGAATACCTAGTGATAAGGAAGTTTATAACTATGATTAGCTTATACCTTATACACCTTGGAGCAAGCATAAAAGAATTTTAATTGTTTCAACTCAAGAATATAAAAACTTGGTTCAACTCAAAACTATAAAATTTTGCATAGCTATAGTTGAGGACTTGGAGAGTAACATGGGCGCAATTTTATCCCGAAAAACAGAGAGAGATTTTTTAGAATAGAATAGAATTCTTTTTATCCAAATAAACTTTTGCAAAGTGCTTTCGAATCGTCAAATGAATCTACCACTAATCTTTTAAAGCCTAACTCCACGCGATGAATAGCCAGTAGTTTATCATTTATGATTGCAAAGTTTGTCAAGAAAAGGTTAGAATTATTTTGCTATAATCCGCCAACAGAAAAAATCTGTATAGTCAAACATGCAGTTACAAGCTATGCACCGCTTACCTCCACAACCAAGCAACAGAGCCAAGCAGATGTATACTTTACAATACTGTGTAGCTTTGTAAAGTCGACATCTTGCTTGTTTGTGGAGGTAAGCGGTGCTTAGCTTGTAACTGCTTGTTTGACCATACAGATTTTTTCTGTTGGCGGATTATAGCAAAATAATTCTAACCATTTCTTGCTAATCATGGACTTCCGCAAAATAACGCCTGCTTCTATCCAATATGCAGTTTGTATCAATTTGGCAGGTTTCTAAATTAAAACAACATGACGTTTGTATGGAAACTTGAGCAAACAGAAGACCCTTGATAACGAGTGGAGGGTATCCGTAGTGCGTAATAAGCGGTAGCCGCAGTACAAGAGACTGGAATAGACAAAGTATGAGCGTAAATACTTATCTTCCCTTTGTAGGCATCTTATCGAGATTTTTTTACAGGATTTTTCATGGAGTCCGGCACAATAGCGTCTTCTCGCGCTTTATAGCTGTCCTGTTCACAAAGAGATTCACAAAGCTAATATTGTCGAGCGTTTTTGTGGAGATTTATAAAGGGAGCGATTTTAAACGTGAATCGGCGAAATCTGTTCACGGCGCAGTATTAATTATGTTTTGCATTATATTGTAGGTACTCGAGCCGGTATACAAGATTACAACGGCATCTTTAGACGGAAATATTTTAAAGGAAGTTAAAATGTATTCACAAAAAGAAACACATTTGCAATCCAAATCCATTGTTATACACGTGTATTGAAACTCCGAAATAATACTGAAGGAGGTGAATATGCTCATAAAACTTAACAACTTTCCCCAAGGAACATAGGTCGAAATGTGAAAAAAAAATTTGGACCTCCCATACAAAATTGACGATCAGCTGATTGATTTACTATGGGAGGTAAAAAAATTTTTTTCTAGTCTAATTCAGTCTAGTTTAGTCTAAGAAGACTTCATCGTCGCTTACCATCAGGGTAGAAAGGACTATCTTATCGTCGAATAAAAAATATTTTGGCAGATTTTCAATACAAAAACTGACGCTCGGATGAGACTTATCTTACACTGGTGAAATCGGCCATATTATTGGTCTTTTTAGTTGCCTTGATTTCCGTACAGTGAACGAACCTATTGTTCTAAAAGTAAATACAACTGACTAAATAAGTAGTTAAAAAGTGTGTCCAGTTCTTTTGTGTATTTTCTTTATGCAAAGCAGCACAATGTATTAGATCATTGTGTTTATGCACGGAACGTGGCGAGCGCTAACAATTATATTTTCGTGGGAGAAATACGAGCTACTTCTGTGGAAACGCTAGTTTAATTGCTCCTTTGACTGTCCTGCATGAGGTGGATATTATTAAAATACTACGAAAAGAAAGAAAAAAAGAAACAAAGAAAGAAACATTTATTTTATGAATTGTGCCACACATAACCCAATAACTAGATTAGGTAGAAAAAAATGCATTGTACGTTAAGTTTTTCTTACAGTGATTTACTAACATGTTAATTATTGTTATTGTTATATTTACACACAATGAATTGAATAACAGTACTTAACAAAGCAAATATACATCTAAATATATAATAGGGAAAGCTATCGCACGAATGTGCTTTATGAACAACTGCAGAGCGACAGCGATAGTTAGAGACCGGATTATATGCAACATAAAAAGCTTGTTATATGCATGCAAATATGCATGAAAAATGCTTGAAATATGCACGAAAACTGGCAAAATATGCAAAATTAAATGATAAATTTTAGGAATCCCTAAAAAATAGACAAGTAAGTATTCATTTTTTTTATTTCAAAACCAGCATACAATTAGTAAATTATTTTTTGATAGGCGATAATAGGTACAGTAAGTAACATTATATGATATTAAAATTATTTAGAATTTGTGTAAACGTAAGCAATCAAATATTTTTCTAAATTTTCAGTGGTAAGATTGTGTCTACGATCATTTAGAATATTTTTATAAATAGAAAAGGTTCGCTCCATATCCATTGAGGTAACTGGGCAGAATTTGAACTTGGGTGCTATGGCACTTATAGTTTCCGGCAAAATTTCTGCCGTCCCATTAATGAAACTATCAATTTGACACAAGCTTTGAAAACCTGGGTTATTGCTCAATATGTTTTCAAACTTTTCGCGGCGGCGGCGGAACGCAGAGTGAGTGAAAAATATTGTAAATGTACCGATAATATGCATCATAACTAGATCTTAGGTAAAATATGCTATTACCGTTGAGAATGGCTAAAATATGCAAATGCATATGCGAATATGCAAATGCATATAATCCGGTCTCTAGCGATAGTTTTTTCAAGTAGGTACTTATCTAATTTTCAAAAAGTCTCTCCGAGCGCATTTACTCTTAACTCCACGCGAAGTCGCGGGAAAAAATAAACTACTAAGGTAAACATAAACACGAATTCATATACCTAAGTAGGTATAGTTTAAATTGATCAAAGGTTAATTAACATTGAAACCATACAACTCTATACCTACGGAAATCTCAAATTATGTTTCGATTAATTCCTTAGTTGCTATTAACTAATCAGGCCAAACACACAAACACAATACCCTGGCCTACACATCAAGCACATTGCTTAGCGAAAAGTAACTTATTCAGCTTCTGGTTAACTTTACTAAATATATATAATACATGTATATATAAAAATCAATTGTTTTTCGTTAGTCTGGCTAAAACTCAAACACGGTTCGAAAATATTTTTTTTACTTTGTTCGCTCTAATAATTGTTTTTTTTAAATATGGAAAATCAAAAGAACAGCTGAAAAATTGTAAAAGTCAATAAATTAAAATTGGTAATTTTTTTTGGGAATCACAACTTCGGATCACTTTTAAAAGATGGCGGGAGTGAAGCCGCGTGTAAGAGCTAGTTTTGAATAAGAAAAACGACATCGATCGACTACAGTGTAGAGAAAGTTGGAAGATAAAAAAGACGCGTGGCACTCGGGGACTGCCGCGGTAAAGCTAATGCATAGCATTTTATCAACGCCATCTAGCGGCTCACCGTAGAGGAGGGACTCCTCTACGGTGAGCCGCTAGATGGCGTGTCAGGTTATTTTCGTTACGGAATTTCTGGATTCGGTCTCCACGCTGGCCCGCGATAGAAGCTATGCAATAGCTTAAAAAGGTAACCAATTTTTTCAAGGTGTCGCGTTGGTACGAAATAAGTTAACACCTATAAGCGATAGGCCTGAAGCAATTAGGAATTTCAAAATGTAAGCTGTTATCTTCCGCGAAATATAATTTTTGCTACGTTTGATAACAAAGCGGAGGAACGTTCGTGACATATTTAATTAGGGTTTCGTTGTAGAGCTGTAAGCGCCACGAAACTGCCTCCGGGCACATCTTCGCGGATTAATTACACAAGTTAAATCTGAGTTTTCCTAATTTACTCTTACCATTGTCCATTACGTTTAATTCTCTGATAAAGATTAATCTTTATTAATATAAATTCCGTACTACTATTTTGAAGTCTCTATTTATTTGTGTCTTGGCGTTTGGTTGGTCATAGTTCACATCCCGAATCCAATTAATTAATTATTAATTTCAATTTTAATTAATATTATAAATTCGAATGTTTGGATGGATGTATGGATGGATGGATGGCTGTATGGCTGGATGGATGAATGGATGTTTGTAACTCAATCATGCCGCAACGACTGAACCGATTCAGCAGGGCGCAGGTATAGATTATAGTCAAGAATGACACATAGGCTACTTTTATCCCGCAAAATAAGAGAGTTCCTCAACTGAGAGTTCATCAACTATATAAATAAAAATTAAAACTCTATAATGCTTGTCGGTTAAAGTTTTCCAAAAAATTACCTAATCATTCTTATCTTTTGATGCATGCGACATTGTTCGCGTTCGCAAAGATAATATACTTACGAACACTTATAAGAACAGAGATAGATAAAAAGAGTAACGTCTCTTTTGTTTTGTTAAATGCGATATAATCGCATAGAAAATATCAAAAGTTGTTTAAATTTCTTGTGACTACTTGTAACTGCATTCATTTAACTGGTGCCGTGGCAACGATGGAAATTAAATATAAACCAAGGCGAGATTGCTCTATTTATTACAAACATTTCTTTTAAAAATAGATTGGTTAAATGGTTAGTCATTTAACCACATTACTGTGTACATACAGCGTTAGTTTTTTAATACAAAAGCTAAATCACGTATGAAATACTAGCTGTTGCCCGTGATTTTGTCCGCGTGGATATTAGTGTTTGTTGTTTCAAACAGAAAGTATTTTTTTTGGGAACATAGCTGAATAAAAAAATATAAAAAAGCTAGTTAATACAACTTATCAGCCCTAAAATGTACAATTAATTTAATAGTACAATTTAATTTCTTTGTAATGTCGGCAGCTAACATTATAAAGGCCAATGCTAAACTTTATCTCGAAAGATGAAGTTTTCAAGGACAAAAGAACCTCATTCTATCCAGCAATTACGTTAAGATGTAATTCTATTCAAATATTTTAAAGGGTAGATTTCGTTATTATATTCATACAAGTACCTATCTCCGACGCAACTTTGTTTGTCCGTGTGTCTTCGACTGCTTTTTTATGGTTCTGTACCCGAAGGATAACCAACGAAACCCTATAACTAAGCCGGCGCTGTCCGTCCGTCCGTCTGTCTTTCTTTTCTTTCTTTCTTTTTTTTATTTTTGTCTGTCTGTCAGCAGGCTATATCTCGTGATCCGTTATAGGTAGAAAGTTGAAATTTTCAGAGAATGTGTATTTCTGTTGCCGCTGTAACTACAAATAATAAAGATATAAATAAATTAAAAATTAAAGGAGAGCCCCCTACTAGAAATGTGCTACCCCTAATCTGTTTCTACACGCCATCGTGCCAGAACGCTAAATCGCTTGGCGCCACGTCATTGACGGTAGGATGGTAACTAGCCACGGCCAAAGCCTCCCACCAGACCAGACCAGAGACAATTCAGAAATTATAAATTCCCAAATTGCCCCCGCCGGGAATCGAACCCGAGACCTCCCAGTTATAAGACCACAGCGCTCACCACTGCGCCAGGGAAGTCGTCAAAATTCCCGTCAAAACACCCAGTAGTACCATCTCTAAATAAAACATGAAGCGATCTCTCTGATGGAAAAGTTTCCAAAGTGGCAAACTACGAGACTCGGCCGTTTCTTTTAAGCCCTCCCATTAACTTTGCAATACTCGCTGAAGACTTGAGGTAAAAGCTACAATCTCATTTACCGGGATTAAGTTTTCCGAGATTAAAAATATTTAACAGCAGTAACGGTGGCATATTTCGCTTTCTGTTTCTTGTATCGTTCACTTTAATATCCTACAGTCCAAATAAAAATAATGCAAGTAGATTGTAAACATTACGAAAACTACGATTTTAAAATATTTTTATTTTATTCAACGACAAGATAGTCTTCGACTGCGATCTCACCTGATAGTAAGTGATGACGCAGTCTAAGATGGTAGCGGGCTAACTTGTAAGGGACATGGCAATGTACATTCAACCTTTACCACTAATTGCTTTCTACTCGTCATCCTGCTGGAACTCTAAATCGCTTCGCAGCACTTCTTTGACTGTAGGGTGTTTATGCTTTGACTATGAATTAGTTACATTAGTTTAGGATCTTAGTTAGCTAAAAAGATTTATATTTTATTTTTCCGTTTTTAGTTGCTTCTATCGTCAGTTTTGCAAAAAATAATTATAATTTACTTAATACGCACATAACTCTGAAAAGTTAGATTCGAACCCCAGACCCCTAAAAATGAGGTCTGTATTCTGTATTACAAGATACCTCACCACTCTCACTAGTTTATAAAACGTACGTAGTGCTTAGAAATATAATTTCATATTATTTTCACTCCTATTGTAGCAGTTAGTCTTTTAAAAATTGTACTTAAAATTCAAATACCCAATTGCATAATGTTCCACGTCCATTGTTCCGAAACCTTTGTCCGAGCCGGCGAAGAGCGCTGAGCGTAGCGACGTCTATTGTAATAGCGACTGCAATTGATCCCGTCGACGGGGAAGCCGAGAAATGCAATATTGACCCTTCCTTGGACAGGTATTCCTTTAAGTGCATTTTGTTACGGTGGCCATTTTACTACAGTGACGTTTCCTGGTGCGAGGTTTTTTGGACCTGTATAAGGTTGTAGGCAATTTTTAAGCTATTGCATAGCTTCTATCGCGGGCCAGCGTGGAGACCGAATCCAGAAATTCCGTAACGAAAATAACCTGTCACGGGACTCCTCTACGGTGAGCCGCTAGATGGCGGTAATAAAAAATGCTATGCAATAGCTTTACCGCTACAGTCCCCGAGTGCCACACGTCTTTTTTTTTCTGTTTCCTCCTATCCCCTTCAAATAAGCGGAAAGCTTGTGCTAGGACTGGGGACGACAATAGTGCAACGGGTAGGGCTCGAACCTGCGACCTTTCAATTTTCAGTCCCCACCTTTAACCGTTGGGCTATTATTAAGGTTAGCATCCAACGCAAGAAGCGCAACAGTCGACGCGATGATAAGCCATTTTTAGTAAGCCTTTAAAGGCGGACTACGCCGTATCATCGTATACTACGGCTTTTCAGGAACTTGTTTCGCCGCTTGAGTAACCCCATGTTGAAGTTTTTTGGAACCTAACTCCCGTAGATAAAGTCGCGATCAAAAGCTATAAGTACCTATATCTCATCTTTCGTAAAGAAACATTAAAGAAAAAGCTCGTAAAATACTTTACACTTCATGAATAAAGAAGGTTATTTCGAACCTCAATTTCATGACACAGGTATATAAACTCAAGTTACAGATAATGGAAACCAGCCCGACAGTCGATCAAACGACGTATGACCGGCGGGCGGATCCCATTTCCATTATTTCATTAGCTCCGGCTCGGGTGGCAAAGCTAATGCAAATACACATATCACAAACAATAAACATCTCAACTCTGATGCCATTATATCGAATAATATACAGGTATAATTGAACCTGAGCGTTCGAATGCGTGTATGCTTATTGCTTATCATATGCTTAGTAACCTGTAGCATACGCAAGGTGTAAAAGCAGCGAAAACCTAGAAGCCGATGCCGTAGGACATTACCTAGTGAATTCGCTCATACCACAGCAGAAACATAAACAGATATCCTTCTCTTTACGCTAAAAGCATACGCAAGTAGAAATTGTAGGCACAGAATACGTAATAGTACCTGTTGTAGATATGATTTTGAAAGCAAGCGCAGATTGCAAACTGCAAACTGCAGACCCAGGCGACGTACAATAGTTCACTAGTCTCGTTTAAAATACTTTCGTACAGTTCGTGTAGTTTTTGTATTGTCAAAACGGAAAAATTCGTCGTTTAAAGTTAATTTGGCAGTGGAATTTGGAGTGAAATTTAGTTAAGTAAATAATCTCGTTTGTTTGTTTGTTCAAAAGTGTGAAAGCTGACAGTTTTTGTATTATCAAAACGTTTATTGGTCGTTTAAAGTTTAGTTGGCAGTGGCATTTAGGTCTTAAAGTTTTCTTGGCGATGGTGAAAATTAAGTCCTCAGTTTTATCGGAAGAAAATCGATAGGTAACCCTAACGATAGGTCGAAAATCGATAGGTAACCCTAACGACTATAGATATAGGTAGGTGACCCTCTGGTTCATCATGTTTGTTGATTAAGAGTAATTACGGTAAAAAGTAAAAGTACACCAAGGTGCTGGAGAGGCGAGCCTGCACCGAGAAGCGCAGTGTTAGCAGACCCTCTACTAGGTGGACTGACGACATCAAACGAGTCGCAGGGAGTGCAGGCGACACAAAATCGAGACATGTGGAAGTCCATAAAAAAGACCTTTGTTCAACAGTGGACGTGAAGTTATAAAAAAGAAGAAGACACCCTAGTTTTTATTTTTGAACAATTATTTTGCTCATTTAGTCCACAATTCGTCGCTTCCACTTTTTTAAATGAAATTAGACAGTTAAAAGCCACCAAAAGCTAAATTTTTGTACGAGCCCGATCAGCATGTTAAAATTAGATTGAAATTGCAGAGAAGACTATATGGATGCTCATAATATATTTTGTTGACTTTAAGTAGCTTCACTTCCGTCCCCAGTGAGACGAATCCAACCGCGACATTTGAACTATTTAATGCCATTTGAGGCCAGTCCTGTACACAGTTAGCACTGAATTCCCAGAGCACGTCCAGTGCTCTTCGTTTGTTAAAATACGACCTGAATTGCTATCCGCGTGCTTTTCAGAATATGTGTGGACGTTTAATAATTAAGCTGAGCGTTAAGTCCATTCCACTATTCCGTGTTGGTTGTTAAATTAGTCAGTGCTCAGTTTATGTTCTCCTGGTGCTGAATTTAGGAAATTTTACATAGTATAGGTACATTTACATATAACATCTTGCATAGTTTTGTCAGCTGGACTTTGCAAAGGTTCCTGGAAATTATTTCGAAGTAACATCATTCCCACTGCGATAGCTACAGAGGTGCAAATTCTTTCCAAATCGAGGCCATTCCTGTCTACAGCTAGCAAATTCTGAATTCTCGGAACACGTCCACTGCTTGTTAAAATACGAGCGAAATTGTGATCCGCGTGCTTTTCAGAATATGTTTGGATGTTTTAATAAATTAAACCAAGCGATAAGTCCGTTCCACTTTTCTGTACTGGTTTTTTAATTTGGAAGGTCAGTAGCTACTGAGTAAGCCGGTGGTGGCAGGGAGCCGGTCTAAATCTCTATCATCTGAATAAGATGATCTATGAAGCGCTGTAAAGCAATCATATTTGGATAAACTTAATACTACTTCTACTGGACAAAGGACTTCCACGAGCATATATTTTGCCGTTAGCGTCGCATAGACGAATAAAAGAAAGTTAGCTGTAGTCCTGGTACATTTCATGCAGAAAGTTTTGAGCAGGTCAATACGTAGGTTTTCAATAAAAGTCCCTCGAAATTCAAATTCGATTGGAAGAGTACTCCAATATAGCATGTATCGAAATTTTTTGAATGGCGATGACATCGCTAAAAATCCATGCAATGGCGTTTTTAAAAACCAAATGATGTAGAATGTAGATAGATTAAAGTCTTTATTGCAACAACTAGAAATAAACAAATTCACTAATCTTTATCTTTATCTGCTGTATCTAAACCATTTTATATTGTAAAATGACATTCGTAAGAGCTTACACAAACCCCGAAAAATAAAGATATTGAATTGAATTGAATTTCTAATGATATCGTTATGTCTTTACTAATATTATTTAAATGGGAAAGTGTTTCTCAGTTGGGTTTTCCGTCAATCATGCCGCAACAGAGTTTCGAGTATCTGGAGATTTACATAATTATGATATATATAACAAAGAGTTACAGTATTAATTGCGCAAAAGCGACGTTGTCGCTTAAAATAACCTAAGCAGATATATAAAGCGAATTCTAGAATCCATTATAAAAAATATAAACTAAAATACTCTCTCCATAAAAAGCACTTCGAAGTGTAATTATGATCATTTCGCAAAAAGCACGCGATAAAGGCTGCTTCATCGGGCGACCGTTATTATCAGAAGACCTATTCTCTAAAACCTCAGCTTTGCTTGAACGCTGATTCAGCGACGTCATAGATTGTTATGTCACATTAATAGACCAGCGTTCCCTAAATGGCACTGTGCCACTAGAACTCGTTGGTTGCTACAATGCAACCATTCTTGCACTTCACTTCATGCATTTCGAACGTTTTGAGCTCACGTTGTATTCCCGTTTTAAGTTATGTCAGGGATGATCTTCAAGGATCTCGTAAGTACAATGATGCCAATGTGCGATATTGATATTATTTCTAATTCAATTTAATTTAAATTCCTAGGAAAGCTTCTTTAGTAGGTTAAGAAAAAACAATGATATAAATATCTAAGTCACAAAACAAACACAAAATAGGTAAGCGCTAATTTAGACAGTAGTTTTAGTATTGAGGCTCGCTGTGCTTCTTCTTCACAGCTGTAACCGTTCTGCTGGTGCGCTAATTACTACAGTAATATGTTTGGCAGCGAGTTCAACGACGATATTACAAGTTTTACAGAATGACACAGCTAAGCAAAAACACCCCGTTGAATATTGGGTAATCGACGCCCTACAGAGGGTTATTATTTCTAATATCATACCATCAAGTAAGTGCTGGGCTATATCTACAATAATACGTACCCTCAAGTTTAGTAATAGGCCGGGCCAAGAAATGGGTAAATGGGTTTATGAACGAAGCTCGAAGAACATTTAGTGAGATTCTGTTTCGAAATTCTTGCTGATAAATTAAGCTAGTGAAAACGATGTACCGTTACAAAGATGTTCAATTTGATTGACGCAATTAGGACCTAATTCGTAGAAAAAATGTTGGTGGGCCGCAGAAAGGGAATTTCTTTTTCTTGCAAGATACAACTCTAATACTGAGATCTATAGAGCGTGCTCTGACTTAGCTCAGACTCAAGGTAAGAGTTAAAACGAGACAAAAATATGCTCCGTCATAAATCTGTCTCGTTTTATCTCTGTCTTGAGTCTGAGCTGAGTGACAGTGCGGTCTATAGATTTCAGCCTAAGTGTAAAAAAACCCAGTAATTCTGCTTGCTACTATCTTCTTCTTCTTATCAACTTATCGATGTCCACTGCTGGACTTAGGTCTCTTGCATGGACCCCCACAAGTCTCGGTCTTGCGCCGCCTGAATCCAGCGGCTCCCTGCGACTCATTTGATGTCGTCGGTCCACCTAGGCGGGGGTCTGCCAACACTTCTCAACTCTGCGCTTCCCGGTGCGGGGTCGCCACTCCAGCACCTTGGGACTCCATCGACCATCAGCTCTTCGAAGCTGCTATGCTCGGAATATCCCTGCGAGATCAAATCAGAAATGAGGAGATCCATACGAGAACCGACACCGACATAGCTCGGCGAGTTGCGAAAGTGAAGTGGAAATGGGCGGGGTCCAAAATCTTTATCTTCTAAAAATATTGTGATTTATCATGACTCGTGAGTCGTGACAATCACATAGGCTCGTAAAATATGACATCTGGCAGGCGTCGCCCAAATATTTTATTAGGCCGCTCGCAAACAACGCTTATGCTCTTTGAACGCTTTATTATGCAGGAATGAATTCGGAACAACAATTTTTGTAAAACAATAGCGAACATACTGGATGGCGCAACGAAATTACTCTGCCAAAGCTCCACGAGTATATTTCAGTCCATTTCTACTGTTCTTAACAAATTCTGTTTGCATTGTTGTTTGCTTTCACGTAATCTGGTACTTGACCATGTTTTTCTAAGAGCTGAAAGGAAATATAAATTATAAATAATAATAAATAGTTTTAGTATTGCCTGTGTAACATAATTGAAAGGCTAATTCTCCCTTTCTTAGAAAAACAATCGCATTGGGCCAGCGTGGTAAACCCAGCGAATGAGGTAAACCCTTCTCTGAGAGGAGATCTGTGCTCAGTAGTGAGACGGTAATGGGTTAACAAGAAAAGGTTAGAATTATTTTGCTATAAATAATCCGCCAACAGAAATAATCTGTATGGTCAAACATGCAGTTACAAGCTAAGCACCGCTTACTTCCCCAACCAAGCAAGAAAGCCAAGTTTCCAAACAAGCAACACTTTTATACTACTCTCGACGCACGTTTCGCCCCGACACCGGAGCATCCTCAGGAGATAAAGATATCAACTTTACAATGCTGTATTGTCTAGTGGTAATGGTTCATGGTGATGATGACTTACCTTTATATAGATTGCAAAAATCAAAACCCTTCCTCTTCACTTTGCTGTAATCGGTAAAAAGGTGGCTCACGAAATTATACGAAATCCTGAACACATATTACGTGACGCACTTTAGGACGCATTCTATCTCAAGTCCCTACCGTCAAAGACGTGCCGCCAAGCGATTTAGCGTTCCAGCACGATGGCGTGTAGACACAGATTAGGGGTATGGGTTAAAACACTGCCATGCCCCTTCCAACTTAGTCTGCTACTTGTCCGTTAGTGCGCACTTATCATCAGGTGAGATCGCATTCAAGGGCTATTTTGTCATTGAATAAAAAAAAAATTACCGCACGAGTATTAAACGTTTTTGCGTTTTAATTCTGCTAAAAATTCAAATTTTCATGCAAAAAATCTTAAAATGTGCTGCAGATTGCGCTATGAACCTTATATTCTGGGGCATTAGAACTATACAAGAAACATTGTATGACAATATTTGCCTCTATAATGTAAACTAGTAGGGCGCGTGGGTGCGCGGCTCGCTAAAGCGAACCGCGGTTATTCTGTCCACCAAGTAGACCATCGGGTCTTGATCATCTTTTTCCCAGGAACTACTCTTCCATCTTTCATAGTCTCTGAGATATACGTCGATGAAATTTGTATGACCGCCACCTTGAATCCGCCATTTTGGTATTTTTTTTTCAGCTTATTGCCAATTGGATGAGGTTTCGAGTGATTTTTGTTTGGGCACCCTCAACCTATCTTCAATACCCTGACCGTGCTCCTCACCCGTCTCCGAAATTCTCAATCAGCTCCCTCCATATTTTTCATCCAAATGAATTTTTGTCCTCTATACGAAACCATCAGCGGAAAGGAACGTATCAAAGTCTTGCATACATTTTATATGAAAAAAAAATCCGCCATCTTGAATTTTTTTCTATTCATCACGTAGACCATCGGGTCCTAATCATCTTTTTCCAAGAAACCACTCTTCCATCTTTCATAGTCTTCGAGATAGACAACGACGAAATTTGTATGGCCGCCATCTTGAATCCGCCATTTTGGAGATTTTTTTCAGCTCCCTGCCAATTGGATGAGGTTTCGAGTGACTTTTGTTCGAATACCACCCACCTATCTTTGAAACCCTGGCCGTGCTCCTCACCCGTCTCCGAAATCCTCAACCATCAGCTCTCTCCATATTTTTCCTCCAAATAAATTTTTGTTCTCTCTACGAAACCATCAGAAATTTTGAAAAGGGACCGTATTAAAGTCTTGCATATATTTTGTATGGAAAAAAATAAATTCCGCCATCTTGAATTTTTTTTCTTTTCATCAAGTGGAACTTCGGCTCCTGATCATCCTTTTCCAAGAAACCACTCTTCCATCTCTTATACTCTCCGAGATAGACACCGACGAAATTTGTATGGCCGCCATCTTGAATTCGCCATTTTGGAGTTTTTTTTCGGCTCTTTGCCAATTGAATGAGGTTTCGAGTGACATTTGGTCGAACACCCCCCACCTATCTTCGATACCCTGGCCGGTGCTCCTCACCCGTCTCCGAAATCCTCAATCATCAGCTCTCTCCATATTTTTGTTCCGAATTAATTTTTGTCCTCTATACGAAACCGTGGGTGAAAAAAATTTTTTTCATACAAAATTTTACAGGAGAGGTGATCAATCAGTCAGTCAGTCAGTCAGTGAATCAGCACGAGTAGCTATATATATAGTAATAAAACCGATCCGTCTCAACTCACAGCCTCGCAAACTTTTATTGGTATTGGAAAAGTTTGATCGTTCCGATTTTTCACCGCAACTTTTTATTCGATAAAGTCCGATGTTTACCGACTTACTTATCAGTTTTAACGAACCTCTTGACTTGAAACGATTTGTATTCATGTAATAAAGACCGTGGAAAGATACGGATATATCTTTCTATAGTCTTCACACATACGAGTATAAGTATACACTATATATTCTTTATCATCAATCAATGAGCGTCCAGTGCTGTACATAGGTCACATAGACACCCAATAACTATACGCTTTCCAGTGTGGGGTTGCCACTCCAACAGCTTGGGAAGTTGGGGCCCCAACGACCATCAGCTCTTGGAACTATGTTCCCGGCCATTTCCACTTCAGCTTTGCGACTCACTTAGCAATAACTTTCATTCACCTACAGATCTCCAATAATTTCTGATTTGATCTCGCAGGAATACTCCGAACATAGCTCTCTCCATCACCCGCTAAGGGACCCTGGGCCTTCTTATGAGGCCCATTGTTTTTGACCATGTTTAGTTTCCATAACTCAGTCACACAATAGAAGCACCAGAATATGAGTACCCCTATTAATTAAATATTTCTAACATTGCCCACTCTATTATCATATATGCAAATTAACATTAACCAAAATTAGTTAGGGGCTCAGTCCATTGGTAATAACACTATAGTTCTAATTCCGTTATTCCTATGGCATTTCACTGCAATATACGGAGCCTGTTTAGTTGTTATTTATTGCTCAACATTACCGCCACTCCGCGACTTAGGGTGCAGGGCACTGTTCGCATTGCGACTATCAGGTAAAACGGGCCTGATATAGAAAGAGTAGAAAAACAATACAGAACCGAAAAATCACTTCTACCAAAAGCCACCGAAAAAAAAAAAGCCATAGAAGTCCAACACCCAAACCCAAAAATTCCTTAACCACGAAGTCTGTGCACGTTTTTTCTCCACCATTACAACATCGTCAGGAAATATGTAGCCTTATAACAAACAATCGTAGACTTGCGACTCGGAAATTGTTGCTTTTCTTGCACCATATAGATTCTGCCGTAATCCGTAGAAAGGAGTCCTGCGGATTATAGCGAACTAAGCTTGTTGCTTCGGGGAGATAAAATAAAACCGTACCCAATACGAAATATGAGTCTGCTCTAACTCGGCTCACGGATATATTTCCACGTCATTTACTCTGCAACGAAGAATAATTAAACTATTTTATATAGGTATTTCAAAAATGTTTAATATATACGCTTGAAGGTTCCAAATTAAACACCTATAAAAATTCAGCGGGGAATGAATCCATAGCCCTCGCAAATTGCGCCCTAAGTGTGTAGGCCATTTTACACAATCTAATCACCCTTCAGCGCAAAAATTTGTGATATTATTTATGTATCTAAAGAACAAAAACTGGTTGTCGCGAGTCATTTATGTGCTTTGTATAAACATACAAAGTACATAGATAACTCGCGATTCCGATGCACTTTATGTATCGCATCGATATCGGCTAAGTATATAGTTTTTTTATTATTAAAATGTTACAATAAAACTTATAGCTAAACTAATCTAATTACTATACAAATCATGCTCGAGAGGAGAATATAACTTGACTTATATTCATTGGGTAAGTACGACATTAATGCATCAGCGGTTGGAGTTCAAACCTGCGACCTTTCGGTTTTTAGTCCACACCTTTAACCGTTGGGCTATTGAGATTTAATTAAAATTATAATATATTTTAAAAAACAAATCACACAGTTATTCTGACCTAAGAATTATTTATTTCCAACCGTCACTAATCTCACTATCCAAAGATTCGTAACGTTGCATTGTAATGAAAACGAACATTAATATCGCAAATTATGTGCATATGTTAATTCTGCTAAAACTCGCGTCTGCTGGAATTTTGAACTATGCAGCCGGATCCAGGTCAAAGGCATAAATATTTTTTTGTAGAAAAAAAAAAACGGAAATTATTCTTTCAAGAAATCACTACACAGCTACTCAACAGCTAGTCGATTGCGGAAAAGCTGCATCAATCATTGTGACAATCTCAATTGTGGTGATTGGCTGAATTTACGGTGTTCTCGTTGCAACAATGTATTTCAGCCAATGAGAGAGTCTGCGCCCAGTCAGAGGTCATAGTTCACCAACAAAGCATAGTTCACGAATAAAGGCAAGAAGAAAGTGTGACTCATATTCGCCTACCTTTCGCATCCTATCCTTCACAACAGAAAGCTATGGAGTGACGTTGAGTCAAGGCGCAGCATCTTTATAAGAAATCAAATTCCGCTTTAGTATGTTAGGTACAGCAAAGCGGCGCGTCGCGACTCAAAGAGCCTTGTTACATTTTCATACAATATTAACTACAACCTATACCTACCTAGTAAATAAATCTGCATCAGGTGACAATGTTATGACCTACAAAAATATGCTACTAAAAATTTTACTCTACATAATTACGTGCTTTATTAAAAATTACGCAAAAATGCACTATGTGCAGATGTTGAGTAAGGGATATAAATATAATAATACTATTACATAAGAGTAGATTAAATATTTGAGTAAACGAAACTCCTAGACATAGAGCCTCGATAGCGGAAGAAAGGGAGACGTTTCAATCCTCACCAGCATAGCTAGCATGAGCGGGAGAAATTTTATCCCCGGGGAAAGGATAAAATATTTATCCCCTCGCTCAGTTTTATCCACCTGTCGAGGATGAGCAAAACGGTGGAAATAATATCTACAGTGGATATTCTTATAGGAATATATTTTTCCTTTCCCCTGTCGCCATGCTTTAGCATAGGGAGAAGATAATTTTATCCCTTGTCAGGGGATAAAATCGGGGGATAAAACTTTTATCTCCTCCCCATGCTAACCCTGCTGCTGGTCGACAGACGGACAGACAACGGAGGCTTTGTAAGTAATAGGGTCCCGTTGGCACCCTTTGGGTACGGAACCTCAAAAAATAAATAGGTACGAAGAACTCTTATTTCCACTATATTACTTAGTATTTTATTGCAACTCTTGAAACGATGTTCACTTTGCGAAGGCAAATTAAATCAAAGTGATACAATTTCCTGGATATTTTAAATCATCTCAAAGAAACTGTTCGTGTGAAAGGCAAAAAGCAGTTGCTAATGGTTAACCGGGCGTCTTGAACGGTGCAAAAACAAGGAGTGAGTCCAACTTAATTAATTTCTCAGACCTGACTCGGGCAAAGGCAATCCTTTCTTTTAGAAGTGAACTAAGTAATATCAATAGCCTGTACAAGAAAATGTTGGAATAATAAACGTTAATTTCAAGTGTTACTTACACTTTTCTTTAGATGCAGTCTCGAACAGTACTAGTAATTTAGGTTGGGTATTAACTTTCCTAAGGAATCTACTTGAAATACCCTATTCTTGGGGAAAAAATTGGCTCAGAGACTATTCTCAGTTTTTTTTTAATTCAATGAAAAAATAGTCCTTGACTGTGATTTCATGTGATGGTAAGTGGCGATGCAGTCTAGGATGGAACTTGGAACGGGTATGGCAGTGTAATTCAACCCATACATACCCCTAATCATGCCGGAACGCGAAATCACTTGGCGGCACGTCTTTGACGGTAGGGTGGTAACTAGCCACGGATAAAGCCAGAGAAATATATTCTTTGCTTCGGAGGAACTGGGAACGCGTCGACACCTTCCATGCGCAACGCATATATATTAACCTATAGATTTCTGTAGATACCTGTCCAGTGTCCATTTTTAATTTTCATATACTAACCGTAATATATTAAAAACTGTAAAAAATATTTCAATCAATATTTCCGGGGACGAATTACAAACACGGATCGCGACAATATATTAAAAATGCATCGCAATAATACACTGTGACGCCTCGAGTGCACCGTCACACCAGGGATTAATGGCTTACCAACAGCTTTTAAGTTAAATTATTATTTTGTAGCTAAATATTTAACCTTTAACTGTATATAATATAACTATAAAATATAATAGTAATATTTTATATTACGGACAGGAAAAAACCGACTGACTTGATAGCAAAAACGTTTAATCGAATAATAACTTTAACAAAAATTAACCGACGCGACGATCTATCGTATTATACAGCATACAGCATTGACAATATAGCATACAGCATTGACAGCAGCTTAGACAATACAGCATTATAAGGTCGACATCTCCTGAGGATGCTCCAGTGTCGGGGCGAAACGTGTGTTGAGAGTAGTATAAAAGTGTTGTGTGGTGGTGCATGTGAGTGGTGGTGGCATTGCTTGCTTGGGAACTTGGCTTTCTTGCTTGGTTGGAGAGGTAAGCGGTGCTTAGCTTGTAACTGCACGTTTGACCATACAGACTTTTTCTGTTGGCGGATTATAGTAAAATAATTCTATCCTTTTCTTGCGAATGGTAGATTCATTTGACGATTCAAAAACACTTTGTAAAGGTTTATTCGAATAAAAAAAAACTTGAGAGGTGTCAAGGGACACCCGGATGGAACGAAGTTCAATGCGAAATAGAAATGAAAATATCTGGCTTGCTTTCTATAAGAGAGAGAGAGACAGACAGAGAAACATGCGACGCCGATAGCAAAAAGTGTCGTGACAACTTTTCGTAAGAATTTTTTCCGTCTAGCCCCCTTTCACAACGCGCGATAAGGAACTTCGTTCCAAAATATATCATTCTATTCTATTCTATAGGTATAATAGGTAGAATAGAATTTCTATCCAATTAGATGCAAGCGGCGCAGTGCTATAGAGCGGTGAATTTATTAACTAACGTACGGTACTGCCGCGGTTTGCGGTCCATTCAAATTTCAATATTTCTACAACACAGTTTCAAACTGCATTATTTCCTATTTATTAGTAATCATACAAATAATTCATGTTATATGGCGCACAATATATAATATCTATGGACATTAATTGCGGTTGGTAGCTGTATTAAATTATTCATGATGATTTTTATTGGATAATGTCCGTATTAGAATTTTTTTTATTCAATTGTGAGACCAGTATTGCCCAGTAGGTGTCCACACATAGATACTGATAGTGTAGACTAGAAAAAGATAGAAAAGAATATTAAAAATTAACTTTTACAAAGTGCTTTTGAATCTTTTGAAATACAGCAAAATACTTGATTAAATTAATTATTCAGTGACACCAAAATAAATCATTTTAATATTTCGGCATTTATTTAATTTGATGCCATTTTAAATACCCGCAATGTATTCAAAATATTAAAATGATTTCCCGAAATACGTAGGTAATAAAATAACGAGAAGCGTGGCTATTAAAAATGCACCGTTATATGAAGAGTGACATCTCTGACGTGACGTCACGACGGGATTTCTGCTTCAGTAAAAATTTCGATTTAAATACCACAAATGCATTTTGCTGGGCGATTTTTTTACACTTCTGCATTATACTGCCGTGCCATGACAATATACCTACAAACAAAAATGCAAAAACAAGCATTTTTCAGAAATCGTGATTTTCTGTTGTTTTTCTTAACTATTATGTTTTACGAAATACAGTGTATTTTCCATTTGAAGTTTCTAAAAAAAACCTTAGTCCACGCGAACGAAGTCGCGGGCATCAACTAGTATCAACATAATTTTATGAAACTCCCAGTTCTAAATTGTAGTGTCTACATTTCCTTATGAGTTAATAAGGGAATAATAGAGCTTAGAAACTACTAGAAATATGTAGTGAAATATAAATGAACCGCAAAACCGCTGCAAGGGCGCCGTACTTAATAAATTCAGCCGCTTTATCGCGTTGCGTCTAATTGGCTACAAGGCGGCCTGATTAATTCAGGTGGTGTCGGATATTCAATTGGTCTAAGTACACTGTTCTGCACTGCACTGCACTTTCAACTTGCATAGAAGTGTGCGTCGTGTAAACAGTTACATTATAGAGAACTCTCAGATGAGAGATGCGCCAAGCCGTACTTTGGTCTTGTCGCACTGCCGCGCACCTCGATTTTCCACTCGTATTTTCATTTAACAGAGTAACAAGTTATCTCTTAGCAGTTAGCCGCCGGCCTTCGAGTAGCAAAAACGAAGAAGTCAGAAAAACAACTAACTTGATTAACTTTTCAAGATTGACTTGCATGGTAGCTTTCTTCATACAAAAATTAAATGAAAACACGTGTTTTCACAATGTGTTTCCTTTAATTGCAATAAAAATTATCTATTAATTAATATTATATATTATTTTAACTCTCTGATAATTGTCATATACCTAGCACTATCTGCTTTCTAAATATTTTGTTTAAATCTATATATAGTGGGTTTATATCTTATGTATTTATTTAAAGTGACAAAGTAGGTAGTAATTTATATACGAACACAAACTTTATACATATAATCAGTTTATAAAAGCTAAAAATCGTGCAATTTTGAACAAGATACCTATGCAGTTTGCAAGTAACCAGAAATTGTAAAAGAAGAATATTTTTATGCACACAGCAGTCACCAGGTATTTGTCGATCATTTTGAATGACAGATTTATTACCAAACGATAACATCTTCGTCGATTCGTATTTTGATTTGAATCGGAAAATACAATTTTGCTATCTTCGCAAAAAAGCGCGATTCATAGTAGGCAATAAATGTTTTTTGTTAAACAACTGTTAGCGGAAGAGCATTTTACTTATTTTGGAAGACTCATCGGTAAGAAATAATTTTTTCATCATACCTATTCGAAAAACGAATATTGGCTTCAGAGGATAGCGGGAGCAAAATTTAATTTTTAGTCCCATGGGAGTTTTCGTTTCTCTCTTCTGATTGGTCTGCGTTCGTGCTTTAGTATGTGTTTATTACTACTGCGATCGTTGTAGAAATTCAAAAAACTCGAAATTCAAAAATGTTTGAGCAGCTGTTGTCTTCGATAAATGACGTGATCATAGAAGGTTGATACTGCTAGCTTTTTCTCATAGGTAATGATGAAAAATAGTGTGTGTCACTAGTTACCGTGTCGTAACGCCGCATTCCGCTGACGAAGGGAGACCCAGGAACAATGGCCAGCCTGAGGATTGCAGCGTTGCAGAAACCGGCGGAATCGAACAATGGATATGTGATCGCAGTCGTTGTCCAGCCACGAGCCATTATCCATTTTCGGGATTTACATTATCTTTTTTATTTTATTTTATTAATTGTATTTTTTCATTAATTAAATCTTTTTATATTTTTTTAAAAAGTTATTTCACCGCCGCCATATCGTAACTGGCGCAGTCGGCTATTTCGCGACAATTGGTCGAAACGTCGGTCAATTGAACGGTTCTGATCGTGTAAATCGCGAACTTCGAATCTACGACGGCGGCACAGGTGAAGACTTCACGTGGACTGGCAGACCCGAGAGGAGATGCAGAAGGTGCTGTGGTGAGTACTCTCGCTATTTCAAGTTCCTTTGCTCTATTTCCTCCCGTATTTAGTATAAGTAGTATATGTGGTTCTGTCTAGAAGCTAAAATCGCAATAGACATTTAATTAGAAGTTTATGTTAGTGTAGGTAAAAGTTTAGTGGCTTAAATCGCTACAGACTTACGTTAGGATATATTTTAGTATTTAAGCCTTGAAGCTAGAATCGCGATAGGCAGATACTCCGCACGTAGCGCGTAAATTCAATTTTATTTAGTAAAAAATATCTAAGAGGAAAAATGGCTGTCCCAAACTGCGATGTAGCCAGTTTAAAGTTAATTGCGGATTTGATGCCAAAATATGACGGCAATACTAAAAGATTAAACCATTATATCCGGGAAATCGAAAATATTCTTAACCTATTGGACGAAACCGCTAGGGTACACCCGGCAGTTATATGTCTCATTAAAAGTAGACTTAGTGGTACAGCGATTGACGCAATAGCGTACGAGGAAACCCTCAATTCATGGGATACCATTAAGGCTGCTCTCATACGGAGACTACGGGAACCTAGGAATGAAATTCAGGTCATGCAGGAGCTAAGTAGGGTGCGGCGCTATAGAAACGAAGACGCGGAGACTCTCGGTAGAAGGCTTCGTGAAATATTGGATACCTTATTTTCTGTGGGCACTCATTCCAATAAATCGTATTACGAAAACATGGTTATCGAACAGTATACGAATAATTTAGATTTTCAAGTCTCTATAGGGGTGCGAATAGCAAAACCCCTCACATTAGAATCAGCCATAGTTATAGCGAGGCAAGAAGAAGCTAGACTTGCCCATAACAAAACATACAACAATAATAATTATAATGCACCATCAACATCGGCTCAGCCAAGGTTCAAGGAACCAATGCGTGCATTTAATCAGCCCCAGAATCCTTCATCATTTAAGTTTAATAGCCCGATACAAAACCAGACAAGCAATGCAACCCCAGTTCCTAGAACAAATAACTTTACACCAGAACAAAGACAGCAGTGGGTACAATCCATGCTCCCATGGAAAAACCGCCCATCAACAGGTAATTATAAGCCCTCCTCAGGTACGTTCAGAAACAACATACCACAACAACACCCACCTAAGATCTCGGATGTTACCATGAGGTCCCTATCGAAACCGCAAAAACCACAGTTCGCGGTAGAAGAGCTGTTCTACACGGGGCACCAGGAGCAGTTGGAACAACCGCATGCCGAGGACGAAGCGGAATATCAACAAGGTCAGTATCAATACTGGGAGGCAGACCAACAAGAATACCAACCACCAATGGGGGACAGCGACGAACAAAATTTTTACCAGGGTCGCAGTCCGCCCGACCAAAGTTAGTAAAACTTAACAATCACGATAAGGATCATCTACCTTACATCGTGCTCCCAGAATTCCAAGGTAAGTTCCTTATAGATACAGGCGCCTCGCGCTCTATGATATCGCCTAGTGTAATACAAGACACAATTTTCCAACATCTGGTCGAGTATGAACCCTTTGAGGTAAAAACAGCACACGCTATTACACGACACAATCACGTTGCTTACCTTCCACTTCCCCCTGCGTTTAATAGCGATATAATCCATAAATTTCTTATTTTTGATTTTGACGCTAAATATAAAGGCCTTATTGGTTTGGACTTGCTAACAAAATTATCGTGCAATATAGATATAAAAAATAGACTTTTACATACGACTCACGCAAAAATACCTATTTCATTTGATTATCCTAGCAAAAAGCTTACTATTGAGCCAAGATGCGAAAAAACGATAGTAGTGAAAACGAATTATTCGGATGGTCAGTATATTCAAGATGAATACTTATGGGCTAACGGTTTAAAGTCACCCGCAGCTATGGTAGAGGTCAAAGACGGGAAATTTAGAACATCCATTATTAACTTTAAATCGGAAAAAAGAATAATATCTAACAATGAAAAGATTTACTTAGAACCATATTGTGAGACGTCAGACAAAGTCAAATGTAAACTCAATTCCATTCAGGTAAATTCAGAGGTAGATGAAGAATTATGTAAAAATTTAGATAAAATACGTACAGACCATATGAACGAAGAGGAAAAGCGTGAAATTGCTAAGATTTGTTACCAGTATAGAGATATATTCTATTCCGAAAATATCCCACTTTCTTTCACGCATGCAGTTAAACATCAGCTAAGATTGAACGACGAAACCCCAATATTTGTAAGAAGTTATAGACAAGCCCCACAACAACGTAAAGAAATACAGAATCAGGTAGACAACCTTTTAAAACAGGGTATTATCCGTGAGAGTATATCCCCTTGGTCATGCCCAGTTCATATTGTCCCTAAGAAACCAGATGCATCCGGAAAGGTAAAGTGGAGGTTAGTTATTGATTATAGGAGACTAAATGAACGTTTGGTAGAAGACAAGTACCCCTTACCGAACATATATGACATACTTGACAGACTAGGACGTGCCCAATATTTTACGACGCTAGATCTGGCGAGCGGTTATCATCAAGTGGAAATGCACCCTGATGATATAGAGAAAACAGCGTTTAGCACTGAAAGAGGACACTACGAGTTCCTAAGGATGCCATTTGGCCTAAAAAACGCACCTAGTACGTTTCAAAGACTCATGGACCACATCCTTAGAGGTATAGATAATGTATTTACTTACCTCGATGACGTCATAATCATATCAACGTCGTTACAAGAGCATATCGAGAAACTCAAGCAGGTTTTTGATAGATTTAAAATACATAACCTAAAAATACAGTTAGACAAATCGGAGTTTCTACAAAAACATGTGACATTTTTAGGGCATGAGCTTACAGATCAAGGAGTAAAACCGAATCAAGACAAAATAAAAGCTGTCTTGAATTTCCCACTTCCACAGACTCAGAAGGAAATTAAAAGCTTTCTAGGACTAGTGGGCTACTACAGAAAGTTTATAAAAGATTTTGCAAAGCTTACTAAACCGATGACCTTATGTCTAAAAAAAAATAATAAAGTTGTACATTCCCCAGAATTCATAGAGTCTTTTAATAATTGCAAACAAATTCTAACCAATGCACCTATCCTTCAGTACCCAAATTTCGAAGAGTCATTTATACTAACAACAGACGCATCAGACGTAGCACTTGGTGCAGTGCTGTCCCAAGGACGAGTAGGCTCAGATAAACCGGTAGCGTACGCATCGAGAACCCTTTCTGAAACGGAAAGCAGATATTCAACGATCGAAAAGGAGCTTCTAGCCATCGTCTGGGCGGTGAAATACTTCAGGCCGTATCTCTACGGACGAAAATTCGTTATATATACCGATCATAGGCCCCTAACATGGTTAATGTCACTTAAAGACCCTAACTCTAAATTGACTAGATGGAGACTTAAACTTGCCGAATATGACTACACGGTTGTATATAAAAAGGGACGACAGAATACTAATGCGGATGCCCTCTCACGAGCTAAAATTTACCATAACAGCATAGACTCACTGGTAGTCAATTTAGATGACAATGACGATGACGACATCATAAGTAGGATATTTGACAACGTACGTCAAGAGACGGAAGCGGACACAGCACAACAAAACGTATCTGTGGATGCTAACGAAAATAGCGATAATAATACTACTAACGACAATGACGTGACAGTCTTACCTAACGTACAGCCCACACTAACGGATACTGAATCAGATAGTATGAGTGTCGTTTCGTTTGAACTTGGTAGCATAATTCCGACAGTTCATTCTCAGGCAGACAATGAGAATAATGGGATACCAATCTTGTCAGATGCTATAGACAGACAATTAAAACAATTCCACATAAGGTCAACTCCAGGATCAACCTATAGAGTAGAAAATAGGTCAACTAACTCTAGAACGGTAATTAAAGATGTATTTATTCCAGTTAACGATACAGAGAAGGAAATCGTACGTTTCTTAAAAGAGCACACTATTGCTGATCGTGTGTTTTACTGCTACTTCTATAATGAAGATCTATACCCCGCCTTTTCTAGGGTGTACACGACTATATTTAACAATAGAGGCCCAAAGCTCTTCAAATGTAATTCACGTGTTACTCTTGTTGAAAACAAAACAGAACAACAAGAAATAATTAAAAAATACCACGAAGGCAAAACCGTACATCGGGGTATTCAAGAGACATATAAACAAATTCACAGAAATTACCATTGGCCTCATATGCTACTCACCATACAGGCATTTATAAACCAGTGTAGTATCTGTTTACAAGCCAAATATGAGAGAAATCCCCTAAGACCCTCGTTAGCTCTAACAGAAACGCCTACCAAACCTATGCAACATGTCTTTATGGATTTATACTCTACAGGTGGAGCTACCTTCTTAACTATCATAGATAACTTTTCAAAATATGCACAAGCAATGCCATTATGTGCAACTAGTAGCGTACACATAGCGGAAGCTTTATTTCAGGTCTTCTCAATTTTAGGAGTTCCTCATAAAATTACTACAGATTCTGATAGCAAGTTTGACAACGAAGTAATAAAGGAAATGTGCGCTTTACATGGAATTAACATTCATTTTACAACTCCGTACAATCCAAATTCGAACTCACCCGTAGAACGCTTCCATTCGACTATAGGAGAGATTATTAGAATCCAACGTATGACCAACAAAGACGATCCGATACAGTTAATTATGAAGTTTTCTATTATAGCTTATAATAACTCCATTCATTCCGCAACAGAATACACTCCACACGAGTTACTATTCGGACATACAGCTTCTAGAAACCCGCTAGAGTTACATTATCCTAAGCAATTTTATCAGGATTACGTCATCAAACATAAAATGCATGCAGAAGCCGTTCAGGAGTGTGTATCAGCGCACATGGCCAAAAACAAGGAACAGGTAATAGCAAAGCGGAACCAGGCAGCAGAAGAGATAACGTTTAAGGTAGGTGAAACAGTTTATAAACAGGTGGCGAAAACAGCGAGAAACGACAAAACTAAGCCCGTATTTAAAGGACCGTATAAGATTATTCATTTACACCCTAATAATGTAGCTGAGATCGTTGGGAATCATCCTAATTCTAAGTCTATTCGGGTACATTTCAAACTTCTACGAAGACCACATCTTGTTCCAGGGCAACCATCTTCGGAGCCTTCGTGTTCCAGGCAAGACCCGATGTAGCGTTCCAACCCGTAGATAGTACCAATGGAGTTTTATTGCTTAGACAAGGGCATATCCTAAAACAAATTGATTCCTTCAACCTTGCTTTATAATGTGACTCAGTTGCATTTAATATCAACTAAACTATTGTCACTATACGCAAGTACTAAGATGGCTGAAAGTAACACCACTTCAGAAGAGTTGCATAAAACATATAGGGATCAAATAGAATATAAGTTAGATGGAATTAGTAAAAAGATAATGTTTATTTCACCTAGGATTAGGGTTAAGCGCGGTTTAATTAATGGTTTAGGTTCTGTGGTAAAATTGATAACCGGTAACCTTTCACTGAACCCAGTAGAGGAGATACGCATTGATAATATTCATAGGATAGAAAAGTCTATTAGCGTTAAAGCCTATAGTACAGAACACTCGTTGACATTTATTCTAGAAATCCCATCCATTCAACCTACTATATATGATTATATACATATTTATTCCTTACCAAACAACCATAACCTAACCATTATACCTAAATCCAAATTCCTCGCACTTGGAAGCGATGAGTATACTTACCTGGAAGAGGACTGCAAGAAGATATCAGAAGATAAATGGCTCTGCAAACTACCGGATACAAGAGCTATAGAAACATCTCAAGACTGCATAATTTCGCTCATCAAACATAAAGACGGGAACTACACTTAGAAGACATCCCCCTGGATGGCGTCCACGAATTATTCAACAAGGTCGAAGACATCAAGGAGATAGACGCTGTAAACTGGCCCTTCATGATGGCAATCCCCAGCTGGTCTACAGTGCTTCTATACTTAATAGCAATATCCATAGCAGTCTGGAAGATAGTCAAGTGGAGAAAACACCTAGGAAGAACAGGTCGCGAGGACGCTCCTGGAAGCTGCAGGACCAGCTTCCATCTTAAGGAGGGAGGAGTTACCGTGTCGTAACGCCGCATTCCGCTGACGAAGGGAGACCCAGGAACAATGGCCAGCCTGAGGATTGCAGCGTTGCAGAAACCGGCGGAATCGAACAATGGATATGTGATCGCAGTCGTTGTCCAGCCACGAGCCATTATCCATTTTCGGGATTTACATTATCTTTTTTATTTTATTTTATTAATTGTATTTTTTCATTAATTAAATCTTTTTATATTTTTTTAAAAAGTTATTTCACCGCCGCCATATCGTAACTCACTCGGGGTCAAATTTTTTGTTCTTGGGCGGCATATACCTATTGAATTCCTCGCTACGCTCAGGATTCTACTTTAGAATCCTTCACTTCGCTCTGAATTCAAAATAGCGCCCTCGGGGAACAAAAATTTTCTTTGGCCCCATATACACAAATAACTAATTATTGTAACATGGAAGTAGTACCGAGTACGTACATAGGTACTACTCCATGTTATCCATGCTCGTTGATTCGCCACCCACCGCTAGTGTCAAATCAACTGTCATCTAGAATTCCGTGACATGACAGCTCGCGTGCGAGCGTTAACGTCAACACAAGATTCGGCTTTGTTGTGTATTCAGAATTAACACAATATCAATTAATGATGTCTATCGAAGTCAATGAGTTATAGCGGTCGATAATATAGAGATACAGACCTAATGCCTCAAAAAAGTACGCCCAATTTTTTTAAAGTATCTTACTCGTATGATCTCTAAGCCTTCAACTATAGCCACACAAATGCGGCAAAAGATTTTTGGCGGGCGCTTTTGCAGTCTAAGATGGTTGCGGGCTAACTAGGAAGGGGTACAGCAGTTTAGATTCAACCCATACCCCTAATCGGTTTCTACAAGCCATCGTGCCGGAACGCTAAATCGCTTGGCGGCACTTCTTTGACGAGGTAACTAGCCAAGCCAAACCCTCCCAGCAGACCAGACCAGAGACAATTCAGAAATTATAAATTCCCAAATTACCCCCGCCGGGATCGAACCCGAGACCTCCCAATTATAAGACCATAGTGCTCAAGACTGCACCAGGGAAGTCGTCAAAAAAAAAAATCTCCTTATTTTTATTTATTACGCAGGAATACCTTCTCTGAGAGAACAAGGTTTATCTGGTGACTTTACAAGAAGTACCTGGTTGGTTGCGTGATAGGGGCCGTTCAAATATTACGTAAGCAGATTTATTACTATTATTTACCCCCCCCCCCCCCCATCCCCCTTGTCAGCAAAAGTAAGCAAAGCTCCCCCCATGCTTACGTAAACATTTTTCGATTATAATTTTTTTTTTATATTATAAAATTGTAATGTAATAATTTATTTATATCATTATTTGCGGGAATCTCCGAAAATGCGTTTCGTTTTCAAGCATAGACAATGTGAGGGTTGCCATTTGTGTAAAAAAGTAAATAACTACCGATGACGTAACCATCATCTAGACTCCTCTACCCCCCATGTCATCCAAAATAAGCAAAACAAAGACCCCACGACCCCCCCACTACGTTCAAGTATTACGTAAGCACTAGCTTACGTAAAACTTGAACAGCCCCATAGCGATAAGGCCGCCGAATTGTAGGTACACATAATAGTCCAAATGTTTTCTTAGGACTATTGTATATTAAGTTTTATTGAAGCCACATTTCATTCAGACAGTTGAACAATATTTGTCCATGGCCTAAAATATTAAATTAAATTGGTACGTTGAATTTTAATTAACAGCGGAAAGCTTTTGATAAAAGTTTTGATGAGTTATTTCCGTGATGTAGAGAGCTATCTATTATAGCTAACTTCCAAAATTATCCAGGACTATTTTTAAGAAGTTCATTTTATGACAAGTGAACTAATATTCAAATAATACTGCTTTAACGTGGTGTGCCCAGGTCAGGTCAAAATGAATCAAAGGTCCTAATTCCTCGTCGATATGAGTAGGTAGTGTCCGACCGATGGTCGAAATCGAAGTCGAAGCCGATTAATCGCTTGCCCTCTAGCCTTGTCAAAGGTTTAATAACCCTAAAAAATTCCATTCAAGATGAACAAAATATTTTTTTTAATTAACTTGCAACTTGTCAAAAATAAAAATAAAATTATGTCTTATTTTTGATATGATTCTGACCATCCCCTGACCCTGCACATCGCCTCTTCCATCGCCCTCTCACATTCTTAACAGTTCATTCAATTTAGGCGCATGCTAGAAACCTTCGCCATCGGCTAAAAACTTCGGCCCACTTTAGCCTAAGCCGAAGGTTTGGCCGAAGGTGGTACTTTTTTTTATTCGATGACCAGATAGTCCTTGACCTGATGGTAATTGATGCAGTCTAAGATGGTAGCGGGCTATGGTAAGATGGTATCTTGAGAGGAGTATGGCAATGTGTATACAACCATATACCCCTTATCGGTTTCTACTCGCCATCGTGCCGGAACGCTCAATGGCTCAACGTAGGGTGGTAACTAGCCACGGCTAAAGCAGAACAAACCAGAGACAATTTAGAAATTATAAATTCCCAAATTTCCACCGCCGGGACCAGAGACCTCCCAGTTATAAGACCATTGCGCTCACTACTGCGCTAGGGAGGTCGTCTTTTGGCCGAAGGTGGCTTCAGCCAAAGCCGTAGGTTCGATCGGACACTAAATGCAAACGATGCCCTATAGCCATAAGCAAATAGCATTCCGTGCCACAATCATTGTCCTCTGCTTGCTAATTAGTTTCACTGAGCGTATGCATTATGAATTTACATATAGCTGATGCACTGTTAGTGTAATTAGTGCCCATTTATGTGCAATAACTTACGGTCTGCATTTACCTAATCTGTACCAATCTAGTTAAATACTGTAACACAATCTCATTGATCCATGTGATAGGGTCTCTCTAAACCCTTGGGGAATCATTTTTTGCCTTCTTCCTTATCATTTATTTGTCCTGGCTATTGTGTCTAATTTATAAGGTAATTTTACAAATTGGTGTAAGAAAACAAACGTTAGCGATAATAAAATAGGTGTATCTCATCGATGTTTGTCACCTATGGATTTTGTAAACTAAATAATAATACAAAATTTATTTCATGTAGTAGACCGAATTGTGGCTCTTATAACAATTCAAGACTACATCACCGGAAAGATCCTGCTGAGAAGAGCCGGCAAGAAACTCGCCAGTTGCTCTTTTCGAAACAAAGTGTAATAAATAAATAACATGTAGCTTATACTCGTATAACTTGTGGACTGAAGCAAAGCCTGCTTTACATTAGGGTAGTTAGAAAATCTTTTTTATGAACCTGATAAAGGTTTTAAAGGTTACAAACCAGTGAGTAAAAAAGTGAAAAAAAAATCTTTCACTCTTCATGTTCGGGAGGTGAAAACTTGTATCCTACCTACCTGTATACACCACTGAACTAAATTTCAATTTTGCAGGTTTAATTATCGTCAACATCATCATCACCGTTGGACATGGGCCGCTTTTAAGTAGCGCCAACATTGCCTATCCTTGGGCTTTCGCATCCAATTGATCTCTGCCACTTTCCGGATGTCAGCGCTCCATCCAGGGGGCGTCCTACAGTTTGCCGAGGCGCGAAGGTTTAATAGTTTCAGTTTAATGGCTGTGACATACAAATGGATAGACAGACAGATTAGATTATATCCTTATTAAGCTATTGCATAGCTTCTATCGCGGGCCAGCGTGGAGACGAATCCAGAAATTCCGTAACGAAAATAACCTGACACGGGACTCCTCTACGGTGAGCCGCTAGATGGCGTTGATAAAAAATGCTATGCAATAGCTTTACCGCGGCAGTCCCCGAGTGCCACACGTCTTTTTTTATAATGAAACACTAAAAAACAAAATATTCCCAACAATATTCAACGCATACAAAATCTTGGGTCGTACGAGTATGAAACGAATGGGGTTAGGTTATCCTAGCCTCTCAGATAAGACAAGTATAAGACGGATATGTCGCTAATGAAACTAGGTGAAGGATGTCATTATTCTGGCAGCGTTTACAACTAATTAGAGACAACGACGCGATGCACCAGCGACGCCGATGCAGATTTGAGGTTAATTTAAACTAGTAGAGTTAACCATTGTCTACGTAAAGTCCGTGATTAACACATTTTGCTTACAAGTAAAATTCTTCTACAGTAACACGTAAAGAACCTTTTCTATCAGTTTACATTCTAGGCTCTACTATAGTTTACACTGTAGAACTGACAGAGGAAATTAAACAGTGCCTACATTTTTGAGTAAACGAATTTATCTATTACTAGCTTTAACCCGCGGCTTCGCTCACGTAAGGTTCGATTTTTAACCCCCTATTTAACCCTCTTGGGGTTGAAATTTTCCAAAATCCTTTCTTAGCGGATGCCTACGCCCTAACAGCTACCTGTGTGCCAAATTTCAGCTCGATCGGTCCAGTGGTTAGAGCTGTGCGTTGATAGATCAGTCAGTCAGTCAGTCAGTCAGTCACCTTTGCCTTTTATATATTTAGATTTGATGGAATATCAAATATTTATATGGAAAAACCTATTATATTATGTTGGACCTTATCAATTTTTTTTAATTACTTGAAGGTCATGATAGCGTGGAATTATTAAATTAGCTGTAAGGATAGAAACTTCTGGACCGTAAACCATAATTTATTTAACTAATATCAGTATCTAAGTACTTGTTAAAAAAATTACTCAAATCTATGCACAATTATTAGTTTTCCGATTCCTAGGAGGGAACGACCTCCGAAGCTGGTGTTAAATATTTACGCTTAGAACGCTGAGTCCAGCAATATGAATATAATATGTAAATCGGTTAAGCAGAGCCCTTCTTAACATGAAAGGCAGTGGAGAGGTGCTGACGTCACATCCGCCAAACATGCCCCGAACGGGGTTAATTAGGGTCTTATAGAGAAACCTACATTTTTCCCCCGAGTAGTGAGAGGTGTTCCTTTTTTTTAATATATAGACTAGCGCTTAACTGCGATTTCACCTATGAATTTTGAAACATAAAAGTGGAGGATTCAATGACAATTAGAATTCACTGAAAACAATTTAAAAAAATATAAATTGAAATCATAACATTTTTGCGGTTCGGTTGCAGGCCCAAGCGGTTCCTCGTTTGCTAATAAAATAAAATTTTTAAATGCTGATAATAAGAAAAATAAAATTCATGGTTTTGTCTAATTGTTTATACCTACTTACTAGGGTTGGATGATAAAACTGCGACACAGTGTTACACTAATGCAGTTTTATCGACACTTGTTTATGTATTGATGTATCTTTTTGTATTAAATAAATCTTTAAATAAAAAAAATAAAAAATTTGGTAAGGTACCTACAATGGCCGAACATTTGAGAAGTTAAATACACGTCGAGTGTGTGCCAGGTTTGGAAATTCTGGACCGCTCGCCGAAAAAAAAGAGGCCGACCACCACCCCTGTAAATCCTTTATAGTAGGTATATGTCAAATTTAACGATGTGGCCTAGAGACTTGATATTATTAAATAGGTAGGTATCTTTAAGTTAGTTAGGCGGAATGGCGTCGCGCCCTATAACCTCATTATTGAGGGAAACTCGATAGTTGGCTCAGGCGTCGCCTTGAGTTCCACTAGCACTCTGGATAAACTTCAATATATTATAATATAATACGAGTATAACTATAATAATAATTATAGCTGACCCGGCCCGTCGGGCTTTTATATAGCCGTTCTATAAGTAGACTACGGGTCCTAATTGTTTTCGAAGGTGTCATCCTAGCAAAATGTTTCTGATTTATCAAAAAACTTGTCTGGCTGATGTTTAGGTGATCTCAGAAGTGACTGTTATTACGTGAAAGTAGACATAGTAATCAAGCCTTGCTGTTTCAACGTCGGTAAATTGTCTTATTTTCCTGATAGCAAAAACGCACTGAGTTGGTGCACCCCATTTAAGCTTATTTGCTAAAGGACAATCGACAATCGACAGTTCCTTAATCCCCACAGTTTAGGGGGGCAATACCCCTGCAGCATTAGAATTGAGGAGTTGGAACCCGAAGTTTTTATGGAACCATCTCGCAAAGATTTTGTGTCGATTAAAAAAAGATTCACGCAAATCGGTTAAGAAATCACAGAGATATCGATGTACAGAGGTAGAAAAACACAACTCCTTGTCCTCCTTTTCGGAAAGTCGGTTTAAAAGTAGCCTATATTACGCCCGATAATATCTGCTACCTACCTACCAGTGAAAGTCCCGTCAAAATCGGTCCAGCCGTTCCCGAGATTTTTTTTTTTAAATTGTTTTCTTGTTATGAGTACCGTATTTACTTTCGTATGCAGTTAATAACAAGCTGTTATTCTGATATTACAAACAGAAACTTCAATTTTATTTATTTGTATAGATGTATCACACTAATATTATAAAGGCGAAAGTTTGTATGTGTATGTGTGTGTGTGTGTATGTTTGTTACTCCTTCACGCCACAACGAATGGACCGATTTGGCTGAAATTTAGAATGGAGATAGCTTATACCCAGGATTAAAACATAGGCTACATTTTATCCCGGAAAATTACAGAGTTCCCATGGGAATTGAAGAACCTTGGTCCACGCGGACGAAGTCGCGGGCATCGTCTAGTAGATAATAGTCCTTGCGAAAGTGTGTTTGTTTGTTGATTTTTTCTTCAATAACGCTGCAACAGAGCTACGGATCGACGTGATTGTTTGCATGGGTACAGTTGAGGACCTGGAGAGTGACATAGACTACTTTTAATCCCAGAAAATCAAAGAATTCCCGCAGGATTTTAAAAACCAAATCCACGCGGACGAAATCGCGGGCATCAGCTAGTTATATTATATTTTATTAATAATTTTCCCACTAAGTGACCAGCGTTGCTCCGCAGCTTTTTCCTGTAGAACTCAATTTACATGTTAATCTTTTTTATTTGGATGTCCCTGTAGGGAATGGCTTTCGTCCGCCGCTATTATGTATTTTGATTTTGAAAGCGATCACTGGAATGTTTCTTTTGGGGATGGAATTTCCAAAAATCATGAAATACGTGTTTCTTCAATTTAATTCGCCATTTTATAGAAAGGAACTACTAATGATTAAAAGAACTAAATTACTAAAGGTAGGATAGCATCCTACTAGTTGATGCCCGCGAGCTCGTTCGCGTTGATTAAGGTTTTTCAATTCTCGAATTTTTTAATTTTCCGCAATAAAAAATGTGTTATTCTAGATTATAATCTATCTATATGCCTTTCAGCTAAATCGGTTCAGTCGTTGCGGCGTGATTAAGTAACAAACATACATCCATCCATCCATACATTCAAACTTTCGCATTTATAATATTAACAAGCTTAGATCAAAGTTAACAAGCTTTCGCTCGTGGCTTCGAACACGTTAAGTTCGATTTTTCAAAAATTCTTAGCGGATTCCTACGTCAGAGATAGCTATCTATCTCTATGTCAAATTTCAGCCTGATCTGTCCAGTACTTTCAGCTGTGCGTTGATAGATCAGTCAGTCAGTCAGTTACCTTATCTTTTTATATATTTAGATGAATCAATAAAAAAAAGACGTGTGGCACTCGGGGACTGCCGCGGTAAAGCTATTGCATAGCATTTTTTATCAACGCCATCTAGCGGCTCACCGTAGAGGAGTCCCGTGTCAGATTATTTTCGTTACGGAATTTCTGGATTCGGTCTCCACGCTGGCCCGCGATAGAAGCTATGCAATAGCTTAATAATTAATAATAGGAATAATATTATCATCTGTCTCTACGAGTATATTTGCATCCAGTCTACATAAGCAGAGCTGGATTCCTTAAATTATATTATATATAGCTTGAGTGCTAATTCGTCAGGTTAGTCTCAGTACAGATTAGTGTGCAATGGAGTCGGTATTTACAGCTTATACTCGCATATCGCAATTAACACTTCGTTACCAGTGTTTGAATAATACAGCGCGTCTATCGCTCGCAATGTTAATTGGAGATCGAGTTTGTAATTAATAAATTACTAATTTAAACAATTGCCTCGTTGGTCTAGTGGTTAGCGAGTTCAATGACGAGGTCCCGGGTTCCATTCCCGGGTCAGGCCATAAAAATGTATTGGGGTTTTCTGTCAAGAAATTCTCAGTACTAGCCCGGAGTCACCCCTGTGCCTTGGAGGTCTGTGCCTGATCTCTCTCCGGTCGTATCAAATTTCCGTCCCATCGGACTGTGAGAGCAAGGGAATAGAGAGTGCACCTGTGTTTGCGCACTCACTTGTGCACTATAATGCCTCTCACGCAGTTGGCTAATCTTTGTGGAGATTGGCTGCCATTGCCGGATTCGGTCGGGAGTAGGGAATCCAACTCCACATTCAGGGTCCCGCTTTTGCGGGATCCCGGGAGTTACGGGTTAAACCGTCGACCTTTCAGTTTTCAGATTTATAAAAAAAAAATCTAGTCCGTATTTTATCAATATCCGAATTCCCGATGGCCTCTTTTTAGAATGATCAAATTATAAAAGAACAAAGGAATGTTTAATAATGTAAATTGTGAAGATAATCTTTGGGGAATGACCTTTATTTTGATCTTTTTGCGATACAGCGTAATATTTTGATGAGGCTTCGGGCTTTATCTAAATCACATTTCTTTCCATGAACATAATGTACCGTAGGTCGTTTTGAATACAAAAAAACTGGCCAAGCGCGAGTTGGACTTGCAAAAATAAGGTTTCCGTACTATCATAACGGCGATTGTTAAGGTCGAGCTAAAACGCCGAAAAAATCACGTTTATTGTATGGGCACCCCCTTTATTTTTTATTTTTATTATAGCTGCAATAGATATAATATGAAAATTTCAAGTATCTACCTATTTACCTACTACGGCTCATGAGATACCAGCCCGCTGACAGACAGACGGACGGACAGCGGAATCTTGGTAATAGGGTCCCGTTGGACCCTTTTGGGTGTTATATTGTTGGCTCTTATGTTTCTATTAGTATGAACAAATAGCATTTTATACAAATAGGTACTCGATCTACTCTACTCATTTAGCGAACTCTGTCCATAACAGGCAGCACGGTAAAACCATAAAATGCCCAATACCAAACAATGTGGCGGTACATCAAAGACGACAATTTGTCAAAGGCCCAAATTGCCTGACTTTGTCATGGTTTTGAGTGCACTAAACAGTAGGTACGCAGGTTTAAAGCAACAGTGAATAGCAGGCTATTATTGGGATCGGAAAAGCATGGATTTCAAATACGAATTTCTACAAAATACAAGCATGTAGCTTAGTCACTTCCGTTCCTGTTTGAACGGCCGAAACTTTTATCCAAAGCTTTTATCCAATGAAAATTAAACGGTGACCGATCTATTGAGCTCCTATTTCGCAGTCCCCGAATAAAGTCGATGTTTTGGCTGTTTTTGTTTGTATTTGCATTAGGTACGTCAAAACGTCAAATTGAAGTGTCAAAATAGGGCTTTAAAATAAGCGAATTATGTTGAATAGCCGCGAAAATTGTATTAATCCGTACTATTGTTATAAATGCGACAGTGTGTTTTTTGTTGATTCGTTAGTTTATTCGTTGTATCTTCAATCACGCAGCAAAGCATTGGATCAGCATGAGTATAGTTGAGGACTTGGAAAGAAACATAATATATCTCTTATCCCTGAAAATTAGAGGATTCGTGCAGGATTTTTAAAAACCTACCCTCACGTGGACGAAATCGCTGACAGAAGCGAGAAGGTATAATACCTATGGAAGCGGACAAAGGTAAAGAGAATGACTAAAAGAGAGATTTCTTCCAGCTTTATAATATTAGTGTGAATAGTTCTACTATTTAAGAGCATCTTCATTGTCTGACGCTGCTTTCAAATTCAAAATCAAAATTTATTTATTTCATGTAGGCTACCTTGTATAGCACTTTTAACACGTCATAAATCTACCACCGGTTCGGAATGCAGATTCTGATGAGAAGAACCGGCAAGAAACTCAGAAGTTGCTCTTTTCAAAAAAATAAATTATTTTACAATAAGTAACCAAACTAAGCTTTGTATACAGTTCTTCCACAGTGAAGCTTCAAAAATTCAATACATATAATCCATCACATGTCAACATGGGAAGACAAAGCAGACCCATTCCCGTTGGTGGTACCCGTTCACGAGCACGACTATCTAGCCGTTGCTTCGCTCAACCATATTTGAGGGAACGCAACAACCCGCACCATTTCGTGCGTTACTCCTCATCTGGTCCAAGCCTTACAGCCGCACAAATTCCGGCGGAATGTAAAGATGAATGGCTCTTCTTTTAGGGCAATAAAAATATTTTATTGCCCTTTTAGCTTCCTGAACTCCGCTGGTAACTTTTGTACTTAAATATGGCCCTGTGAAGTTCTTCGTATTGACATTTTCGGCTCTCTTTCCCGTTTTCCTTCTCCGAGGATAATAATTAATGTCATTGAAAACTTTTAATGTTCGGTGTGGTTTTTATAAAAAATATGGTCTTTCTTCGATTTTGGACTGAATTATTTTATGAGAGTACTTATATTTTTTATTACAGCTGAAGTATTTTGTCTTATTTATTTGGGAGGCTTCAAATGCATATATCATATTTCAAACAATTTACACAAACCCTCAACAAATTATACACCTAAACCTTCCTCGAGAATCACCCTGTCTACTGGTGAAAACTGCGTGAAAATTCAGTAGTTTTCGAATATATCGCGAACAGACAGATAGACGCGGCGGGGATTTTGTTTTGTAATAGGTATACGTAGCGAATAGTGATAGTGAAGTAGGTATAGATGAGAATAGTAGGTTGGTATAAGCGATTGATATCATTCAACTAATTCACATAAATATTCCACAGGGAATCTCTAACAATGGAATAATTAATTACACACAGATAATGTATGACATGATGATTAATAGTGAATAATTAATATCGTGTCAGTAATTAAAAAAATTTGATTTAATATGTACTCTATTCCAGTAACTAACTAATTGCTAATTAAGTCAATACAATTACTAATAATTAGGTGGAAAAAAAAGTTTATACACCGAACCGGTGCAGTGGTAGAGTAATGAGCTATAAGTTGGCCTACATGAAATAAATAATTTTGAATTTGAATTTATGTTTCACTCATAGGTATTCCTAGCGATTGCGATAAAACGTGGTATAGAGATAGATAGGTAACTTTTATCCTGGAAATGAGTTCTCCCAGGAACGAAGTCATAAGTAACAGAAGAGTTCAGCTGAATAACTCTATTTTTCGTAGACCTACGACCATAAATATGATACTGTAGTCATTGGTATAAATTTATTGTTATTGGACCATTACCATAAAGTCCCCAAATCATATTTAAATGATTTGTGTTTGTCTCACAAACCGAACATAGAGTGGAAATCCTGTTACAATTTAAATTATATCAAGATTCTTGACTACTTATGTCTTATATTATACTTACAAACATAGCTCATATATCTATCTGTAAGTATAATAATATAGACAGGAAAAGAAATGTTTTCTCGCGTGAATGTAGAAGTTATAACATACTCAAATCGCACTGTAGGTTGGTATACAGTATTGTTTCTTGGCCACTAAAGGTGACCGCACATTTTTCCAAGCCGACAGATCGCGTCAAACAAATGGACTAATTTGCCCCGACTCAAAAATTCGAAAAGTTCCAAAATAATTCGGAAGACGTCGTCGTCAGATTCAGCGCTCATTCTGATTTCTGCGAGCTTCATCACTCTTTCTACAAGGACAGTCGTGCGTCGATCGATTCTTTCGGCTCATTTGATTCTTCCGAACAGTCTGAACTTCAGAAACTTCAGAAACTTCAGACTGAAGTTTCTGAAGGCCGCACACAACTGACTTTCAGAAATACTTCGTTAAATGTCATAGCTTCCCAGATGTTAATCCTTCTTATTTTAAACCTAGATCCTACCACACATACAAAAAAAATAAAAGTTAATAAGCACATAGAGATCGTTGGAGTCAATAGTGTTACTAATTCGACAACAGAAATCGACAGACATTAAGGCTATACTTGGTTCCGAATTATATCTTCAATGTAACCTTTACGTTTTTACTCTGCTAGTATTACAGAGAGACATAGCAAACATTTACTAGAAACAAAAAAAGAGCGTTCATAAAAATGTTAACAACAGACAATTGTATATCATAGCGATATTTCACATCGAAGAAATGACGGGATTTCCCCAAAAACGATAGTTCAGCGCATCTATCATAGGAATAAAGGGAACATAGGTGGCGTAAATTTATTGGTATTGGGGCAATAACGATAAAGTCCCCAAAAATGCTTCGCTTAAATGCCTGATCGAAGAGAAAAAATCTTCTGAAACAAATTATATTACCGACGTAATAAATGCGGCAATGCTGTAAGCGTAGAGCATTCTTTAACCCCTATGTAGGTATTATAACCTCAACAAATATAACATCTTTATTAGTGTTAAATTCATAACGAATTAGGTATACAAAAGCAAAATGTAGAGACCGATATATTTAATGCTTGTTATAAATCTTTCATGAATAAAATATATACCTGCCATCGAATTAGAACGGACCACCTGGACCATTTTGGGAATCACTTGGCTAGGTGATCGGCCGCGTGGTCTTTTTCCCTACCCTTAAGCGAGGTCCCTTCTTCTTTATCGCTGACTTCCACTGACTAAAAACTCATGCATGGACATCCACACGGCTCGGTCTTGTGCCGCATGTATCCAACATATTAATAAAAATAACATATTACATAATTTACGTTGTATGTAATTTAAAGTAAGTCACAAATTCCACTCATTTTGCCCGCAACAAATTTAACGGCAACGTCTTTATTAGTATTCACATTCAGTATGAATTACACGAACGCAGCATGAATTAGAGAGGAGATATTTATTGCTCGTTGTAAATCAGCCGGGATTATAATGTATTGGAGAGAATCGCAAGCGCCACGTACCTACTTAGCTGTTTCCTTTTGCTTCGTTGCTTCGCCTTCGTTTCGAGACGTGTACAAGTACGAGTATGTTATTAGATACTTTAATACAAGAAAAAAATCACTATCTTCTAGCGTTCACTCCCACTTGTAACTACTTGATTGTAAAGAATACCTACTAGATATATTAAACTTGAGTATTATTCCCCTTTTTCTCACTTCGATGTTGGAGTGGGGACCCCGTATCGGAAAGCGCAGTATTGAACAGACCCCAGACAGACGACATCAGATGATTCGCAGGGAGCCGTTGTTTTTAATTTTTAGTCAGTGGACATCAGCCGCTGACATCAGCGATAAAGAAAAAGGGGCCTCACTTAAGGGTAGGGAAAAAGACCACGCGGCCGATCACCTAGCCGCTGTCTGACCAAGGGGCTGATTCTGCAACTCAGTGCCTATAAACGACGATAGGCATTTTTTATCCATTGAAGGTTTGAAGAGAAATGTCATTTACTATTTCATAGTAAACCTTCAATGGATAAAAAATATAATATGTCAGTGGCTTCATTTTTTGATAGGCATTGAGCTGAGTTACAGAATCAGGGGACAGATAAAGTCGCCTGGCCGTCCTCTTATTACCGCATTTTGTAAAGCCGAGGGTCAGTCAGAGTAGAAAACTCATTAACCAACAACACGAAGGTACTACATAGCGTTGCCAGACGTCCCGTATTTCCCGGGACATCCCGTATTTTAGGCATAATTTAACATGTCCCGGCGGGGCAGGTCCCGTATTTGAACTGTACTTCGTTTTTTCATTATGAAATCGATCCAAGCATTCACACACGCAATATTCGTAAAAAAGCGAGTTGATGACCGTTTATAATTACGTTTATAACAGCTGTATTGATTTTTGCAGATAATTATGTTAAAACGAATAATAATTTGTTTAAATTGACTCGATCCTCGGAAAAATATCAAAAAAAATATCAATTTTGTTTTTTATTTGTCCCGGGTAAAAAACTGAAGTCCCGTATTTTTTACCCATTTAACCATTTGTCCCTTATAGGCTGAAAAAAAATCTGGCAACCCTAGTACTACATGAGGCATGCGGATGAGACCTTTATATTATAGCAATGAGTATTCGATTAAGAAAAAGGGAATTTTTGATTGTAGTGAACCAACTTGAATATCGTCATTTTGGGGCTGAATACTAACAGAAGTAAGAGTAACTAATTTGAATTGAGTTAAAGTAGAAAGTAAGTTAATTCACGTTAAGTGTTTGCAATAAATTATTCAGAGGATTCTTTTAAGGTCGATCAAATACTGAAGAACAAAGGAATGTTTAATAATGTACAAATTTAGCGGAATCTGGAGGGAATGGCCTTCATCAAGACGGTTTGAAAAACGGCGCTTTTTTTTCTTTACCGATATTAATTAAACGATGAAAGGTTTGTTTGGCGCGATATTTTGCTGTTATTTTTACTAGAAAACTATAGACGACTTTTTGTGCGGGTACTATTGAGGATGTGCAGATTAAAATATACTACTTTTTATCCCGGAAAATAAAAGGGATTCCGCGGGACTTTTAAAAAGTACTCCCCGGCGCAAACGTTATCCTAACTAATATTATAAATGCGAACTTGTTTGTTCGTTAGTTTGTCCTACAATCACGCAGCAACGAAGAAACGAATCGACGTGATTTCTTGTATAAGTAATGTATTGTCGAGAACTTGAAGAGTGATATACTTCTACCTGTTATTCCAGAAAAACAGAGCGTTCCTGCGGGAATTTCAAAAATCAGGCCAAACTCTGACTAAGAGTTATAAATAATAATAATTTATAAACATAATATAATACTTTCTTTTGAGCGAAGTAACTCAGACGCGATTAACTCAATTATCTGGCGTGATGCGGGTCCATTGTAACCTCACTATGAACAATGAATGCATAACCGCATCTTTATCCAATTTGTGATACCAAAGAATATGTGTTACAAAAAATAGTATAAGTAAAGTAATAGTATAATAAAATAGTATAGGTCATACCACAGAATACCAATTAATAGTACCTATTACTATAATATAATGAGATCTATGACACATACGAAGCTAAGGCTAAGGCCGTATTAGAGATCAGCGATTATGCGGCTGCATCGATTTTCCTTAGTGTAAATGACGACTTTACTGCATTCGATTGATCGATCGATTCGACAATACAATCACGACTACGATCGTGGTCGCTTAGTTACGGGAAAATCCCACGTAACTTGGCGCTACAGCTTAGCTTATTTGGAAAGCGCGTGCGAACATACACAATATATAACTCGTATAACTCATGTTCAGTTTCATGTAACTCACTAGTGAATGTAATAATAATTTGCTTTGGCTGATGGCGCGGGCGAGGCGAACTCCTCCGTTGTTTACAAATTGAACAAAGACGCGGTTCCGTGTGAATTGTTCCGAGCGCTTCACAATAAGCCCGCATAGTGCTATGCTAATTATATTAATCACACTGTGCTACAGGGTATTAAACTTTGAATTAAATAGTTTTTTGTTATTGTAAATCAAAATTCCAGGCTGTAATAAAGCTTCATACAATCAATTTTTTTTTTGAAAACTATACTATGGGCGGTCCATTGACTAACACATCTTGAGATCACTTTGAGATGACCAAGACCGCTCTGCCAAGAGTGTCAGGAAATAGGCAAATACAGGTTATCGACAGAAAACCTTTTTTAAAAAAAAAAGAATATTAGCCAATCTGAAGTTGACTAATATCCTCCTATCCCATCCAAATAAGCGGAAAGCTTGTGTTAGGAGTGGGTACGACAGTAGTGCAACGGGTGGGATTCGAACCTGCGACCTTACAGTTTTCAGTCCGCACCTTTAACCATTGGGCTATTGAGGCTTAAGCTGTCGATGGAGCGAGGTTTCCTTTCTGAACTTAAAAGACGATACGTAACAATAAAATTCCCAAAGTCAATAACGCAGTTGTACATATAAACTTTAACGTGCGATAATTTCAACAGAAACGTGCGTTAACAATATTTCAGTCGGCAGTGGAATCCCAAAAGGTTGAAGCAGTCACTCAAATGACTAATATCAACCGCAGTCCCCGAGCGTGGGCAATCTTCTTAATTACACGTCACACGCGCACATTACTCGTACCTGGCTCGTACGTACGGGTACGGGGACGTAAATCGCAACACGCATCACAGTACGTAGTAATCTATACTCCACATAGATAGATAGAAAATTCTTTATTGCTACACACAAGAGATAATATTTACAATATTATTGAATTTTATAGTTAATTCATGTACGCAAAGGCGGTCATGCAAGGGTATATAGTTCTTTCAATTCACCACGTGGCTCATGGTTGTGTGTGTGTCGTATCTTTTTAAGTGTGAGCGAGAGCTTGCTCGCGCCTGACCGCTCCCACCTAGGCTCCTGACAGGCACGCACAAGTGTGCATTAGTACGCAATGTGCATGTACATGACATAAAAGTACTAACTACGATGAGAAACAAAACTATCTAATAGATGAACAGAATATTATAAAATGTAAAGTATAAAATATAATTATGAGAAACTTTCAAAAATCAACGGTATCGTTAACAATACGCTTTTTCGCATGGAACTGATAAATTAAAGCACAATAGCCACACGTTAACAAGGAAGCAATTAATCATGAAACTGGAACAGCCGCAAGCTTTTCATTTAAATAAAATTCAACATTTCCACAACTACAAAATGTAAAGCTCGGTGCACACTGCGATGAAAAACAATCAAGTCGCGATCAAACAATACGGCCCCGACCAGGCAAGCGTGGCGGCTGTGTGGATGGAACTGAAGACTTTTACAATAATAGATATAATACGCAGGTGATATAATACTATGTAATATTATGATTAGTAATATTATTCCGTATAATAACTACTTGTTACAAAATTATTTTTATCAAGACAAAAAGCGATCCATCGCTCATCCAATGATGAGAGAAACGACATAGTTATATCAAAATATAGGCTAACTATTGTGGGAGAATCTGTGTTGGCTGGGTATTCGATGAGTTCAAAATAAAACAACGTCTTGTGGCACAGTACTTGAGTATATTGAAAATTAAAGGAAACGAATACGTCTTTACACCATGGCAGTTCGAAGGCAAGAGAGCTATCGTCAGCACATAGCTGAATGAACTATTGAATGACTGAGAACTAATCTTATGTTGGGTTCCCAACAACCATAAACATAGTATTACTTACTAGTTACTACTTATGAGGCAAACAAGGCTGAAAACTCGCAACATGACGTTCAAACTCCAAATATACTATGTCCCAGAACAAATAAGTCACCCAGTAAATACACGGTGCAACTCGTAATAGGTAAATGTGAAACAGACTTAAATTCAATGTGGTGGAACCCACATCTGTGCTGTCGAGTATAATTTGCCAATTACCGTAAAAAACTTTATCCAGTAAATGAATACGATATTTATAATTTTTATTCTTAAACATTTTATGATGGTCTGACCAAACCTTGTAGAGGTTTTATTAGTTTGTAAAATTAGTGAATATTAAGATTTCTGTCTTCTATTTGGAAATTTGTTTTGTCTGGTGGGAGGCTTTGGCCGCGGCTAGTTACCACCCTAGCGTCAAAGACGAGCGTTCCTGCACGATGGCGTGTACAAACAGATTAGGGTTATGAGTACACTGCCATACCCCTTCCAAGTTAGCCCGCTACCATCTTAGACTGTATCATCACTTACCATGAGATGAGATCGTAGTCAAGAACAATCTTGTCGAATAAAAAGAAATTTATGCTGGTTTCCAAACCTTATAAAGGTTTAATTAGTTTGTAAAATTAGTGAATATTAGGATTACTGTCTTCTATTTGGAAACTGTGTGCAGTGGTGAGCTGATAGGATGCTGACGATGATAAATTCATTCATTCATTCATTCATTCATTTATTTTATTTCAAATCAATGTTAAAATGACTGGTTGATTTAATTTGCTCTACAATAATAACGTCGTATACACACATTGTAAACTTGGTGTGGCTACAAAAACAACTTTCTTTTACCCGGCACAATCTGCTGCCAAATTGTCACGTCGTTACTTTCACAATATTTTTTTGATAGCAAAAAAATTGTTCAAGCATATTTTGGTCATATTTTGGTGCATGACCAGGATCGAACCCGCAAACCCTGAAAAAGACCGCGGTCCTAACCACTGTGCTTCTATCATTACTCATTATTTTTTTTATTAGGTATTATTCGATGATAAGATAGTCCTTGACTGCGATCTCACCTGATGGTAAGTGACGATGCAGTCTAAGATGGTAGCGGGCTAACTTGGAAGGGGTATGGCATCTCGGTTTCTACATGCCAACGTGCCAGAACACAATATTGGTTGGTGGCACGTCTTTGAAGGTAGGGTGGTAACTAGCCACGGCTAAAGCCTCCCACTACCAGACCAGAGACAATTCGGAAATTATAAATTACCAAATTGCCCCCGCCGGGAATCGAACCCGTGACCTTCCAGTTATAAGACCACAACGCTCACCACTGCGCCAGGGAGGTCGTCATTCGTATAAATTTACTGCCCATTAGTATAAATTTATTCTGTTTGCTCTATTAGAGGCCCTAAAATATGATCAGGATGTGAAAGTCGTGATCCCTTTCCGTAAATCACACAGTGGTAGAGGTTTCTTGGGATAATAACGCGAGGCCCTTAGATACTCACATTTAATTTAAATTTATTATGGGTGCCCATTAGAACTAGATACACATATAAAGATAGGTACTTGTCCCAATTTTCAAACTGAAGGGCCCTTAAGGATATTGTAATCTCTCTCTGCATCGTATTCCCCTCATCGCTGAGGATCGTGACCCTTTCCCATTATTAATAATAATGGTAGGAGTTTTCTTGGGAAAATAATGCGGTGGGTTCCTTGATCCTGCCACATATTGTAATAATATTATGTATTAGGTCTTAAATATGCTATCAGGCTACAACAGATAGCTGTATAGTGCAAAGGCGTGCTTGAATACATCGCAATTTTCTTTTTTGACATCATTTGTAAGGTTCCGAAAGAAAAACGGAACCCTTAAAGGCTCGCTCCGTTGTCCACCTGTCTGTCCGTGTATCAAAGCACTTTTTCTCAAAAACATCAACAAATCATGACAATCTGTCGCCCTGTCAGAAACACCAATGAAACAACATACTTTCGCATTATGTTAATATACAAAAAAATATTAGATACTCTGCACATGACTACTATTTCCTCTCTAACTAAGCGAAAAGCTTATGCTGGGATTGAATAAGACATTAGTTAAACGTGGGATTTGTACCGTCGACCTCTCAGTTTTTAAACTGCGCCCCGACCGATATTACTGCTACGAGGCTTCAATTGAGGGTAGGGTGAAAAATGTTGCAGTTCATGAGGGTCACGTACCCGTGTATCACCTCTACTAGTAGATTGATGGTAAAGATTTATCCGATCAGAAATTCAAACGTTTTCAAGTGTTTTTTTCAGCGTCAACCAGTTATCTTTCATGGTATTTTTAGGTATGTTTATTTTCATCACAGAGTTAGAGAATTGGCACGTAAAGCTATCGCTCCTCTGCCTGATTTCTCACCAGCCGTATGTCGATTTTTGCCCTACCAGACCTACCTATGAGAGTGATGACATAGAGAGTGCAACTGTGTTTGTGCTCACACTTGTGCACTATTATCTGCACTATAATGAGCACTATATATATCTACCGTGCAGATTGCTAATCTCTGTGGAAAGGAACACACCGTGAAACGTTTTTAGGTTTTTATTATTTCTTTCAAGAATATCAATTAAGCTGAACTTGACTAATATTCTCCTCTCCCCTCCAAATAAGCGGAAAGCTCATGTTAGGAGTGCGGATCGAACCTGCGACCTTTTAGTGTTCAGTTCGCACCTTTAACCGTTGGGCTATTGAGGCTTCAACGTGACTTACCAAAAAAACGGACCCTGGCGTAAGCCAAAAATTAAATAGAAGAAGATGTAAGTTAGGTAGGTACCAGTTCATCAGCCGTCATCCATTGATTCTTAATATTCTTATTTACCCAACTTACCTGAACACATCAATCAAGCGATACACGCAGCGTAATAAATCTCGAAACATTTTTCAGGCTCGCCCCAATTGTGGCACTTTATCACGCCGACCCGCCTTTTCAACATACAGATTTCTGTTTACAGCCTAAAGGGACACGTTAGGTCCGGGGTCATAGGTTTTGTGATGGATAGCATAAATCACGAGCTAAACTTTATTTACATATATACGAATGACACTCTAGTTAAACGTAAACTCGTTAGATATATTTTACATTTGCAATATAAACTTCACAAGCATCCACACATCTATTGATTATTATTATTTATTTTTCATTTTTCAGCCAACTAAAGTCCCTATAACAAAAACCCATACGATGTCAATATAATGATGATCCTTTATATCAAACGACAGATTTTGTTTCACAAGTCTCTATCATAGATTGCAAGTGTTAGAATAGCGAAAACAAAATCGCGCGATTTTTTTCACAGTGCGGGCTTATTTTTGGTGACCTTCCGATATTTTAACGTTACAATAAAGTTAACCTGGAATTCAACAACGTTGTTCTACAAAAAGTACTAGTTAGGTACTTAGAATAGTTAAGTAATGTAGCGTTTTCTAAAAAAAGTCTGTTAACACAGCATAAATTGCTTTAATGAACCGCAAACAACACAAACAGAAAATAAACGTTAAATCTTCACTTTAAAAAGGTTTGCATTTTTACCGCACACAAAGTTAGAATAACACTTAATAGCCAGCTTACACGATACGGAATTAACGAATTTTTCTGTCTAGCAGGCGGCCGACATGTGAATTTTCACACGTACCGTAATTAAGTGCTCATTTTATTTTAAAATTATTTTATAGCAGTATGATATAGATCATAACTATACCAATACAGTTAATAATTTTTGAAATCTGTTAAGCCATAACGACGAAATCTTCAGTCTTTCAAGCATCAAGCTGAGCTATTGTTACTTAGTACTGTACTGTAGTACGTTGTTATTTAGTGTATTATTGTGTTTGTCAATCAACAGTCATCGATCTTAAGATAATATAATCGACAGGTGTCTAGATTACTACAGAAATATGTAAAACACAAAGTTCAAATCCTAAACCATTCAGCTGTAAGTCTTTTTACTTTTTACTCTCTAAAATAGAGCCATCTAAAATTCCATTTAACAATTCCTTTACACAAGATCGGATACTTTTGCAATATCATCTCGAATCCGGATCGACGAAGTTCAAATGCAAGATTTCCCGGAGCGTGTAAACCAGCTATTACTCCCTATCGCTACAAGCTTACCCATTGTCGAGATGTTATCTACGGGCCATGATGTATCAATTTATCTTGCCGCGAACCGACAGCTTCCGGCGGGCGACGCTGAAAAATTAATGTGCAACGTACAGGCTTCAGCCATATCGAGTGGGACTTGGTAGTTTAAAAGTTAAAACCATTTTACAGTATATTATTTTTCCAGAATTTTTGATGCAATTTAATAGTTGAAGTTATGCGCGGCTTTTCACAGCAGAATCAGCTATCCGAACCTAAAGTGCGAAACTAAAGTTAAAATGGGCGGGGCACATAGTTCGAAGAGCTGTGGTCGATGGGGTCCCAAGGTGCTGGAGTGGCGACCCCGCACCGGGAAGCGCAGTGTTAGCAGACCCCCCACTAGGTGGACCGACGACATCAAACGAGTCGCAGGGAGGCGCTGGATTCAGGCGGCGCAAGACCGAGGTCTGTGGAGGTTTACGCAAGAGACCTATGTCCAGCAGTGGAAATCTATCAGTTGATTAAGAAAAATAAGAAGAATTAGTCCACCACAATTGGCCAAGTGCGTTGTTGCGTGCGGTACTCGTAAATCGTAACATCTATTAGAGTGCGAGTTGACTGACACTTTGGTGCGAAAACATTTTAGCCACTAATGAAACTGATGCCATCCGTGCTGCGTTTGAACTGATCTAGTTATTTATTTAAAAACTGAAAATAAAGTTTACAGGTTATGGAAGTGAGGTGATTCTTTTGAAAAGAATTTGGATCAATTTTGAAAATTGATAGATTGACGATTCGATCCTCACCCGTTGCATTATCGTCACACCCCTTAACATAAGTTTTAGACTTATTTAGAGGGCAATTTTTATTTTTTATTTTAGATAGGTTCTTTCTAATCTGTAGAGTGCCGGTAGTAGATGCACACTAACGATTTCACGGCCGTGGCAAAGCTTATTTGGTATTTTAGCGGCGTCTAACTCGCCCGGAGGGACGCGCCACGAGATAGTGTGTGCGAACTGTGAAAGCACTTAGTGTATTTCCCCGGGCGGCCACTGTCACGGCGGCTGATTGACGGCACTGAAGGATTTGCCTTCACGGCACAACAGGCAAATTTCATCACCCGACCAGACTTGTTTGGAAAACAAACCCCATTCCTACACCGGGTGACTTTTGAAGTTGAAGAAAACCTCTTTAGGTGGGTTGAGTGATTTTTGTAGGGGGTAGTGTTAACAGTAATGCCCGTGATACACATGCTTGTTACTTGCACAAAAGCATGCCAGTCACGAGCAAAAATGAGCTACTCGCATGTGTATCGATATTCTACCAGTAACTCGTGTGCCAGTACAAAGCATACGAGTAGATCGCAAACCGTTTGATTGCGATCTACTCATGCGAGCTCATTTTTGCTTGTGCCTGGCATGCTTTTGTGCGAGTAACAAGCACGTGTATCACGGGCATATATCTATTTTTTTATTTTATTTTATTTGGGTTTACAAATAACATCACAATATTATATTATTACTAAAAATTATAAACTAATATTATTAGTTGTGGCGTCAACCACGCAAACCACAGGTTACATTTAATAAAGTAAGCATAAGTGCCTCTATAGCTATGAGTACACTTCTGTCGGTAGTCCCCGTGACTAAGATCTCACCTGATGGTAAGTGAGGATGCAGTTTAAGGTTCTAAAGCAACAATCAAACATAAAGTATGTTTGATTGTTGCGTTTATATCAGTAAGGACTAATAACTCATCAAATCAAGGTTATAACACGCTATCAATCAAAAAGTGAAACCATTAATTTACAGAGACGTATATTATTAATTTCAATGATTGTTATTGTAAACACTCGGTCGATATGACCTTAAAAGGACAGGCGCCGGTCAAAGCTTAATGAAATGGCCTTTAATAAATATTTAAGGGTTAAGTCCGAAGGGATATACGAAATGAATAATTTAATCCGAATTCTGTGCTAGATTACATTGCTCAAACTTTTATTGTGCCATCAAAATAAACCTATTATAGACGAGTCGCAACGAGCCGCTGGATACAGGTGACGCAAGACCACGACCTGTGGAAGTCCATGCAAACCTTTTTTATCCCACTGCTGAAGCAGTTAAATCATTTGAAGCAAATGTACTTATGTATATTTCCTTGATACGATTTGTAGTTTAAAGGGTTTGACGGAAAATAATATTTTCCCACCATTTTGTCCACGTGGAATTAGGTTTTTAAAAATCCTGTGGGAAACCTTTCTTTTTCTGAGAAAACTCTCGAATAGGTAACTCTCGAAGTCATTCAACTATGCAAAACGTCCGTTAAGGGACAAACCAACAAACAAAAACACTTTTGCATTTATATCATTAGTAAACGATATTAAATAGGATGAACCTGAATTCTTTTGTGGTAAAAGGATAATTAACAAAATGCCCGTATTTTACAGACATGTTAAAAATATTCATCGACGTTAAAACTGCTTACGCCTTTTTCCTAGTTTGGTTAACCGGAGCGTAAGAGCAAACAGCTTCCATAATTTATATTTCGTGCTCTTTTTAAAGGAGTCCTTTTAAAATTAATTTTCGCAATCAACTCTTGAAGCTAAGTATAACAAAAATTGAAACACTAAGAATCTAAATTTTATTTTTATTGCCGAAGAACGGGTTTAATTAAAATTTTGCTCTGAATATTAGCTCGGCTTCATTTCAGTTCCCGGCGAACGACATTAAATTTTCATCAAAGTATAACCGACGGCTAATAAAACGCTTTCCGAATATGATAATTATATTTAAGCAATGAATTCTCTTCCGTTGAATTATTGTATAAAACTATCTGTTATGGCTAAAGATAACTGTTTATACATATCTAGTTATCTATTATATATATTACACAAACATATTGTTCAAAAAATTTACCAATCTAAACTCGAAGTCGGCAATTGTCAACGCGTTCGCTTTTTTTTTGTTCGAGATTTTTTAGGTATATAATCTTTTTTTTTTGACAAAATAAAGGGCATATTAACAAATAGAAAGGGATTCAACTATTTTTTTTTTGTATTAAAATAGTGCTTCCTCCTCCAACTAAGCATTTAAGCTTGCAGGTTACGCTTGTTCTATAGAGCACGTAAGAGTATAATATAAACGTAAAAATTATTTTTACAAAACCAACTTCAAACGCCACTACAAAGTATATCAATTGTGCCTATAAAATTTGAAGAATTCGCTCGATTTCTCCAGGATCCCGTCGTCAGATCCTGACCTGATGACAATGGGATCAACTAGTATACCCAAATCGGTCCAGGCGTCTTCGAGTAGGGTTTACACCGTCGATCATTCGGTTTTCAGTCCACAGTTCAAACCGTTGCTTTTGAGGATTTTTGAGGATGATCCTATAGGATGTGAACAAGCGATGTAAAACAAGCGGTGCCGTATATTTATTTATCGAACATTTTCGCTCATGAAAACACGTATAAAATTCATTATTAGGTAAATACGATACCCTATTTAACATTTGTCACCTGTTTTCACAAAATGTTATTTCGGACAGACTTGTCTAAACAAGTCCGGTTTATCGAATGGACGGAATTAATTAATATTCAGCAGAACTCGTTATTGCAAAGACCACAATGTTTATATTATTTTAGAATCTAAACGTGCGGGGTTGGTCCAATACCATTGTAAAATGCAATTCATTAAATACGCAGTTCTAGATTGGAATGTTAATCATGCATTGGTATTACGATTACATTATTATACACAGATAAAAACTTCATTGCACACAAGAAAGAAACAAAATTGAATACATCTTAAAACTACGCATGTAAAGGCGGCCTTATTGCGTACAGAGCAATCTCTACCAGGCAACCATTGGTGATAGGAGTGAAATTAAGTGCGAGGGTAGTATGGTGCAACTATATTATACGGTACGGTAATAGCTCACTTATACGACGCTGTTCAAACAGAGCGCCCGCGCCCGCACGGCTCCGCTTCAAATCGAAATAACCGCTAGCTGACCACGCGGTGACAGTATGCAGAAAGCTCGTTGTCCACGCTGCGATTGCTACCAGTAAGCTTGCTGTTCTAACAGGGTCGGTGAAGAAGCTGCTTGAGGAGGTTTTACAAATGTGGGACATATTGGATTTTTCTTCTTAAAATAAAACTTCTTATTATTAACTACTAGCTTTTAAAATGCCACGGAAATTCTTAGATTTTCCGGAGTAAAACGTAGCCTATGTCACTCTCCAGGTCCTCAAGTATACCCATGCAAAAAATCTCATCGATCCGTAGCTCTGTCGCAGCAGTATTGAAGGAAAAACCAGTAATTTATAATATTACTAAGGATTCCATTATAATTAATATCAAGCAATATCATTGTTTTACCAGGAACAAATATGAAGTACGGAACCATAAAAAGACTGGCGCTTGTAACGGATTATTATAATACCTTATGGTGGCGTAGAACAATTTGTAGCTGTTGCGTAGCACTACGGTTGCTACGTTGCTACGAAATCATACAAAAACAGAGTGGATTTCGCGATCGTTCCTATTTTGATCAATTTGCATTTCCCGCTATAATTTGACTCCCAATATGACGTTAATTTCAAATTTACATTTCAATTTGGCTTAGTTTCGGATCGCATGTACAGCAACATTAATATTCTCGATTAAAATATGAATGTCTGAAGCTCGTCTCACGACTGGTTCTTACGAATATATTGAACGAAGATTGAAAGCTTTGAAAGGACTGTCGATACTTATGTTAATAAACTTTGCAATGTCAAAAAATTCTGTACAATTTTTATTAACTAATTAAACTTACCGAATGATTACAGATATTTGGTATGACAGTTAAAATCAAGAACCATTTGTTACAGATATTCTGGAGAAGAGTGTCACAGGACCGCAAATTCTGGAGAGGAATTTTTTAAGGATTTTCTCGGGAATTTATAGACTGATTCGCGTGATTTTTTATATCAATGTTAGACTATGTAAACATGTGTTTAAAAGACTGAAATATAAGGTTATTTTATTTTACTTAATTCATACTTTAAAAAAATAAATTATACAAAAAGTAATATTAAATTGTATTACTTTTAAATTCGAAGTTCCTTTTGTCGTGCAGCATAACAGCGTGTCGTTTAAGTGAATAAACGTACGCAACAATAAAACTGTATTTATCTAGACAAAGGCAGTTTATAGAGAGTGTACACTCGGAAACATAATTGCTTACGCGCTTGGAGTGGCCGGCTTGCTCTGAGGCAGCCTGCTAGGGTGGCCACGACACTGTTTATACATAAAATCTATAAAAATAATATCCCATTAACATAGAAGGTGTAGTAAAACTAGCAACTTTCGTTTGCTTCTTCGAAATCACCTATATCTAACTATCATATATACCGATTAGGGGTATGGGGTGAATGTTCACTGCCATACCCCTTTCAAGTTAGCCCACTACCATGTTAGACAGCATCGTCACTTACCATCAGGTGAGATCACACTTATTTTTTAATTCGATGACTATTTTGTCATCGAATTAAAAAATATATAGGTATATCGTTACTTTGCGCAAAACTATGATGGAAAAAACACACACAAACAAACACAAACACAAACTATAATTGTCAAGAAAGAAAATCTAAGTGGTGGACCGTTATCCACATTCTAAGACAATACAATAATAACTGAAAGTTCATGTTATGACGTCTTTCTTCTTTTACATCGGCTCTTAATATAAACAAAACAAATTAATATCAAAATTTAAGAGTAAGTATAGTTCTTTCAACTCATGAGGGCGCGTGGCTCATAGTTGTCTGTGTGTCGTATCTATATAAGTGTGTGCGAGACATTGCTTGCGCTTGACCGCTCTCACCTAGGCTCCTGACGTAACCACAAGTAAAACTCACGCGCCCTCGTGAAATGCAAGAACTATATGTACGACTTAGCCACGATTAAAATAACACAGCTAGGAAATTGGGTAGGACAAATCTTTACACGAACTATGGAGATGGTAACCCTTCTTATAAAATAGTGCATGCGTGGTGTTTTCAAACAGTATTCAAATGGTTTGCTTAGATGACAGCTGGATTTATGGGCACTTCAATGCATTCATAAACGTTTTGGCTGAGCGTTACTACAGCTGGCTACAGAATTTATTGAACCCATCGAACTATAACACTTAGAAGCGCAATAGTCAGCCTCAACAAGTCATGAGACTTAAAGGCGCAAAAAATCCATATATATCATGAGAATTTGGTTAAATGAAACACCTTGTGGACTTAATGTACTGTAATTTTCACTGGTTAACTTTTATACAAAGGAATTTTATGTATTGTGTTCTTTCGCGTGACGTGTTTCTCATTCACCGCAGTGATGATTGCAATGACGTTCGGCGGACGCCCCGTACCGCCACCGCCCCGCCCGCGGATTAAACGGATTTTTTTACATCCAAGAAATCCAATTTTTTTTTTTATGTGAATAAAGAATAAAGAAAAGTCGACGCACTAGTAAGCCATTTTTAGTAAGTCTTTCAAGGCGGACTACGCATTTTCGTCGCATTAGCACGACGAGCTCCCAGAAAATTATTAAACAATGAGCTACTGTGCTGTGAAAGGGTTCCATAATTCATAACAATAACAATCAAAAATACAATTATCAGTACCAGTACAGAAAATAAATAAAATTGGTATGGTAGCTACTCACACATTCATTAGGTGTTTGAGCCTAAGTTTGAGTTTGTTAAAAACTTCTATTCTAAGCTTTATAGTTCGATGATTGGACCTTTTAACAAAACTCTAAACTTTCATGAATAAATCGCTGTTGGAAAATCCATATCCATAGCTATGTAACAAAAGTACGAGTATGTGTTGTGTGTCTGTTGGTTACCTACTAACGGCTCAACTACTTAACCAAGCTTAACATTTAGCATTTGGGAAAATTAAAGAATTTAATTTTCAGCAATGTATACCAGTGGGATTTAAAAAATCCAAATGGACTATTACTGGTATTCAAATAAAATCAAAATCAAAACTTACCTATCAGTGCGAAGTTTCAAGTTGAAAATTTTGAATGAAGGTCACAAGTATGTGAAATTAACCAAATGAAAGTTTCAACATAGGAAAAATGCTTGCAAAGCTGGATTTTGAGTTGTAGTATTCGATTACAAAATTGGATAAGTACTAGGCTTATATGTATAGCGCAGTATTTAGTACAGCGTTCTGATACAGAATTTTTGGTAAAGGCTTTCCAATTTGTAAAATAAAAGCAAAAAAGTGTACATTTCGTAATTTAGCATTGCTATTAAAAGCATACATGTAAAAATTGCTAGCCATTTCCCTAAAATACGAGAATCATTAATAGGTACATGCACCACGGGGAAATCAGAATACATGCCTGATGAACTGGCATCAAAAATAATATAAAAATGCACACGGAAAAATTCATACAATCATGCAAATTGTGAAACAATAAAAACTCGATTCTAATTACGCGGCGATAAAATAATCATTTTTGAGTGGATTTTTTCTTTTGAACTCTATCGCACCTAATATTTTTTATGAATAATGTTAAACACTGGGTTTTCTAGGTGATTTCTAGGTGATAACCTAGTCGCTAGGTCATCGGCCTCCTTTTTGAGAGGTGTGGAATTCGAATTCCAGGTTCTAACTTTTTGGTTTAAGCAATAACTTAAATGTCAGTTTTTAAATGGCATATAACATATTGGGCATATATGGCAAAATGTGAGAGACTATATCTTACTACTCTCCACCAATGTTCTTATTTATAATCACACTAGTTGATGCTTGCGGCATCGCTCGCGTGGATTTAGTTTTTAAAAATTTCGCGGGATCTATTTGATTTTCCGGTAGCCTATGTCACTCACCCGGTCCTCAACTATACCCATGCAAAAAATCTCAGTTGAAGGACAAACCAGCAAAAAAATACACTTTCGCATTTATAATATAGTATATAAAGTATATAATATAAGTAAAGATTAGTAAGGATAAATTGGCAAATAAATGCGTTTCATTTAATTTCTTTTCTTTTACCTTAGCTCTCCTAACACCAAGCTGACCCTTTGTTGAACTCACTGTTCAGGTGTTAGTGAGTGATTTGCGTCAGTCCACAGGCCCCGTACGTCTCAACCGCACAGTCAGTCAATAGATTGCTCCTCGCCTGCTGCCAATACACTTTCAATTCGATCATGTCGCCTCTACTGACAGTCGTGCGTTTCATATGCAGATTAAAATCTGCAAACAGACTCACGACAATGCAAATGTGGGTTATTAAGATTGTTGAGTCCTCCAGAAAATAGTGAATTTTTTTTTATAACAGGATGTCCCCTTTCATAGAAAGGGATTTTGTTTGCTTATTTTAATCACTAGTTTTTTAATTTTTATCGATTTTAAAATAAGTTTGAATTTTGCAATTTATTTTAAGCAATTTTTTTTTTAATTTTTGTCCTTTTAATAATTTGAAGCACAGTAAGGTATGCTCAGCGACTGATCAAGAGTTCTGACCGCCCTAGGCTAATTATGAGGACGCGCCCCCGCCAGGTGTGTTACAGACGGCTTAAAAAGTAGTAAGTGAGTAGAGTAGTAGTGTGAAAATTTTAACATGGTTCATACCTATAAAAGTTTTCAGATCGATCTGCAATGATGCTAGATTAGTGCATGCGAAGACACGATTTCAGCGCGCCCCCCCTGATCCTCGTGCCCTAGGCTGCAGTCTCATTAGCCTAAGGGTTAATCAGGCCCTGGGTATGCTTATCTTCAAAGCTCGGAGTAAAAAGTAGTCTGTCTGAACTAAGGAACGGATTGGTCAATATATAGGATACTTTTTATCCTGATAAACAATCAGGTTCATCCAGGATAGCGGATGTTGATTTTGCTCCATAACTTCGTTAAATCTAAACCGAATTTGATAATTATTTTTTAATTATAAATTATGTACATTAGAAATATTTTGTCAAATGGTGAAAACCTACTAAATGTTATCGGAGATAAAGGACATAATTTCTCGCGGATTGTAGCAAGTCAAACTTTTTCCACGCGGGCGAAGTCGCGGGAATCAGCTAGTTTAATAATATCAACACCATGAAATTTCTCCATCGATGATCTGAACTTCATTCTGATAACCGTACCAACCAAAACGAATGGTTAAATTGTATAAACTTGAATCTCCGAAACCCTTAATGAGTGATTTGCATCGGTCGGCACATATCGAGCACACATCGTAGCCCGTGGCCGTCAGTTAGCAATGAAACGCTCCGCATCTGGTGCCAATCTACTTTCAATCCGATTCTGTCGGCTCTCACTGCCAGCCACCGCGATTTATATGCAGATTTAATCGATCTGCGAGCGGATTTACACTCCTTGCATTGCTGGATTACGAACACTTTAAACACACTTTCAGAGTTACAGACACTCTAAGGTCACAGGATTAGACACTCTAGAGTTACTCCACAATTACTCAACAAGTCACTCAATAAGTCACAGCTACGAGCACTCTAAAGAAACTTATAAATTACAGACACGCTAAAGTTACTTATGGATTAAATTATAGATGCTCTAAAGTCAATCAATAATTACTCAACATGTCACAGTTGCAGTTGTCTAAAATAACTTATAGATTATAGACACTCTAAAGTTACTAATGGATTACAAACACTCTAAAGTCTAAAATTCTATAGGTAACTAGATGATGCCTGAGACTTCGTCCGCGTGGATTAAGGTTTTTCAATTGCCGTAAGGCCTCATTAATTTTTCGAGCTAAAATGTAGCCTATATGTCATTTTTCAGCTTGGGTGCGGCGTGATTGAAGGACAATCCAACAAACATACACACTTTCGCAATTAAAGTAAGTAGTAAAGTAAGAAACTTAGCTGTCTAAGGTAAAAAAATCGTACAAAATGTTTCGGTGCCGGGCGCTTATGAGGTTCTTCAAAATTATGGTTATTCACTTATGGTGTCATCATTTCATAACTTTTCATCAGTTGATATTATAACAGGGTAATCTGGGATATTTAATTTATTTAAATATGTGTACACTTTAGGACCATAATCGTGTCTGAAGCGACAAAGTGGAAATCTGCATATAAATTGTGCGAGTGTCAGAGAGGTCTGCATACAGAGAATAGATTAACAACAGATGTGGGGCGATTACTTGAGTGCTAATCGTTGCGGCCTTTGTTTAGGTGAAAATGTTAATACTTGTCTTTATCTATTCTTTGTCCACAGCTTAAATGTTAAAACTTGTCTTTCTCTATATTCACAGCGTTTTATACGTATATTATCCTTACTTAATATGATAAATGCGATGTTGTATCGGATGGGAGTAATAAAAACACTTGGCTTTTGCAAAAAGCTGAGAGTTTGGTTGGTTGCGGGCGGCATTTCCAAGTCTTTGGCGTCCCAAGTCCAACTGACAGTTAGTTGCTTTCCGCACCACTGCTACCGTACGAAATACATTCCGTTTTGCCTTATTTATTGTATCAATAAAATATGGCAACACAATAATAGTTTAAATAATTTGCGTTCCTTGTTTGTTGGTTTAAATAATTCGCGTCGCTAACAGATGTGTTTATTTGTTGGTTTGTCTTTAAATCGTACAGTAACAGATCATAAACAGGTAGGTATAACATTTGCACGGTGATTAGAAGGCTTGCATCTGTTCGCTGTTAACTCATGTGCTCTATGTCATACTACGTATAATCTATTTTTCCTTAGCTTGCTTAAAAGGTGGTAAATAAGTGGTTTCTCGCATACTGTACGCAGAAAAACATAAGTAAAGCGCTGAGCACAGCGTACAGCTACAAGTGTAAAATTAAACTTGAGAACGTCGTAAGCGCCTAGTTACGTCCGTCAAAGTCGGTTACGCGTTTCTTCGAATCGTTATCTATGATTTGTTTACCTTTTAAGACAGTTATCGGGCAGTTCGGCTTGTGGGCAATCCCAAATTAACCAACCCGCTGGAGAGCCTGGAGCACCGCAGAGATGTTAGCTCTCTCTGCGTATTCTATCGGCTATATAATGGGGAGTGTTCTGAAGAACTATTTGACCTTATTCCACTGTCTCTCTTCTACAACCGCACCGCTCGCCACCGAAAACAATTTCACCCTCACCACCTGGGTGCCTGGAGCACTTCGACCATCCGATGTTCCAGATCCTTTTTTCCACGTACTTTGAAACTGTGGAACCAACTTCCTGCGACGGTGTTTCCACTGAATTACAACATGGGGTTATTCAAGGGGCGGACCAACAAATTCCTGAAAGGCCGGCAACGCATTGGTGGTGCCTCTGGTGCTACAAGTGTTTATGGGCGGCGGTAATCACTTAACATCAGGTGACCCGCCTGCTCGTTTGCTCGCTAAAAATATAAAAAAAAAAGTTAAGGAAAATAATTCATACCTACAATCTGACATCAGCATGCATAATAAATTTATTTTTTTAAGTTAACTTCTTTTGAATAGAGTTACACTGTCTTCTGAAGTTAATTTAATGGACTGGTTCCAAAAGCACGATTGGTGAAGACAGCGTGGGTTTTAATTTATTTGACTTAATATTCAACATTATTATCTTTTCGAGGGCGGACTACCTAGTGGGCGAAACTCAAGTCAATACAAGATATTAAATATTATTGAACACGCTATTTTTATGTTTACATTCAAAATGAACATGCCCGAGGGAAATTAAACTGCGGATTGAAAAAACGTTGACAGGCATGAAAAATACTCAAGACAGTGAAAAAAAGGAATGAACGATGGCTCAATGATTTTTGATAGTGCGAGCATCACTGTCGCATTGGTGCAAGTTAACCAGAAGCATGATAATAATTAAGAATCAAACGAACTTACCTTGTGAAGTTTGATATCTAATTATACGAGTGTCTTGACCGAAGATGATTATTTATTGTTTACAAGCAGCAGATCGCGAGATTGTACTGTCCTTATCACACATTTAGAGCTATTTAATATATATAAAATATATATTTTCATTATTATTTTTAAATTTTATTATGACAAAAAAGTTTCTTATTTACTCCCACCAAACACATCACCCGGCCCCACCAAATCCCGCCTAGCGTCATTCTTTAGAGCCGTATTTTTTCGATAGGTCGAGGGATTTTGAAAAAATTAGGGTGGGTGGGTTTGTAATCATCTTCGGTCAAGACACTCGTATAATTAGATATCAAACTTCACAAGGTAAGTTCGTTTGATTCTTAATTATACTTCGCATCTTTCCCGAAGATGATTATTTATTGTTTACAAGCAGATGTTTAGAGCATCGAAAAAATGCAACAACATTACATAAATTATTTCTTGTTCGTTGATACTTGACAAATTAATCGACAGAAATAATTTACATACCAAACTATAAGTCATTAAATAACATCTACGTTATTCTTGTATTAAGGTAGAAATTAGTTATTTGTTGAATAATAATTTTAACTTTGAATTAACTAAGAATTCAGTTTTACCTGATTTTTAGAAGTTTATTGTACTACTGTAATAGTACTTTAGAATATATTAAATGAGTATTCAGACTAACTTACTGCTTTTAGGAACACCTGACTTGCAGTCAGTTAACTTCGACGCATGTCGCGTGTTAGGGGCACCGTTTAATGTTATACGTAATTAATGCCACATATCCAGAATTGATTTAACACAATGAGATAAAATTGGAGATTTTTTTTTTTTTTTTTTAACTGACAAAAGAAAACCTTTCTACTGATGCAAGGAATAGGTTTTATCTGAAAATGTTTTAAGGGAGAACTGGATACACTTTAAAATTTTCTTTAATAAGTTATATGGCAAAACAATGAACGGTTAAAAACTGATTGGTTTTGAGCCTTTCTAAAATCATCTATTTTAATACGAATATTTTCCGATTCAAAAGGGAATGTTTTGAATATTTATAATGCTAAGGATGCTTGCATTCTTTTTTAAGAGTTAATGTGTTTAAAGACAAGTCTTTTAGAGAGATTAATTCATTAGGGAAATTATTCTGTAGATACATTAATAGGTACTAGATTAGGAAATCAAGACACCTTTAAAGACCTTTATACCGTAGTATTATGACCAGAGATTTCGCTTATTTGGCCAGATAAAAAGATAGCGCGAACTTGTAACGTTATGTTACATTTGAATACTACTAACGCCATCTATGGTGTCGTGGTGGCATCTTTACTTACGTGGTGGCTGATTAGATCTAATAATCGTTAGGTATTGTTTATAATGTTAGGAATGTTACAAACTGATAACTGTTTTCCTGAAATAAAAATATAATATTAGAACCACAATAATTTAAACCTTTGTTCTTGCATAAAACAACCATGACTTAATCGTACTAGGAATGAGACCATTACTATGTCTAGCGATGCATTAGAGACATCGCGCCTCAGTAGTGACTGCCTAATAATTTCCCTGCCACTAGGGTTAGATTAACATGGAAATGACGATGCTCTTTGAAAGAGCAGATAAGTAGGATTTTAATATAGGTTAGGTGGTTTCGAAACCAGCAGGTTGGTCTGTACCGGGCACAAGGTTAAATGTGCACATATAGCAGTACGACAACGCCCTCTGCCTTGACACATTTAATGTGGCGTAGCAATTAGATTAATCTGAAAAAAAAAACATAAAAATTTAAGTTGAATGCATCAATAATTTCAGACTAAGCTTAATTTCCATGAAGCGTATCTCTGACATTCATAATTTTGATTATTGGTAAATAAATCCAAATCAGGTGTATCAAAAAATTCCTGTATCTGACGAAACGCGTAATCTATTCAGTGTTTATATTAACCGTTTTGACGAGATTCAAAATCTGAGATTAGGTTCATATTGAACTGACGCAATAAAAGTATAAATTTGATTCTTCACACCATTGCCATATATTACGTGCGATTGTGTTGGTTTTTTTTTTTTTTTTTTTGGTTTTTTTTTTTTTTTTTTTAACACTTGGCTGCGATGATGGTAAGTGAAGATGCAGCCTAAGATGGAACGCGCCTGCCCAGAAACTACCTTTTCACTCTTGATTTGAAGGAACCCAAATTGATTTGAAAGATGTGAGAATATAGCGCCCATTTTATTGATATAGGCAATAGCTGTCTATTCCTCATAATGCTTGAAAGAATAGATGCTTTAAAGGCTACAAGCAAGGCGAGACAAGAAGAAGGCGATATATGTATTTTGTGAATTATTCTGCTACGGAAAAGTCTTAAAATGAGGAACCTGCGGAATCAATATAGTCCTTCCGCCATACGAAATCGTCTGTTAAACGTTCGGAAAGAGTCATATATATTATTTGTTATAATTGTCAAAATAGTTGAGTGCCAAAAAATTATCCTTTTGTAAACAACCCATCCATAGTCACTGGGCTGTCTAGCGTCAGCAAACCAACATAACTAGCTAGTTTTCTGATGGTATGTACATTGTTCTGTATTCGATAGTTCAAGGGTACGCATTCTTACGTTACGTTGTACTTATACATTTTTTCTTTTTAAATTTAAAACCCACAAATAAATATCTTTTCTGTGGGCCAAGTTTGACTTTTTTCCCTTTTTTTTAATTTCTTAATTAGTTAAAAAACCTTAATTGTATACATTATGAATCTTTGAATAAAATAATACTGGTAAAATTATTGTTTTTACACTATGTTTATATTATTATTATATTATTGTTTTTACGTAAAAAATTTCCAATACACAAGAAATCGTCAAAAAAGAATTATTGATAAGTGACCTAACGAACTTGAAGACGGAGGAAAGATTTCAATAACTTTATCTTCTGTAATATACATAAGAGATAGTAAAATACAAACGAAAAACAATCAAACTTTAAATTCATACAGTTAATAGTAAAGCTAGCGTTGTTAACCACCAAAACCATATTTCGATCTATGATCCAAAAAGCTGCAATTTATTAAGAAATTGCGTTTTTCATATCGCTATATCAAAAACTACAGCAGTAAGTAGAATGCTAATTAGATGGATTGATAGAGAATTTTTTAAGTAAGATAGCATTAAAAAACAAAAAAATCGTATTTAGTCAAATGTTGGTTAACGGCATTATAGCTTGAGGAGGGTAGAATACCGTCGATTTCTTCATAAAATATGCATTTAGTAAAAAAATATGCCAATTTTGTCTAAAGTGGCCATGAAGCAGATTTTATAGATCAACATTAATGCCGTATCAATTTTCAAGTGAATGGCATAGATTATTAAAATTTTTTTAAATTTAATAAACCAAGGGTTTAGGGACTGTAAAGATTTGTGTGATGAATTTACCCAGAAGACAAATCAAAATATAACCTGAATATAACAATTCCGTAATGCATTCACTGATTTTGAGAGAATACGATCTATTTTAGATTTATTAATTGTTTGATGTTCTAGAACTATGAAATGGAATTTGAAATTTTAACCTTTTAATTTTTATAGTTTATAAGGGTAAAATTTTTATAATCCAAAATGATTTTATCATTCCCAGTCATGAAGAACATACTGCAGTCTGCCAGCGATAGGTCAAAACATTTTTCTGTTTCTTGTACCTGTGACAAAGGACCTTTGGAGTTTGCGCGTAGGGTCGAACGCTAAAGTGTCCCGTCCCACTCGCATGGCGCGGACTCAGACGCTTGTGGTACCCGCCATAGGGGATGCTGATACTAGTGCAAGTATAATCGCGTCTCGACGCGGAGCCCCCCGTGCGTTTAGAGCTTCCGGGTTGCAAACCGAAACACTCGGTTGTGAGCGCAGCTGATTTGGTTTATCGCTGTTAAATCTCGATTCTGAGAAGTAGAAATAGCCATGTAGCATTTTAATTATTATTTTATACATCTTGTTTTTGTTTGCTTACAGCAATCGCCCTCCATCGCTTAGTATTTTAATAACTTCTTGGCCAATTACAGATAGACATAGAACTCGAAATCTGATTCTGCTTCTCCTTGCTGTACTTTTTAATCATATTATGTACAGTTTTCGACAGGTGAACATTGACGCATAAGCTTGATCTTGTCTTTTTTGCGTTGGGTCTGAGCCCAAAAATTACAAAAACCTTCATTTTCTCGGAAGAGACTTAAATATCGTCTTTGGAGTCGATATTTATCAATTTTATTTTAATGTACTTTGTAAGGTAGGTAATTTAAATTCTTACTATTAAATCTCACACAAGCTTTGCGCCTGAACCAAACTAAAATGGTAAACCAAACTAAACCAAACCAAAATAAAATATTATAATAGATCCACACACAATATATGTCGGGATACAATTTCCACACACGATTTACGTCGGGATATGTGTAACATTAAGTCACAAATTAGTTGGTAGGTAGTTTGAAATCCTCAAAATAATTCTCACACCCGCTTTACGTCGGAGTAATTAATAATAAATCCACACACAATATATGTCGGGATACAATTTCCACACACGATTTACGTCGGGATAATGTGTAACATTAAGTTACAAATTAATTACTAGGTAGTTTTAAATCCTCCAAATAATTCTCAAACACGCTTTGCGTCGGGGTAATTAATGTATCCCGTGGGGATATAAATAACTAAAACTTTCGAGTGAATATTGAACATTAAAGAAGGTAGAAAATACTCAAATCTTACCTTGATTCCTTTGTCCGGAGATACTGTTGCGATTAATCTTCAGATGACGAACTTTATGAGACTATTTTCCTTCTTGAATATCCTATACCTATATCTACACACAATATTACAAATTAAATAAATATAAAATATCACGCTTTCTTAATTTTTGTTGGACGTGTGACTCGGACGACACAAAATCACGTAATGACGCTAGGCGGGATTTGGTGGGGCCGGGTGATGTGTTTGGTGGGAGTAAATAAGAAACTTTTTTGTCATAATAAAATTTAAAAATAATAATGAAAATATATATTTTATATATATTAAATAGCTCTAAATGTGTGATAAGGACAGTACAATCTCGCGATCTGCTGCTTGTAAACAATAAATAATCATCTTCGGGAAAGATGCGAAGTATAACTATATACATTCAATATATAAATTTCAATTTAGTACCTCAAGCCATTTCTGAGAAAAAGGGTACAGAGACAGACGGACAACCAAGTGATCCTATAACGGATCCTTTTCTTTTGCGGAGCCCTAAAAACCAATCTTATTACAAAGGAAATATGTCAACGGTTCCACGAATTCCATCTTCTGTAATTTCATCTGTAGGTATAATACTTTTGAATGGGATTAAAGCGTCTATAACGATTATGTTGAATGGGGTATCAAAATATTACTCTCAATTAGTCGAATGTCGTCGAGTACACATTCAGAGCCGCTATAATTGCCGCTTCAAATTACAATTTGTAGTCTTCAGCTGGCTCTTGTACTGTCATTACACTTTTGAATGTTATACACGCTTGAGACTTTCTTTTAAGGGTTCCGTGCCCAAAGAGCGCCAACGGGACCCTATTTTTTGCGCACCGATGGTACGGAACCTTTCGTTTGCAGATTCGACTCACACTTGGCCGGTTTTATTTTGATTCTTTGAAAAGTTAGTATATGGTTGCAATCTCATATAATTGTTAGTGACTATGTAGAGAATTACCTGGGAGAATATTGCATTATTGTCTGAATCAAATTGTCAGTATCATAAGATTAATGGAAGGGAATATAAGTCCCTCAGTAATTAGGTAAACATGAAACAACCTTTAAGCTATACTTAGTGTAAAACGAAGGTAAAACGTAGGGACGGCCTGTCTTAGTTACTACATAGCCGTGTTCGATATTTTTAATTCAACAAGTTTGTAGTCTGCGTTTACAAAATTAAAAAATATGTATACGAATCAGGAGCTTGAAATGAAATGCAGATATTTTAAACGTTCATTACATTGGGATGATAACTATGAGGTACGAGTAACAAACTTCATATACGCCAACCGTCGAAAAAGCGCCCACAACCACTTCGCAATTCAAACTCAACTCAAAGCACTGAAATGTTAACTAAATACGAGTGCACTGTCTCACATACAGTACCTACAATCAAAAATTTCAAATGAAAGGAGCGTATGAGCTAGCCTGCGAGAATTGCGAAAAAAAGGCGTGTTTTTTTTTTTTGCAATTCTGTATCAATTGCAATCATATAGAGATTCACACACGAGGAAATTTATTAATAAATTCCTTACGCCGAATAAAAATCGCGCGAAAGTTTTTCGCAGTGCAGACTAGCTCTTAACAAGCATGTGGCCAACACAAGGATTCCAAAACGTATTTACATATTATTACGCACTTAAGATTTAAGAGTGGATTTTCAAAATTCAACTCGATATTCAACCCCTACGGGCGTGAAATTGGGGGGTGACAGTTACTATAAAAGTCATTTTTAAAGCGATTTGATTGAAAATTAGTATTTAAGTATAGTTCTTTCAATTCATAAGGGTACGCGGCTCATGGTTGTGTGTGTGTCGTATCTGTATAAGTGTGAGCGAGAGCTTGCTCGCGCCTGACCGCTCCCACTTAGGCTCCTGACAGGTACGCACATCAGGTAGGTATATCTATCCATGAAAATAGGTACCCGTTTACGCTTATTGCTCTCTCTAGGCACTCATAACATCTCTCCGATTCATTATACCAATGATAGGATCCAGTTGATTCAGTTCAGCGCTTTCAGATATTTTATCAGTGAATTTGAATGCACTGCATTTCCGATAAATTACAATTGGATGGGTTATACAATGTGGCTAAAAATTGATAACAGAACTGGATAGATAGCAAACCCAATCCTGGGTGGCTACGGCAGCCAATCTCCACGCAAATTAGCCACCTGCGCGGGAGATATTATAGTGCCCAGGTATGTGCGCAATCATAGTTGCACTCTCTATTCCCCCACTCTCATATACTACAATTTGGGTGTGTGCTGTCATGAACCTCAAATACCTGCTGTGAATAAGTTTCAAAAGCCTAACGGTTAAAGGTGCGGAATGAAAACTGAAAGGTCGACGATTCGATCCCAAGCAATTGCAGTAGGCTTGCAGTACTTCGTTGTTATTTAAATAAAATATTCAAAACGAGTGCAGTAACTCGTCGTTGAGGTCGTCCACGACGTATAAAATATGAATCGAGCAATATCGCAAATGAAACGTAACATAAATTCACAGCTGAGATTCTTTTAAAGTCCATATTAAATTCAATATTCCGCAACCGACTTTAAAGGAGTCAAGACCAGAAAATTTAAAAGCAACCTTTATAAAATCGTAAACACATATTTTGGATGTGAAAAGATAAATCGCAGTTTCGCAAACACAGTAATATCCCGAGGGGCTGACTTTTGCGGGAAATTCATTTGATTCTTGGAATTTGGTTGAGGTTGAGAAAATATTAAAAGTTTCAAACGAAATAGGGAAGTCCGGCCTCAAAGTATGTCCAACTGGAATATTGAGTCTACGAAGATAATCATAATAAAAATTCTTTTTAAAAAACCGACTTCAGACACCACTACAAAGTAAAATAATTTTAGTTCGTACGTCGAAGTCGCGCGGGCCTAAATAGAAAGGATGAAACCGATGCGCGACGCTAGCCCAACTAATCGCATATTATGCATATTCAATTTGGCTAAACATCCAGAGTTAAAAAACATAGTTTTTGTGGCTCACCGAAAATCTAATATTGTTGTGTTCGGTCACAATGGGTGCAGATTACATTGCGTGTCACGGATTGGAGCGTGGAATTGCGGGTCACCTGCCAGCGGCGGCCATTCGGTTTTTTGAACTGACAGCTACGCCCTGTGATGTTATATTCACGCGTAATAACGACTAATCCTACACTGACCTCGCATAGGGTACAGTGCCACTGAAAACGACTAACTTTCGTAACCTATGAGTGTGAGCGTATTGGCGACGCAGGAGCGCGGCGCTTTCCGCGCCGCAACAAGCAAACAAAATTTTGTAACGCAAGAACATGCATTGAAAGGAAATCTCCGTCGCATAATCTTAGCGGCTGAACGAATGACATACATGCATATTTGAATGTCTACACTAGAACAGAAAGTTTCGCTTTTTAGATTTTGTTTGATAGCACACACAAATATACGTTGTCCAAACCTGACAACTGAACTTGTTGAAGACTGGAGGGTCTTAACAAAGTTTATTGTCACACTAAAAATTTAACATATTTCGTGTCTAGTTGCAATCATTTTTACACACACTTTTACAATTAAAAATGTCACAATCACCTCTCATTTGCTATTAATCATATTTAATTATTGGTTTTGTGGAATAGAGCTGACGCTCTACTCCACGAAACCCTTAGAAATGAGAGAGTAGATAGAAAATAATATTATAACGCATAGTATGATAAAACATTTCCCCTTTGGCTTCGCTTTTGCTTGATAGCAAACCGCCAAACATAAAACACAGTGAAACTTTTTTTAGATCATCTTTATATTAATTCTTGACTACGATCCCACCCAATGATAAATCAGCTTATGAATTTCCATGCAAACACAGATCGATGATCCAAGTTTTATGAACTCATTTTGGTAACACTCTAGTCGAAGTACCTTTTAAATTTTATTCCCATTATAGTACGTGGTATCTTACATACCTAATCATATCTACCTCGTTAATATAATTATAAAAAAAGTTTATTGATTTTTTTTAATTTAAAAAGAAAATCACACTATCACACTATCACACTCACACTAATATTATAAAGGCGAAAGTTTGTATGTGTATGTGTGTGTGTGTGTGTGTGTGTGTGTGTGTGTGTGTGTGTGTGTGTGTGTGTGTGTGTGTGTGTGTTTGTTACTCTTTCACGCCACAACGAATGAACCGATTTGGCTGAAATTTGGAGTGGAGATAGCTCATACCCAGGATTAAAACATAGGTTACATTTTACATTTTATCCCGGAAAATTACAGAGTTCCCATGGGAATCAAAAAACCTTTATCCACGCGGACGAAGTCGCGGGCTTCGTCTAGTACTTTATATTTATAATTTCACTCCCCGCTGCAAGATGCACCACGTCCTCTGGGAATTACTGGCTTTTGTCCGTGACGTGAGATTTCGGGACAATGTCTATGAATGCATTATAAGCCATGCATAATGCACCATAGAGCAAAGAGTAATACATTTACTATGAAACTATTAGATAGGTACCCAATCCGTAATCTATATTAAAATTCAAGTTTCAGAACGATTAATCGGACGATTCTTAGCTTGTTTTTTTTTGCAGCGAAGGAAACTTTATATGTATATAAAAAATAAAAATAAATATGTAAATAAAATGAAACATCGTGAGGAAAACCTGCATACCTAGTTCTGCATATTCTCAAGGGTGTGTGAAGTCAACCAAATCCGCCCTTGGCCAATGTTGTGGTCTCTGGCTTAAACTCTTCTTATTCTGGAGGAGCCCCTTGCCTAATAGTAGACCAGCAATGGGTGATGGGTGATGGATGGTGTGTGATAATGAATTGATGATTAATATGAACGTATATCTAACCACACCTAAACGTTAATCCCGATGAGTAATTGGTAGACAGAAGTCTCACCATAGAGCAAGCAGCTGTGGAATAGTCCAAAAATTATTGCTTCAGTGTGAATATCGTAAAAACCTCTGACTGACTGAATTTATGGCGTCCTTGCTGCATCAATGCTTTGCCAGCAGCGAGAGAATACCAGCCAATCATAGTGTCATCAATATATTAAAGTGTGAATTTAACTTTTAGTTTAGTGAATTTAACATTTACCTACATAAATATTAAAATTACAATAAACAAAATATTAGCGAATTACAACAAAGGGCTAAATTACTAACTTCAAAGCGAAAACGTAAGCCGTGTATGGCTAGCAAAAGAAATAAGAATGAGTATAGTATACAATAAGTACCTATGTAAATAGTTGCAGGCGCGTTTGTCTCACACTTGTGGATTTAAACTATTACTGTTCGTTAGAGAGCGCGCCAATCTACTGGCAGGTTGATTGCAAGTTTTTTGTACCTTTACAATGCTTTACAATTATTAAATGTCACAAGTTCCCAAGGGATAGAGTTTCGCCCTTTTAAGAATTAAATCCATGAAGTTCTGTGAATCATCTATCCTCACTAATATTATAAATGCGAAAGTGTGTTTGTTCGTTGGTTCGTCCTTCAATCACGCTGCAACAGAGCTACGGATTGACGTGATTTTTTGCACGAGTATAGTTGAGGACCTGGAGGGTGACATAGGCTACTTTTTATCCCGGAAAATCAAAGACTTCCCGCGGGATTTTAAAAACTAAGTCTGCGTAAACAAATACGTTTTTTAATGCTATCTTAAATTCAAATTCAAATTCAAAATTTATTTATTTCATGTAGGCTAAATTGTAGCTCTTATGACACGTCATAAATCTACCACCTTACTAAGGTTTCTTACTAAGAAAAAATGCTCTATCGATCCATCTAATCGGCATTCTCCTTACTACTTTAGTTTTGATATAGCAATATGAGAAACGTCGTTTATTAGCTATCAAATGGCGTCATTTCTTTACAAATACCCGCTTTTTGGATTCCCGCGTTTTGGTAGTTAACGACACTTTAGGCTTTTGCGGCAGTAATAATATTTAAGTATAAGTAGTATTTAAAACTTTGAGTATTAAACCAACATTTAAAACGATACATTTCGGTCTACCGCACTCAGTGTTAAATCCCCAGCGGTAGACTTTTCGCGCTTGTTTGATTTGATTCTTCGGATTTGATGCCGGCGGAGAAAATATTGCAAATTCGGTTTGGCGGCGAATAGTGCCGAATCAGACATAGTAAATCGAGTTGTAACAATATTGAGACTTCGGGTCGAGCAGCAGTACTGGATATTCTTTTATTACAAAGTATACATAATAGTAATAGCTTTAATACGGAATATTATTTTTATATAGAACTAGACGATGCCCGAGACCTCATCCGCGTGGATTAAGGTTTATTTTATTCCCACGGGGACTCTTTAATTTTCCGGTATAAACTGTAGCCTATGTGTTAATCCTGGGTATGAGCTACCTCCATTCCAAATTTCACCCCAATCGGTTTATTCGTTGTGGCATGAAGAAGTAACAAACACCCACACTCACACACATACAAACTTTCGCCTTTATAATATAACAGTGTGATGTGATAGTTAATACTAGTATTATACATAGAACACTGACTGGATTAGAACTTTGATGACAATTAAAACTATGATACACTGTAAATAATAACAAAGCATTCATATCCAAACAATCCATATTTTTTTACGAGCCGAATGCTGCGTTCGAACCGAATTAGAAAAATGGATATTGGGTTGCACAAAAAAATCGCATATGATATCTCATATAGGATATCTCCTAAAAAACATGAAAAAACAAAAATTGACGTGAACATCCTGTCAGCGCTGCTAAATCGACTTTCAAGTAGGTGTTCACCCGGCTGCACCAGTGTTTGTAGGGTGCTCTTATGATGTCTGTTTAGGTACAGATTCATAGACTAAAATCAATGAGGTGTCATTAGGTTCGCCGTTACAAAAAAACAATATGGCGGACGTTTACTAAAAACTTAAGAAAGAAAAAAATATACTTATTTCGAATTATAACTCAAAGAAACAAACAAATGAGCAAACCACGCGGCTAAAGTTTCGGGCATCGCCCAGAAAAATTTAGAATACGATTTTATATAGAAAATCCTCGTTGATTATGGAGCAACCACTGATACCTAAAGGAATATATTTATTTTCGTGGAAATGTGTTTAGTAATGTAATACTACCAATATTTTTAAGTTGGTTTATTTTAGAATTTATTCCGTTCCACTTTATAAATTTAGAGTGCAAAGATATAGAGCTTTAAATTTTATAAGTCTGACGTATACAGCGCTGCCTTGAAAATACGACATAATATACGGAGAATTTAAGTTTTTTGTGACTTGGTACTGGAATATCGTTTAGTTCATTTTTATTAAGAATATTAGAGATGCCATATAGGGGTATCTATGAATTTAATTAAAACTAACACACTCCCCAGTTGGGCCCCTTCCATCTTAACGTCAGGTGATGTCGTAGTCAAGCGCTATCGTGTCTTATAAAAATAAAAAAAACAAAATATGCATAACAATCTTAACAAAATATGAAAAAAGTTTTACATTTTAATTTGTATTGATAACTACTTTTTTTGTATATTTAACTTTTTTGTAAAGATTTGGCGATGTGCTTAGACTTAAAACTATAAGTACATTGGTACTAATTCTAAGTGACCTCACTAGGCAAAGGTAAAACTAAATTGGTCTAGACGTAGAGTTAGCAGTATGTGAATAAGATTACTTTTAAAACTGCCTCTCGAGACCTACAGCGTATGTCAAAAGAACACACAAGAATATTAAATTTAGAAATTAATGTACCTTTATACATTTTTATCGGCGACCTTAACTATGTGGATTTAGGTTTTACAAATATCTCATGGGACCTCTTTGGCTAAGGCTAGAAAATATTTTCTGTCGCATATTAGTCTAGATGATATTACGTCGAGAAGCTACGAGATGTGCTCTCAAGATTTTGGCGTAGAGGCACTGAGGTGCCTGCAGACAAAAGTCTTCAAAAAATGTGTCTCGGTAGTAAAACGGGCTTGAGGACACTACACGGGCGCTATACGTACAGTCTCCTTACGAAATAGGAAATGACGAGATCCCTAGGAGAACCAGAGGTTACAGACACAGTTCATCGAGTCACGAAGCTAAAGCAGCGATGGGCAGCAACCACTTACCGCACACTTAGTTCGGAGAGCCGGTTGGGGTCTCAAGGTGTTCGAATGACAACGTCGCACCGGAAAGCTCAGTACTGACCCCTTTTTAAGTGAAGTGATGACATCAGACCAGTCGTAAAGAGTAGAGTCTGAGGCGTAGGTAGACCTCCAGCCAGCATTGACGTATATGTACCTATTTGTTGAAAAAGAATTAAATATGCTATAAATTATGGCGTAGTCAAAATTAAGTTTTGACTGTAAAGGATTTATCAATAAGTATTTTTTTTTCTTTTTTATTTGATGACAAGATAGTCCTTGACTGCGATCTCAACTGATGGTAAGTGACGATGCAATCTAAGATGGTAGCGGGCTAACTTGGAAGGAGTATGGCAGCGTACATTTAACCCTTACCCCTAATCGGTTTCTACGGTTCTGTTAAGTGTAATTGTTAAAAACTTGAGTAAATAAAAATACACGCATTACATCAAAGGTACTTTAGGATTGACATTAATAATTACGTAACGAAGTAGCATATAAATTTCGATTACAATAATGTCTACGACTCCAAATAAATTGTTCAGTTTCCAACAAAATTGCTCCACAGTACAAGCAGTAGTACCTCACAAAGGTAACGGGTATGAGGCATCACAGGTTATTTATTAGACAAGCGTAATATCATTCAGATTTACAACAAGGCCCGGCTCAGCCATAAATCATCTGAATAATTCGACGTTGGCTGTGTCTATGCCGAGCCAAACGTTTGGTCGGTGTGGAAGTTGTCTTGGAGTAGTTCTGACACACGTTGCCTCGCCCAGACATCTCTGAGGCAAGAGCATCGTTTCAGCTCGCTTTTTAATGTCGCACAAGTACCGAGACACACAGTACACTTTGCGCAGACTAAGCCAGTATTCTCTATGAAGACAGCATGAATTCATTCAATTTTGTGTGTCATTTATACTTGGTATTCCATTTGGATGGCAGCGCGGGAATTTATAACTTTACATAATAAGTAAACGCATCTTTATGTTTCCCATAGGTAATCTTGGCCTGCTCAATCTTAAATAATTGGTAATAAAAAATCTATGTTTGTTAATAATAATTGTATCGAATCAAATGTTTGTTTTGTATGGGTGAACGTTGTCTTGGAGCTTTTTGGCACTCATTGCCTCAGCCACATAGTTCTGAGTCGCATCTTTACCACACAGGCCAAGCATTATTTTGGCCCGCTATAAACTTTGCTAGTCGTTTCACTTTGTGCGGGCAAAGCCAAATCCAGACAGCGATTCAGCAAAAAATAAAAATAATATAGAACCTATGTAGTTGCTAAATCTTCATTTTTCTAGTAATTCTTATGGAACGTGTAGAAGGCGTCCCAGGATTTATTAGACAAACAGTTGTAATATAATTCAGATGTAGGTACAACAAGGCCGGACTCAACCATAAATCATCTGAATAATTCGCCAATTACAAACGGCACGATTCGACCATTATTCATTTACGGATTAATAAAATTAACAATAACAAATGATTGTGTTTGTCACGAGAGGGTTTTAGGGAGCGAATATCGTGTCAGTTGGTAATGGAAGTGTTAGATCGCAAATTACGAGTAGCTAATCGTCGTTACTCTTTCGTAATCGGTTATAGAGCGAAATGCTTGAAAATTTTAACTGTTGCTTGGTTATTCTATAGAATCATAATAAAGTAAACACTTATAGGTAGATAAAATTATAATAATTAAATTAGTACCATATTGTTCAACCAAAATCATCGAATAATATAAAAATCAAACAATCAGTATTTAGGATCGATCGTTAAAATCCAGTTACAATGAAGGGATTAAACCTCCGCGCGATTAATAGAGCTTTCCGCTTTCGACGAGCAATAAACACGGGTTTATTAACAGTAAAAAAGTTTCAATTGCGCATTGCGCTTTTACACGTGAAGCTTGCAGTATCTAAGTCTTTATTTGTTTACTTTTTTGATGTGAAACATCCTATTGGTGCGCCTTGGGGGTAAGACCATAAAGATACTAAGTAAGAAATACTATGTTTATGGGTAGGACATCTTATGCCGTGACGGCATCCGGCATGATGCTTTATGCCGTCATGCCCCTTCGCCTCTGCCGCCGCGATATTTCACATGTTCGCAACCCCAGCGAGTTTCGACTCGTGCGATTCTTTTTGACAAGTATGTTGGATGTGTAAACGAACCATTATAGAGTACGGTGGTTTGTCTGTGGTTACTTGATAGTTTTTGCTCCTGTTAAACGTCAATCTAAGTTTCTACTTTCTCTTTGCCTACGACTGACCACCGGCTAACGTTGTATCCTTTGGCCATAGATGATATCCAGGGCCTGATGATGGAACCGGAAGGCGTCTATAGGAACTCGGCAAAAAAACTACGCACTTAAGCTGGTCTTCTAGTACTAATTAATACAATCCTCAAGAGTTCGGAACCCTCAGTGCGCGAGAATGATTCGCACATGACTGGGGTTTTTTTTCATGTTGATTAAAGTTGTCTGACCGCAGCATTACGTAACAAAGGCATGCGAACTTTTTCAATAAAATGCTGGTCGTAATAGCAGTGAACGCTTATACCTACAGCTTTATTGGCAGCCATCGAGCTTTATTGCGACAATCGCAATCAAAATAATCACCCATCCGATTTCACGTATCGTGTGCCGAACCTTTGTAAATACAGCTTCATACGAACATATCCACTGGAGGCGTTCGATGAGGTGATTTCGGTTGATCAACTTAAATGGATTTATAAGTTGATGCAATCGCATCATGATTCATGGGAACAAAGTTGATCATCTTTAATTGGACGATCAAAAATTGATTCACCTCGAGTCGGCTCAATTTTTCAGTCATTAAGTAAAAGGTTTCTGTCGGGCTTCCTGGCGCAGTGGTGAGTTCTGTAGTCTTAAAGTGGGAGATCTCGGGTTCGGTTCTCGGCGGGGACAATTTAAAAATTTCAGATCAGCAGGGGTATGCAAATGAAAACCCACTTTGAAAGGAAACTCACTTCATCAATCACGGAAGAGATAAAAAAGACTAAAACGGTTATTAACCGACTTCCAAAAAGGAGGAGGTATTTTGAGACTCCTAATGCAAACAAAATAGGAGCGAATGCTAATTCTCTATCATCTTATTCTGTATATCATCTCAGTCTCTTATTTTGCGGATAAGAATTAGCCCATGTATTATTCCAGGCTATGATCTATCTCTGTGCTCAGCCAAATCGGTTCAGTTATTGCGGCGTGATTGAGTAACAAACATCCATCCATCCATGCATGCAAACTTTTGCATTTATTTAGCGCTGCTTTTTTGCTCTAGCCAGTTACCAGTCTGCTAGTGAGTCAAGATAATATTATTACGAGCATATTATAATACAAAAATGTGATAACTTTAAAATTCGTACCTACCGGCAATTCCTCCCGAATTGAATTTTCATACGTTGTATGAGCTATTTTCCAGAACAGCTCTGCGTGCCAGTTGGGAAATCTTTAACAGAAATTGTTTTGAAATTGCCGCTCGAACTTGACTGTGCTCCAGAGGCGTTGTACCGTAATATAAGTAGATACTAACAGTTACTGTTTTACAACTTCGGCCAGGAACATACCTACTACCCGTCCACGTCAAGTCCATCATCGACCGTTACAAAATGACGTCATACCTGACAAGTGGAAATTCGACTTCACGATTGACTCGTGAATTGCAAGAACTTATAAGATATACCTACATAAATTAAGAAGAATTATACGAACTAAAAGTAATTTAATAGTATATTTTTAAATCACGAGATATTAATATTAATAAGAAATACCTAAGCCAACTGAAAAGATATAATATTTTTGAAACATAAAACTCGGCTCATGCAAGAGCATCGAAGGCTTGAAGAGCAAGTTTCATACTTCGCAAGAAGCTAACGACGCGCGGACAAAGTTGCGAGTGAACACGCCGCTACAAGTTAATCAATTCCCGACAATCATAACTTTGCGCTACTTAAAATTACTCTCTAAGGACTCCCATACACATGCGACAACCGCAAGTTAAGCGCCTTGACAGCTCGCGGTTATATTAGTACAATGCATGCCACGTGTGGTTTCATAATGTCAAAGCATCCGCGCCGGTCGCGGTGGATTATGTATATTAATAAATAATTATGTATATTAAATAATATGTTAATAACCTCTCATCTAGAGGATGCCCGTGACGCTTGGATTAGGGGTTTCGGATTCCCACGGGAATTTTTTCGGGATAAAATGTAGCCTATGTGTTAATCATGGATATGAGCTACTAGCTGATGCCCGCGACTTCGTTCGCGTGGATTAAGGTTTTTTGTTCCCGCGGGAACTCTCTTATTTCCCGGGATAAAAAGTAGCCTATGTCACTCTCCGGCCCGTAAATTACCCCTATGCAAAAAATCACAGCAAGCCGTTGCTCTGTTGCTGCGTGATTGAAGGACAAACCAACAAACCAACAAACCAACAAACCAACAAACACACTTTCGCATTTATAATATTAGTAGGGATCTCCATTCCAAATTTCAGCCCAATCAGTTCATTCGTTGTGGCGTGAAGGAGTAGAAAACATCAATCCATACATAAATTCTCGCAAACTTTCGCATTTATAATATTAGTAGGATTTCATGTTTGTTTCTTTTGGGGCGGAGATCCTGGGGCCGTGAGGCCCATAGCCTCGAGCTTTTTTAAAGAGATGAGCAAAAAGATCATGGAATCTAAGTACTGGGGATCCAAGAGCTGGCAACCTTGGCCTAAGAATTAGTTTGCCCATCCAAAAGGATAATGCTATAGCATTTCGGGTAGGTACCTACCTACTATGTCGCGCTGCGGTGATATCAGTAGATTTAATTTAATTTTAATTTTAGAAGTGATTAAATATAAATTGCATACTTGTAATATTTCGGTGAACTATGTCGTTGACAGCCTTGACACCTTGAAATTTTCGGTGAACTTTGTTGCTGAATGAAGCCCACAATAGCGCTATGTCTCGGAGCAGTAGGGAAATCAGCACTGGCAACACTCACTTTTCGAAGTCTTTGTTGTTCTGATATTGAACAATAGTTAAGAAGAAGAATCTTGATTCTTCCCGAACTCTGCCTAGCCTAACTTATTTAATAAGTGCTCTAAACTCTACTGTTTGCGACTTGTCTTGTATGTTCATAACTACGCATCAAACTAGATATCCCAATCATTTTCTATCATACCATACCTACTAACGATAACGATAAACGTGGCTATAAATCTACTAATAAACAATCTTAGACCGTAACAACACCGAGACAATCTCGGAACCGTCAGGAAGTTCCATAACCCGAACAAAACTACTAAAGCTTACCGCACGTTCCATCCCCCGCTAACCGCGACTTGACGTTCGAACAAACTTCGGAATTAACACTACACTAGGAATTAATCAACTCCGACGGAACTATGTGTATGTGCTGAAACGTGGCATGCAATTTTGTAACTTTTGCGAGATTCTCTTCGCTCTTGCATGCATACCTACCTTTTACCTATACTTCACTAAGTCTATCCAATATATTCGCAGATTAGTTATATTCGGCTATATTATCGGGATTCGGCAAATATTCGCACTATCGCGACAAGTGTGGCGGAGTAGTCGTTGAATCGCGATGTATTCGGACGAACACAAATATTGCGGCACTGTCGGTAGGTAATTGGAACACGTTAATATTGCGACAACGCGACACGAATTTTCGCACGATAAAGCAGCCGCAGCATTAGATGATAAGTTAGGACTCAGGACACACCTCATGACAATAATTTGCAGTCTCAACTTCTCAAGCCGTAAGTTGGCCTAAATGAAATAAATAATTTAGAATTCGGAAGAAACAAATGCATTTTCGCATTATTATTAATTAGGTCCGTTGAAAGTCAGTACATAATTCTTGTACAATACAAAATAAATAAAAATAAAAATCATTGTAATAAGTCTCTAATATAAGCAAAGTGCTCTATAAATAAGTAAGCACACAATGAAATCCCGAACACAAATGATACGTAACTTAGCTCAACGTAAATCAAATCGTAAGATCTACGCCAAAAGCCAGCGTAGTCATTGAATTATGATTAATTGCTCGGAAGAAAACGTGAGGATACGTCATAGCGCTGGCGGCCATCCAACTAGAAATAATGCTCCTGTTTGAATGTGGTGTAGGCCACACTCGATCTGTGGTATGCTCCGCACAGTCATATCCAGTAGGGCGAAAATGCGCGCTACGAGAAAATGTTGTCTACATTTTACAAATAAACGTGTAGACAAAACTTTCTCGTGGCGCCCATCTTAGGTCTACTGGATATGACTGTGTGGAGCACCCTCGGTACGAAATTTCACATCTTGATGTCATCATCATTAGCAACATACCAACAGCACACAGTCACTACTGAGCGCAGGAATATTATTTAAATAGAGACGAGCAGGGAAGATACCATACACGGCTCCACATAATAATGCTCGTTACAGTAACAACCGCGTATCTTCTGCCAAAGCTACCGGAAGCTCCCGGAAATATGAAAATTATCCATTTCATTTTATTATTGAAATAAAAATCAAAATTGTATTATTGTTTGTTTCATTTAAATCTTTTCCATTCCATTGTTCCTATATTCCGTTGTTCATTCTCTTCTCTTTTAAGTAGGTACTCTTACATTTTACATTCATGTAAGATGGTTCATACGATAGGATCTTAGGTTGCAGTTTCTAGAAAAACTAAGATATAACAATTAATGAAGATGATACATGATAGGTATTACCAACAATTCCTTGACGACCTAACTCCTCTCTCCTTAATCTAAAAATTACTATTATACTTAACAATCGTTTTTTTTTATTATAAATACTATGAATAAAATGATCTGATGTCTAACAATAACAATCCTTTTAAATAACACTGTACTGAAGTCACTGCACTGAATAAGGTATTGTAGAGGCTTTGGCTACGCGTAGAACTTGAAGGGGAAACACGTCTGTCTCTCGTAGCTATCGTAGTCCGCGTAGCTTATGAGTTTTCTTCGCTGTAGATTTCTGTATGCGCTGTCGTTTGTTGTTCAGCCGACCTAACCATAGGTATTACAAACGTGTCGTCCCTTTCTACGATCGCTCACGCTAAAGCAGGGGCTCCCAAAGTTTTATCACGCTTCCCTTCTGAAAGGATAGGACTTGCGATATAAAAAAATTTAGAAGACCCTGCTTTATCGTGAGCGATCGCAGAAAGTGACGACGCGTTTGTAATATTTCAATAGACGATTCGAAAGCACTTTGTAAAAAATTTGAATAAAAAATTATTCTATTCTATTCTATATGGCTAGGGCGGTATTTAGTCAGTATAAGTTTTATATTGTTTGACTGACTTTAATCCGTGGCTTCGCTCCCGCTATATCCCGGATATCATCCGGAATCTGTTTAGAAGTGAGAAAGGTGTTTGGTTTAAGGCATAATAGTCCACTCCGCTTCACACAAGAGAACATTATAGACAACTAGACATGTAGGTTTCCTAACAATGCCCCTAAAACGCATATAAATTTGAAAAGTTAGAGATCCAAGCCTGGGCCCTGAGATCGAACCTGCGACCACCCGGAAAGTTGTCCGAAGTCTTAATCACTAGACTATCATCACTTTATCGCACTGGATTAAGACTGCTTTAACTTATTACCATTTACCCACTCACTCATTCCAATGGAACCGGCTGCTCCGACGAGACCAATCTAATTAACATCTCAATTACGGTCACTTATTCTCAATCCAATCTTGATTTAACGTTGTTTGGCTCAACCTGCCCATCCCGTGCTTTTAAGACCAAGATTAACGACAAACTGTCCAACGTTGTAGGGCACGCTGTCGGAATTAGACTGCTATAACTGTTCTGCTGGATTACATTAGGAACCTACGCTGGTGTTAATCTAAATTGGATTAAAGCGAAGTGTCTTGTTAGACGTTTATGTACTGAGAAGGAAGGTACTTTAAGAAGGATAAAACATACTTCCTCGTGCCGTCTGGTATGTACTTTTTTGTACATTAGGTATAGACACACGCTTGACCAGTAGCACACCTGATGGAAAGTGGTGATGTGGCCTGGGGTGTAACGCGTTTACCTAGAAGACCTATTCACTCTTGTTTTAAATACATAATACCCAGACTTATTTTTATGATTGAGAACATTGACTTTGTGAATTTTAAGATTTATAAAAGCCTGTCCTATTTATTTATCGTCTAATACCTTACAAGATTAAAATTTTAAAGTACCTACTTAATGGTACTTTAGTTTGCAATAATTTTAACATTTAATTATAAATTGTTAGTAAAACCTTTATGCTGTTGTGTGGAAATAAAGTTGTTACTCAACCACGCCACAACGACTGAACCGATTTGGCTGAAATTTGGCGCAGAGATAGATTATAGTTTGGAATAGCACATAGGCTACTTTTTATCCCGGAAAATAAGAGAGTTGCCACGGGAATTAAAAAAATTCAATCTACGCTTACGAAGTCGCAGGTATCAGCTAGTATATAACGAGCTACTATTTCTCCGTAATTTTCCCATGATTTTTCATATGATTACTTTATCCATAGGTATAATAATAATAATTTATGAAAATGCGCTGGAATTTTTTTCTCGTACCTAAGTTTTAGGTACTCCCTACTTCCATGAGTTCCATGTTTGTGTCACATCGAATTGACACTTGTCAGAGTAATTGCTTGTCAATGTCACTGTCACTGTGGTGGGTGTCACTGTCACTTGTCAGCTGTTAAACTTTTCCTCCTGACTCCTTTACTTGGAAAATATTATGTATGATTATTAATATTAACTATTAATTGGTACCTATTCATATTTCCCTTACTTTCATAAATATGTAAACAAGTTAAACAGTGATATCAAGCGAAATTACGTGTCAACCATGGCTCTAAATTTAAAACCGCGCTACCTTCGGGCACTATACCCCACTTGTCGCAGTTACTGCGACTACAAAACGATTTACGAACGCGATGAAGCGGGCCCACAGCCGCGTAAGGTTCACGGGAAAGTATATAAGGAATGGCGAAGGCCCTGGATACAGCGCGACGGTGAATGGAGTAGCAAATTATCCGTTTTCGTCGAGAAAAGTCCCAGTATGCACATACTCAATGGCATGCAAAAATTACCAAATTTAACTGTTCATGATGTGAAGGAGTGGTGGGGGCAGATGAAAACGATACAGGAGGTCGAAAACCAAAAATTTTTACAAGAACGAGTAGCAGCTTTGGGTTCAAATTTGGCAGCAGTACACTTCTTTACTTATCGGATGTGTGCAGTAAAGTAATTAAAATTCTATTACTATTATAGCATCTACATAATTACACTGAATATTATAAACAGACCACCTCACTGTTCCTGTTGTGGATCAAATCCCAATAAAGCCAAAAAAAAATTAAGTCAGGTAGTTATAGGTGCAATGCCTCAGAAAGCAAGTAAGGATGTTGGACCAATACCAGATCTCTTTCTAATTACATTAGATTGCTTTCATATCAGACAATGAGAGTGAAGTAATATTTAGTGTAATTTTGCCTTTGCACACACTTGTAAACAATAATACCTGCTTAGTTGGCTAGCTCTCTGCCTCTATAGAGCTTGGCTGCTGTGGCCAAAACTCAATCTAGAATACATTGTTTTTAAAAGTATTTGATCCCCATTATGTAATATTCCATAGGATTTGTTTACTTGTGTAGACAATTGCTATGATGATTATATTTTTACTGAACCATCTTTTATTTCAAATATCATAATATTATAAAGGGATAAGTTTGTAAGTGTGTGTGTTTGTTACTTTTTTACATTCACATGTTTTACAGTAACAGACGAACCAATTTCGAATGGAAATCGCTCACACCTAGGATTAATACATTTTATCCTGGGAAACAAGTGCTCACTGAAATCGAAAAACTTAAATAAACACAGACAAAGTAGAAGGCATCTGCTAGATTTAAATATTTTAGTGGATCCTGGATTGATAAATTAACAGTATTTATATTGTTTTTCAGAATCAAGGACCAATCAGAGTGGATTGAAGGTGACATAACAACATTGAACCTCCCTGATTCCTACAGAGATGGTTACTTAGTTGAAGCTATTGACTGCAGTAAATTCCATCACAACGGAATCAGATATGAAGGCCTGCAAAACTTGTCAGGCCTAAGCTACCTCAAGTGGTTATCGTTAAAAAATAATAAGCATGTTGATGTATGGTGCTTAGATAGAATAGCTGGACTGAATGGTAGTAGCTTAGAATTTTTGAATATTGAAGGCTGTAACTTGTGTCCCGGTTGTGTATTTGCTATAGCCAGAATGCAAGCACTGAAGTTCTTGAAAATTAGCGACCCTGGTGACAACGTTGAGCTTCAAGCTGCTTTGTCTATCCTTGAACAAGAAAGGCCTGATTTGTTGATTAACGCAAATACTGACACTGTTGAAAATGTTATGAAGGAAGGCCCTTAATAAACAAAACTATCTTGATTAATAGATCTATTTAGGAATTGTAAATAATATCTAATATTATCAAAAAAAAAATAGTAAATTACAAGAACATAATAACTTATTTGTTTTTTTTTTTATTTGAACCTGAATCCTGAAATCAGAAAAACTGAATTTCATCCTACATGTATGAAGTCCTGGCTTTTATTGAAAAGCTAGTCATATGGTATTTTTAACCTTAAATTCAGAAACTATATATTTCAGATTATTTATATCTAATTTATTGTTCAATTAAGTACTTAGGTTCTTAAAATATTTGTAGAAAACCATTAACATAAGTTTTCTCACTGTCGCATTGATGTAAATAACGCCGCTATAGTGCGGTTTAAGCTTTATTAAAGGAAGAACAAATAAAAAACAGCAGTGTTTTCGAGGTTTTTATGTTTTAACATAAGTTCGTACAATGATCCAATATGCCTGAACAAACTGTCCACATCAGTACGGGTCGGTTGTGTACATGCATCGGTGATTTCCTTGTTGCTGTCTTCGATTACAATCACTAAATTGCTATTATATTGGTCCATTGAGTTGGATTCATAAACGTTTAAAAAATCTCCCCCTATGTCAATTACAAGTGATTACTGTTTCAGATATTTCTCTTAAAGTCATTTTGTCTAATTCAATCTAGTATACATTAAAATTGAACACTTAAATCTAAATAAACTGTCTAAACAAGATATTTACATGTACGCCATTTGACTAAACAATTAGACTAATGCCTTATTTAGAAAGAAATAAATAACGAATATGAAATGCTTCATTTAAAATGTCCTTTTGAAATAATTGCTAATATTCTTAAAATACAACATTATAACTTGTTATTAAGCAACAAAGTTAATTCAGTCTAAAGGAAACTGCCTATTACACGCTATTTATTGACTGACAAAGCCTAGACCCTAATCGTTATGCTGAGTGTCCATTGGAAAGAATTTTGTAACTAAAACTTGCCGTGACAATTTACACAATGCAAGTGTGTTGCCAAGGCTGATTTCTGCAAGTTTAATTTGTAATGGGCACATCACTTTAGTGCATTGAAACAAAATACAACCATTGTAAATCTTCACACTAAGTTCTGAAAGTCAATAAGGCACTAGTAATATGCAGTAGCAAGGTTTTCATATTTGTTATTATGCTAACACAGATTTAACAAAAACGTCGAATTATAATAAGTTATTAAATTACACATACTATCAAAATAGGTATGTATGTATGTTTTAATATAATGAATAGGTGAAAATTAAAATTTAAAGTCATGATTTAAATATTACTAGTTCATTGGGAAATAGTGGTTCAGCCATACAACAAAATTCTGTTTTTTTTTTTTTTTAATAAGAAAGTATCGTGAGTTTCAGATATGTACTTACTCTATTGAACGTTTTTCACAGAATTAGTCCAATGGCACTTGTATTCATGCAAAATTTCGGCTTTATATGAGTAGTATAAAAACTATTGAAAACATTAAAAGGAATGATAAATTAAGCTACCAATAATCGGTATGACACGACAATTTAAAAATCTCGTAGACCGTAATTTTTCAGTGATATCGTTATTTTTTATTTTCATAATAATAAAAAATTTCGTTCGATGTACACTACTAAGTTCGCTCGAATCGAGAAATCGGTGAAAATATCGCTAACCCTATGAACAAAATTAGGGCAAAATGTGTATCCTGAAGACTATATAATTATGAGAATTAAAAAGAAATTGTAGAGTATACATCTGAGGCGGAAACATACTATTATAACATGCGACACGATTTAGCGTGTTTACAGAGTGAGTTAATTCAAATGAGAATAGGCCTGTCAAACAGCCATTTTATATTTGTGTCCTGCTCATATGCAGTTTACACTGAGTGAGACAGAAACAGAAAATGGCGGCTTCTTATTCCTATTGTTATTCGTCGTGTGTTATAAGAATGTGTCCGCCCTTAGGCCAGCTTCCGATATTTAAGCAACTATTTAAGCACGTAATATATCTATCTCGTTTGCATATAGGTATCGGCATGTGAGAGAGATACAACGTTAATATTAGCAGCTTCGTAATCGGAACTTTGCATATTTTATAACTGCGTATGATATTTATTTATACTATGGTAACAATAGTGGTTTCAATATGTGCCAGCAATGGATAAAAAAATTACTACACAATATAATAGAGGTGTAATTCGGGCATGCCAAAGGCGCATCAAAATAATGTTCAAAATCTTTGTATTTCACGAACGCCGTACGAGTCGTTAAAGCTATGTTGAAATAACTTGTTTCTATCCCTTGCTTATAGAAATTGAGCGAAGAAAATAGCTTTATATTCTATAAATATGTAATTATGTGATTAAATTTTTGAACACCCGAAATTACACCATTATTCATTAATACGGATAAAACGGCCAAAAGTCCAAAAAAAAAAATCTTCAAAATTTCGTTTTAATTTCGTTTCTTCAGTACCAAACTATGCTATCAAAGATAGATTTAACAGTGCGAAAATATCTCTTACGTTATAGACATTATTATTATTATTTTATTAATAAATTCTCTTCACTTCCGGACTCTTAAAGCAATTACTTATAAGTAACAATATACATATAGTATGCCAAAGAGATCATTTAAAAATACAATTTTGATATACAGTGTGTTTTATTTATTTGAGGCAATATGTGAAACTCTAAAAAGAATAAACAGGTAGCAAGAAGAAGTCAACCTAATAAAAGACATTTTGTAACGCCCAATATTGAAAAAGTACTTACTTTCAAAATTTAATATCTTTAAACCGTTCTCCATACTATCGCAAATAAATAAAACATCTCTGTACATATACATATAAATTATTGGCCGAATACTTGTATAAAATGCATCATTTCCGTCTACAATTAAATCATTAGCATTGTCTACATAAAAAAAAATCTAATTACTTTGAGAGCCAGGAACGCTTAAAACTATAGACAATAATAATAATATAACTCTAATTTTATATACATTGAGATTGTTAATGTATAAATATTGATTTATCTAATGTCGTTAATGATTTGAGCTGATTTCCATAAACCACGATCGGCCGATATAATTATTATTATTATTATGTTTGAAAAGTCACTACACAACTTACAGTTAGAAAAGATTTGTTAAGGCTCTGAATTTACTAACAAACTATCCGTACCCATTCCTAAAGTTCGTCACACAAAGTCGCACCCGGACTGACAGATTTCAGGACTGAGCGGTATATTCATATGCCATAAGCTCATTATGCAAAAATTTGGCGCCTTGTATTTTATTTTTATTCGATGACAAAATAGTCCTTGACTGCGATCTCACCTGATGGTAAGTGACGATGCAGTTTAAGATGGTAGCGGGCTAACTTGGAAGGGGTATTTACGGCTAAACAAAAGATTCCTTCTCATTCGAGGTCACTTGTGACTTGAACTCATGAAAATACAACGCTTCTAACAACCCACAAGCCTAGATTTTAAATGATAACAAATTAAACTCGGCTTAATTTACTTCAATATACTAACAGTTGATTTTTTTATCCTACTTATTTTTGTATGTTATTAATAACGTATGATTGCTATAAAAAATGAAAATTAAACTCTCCGGCCCACCCTGTCCCAAGGTGCTGGAGTGGCAACCCCGCACCGGGAAGCGCAGTGTTATCAGACCCCCCCATTAGGTGGATTGACGACATTAAACGAGTCGCAGGCGGCGCAAGACCGAGACCTGTGGAAGTCCATGCAAGAGACCTTTGTCCAGCAGTGGACATCTATCGGTTGATAAAGAAAAAGAAGGACCACCCGGACGCACTAGAGCGCGGTCGGTGTTTTCTTTCGATTATAGCAATTTCAACCTTATGTAAAAGTAAATAAAGCTGAATTTAAATTGTTACCACAAAAAGAAGCTGCGCCTCCCTAAATGTCCATCAGTCCCGACTACGACGTAACCGAACAGACATGGCATCCAAACTCAAACCACTCCACTTAACTTAAATCACTGTACACAATAAGATTTTAAATTAAATAAGTAGATAAGTATCCATTTATAAAAATGTTTTTTTTTAAACATGTGGAAGACCAACATCACAACATAAATAGAAAAACGATACAATTTAATGACTTAAACAATAATCAATATGTCTGCACCAAAGTTATGATCACATAACTTACATTTAATTGATCTTTAATCGACCACCATATTGCTTTAATTTTGAAAAGCTTTATTAAAAAAAAAAATAAGGAAAATAAATTTTGTTTCTTATTGCAAACCCCATCTTAAAGTATATAAGAACAGTACACAATTTTATTGCTTTCGCATTTGGTACTGTAAATGCAACGGTTTAAGGTTGAAATCTCTACCTATATCAAAAAGAAACGCTTCCCTATCGAGATATCTCACAAAGTGTAATAAATATTTATTACTCGAAGTAAATAATATTTAATGAAATACTCCATCCGTACACATAGTAAATACTAAAATGAATCTTATATCGACTATAAAAGTTACATACAATTAAATGTACTGAGATCGTGCCCATATGAGTAATGTGCTAGCTATATTGAAGAAAAAAGAATTAATAAAATCTATATTTTTCGAATTTCAACTTTTGTGAATCCCCCTTCATATTGAAAATATTATATAGCAGCATAACTCGTGCATGAAATTTATTAAAATTGTCTGCTGTGGAATTGTCTAAACATGATTGCATTAGTGTAACGATCTCAAGAAACTTCTGATTGGCTGAATTTATGGCGTCCTTACTGCATCAATTCATTTTAACCAATGAGAGTGAGAGAGCGAGAGAGTGTGACGAACTCAATGATCTCTGATTGGCCGATGCCAAGATCGTTGCGATCGTCACACTAATACAATTTTTTTTAAACAATTCCGCAGCTGACTATTAAGACTTATGCCGAGATCTATAGAGCGTGCTCTGACTCAGCTCAGACTCAAGATAGAGGTTAAAACGAGACACAAATATGCCCTGACTGATGTAGTATTTGTCTCCTTTTAACTCTGTCTTTAGTTTGAGCAGAGAGAGAGTGCGGTCTATAGATTTCAGCCTTAGATTCGTCATGAACTCGACTAAAATCTTGCGGTAGAGGTCGCGAAATACCAAACGTACGAAATGAAAGTTCAATTTAAAATCGCACGCAATTCCTTACAAAAATTATCACGATTCTCTCTAGAACAATCACTTATACGTTTAATTGAATTACAATACAGAGCGGGAACGTTAAGGCGATGATTTTCTCTCAAGAGATATTCGAAAATGCCGGTATTAAACCGGCATTAAAACCATGTCACGTGGTGAACAAGGATATGAAAAAATTTAAATCTTAATTAATTCCCTTTAGACGTGAGATGCGCGGGAAATATTACATCGATAATCCCAAACTGACCATGGAGTTTCACAGTGCAATGTTTTGTTTTTGTTTTGTTTATTTTTGTCTGGTGGGAGGCTTTTTATCTTGTCATACAATAAAAAAAAAGTGTTCATAACATTTTGTAAACCAGGCAACGTAGGTTTATTACCACAATATCTCTCATTCGATTGATTAATTATGTCGGATCTCTTGAGCTAACTTATCGTTTCGACCCTGCAAGACTAGTTCCTCAAAATATGTTCATGCGCGAATCTAGAATATGTTTTTGACTGACGTTAACCCCCAATCATAAATACATTAAAATCTTAAACGCGGATAACAACTACGAAACATAAAATGTGTCATTTGAAATACATAATGTGCATATCATTATAGAATATGAAACACATACAAGCTTGTGCGTAGAACCGATTTTGGAAGACATATTTAGAAATCAGATTATTACGATAATACGTGGCCGACAATAAGCTGTAAACGTTATAGCAATGTCATAAGAAACCGATTCCTAAATCGGTCATATATAAAAATCGGCCGTACGTTCCCAGTCAAAGTCTGTCTCCCTTCGCAAACACATTTACACGCAATACAACAATTTTTATTTTGTTTTTTTCTCATTTTATATTTTCTTAAATTTATTTTGTTAATATTTATAACCAATTAGCGCCTTATTCAAACGCTGTACATGAACGCATCTTGGCATTTTTCACAGTGAAATCTCACACTAGTTTGTAAAAGAGCTGTTGAACAAATTGTTCAATGTGAAAAATTTATTTATTCTTTAATGCACCACAAACAGAAAAGAGTAAACTTAAAAAATATATTATGTCAGTATAAAAAGGACAGTACAGTAAAATTTATAATTATAGATACATTCCGGCGCTGACGAGTATTTCGGTCGTAGCCGTAGTGTAAACTGATCAAAACACTTAGGCGCGATTCCCGGAAAATGGGGGGGCAATTCCCGCCGGCCCCACACTTTCTGTTATAAATGTCTAGTTAAAAATTTATTAGCAAAAATATCATATAGTATTTATAATATTTTTGCTAATAAATCGCTGATGCCCGCGACTTGTTCTGCGTGGACTAATTTTCTAAAATCCCGAGGGAACGACTTTATTCCCCGGTATAAAGAGTACCCTATATCACTCTCCAGGTCCTTAACTATACCCATGCAAATATCACGTAGATCTGTTGCAGCGTGATTGAAGGACAAACCATCAAACATAACTTTCGAATTTATAATATTAGTAGGATTTCCAGACTAAAATAAAATCAATTTTCAACACCAACACAACCGATCGCGTTTACATTTGAATGCCGGTATTCACAGGGAGCAATTAGTCGAAATCTAGTTTCGAACGACAAAATAATCAGAAATTTATGCACATACAATTGGATCAGCCTATCCGCAATCCCACACAAAGTAATAACTTTTCGCCTTGAACATTTCGTTCAACAGCTGCCAGTATTTCACATACAACTAAGTCAAATTAGGTACTTCTTTAACCTTTTAACTTCCCTCCTTTTAAATTAACCTCCATTGTGCAATTCTCTAGACGCAAAAAACGATGGCATTAAATATCGGCATAATTTTGAATAATTATTATTATTATTCTATTGGACAAATAGCAACACTAATTTAGAATTTAGATTCGTTTAAGACCACATTGTATATTAATCGAAATTTGTGTATGAATCGTTTATAATTAATTGCACATGGATTACGATATGGCAAGTATCCAAACTCCATTCTCTTTGTAAAACAGACCGATTTTTTGTGAAGACCGATTATAAAATCGGTCGCGGGCGTCGGTTGGGGTGTTAACGGTGCTGTCTATTCGCGTACCACAATGGAGATGGTGTACCCGCATCGCTAACTGGCCGTTGACGTTGGCTGCAAAGCCGCTGACACGATTGGAGAATTCACATCTGTGAATTTAAAAAAAAAATCAGGCAAATCGGTTCAGAAATCCCGGAGAAATCGGTGGACATACATAGAAAAAAAAGATACCGGCCGAATTGATAACCTCCTTGAACTTTTCTTGAGTCAACACTTCTCACTGAGTGAGCAAAAACGACTTTTGCTCACTGGTTTTAGACAGCAAGGGCGCCCTTTTTGAACTAGTGAGGTAAAAAAGTTTCTGCGGGATGTTAGTGGAATGATGGCCGCTACATCCGTAGTAAATATATAGCAGCAACTTTTAGCACCTCGACATTCATTGTCCGTTGCGACGTGATTGATTAAAGGACAAACCAACAAACAAACACTTTCGCATTATAATAGTAAGGATTGCTTGGGTAAAAAGTAGTTACAAGTAAGCATACTCACTGGTAGGTGTGTTGACCTCGGAGTGCGGCGTAAGGTTGGACTGCGCCATCAGCTTTTGTCGCACCTCGCGTATCTTTAGTTGCAGGGAAGTCTTTGTAGGAAATATGTCTGTGTGAGCGGCCTGTTGAAACAAAACGCTGTCTTTATTTTTATGTAATTTTACTATTCTAAGACGACTTTTCCTGATTTTAGGCAACAAAGGCGTGCTTTTCGAGCGGACAAGGTAAAATAGTTATTTGTTCAACAAGATTTTGTTTGCGAGTGCCTAGTTTGAACCCCGAGCGGGCGCAGGATTCCAAGTTCCTGCGTGTAGTGTCCTGAGTAAAACTTTGGTATCGTGTGATACATACAACTTGTCACCTCACTAGTAGTAGTAGTAGTAGTTAGTTTTTAAGATTTTAATATACAGAATAAATAAATAAATAGTTCAAAAGGGGCGCCTTTGTTGTCTAAAACCAGTGAGCAAAAACGACTTTTGCTCACTGGTTTTAGATAGCAAAGACGCCCTTTTTCAGCTAATGAGGTGAAAACTCTTTATTTTTTTCAGTCATACACATATTTTCATTTTCATCTGAATACATATAAGGAAAAGGTGGGCAATAACTGCCGGCAAGTTTCTAGCCGGTGCGAGCGCATGTTAGTTCAACTCATATTGGCGCGCGGCGTTATTTGTGCGTGTGCTTGTAAACATGAAGTTTTAATTTGTGTAGCAATGACGCGACTCTTATCGGCCCATAACCTCTTGTTGGTAGGCTTTTTATTATTAAACCTACCTAGTTGAGTATCTAGTTTCGTGATAGGAAAACAACCATTTGAATATTAAATCACACACTTTTATTATCCGACATCTTTACATTACATTTCCTCACAGAGTCATAGAGTCATAGACAACGATACCACAGAGTACAAACTGTACTTAACAGCGACGGCCGCCTATTCGTCCTTCTGTCACGCACACACAGTTACCGTCGGTACACAGGCTTTACGCACACATGGCGCCGCGCGCCAACATGAGTTGAACTATCTTATACCTGAAAGTGCGTGGTGGCCTGCGTGGTGGGGAACATGCCGTGCTCGTGGAACAGCTTCATGACCAGGTGGCGGCGCTGCTCCAGCACGCGGCGGTGGCCGGCCTCGCCACGTGCGCCCGCCGCGCCCGCCGCGCCGCCCCCCGCGCCGCCCGCCGCCGAGCACGGCGTGCGCGGGGACATGTCCTCCATGCTGTCGGCCACTGCGGGCACCGTAGCGGGAATGGACTTTGATAAATACCGTCGTGACGTCATTTTTAAAGGTATATTAGAAATGTCAGTGTGGTTGATTAGATGTTTGTTACTCAATCACGTCGCAACGACTGAACCGATTTGGCTGTTTGGCACAGTGATAGATTCTAGTCTGGAATTACACATAGGCTACGTTTTATCCCGGGAAATAAGATAGTTCCCGCGGGAATCAAGAAATCTCAATCCACGCGAACGAAGTCGCGGGCATCAACTAGTTCAAAATAATTCATTTCATGTAGGCCACGAGTTGGCAACCGGTCGATCGCGACATGACTTGGCAAATCTAGCGGAAGATGCTCAGGTGCAATGCTCACACTAATATTATGAACAAGTAACAATAATTAAATAATTTCCCTTTTAATAAAAAATACCACATAAACTTATACTGTTTCATTTATAAAGAAGTATGAAATTGGTAGATCTCACAGGGTTTCGTCAGTAAATACTACTATTTACTGACGAAACCCTTTCTTCTTAGCTTTAATCAAGTTGACCACCCCTAATGTAGACTGTACCATAGGTTCTGCCTCGTTGGTCTAGTGGTTAGTAAGTTCGACTGCGGATGACGAGGTTCCGGGTTCGATTCCCGGGTCGGGCCAAAAAAATTGTATAGGGTTTTCTGTGAAGAAATTCTCAGTACTAGCTCGGAATTAGGAAGTTGTCGGTAAGCTACCCCCGTGCCTCGGAGAGCACGTAAAGCTGTAAGTTTTTATTAATATCGACATTCTATATAGTTTCTCAGGCTAAATGAAATTATTTTTCTATTTCAAAATGGCGGCCAATGAATTTCAAAATTTTTATGGTTACGAAAATGGAAATTCAAACGTTAGTGAACAAGAAAATACTAAAAAAACTCACCTCTGAAGCTGTCAATATTGAAGTCAGGTCCGAAGAAAGTGTTTCCAACCAGCTTATGCGGGGTCCCGTACGAATGCGGCGTCGGCATACCGTTACCATTTATCACTTCTGATTCTATCTGCGGTGTTACTACCGTTGCTTCTTCATCTGTACGAAGATAAAATAAATAAATAAAATATAAAAAAAACTGTACCTAATTTTTGTTTATTAAATACAACCGACGTAATTTTTTGCATGGGCATAGTTAAGGACAGTGACATAGGCTACCTTTCATCTCGGAAAAACAGAGAGTTCGAGCCAGCTTGGAAGGGGTATGGCATTGTACATTAAACTCATATCTATATTAATACAATAAACTGGATGATATTGCATTGTCGGTTACTCTGTTTAAACTTTGATATGAATCCAACAGAGCAAAGTGGAACGCACTCCGTTTGATATGACTATGGTAGGTGTGGTATGCCGCCTAGCTATAACGTCGTTAACCAACATTGTCCAAATACGATTTTTTTTAATGCTATCTTACTTAACAGATCGGCAACCGTCAACATGCTACAGGGACTTGAGACCTGCATAGCCGCAATACAAGAAAGAAGAAAGAATGCTATCTTACTTAAAAAAAAAAAATCTAATCGGTATTCTCCTTACTAGCGTAGTTTTCGATGTAGCAATATAAAACACGTCGTTTATTAGTTATCAAATGGCGTCCTTTCTTTCAATCAATTGCCGCTTTTTGGATCATAGCACGAAATATGGTTTATTTATTTATTTATTAAAGAGGCACACAAAACAGGTTGAAAATAAAAAGTGCACAAAATATAAATACATACAGCTTATCAAGAACCAAGTAACAACCCCTAATATGTGTTCACAGCATTATTGAATAAATTAACTAACGAGTCAGAAAATTATAACATAAAATTAGTACCTTAATGAATGACATAAAATATTGTTTTTAATTTTTTATTGAAGTGTTAACCTACACTTAAAGGAAATAACCTTATAGAATTATAATAATTTCGTGGCTGACGTATGGTTCGGCCGTGGTGTAGCGGTTAACACACTCGGGCGCGATTCCCAGAGAGACGTGGGTTCGAATCCCGCCGGCCTCGGAATTTTTGATATGTATTTATAAATCTATTAAGATAAGATATTGTTTTGGTAGTTAACGACACTTTGGCTTTAGGACGGCAGTGTGTGACTACCACACTCCATCACAGTAAACACTTCACTTACCCAACGCAGTCTTGTGTTTCTTGCGCACGTATAGCTGCGGGCTGCGAGGCACCACGCACGCGCTCGGGCTGCACGCCTCGGGCTTGAACTGAGGCAGCGTGCTGAACTTCTGCTCGAAATTCACCGTCTCCAGCACCCTGATAAGAAAACATACATATGTTAACTATATATGACAGGAATACCTATATTGACAGGATTATAGGCTGAGTTCCCGCGATCATCAATCAAAAACCTTAATCCACGCGGACGAAGTCACGAGCACCATCTATAGTACGGTCGCGGAACAGAAAGAATTTCGTACAATGACCTCTTTGCCTACTGACAGTGGTCACTAACATTTTTCTATTAAGTGCGGTTTATATAAAATATTTGAAGGAGAAAAAAATTAGTAGCTTATTAATTTTTAAACAGTTATTATAATCGAGTAATATTAACTTATTACATAGAAATAAAAAAATCAAAATTCAAAAATCAAAATCCGATTTCTCTGTATCGGAGTAACTACTTTCCGACGACTTCTCGCCTGTCACAGTTATATCGAAATAATGTACAGTTTTGTCTACATTATGATCTAGACTACCTAAATTCAATTCACAAGCAAGCAAAAACAAACCTTAGGTTCGCAAGTAAAAGGTTTTCAATCCCCGAGGACGGCGGTCATTGCACTTGTGCGAGCGTGACGCATTATTTTAAGGCGGGAGTGACAGAGACAGGTAGTAACAGGTTAATGTACGAAATTCTTTCTGTTCCGCGACCGTACTTTAGTCAAGTGCACGTCACGAACACGAAAGCTAAACATATGTTAATGAAAATAAAATCGTTATACTTTTTGTCTGCGTGTATACAAGTTGAACCACTCGTTGAAATGAGGTTGAGCTGGTTTACTGATGTACTCACTTATCCCGTCCATCCTCATTGCCTTTCTTGAAGAGGCATTTCTTCGACGACGGACTCGGCAAGTTCTCCATTTTCTTAGGAGACTGCAGCGGTTCGGCGATCTCGTGCGGCGTGGTGGGACCGCTTTCTGAACGTGGGATGTTGGGTTCACAGTTGCCGGTTGAGCCAGTTGAAGTACCTATCGAGCAAACCAATATTGATGTGCTATTTCACTAATTTTTTTTTTTTTAAACTAATCTGAATTTCTAAACTAAATTGACACCTTTCATAATGCTCTCTACCGAAATGGATAGCACTGATTTATGCCTATCATAAAAGTTAAGTTTAGTTTAGTAACAATAATAATGTCCTCCCCACAGAGATTAGCCATCTGCGCGGGAGATATTAAAGTGCACAAGTGTGTGCACAAACACAGGTGTGCACTCTCTATTTCCTCACTCTCATCGTCCGATGGGACGGAAATCCGACACGACCGGAGAGAGATCAGGCGAAGGACCGGCAGCTTTAAGTGCTCTCTGAGGCACGGCGGTGATTCACCGCCAACTTCTACTGGCTAATACTGACGATTTCTGGACAGAAAACCCCACTACATTTACCGACCCGACGCAGGAATCGAACCCGGGACCTTGTCATCCGTAGTCGAACATGCTAGTTTTTTACTTAAAAATTTACACAAAGATCACAAAGTTACCCACAACTAATCTGCTCTCTATAACAATGTTTGGACTTACGAACCTCGACTAAGTCTCTTCTGCAAAGGTGCTCTGCCAAGTTGAGCCGGAGTAGGCGCTAGTGGAAATGGACGAGTCTCTTCGATCGGCGTGTCCCATTGCCTAAGCCAATGAAAAATATTTTTTTAGGAGTTGTTATTACATCTCGCAACAACACAGCAGCCCGTAAGAAGTTGTTATTACGTTTCGCAACAACACAGCAGCCCGTAAGAAGTTGTTATCACGTTTCGCAACAACACAGCAACCCGTAAGAAGTTATTACGTTTCGCAACAACACAGCAGCCCGTAAGAAGTTGTTATTACGTTTCGCAACAACACAGCAACCCGTAAGAAGTTATTACGTTTCGCAACAACACAGCAGCCCGTAAGAAGTTGTTATTACATTTCGCAACAACACAGCAACCCGTAAAGTCAATCTGAGAGGCTATTCTCTATTTCAGTGGCTATGGAAAACCATGGAAAGTTGTTTTAACTGATTTAATCATACAAAATGCGGGCTTAACACTTTTTAATTAGCAACTTTTGATAGCCACTGACTGACTCAAAAGCCCAACTGGATTGAAACCCGCGATCAAAATCACAGATCACGTACGATTCCATAGACAACATAGTATCCTAGAACAAATTGCGCCCTATGATTCTGACCTATTTGTGATCTTTGGAGTGTATGTAATCTATGATTTAGATCGTGGAACTCAATCCAAATGAACTGCAGCCCATACAGAAGTTTCAAGGTGACAAATGGCACTATATTATGGTATATAAATTTTCATTTTACAACATTAATAAATAATCATAGTACTCACATGTTTGTTTTCGGCATTGTATGGTTGTTACTTTGCGACACTATCACAGACTGGGCGCTTTGTACATTCTGATTCTGGTTCTTATTTATATCTGTCTCTGTAAGATAAATTTACATTTGAGCACAAATACATATTAAACCTAGGAATTCAGAAATAATTTGAACACCCATACAAAGGAATAAGTTTGTCCTAGTAGCATGCGAACCACGCGCATCTATCCGCATGCGTGCCATAAGAATCAGTGCTACCAACTGAACCTTACTAATATTATAAATGCGAAAGTGTATTTGTTTGTTGGTTTGTCCTTCAATCTCGCGGCAACAAAGGAACGGATCGACCTGATTTTTTGCATGGGTATAGTTGAGGACCGGGAGAGTGACATAGGATTCCGCGGGATTTTTAAAAACTAAATCCACGCGAGCGAAGCCTAGTATTTAATATTTTAAGCCTCAATAACTTTAAGGTTAAAGCTGCGTGCGGACTGAAAAGATCACAAGGTTCAAACCTGATCCTTTGCACTATAGTTGTACCTTCTCCTAGCAAAAGCTATCCACTTGTTTGGAGGTGAGAGGAGGATATTAGTCAACTTTAGCTTGGCTGATCTATACTAATATTATAAAGCTGAAGAGTTTGTTTGAATGCGCTTATCTCAGGAACTACTGGTTCGAATTGAAAAATTCTTTTTGTGTTGGTTAGTCCATTTATCGAGGAAGGCTTTAGGCTATATAACATCACGCTGCGACCAATAGGAGCGGAGCATCAGTGAAAAGTGTTGCAAAAACGTGGAAAATTATCCATATTTAAATATATTCTTTTAAAAACTTCTTAATCGCGATCATAATAACAGAAATTGACGCGGACGAAGTCGCGAGCAACAGCTAGTGTAATAATATAAATCAATTTAAAAATAAATTACTCGACGTTTTATTAGATACTTAAGACATTTTATAATATTAATGAATTTTTTTCAACTTAGATATTTTTGATGTAATTTTAGACTTATTTAGACATTGTTAATTTATATTTTTCCTGTATTTATGTATGTTGCACGCCTTAAGAGGTAATGTATAATGCAATAAATGACTTTTGACTTTGACTGATATTCTTTTTAAAAAAAAATGTACTGACCCGTGGCAAAAGGCACATAGAGCCTCTGCAACTGCACACAGTGCAGCGGCTGGTCGCTGGGCTGGCTGTCGGGCTGGCTCGTCTTTATCACGAGGTTGCCCGACGCGTCCACTGACAAGGTTATTGGACCTAAGGATACAAAATTCATTAATTATAGAGGAAATAAAATAGGTATAAAGACTATCTTTTATTATCCAAACCAACTGCTAAACTATAACTATTTATATACATAAAACACTCACTTTATGCATGACAAGGCGGCAAGTAAGGAGTTTACACGAGTGACTTTGACAGGATGCGAAAGGAATTTGTCAATGTGATAGGTGTCACAGAGTATAGAGTAAAGTAGATTATGTAGGTACATACAAGTGCGTTTACATTTAGTTAACAACACAAAATAGAAAATAGCGCGCGGTACCGTTACCGTAGCGCGGTGTTGTTACTGTAAAGTGCACTTCCAGAGCACGATATTAAGTCCATATTTGAATGCTCATACTTTGGTTGGGTGGAAGCGGTGTCGTGTAAGTGGGCTACGACCTTAAATCAACTATACCGGTCGAATATCATTTTTTTTTTAAATAAATAAATTACTTGTGAGAACAGCCTCGAGAACCAGCGACCACGTAAGTCCTTTATCCTCTTAAATCCTACACTAAATAAACAAAATACAATATTGTTTTATTTAGTTTTTAAAAACCCTCTGAAACGACAGTTGGGTAAGGCCGTAGATTTTGCCACTTTTTGTAAAAAGAAAGTGTCCCTTAACTTGACATGCGTATTAAAAATCGAAGTATTGCGTAAATTGTTATGCAAGTATCCTAATTAGGTTAAGTAGTTCTTAAACTCCTATAGTGCATTCTTAAATTGAATGTATGTCGTATATTTAAAAAAATACAATGACTTAAAACCGACCTTACCCCGAAATTTTGCCCAAAATAAGGTGTCTTTTTGATCCCGTCAAATATTTGGCTCGTTATAACTACATTATTTCTATTTAAAGTCCTAATTTACTATGAATATCTGAAATGTGAATAGATTAAGCAATTACATCCTGGGTTCCATGTATTTAAATATGCGTTTTTAAATGTTTTATCGCAATTCAAAATGTTGTCTCCTTATTTTCACTTATTACGTTACTATTTTGTATGTTACCAAAATTGGGCATCTAAATATTCAATAACTTTAGGGTAGTATTTTATAATGGCTCGTGCCACACTAAAGATTCCGGCAACGAAATAAAAAAAAGAAACCGCCATTTTCTAGTCTGTGGAATTTTATCAAAGGTGTGCGCGTGTGTTTCGTCAGGAGCTTTTTTTTGTGAATTTTGGTGATTTTAAAGGTAAATAACAGTTTTTATTGCACACATGTATGTGTTATACTAAGCTAAAGAGATTTATAAAAACATGACAATGTGTATTTGACAAAAATCGGCTCGCATTTAGTAATTATTCCTATTTAAAACCTCAAAAATTACGCTTCGACGTTACTTTTATGTGACTTCTATGTTACTGGTAACGTTGATTGTTATTTAGTAACGTTGAAGTGTTGTAAAGGTTAATGTACACATTCTGCCAGGAGCGGATTTTTCAAATAGTTCTTTTAAATAAAGAATGAGTTTAAAAGAAGATGAGTTAATTGAAACTCATCTTCGTAATAATCAGAATAATGTACCTTTATTTGATAAACAGCCAGAGAGTTTTGGTTACTAAATTCCATTGATAATAGTTTAAAAAAATATATTTTTCCTATTACTGAATTCTCTCTCTTATCTCTGAATGATCGGCGATTATAAAAAATGCTATACTTACAAGTTTATTACAAAAATCTCCTCCTTTTTTGAAGTCGGTTAAAATAAGTACGTTATGTAATCAGCCTTACAAACACTGTGTTACTTTCACGTTACTTCTACGTTACCGTAACATAGGAGTGTCTATGTTACTCTATGTTACAAAGTGGCAAAATCTACGGCCTTACCCAGTTGCTTTTTAGCAACTAGAGGTTTCTTGGAGTGCTGCATATGATAATGATGTATATTGTCCAATGATTATTATCTCAAGATATTATTTTTTATTGTTATATAAAGATATACTATATGTATATCGTTTTGACTAGTGGTGTCCGTGTGGCTATTACACGCTATATCGATAAAGACATCGATAGCAATGTAAAGAAACACGCACTTACCTGTAGCATTATCCCCGATGTTCCTCTTGACCAAAGTGACGCTTTTCAACAACATATTAATCAGTGATGCGGACGTCGGGGTGTTCGACATCGGCGCGCTGGGTATCGACAACGAGCTCGTCACCACTTGCACACCACTTGTGGTGGAGCCCATTATCGATGCGATGGCGTTGTCAAAGTGCTGTCCGTGTGGCTATTATACGCTATATCGATAAAGACATCGATAGCAATGTAAAGAAACACTAACCTGTAGCATTATCCCCGATATTCCTCTTGACCAATGTAACGCTTTTCAACAACGTGTTATTCAGTGATGCGGACGTCGGGGTGCTCGACATCGGCGCGCTGGGTATCGACAACGAGCTCGTCAACACCTGCACACCACTAGTGGTGGGGCTCATTATCGATGCGATCGCGTTGTCTAGTGCTGTCTGGTTCGCGAGATTCGGCGTGCTTAACGATATTCCTTGAACGCTGTTGGTGATACTCTGCGTGTTTGTTGTTAGAGATTGCGAGTGATGGGGTGAGCTTGGCACGTGGTTCATGTTAGGCTTGTTTATTGATGTGAACGCCGTCCATTGTCTATGGTTATCACCTGTTGAAAGAAATAAATTATTTACTAAAGATTCTAGACTTGATTCGTGGTTTACTGACATAATTGTTATAAATACTACGAGTACGTACCACGGTAATTATTTCAGTTGGGATTGTCGATATTTCGATCCAATTGCATGGACCGTGGTCTCGTCGTGACCACGGTTCATGCAATTACTCGTAGTATTTATAACAATTAAATTATTTACTGTGTTGTTTCTCGTCTGTGTTAAAATTTTACATTAAAATATATCTAGTTCCAAAAGTGTGGCTGGAAGTTTTGACTAGTATCTCTCGCAACTTTTTCTACATCATATTAATATATCTAACTAAAATTGACGACTATCTTGATCTCTGATAGGAAGTTCTAAGACTGAGATTTATTGAGCGTGCTCTGACTCAGATCAGACTAAAACGAGAAGTTAAAACGAGACACAAATATGCTTTGATATAAGTCTGTCTCGTTTTATCTCTGTCTTGAGTCTGAGCTAAGTGAGAGTGGCCACAATAAGATAGATCGACGAAAGCGCTCTGCCTCCTCGTTCCAAATAAGCATTGCTATTTAGAATGTCTTTCCGGCTTCCATTTCTCTAACATTTTAATCAAGAGTCAATGAAATGAAAATGAAAATAGTCTTTATTTTACTGTGGCGGATCCTTATAGCTAGGCGTGTTCTAAATAAAACTCACGATTTGCGATTAATAGAATATGGAATATTTATTGAGAAATTTAGGCTTAAGGACCAAAGGATTAAGAGGCTTACATGACTAATAAACACATTAAAAAAACACAGAGTACAATAGACCTTATCGCTAAAAAGCGATCTCTTCCAGGCAACCCATGGTAGATGAAGGAGTTTTAAACAAATCACAGGGAAATTGCATCTTCTTGGCAAGCGCGCTTCATCTAATTTAATCTTCACTTACCATCAGGTATGATCGCCGTCAAGCGCTAGTCTATATATTTAAAAAAAAGCGCAAGAACTGACCAGTATCAGCGTGAGTAGATTTGAAAGCGCCTCCAGTGGGCTGGAACACTTTGGACCCGCCCGGACTCGAAGCTGTGATACCTCCGAGTAGATTATCTGACGACCCTGCCCTATAAAACAAAATGAAACACCCTTATTAATATTATAAATGCGGTAGAATACAATAGAAATATTTTTTATTCAAATAAACTTTTACAAGTGCTGAAATCGTCGATGAATCTACCACTGGTTCGGAATGCCCTTCCTGCCGAGAAGAGCCAGCAATAAACTCGGCGGTTGCACTTTTCAAAAAAAAAAAAATGTTTTACAACAGGTAATAAAACTATGCTATGTATACAGTGCTACCACAATGAAGTTTCGTAAGTCCTACATACAATTCAATGCATGTTAAGACGAGTAGACAGAAAGCAGACCTATTCCCGTTGGTGGCACCCGTTCACGAGCATGACGCATGATCCAGCCGTTGCTTCGCTCAACCATATTTGAGTAGTGTCGGTTTGTCCTTTAATAACACAGCCACAGAGCAACGGTTCAATGAGATTTTATGCACTACCCGTGCACTATTGCCGTACTCACTCCTAGCACAAGCTTTCCGCTTATTTGGAGGGGAGAGGAGAATATAAGTCAAGTTGAGCTTGGCTAATATTCATTTCTAAAAAAAAAAATTATCACATACCTCGCTTTGATGGCTTTAGGGCGTCTCGTGTGGTCGTGGTGGGGCAGATAGTCACGGGTGTCCAAACCTTCAGAATCTGAGTCTGTGACTTTCTCACCGCACTTCAGGTCGATCTCGATGTTCTGGATCGGAGCAGGCTGCTCTTCCATTGTTTGGCTTATTTGCTGCAAATTCAAAATCAATCACGTGAGTATGTCAAAAGTAAAAATAGCGTATAATATGCATGTAATTCGTTCTATATTTTTAACGAACTGTTGCCTGCGACTTCGTGCGCGTCAATTTCTGTCATTATGATCGCGATTAAGAAGTTAAAAAAAAAAAAATTTAAATATGGATAATTTTCCCCGTTTTTGCAACATTTTTCACTGATGCTTCGCTCCTATTGGTCTCAACGTGATGTTATATAGCCTAAAGCCTTCCTCGATAAATAGACTATCCAACACAAAAATAATTTTTCAATTCGAACCAGTAGTTCCTGAGATTAGCGCGTTCAAACAAACAAACTCTTCAGCTTTATAATATTAGTATAGATTTGACCTCTCTGACGCTGTGGTGAGCGTTGTGGTCTTATAACTGGGAGGTCTCGGGTTCAATTTTCGGCGGGGCAATTTGGGAATTTACAATTTCTAAATTGTCTCTGGTCTGGTCTGGTGGGATGCTTTGGCCGTGGCTAGTTACCACCCTACCGTCAAAGACGTGCCGCGAAGCGATTTAACGTTCCGGCACGATGACTTGTAGCAACCGATTAGGGGTATGGGTTGAATTTAAATACCTCTTCCAAGTTAGTCCGCTACCATCTTGGACTACATCGTCACTTACCATCAGGTGAGATTGCAGAAAAGGACTATCTTGACATTGAATAAAAAAACATACCATACTTAGTATTTTATGTATATTGTAAACCAAAAAAAAAAAATTAAAATGTATTTTGTTGTAATTTATATTGTATGTGTCTGTAATAAAAGGCTATAAATAAATAACATACCATTGGTTCGTCGTCGCTAAGCTGCGGAGACCCCACGTGATTGTATTGAGGTGTGATAGAGACAATAGACATCTCAGCCCCACTCGTGGGCACACAGGGTTTGGGACCTTCGGATGGAGTACGGGGACTCTGAAAAATAAATTTGTAATGATAGGACCACTCTTTACGTCGTATCTCATTGCTGTGGGACGTGACCTCTTCCAATCATCACAATAATTCAAAAGTGAATAAGTTTATTTGAATAAAAAACTTTTGTAATTTTTTCTGTACTTAATGATTTTTCTTGGAATCATAATGTTTCCTTTCACATATAATTTGACCCAATCACCTCAGCTCATCGTCAGCCCAATACTGGGCTTGGTCTCCTCTCAAAATGAGAAGAGTTTAGCTTTAGGCCATAGTCAATTATAGTAATAATAAATATATAATATCGACAGAAAATAATATGGAAAATTAGGTAGGTGGTCGTTCTATACAAAGTACAATACATAAAGTTCAAAAACCTCTGATTGACTGGTACTCCCTCGCTATTAATTATAAGAATATATTTTTTAAAAACAGACTTCCAACGTCACTTAAAAGTATAAAATAATTTTAGTTTGTACACATATGTTGAAGTGGGGCGGGCCTAAGTAGAAACGATGAAACCGACGCTGACCCGACTTTTAGACAATCCTACAGCTGTATACAAAGAAACTTACAAAGACAAGTTCGATAATAATAGGTCTTACCTGTGGCATAGAACCAGTCGTATCTCTACTACTGGACGATTTGCGTCGGTCTTTATTACACCATTTCCATTCTGGATGCGCTTTGAAGTGAGCTTCTTTTACCTGTCGATAGAAAGAAAAAACTCAGTTTAAAATTTTTTTTTCAAAATATGTATGTGTTTCTTAATTTTTCACTTTGATATCACACAAATAATACTTTTAAAAAAAGTTGACAAATCTTTTTTTTTTTATATGAACAGCGGGCAAACGAGCAGGCGGGTCACCTGATGTTAAGTGATGTGATGTGACCGCCGTCCATGAACATGTAATTAAGTGAGAATACCATTGAAGGGAGATGCTTCCACGATTTGTTGAAGTATTTTCAAAAGTAACTAATTATTGCAAAACTATATAACGCTATATAACGGGGAGTGTTCTGAAGAGCTGTTTGATCTTATTCCGCCCTCTAACTTCTACAACCGCACCGCACGTCACCGAACGCAATTTCACCCTCACCACCTGGGTGCCTGGAACACTTCAACCATCCGTTGCTCCAGATCTTTTTTTCCACGTACTACCAAATTGTGGAATCTCCCTTCGACAGTGTTCCCACTTAATTACAATATGGGGTTATTCAAGGGGCGAACCAATAAGTTCCTGAAAAGCCGGCAACGCATTGGTGGTGCCTCTGGTACTACAAGTGTTCATGGGCGGCGGTAATCACTTAAAATCAGGTGACCCGCCAGCTCGTTTGCCCGCTATTCAAATAAAATAAAAAAATGTAAAAATCATGAAGCGCTCACCTCACTGGCCAACTCGTTGTACTGCTGCTTCTCCTCGGGTTTGAGCGAGTACCACCACTCGCCCAGTATCTTGCTGACGGTGCGGTTGTCCTGGTTGGGATGCAGCTGGTGCACCACTTGCCGGTGCCGCTTCGAGAATATCATGAACGCGTTCATGGGACGCCTTATGCGACCCTCCTTCTGTGGGAGATTGAAAATAAAAAAATACTTTGAAAATGAAAAATATTTATTTAACAAAAATTACATATATATCCGCATAATATATGTAATTTTTGGAGACATTTTTGGGTTTCTAACGAAATGGGACGTTTATTCGCTCACTAGCTGATGCCTGCGACTTCGAGTTTTCAAAATCCCGCGGAAACTCTTTGTTTTTCCTGGGTATGAGCTATCTCTATTTTAAATTTCAGCCAAATCGGTTCATTCGTTGTGGCGTGAAGGAGTAACAAAAATACACACACACACATACACATACAAACTTTCGCCTTTATAATATTACTAGAAGCCCGCGCCGACTTCGTCCGGGTTGAAAATTTAAATATTTGTTTTTTACGGGACTGATCGCACAGAGCTTCTTATAGGAGACGATTGTAAATAAGATCACCACAGGAACCAGAGAATCTCCTGCGCCGAAACCCGCCCCCGTGCACCGCCCCGCCCGCCGGCCGACATCATTTTATTATTTTGTCGCGCGGAAATAATAATTTTCCGATAACTCCTATGATATTTATTTAAATTGTATAGTGTAAAGGGCAAATATGTTCTAAATTAAATACTTACGATAATAAACATATTTATTTAGATATAGATTGACATCACATCGGTTAAAGAAGCTTCGAAAATAATTCATTATTTTTAATCAAAATTTGAACGATAGAAATGGTTATTGTAAGTTATTCTTAGAAGATAAACATATGCTATTGCGGACTTTTTTTTTGAACTTTTTAAGAGGAACAATTCCCATACATCATTTTCATCCAATAGCAGTATATAACCCAGCGCACGCCTTGAAAACGTTTAAGAGTCAAAAAATTTTCCGACCTCCTTAACAAATTTGCACATAATATCTAGCCATAATACCTTATGTGCATAATATATAGCCTATAACCATCTGGAATAACGTACCTTTGAATTGGTAAAAGAATTTTTGAAATAGGTGCGGTGGTTCCAAAGTTTGCTCCGGACATACATACAAACTCACAAAATTCGCGCTCCCTCTTTATTATAATAGTATAGATAGTGTGATGTGATATTAGTGTGATGTGATAACTCTAACCTTCTCTTGTCCGCCGGTCTGCTGGTTGAGGGAGGACAGGCTCTGGGACCGCCTCTTGTTGTTATCGCCGCTGGCGCCACTGTCCTCGCATTCAAACACTTCGTCGTCTTCGTCCGTGCACATTGACGTTGCGCCGTCTGCAAGAATCAAATTAAAAAAATTATAAACTCCAGGTGCAAGATTGGCTAAAATAATCATCAGTCATCATTTTTTTTACTCGATGACAAGATAGCCCTTGACTGCGATCTAACCTGACGGTAATTGACGATACAGTCTAAGATGATAGCAGGCTAACTTTGAAGGAGTATGTCAGTGTACATTCAACCCATACCCCGAATCGGTTTCTACACGTCATCGTGCCGGAACGCTTGTCATCCAATAAAAAAAACCATTAAAAAAAATGAGTCTACATTATCATCAAAATCTATCCCCTCAGCAATAACGAGAGAAGTATAGATGTGGATATTTAGTTACCTTCAGTCTTAATCTGGTCCTCGCTCTTGATGTGCGGCGTGTGTGGCGTGTGCGGCGTGTGTGGCGTGTGCGGCGTGTGCGGGGTGCGCGGCGTGCGCGGCGAGGGGGGCGCGGGCGCGGGCGCCGCGGGGGGCGAGCTCGCGCGGAACAGCGGCACGAGGGACTGCCACGGAAACACGTTGGGCACGCCGCTCGTTGACACTGTGGACGAAATTTTTATTAAAAAAAAAAACTTGAGAGGTGTCAAGGGACACCCGGATGGAACGAAGTTCAATGCGAAATAGAAATGAAAATATCTGGCTTGCTTTCTATAAGAGAGAGAGAGACAGACAGAGAAACATGCGACGCCGCACAGCTTACAATAGCTTACTATAGCAAAAGGTGTCGTGACAACTTTTCGTAAGAATTTTTTCCGTCTAGCCCCCTTTCACAACGCGCCATAAGGAACTTCGTTCCAAAAAAGCCGCAATAGCTCTACGGTTTAAGGTGCGGAATGAAAACTGTAAGGTTGCAGGTTCGAATCTCACCCGTTGCGCTATTGTCGTACCCACTCCTAACACAAGCTTTCCGCTCATTTGGAGGGGAAAGGCGGATATTAGTCAACTTTCGGTTGCGTAATATTTTTTATTAAAAAAAAAAAAAGCTTGTGCAAGGAGCGGGTACGACAATAACGCAACGGGTGGAGATCAAACCTGCGCCCTTGCAGTTTTCAGTTCGCATCTTCAACCGTTTGGCTATTGCGGCTATAGAAGTTGTAATGTAGACCACAATGTTACAGTGCCCGATAGTTAATGTTACATATTGCCAGAGAGAGATAATCATCAATCAGGCTCAGATTCGTAGAGCGTTGTCTCTGTCACTCATTACTGTTTAATTATCCTGTTATTAAAAATCAACGCCCTGGTTTACCCTTACCACCCCTTTTAAAGGGAACCTAATTGCCAACCTAGGCAGCACCATTTCCTTTTTTTTTATGACAAGATAGTCCTTGACTGCGATCTCACGTGATGGTAAGTGACGATGCAGTCTAAGATGGTAGCGGGCTAACTTGTAACGGATATCAACCCATACTCCTAATTGGTTATTACACGTCATCGTGCCAGAACGCTGAATCGCTTAGCGGCACGTGTTTGAAGGTAGGGTGGTAACTAGCCACGGCCAAAGCCTCCCACCAGACCAATAAGAGGAGCAAGATTATTCCTCCCCTCGCAAGATTTTTTTTAACTCACCAATAATAGCTGTATGGGAAGTGGGCGGCGGCAAAACTGGAAGCAATTGATTTGGATGAACAATCACTGCACTGTTTTTTACGTTATTTACCTGAAAAAGAAGGAAGTATATTTAAATGCTAATTTCACCAACACTGAGTAACATTAGGGCCCATTTGCACCAACCCCCTAAATATATTTAAGTTGAATTTTCTATACCTGTCCTTTTCTCGTACACTCTGCACTAAACTTGTCAAAAAGTGACAGCATTACAAAATTTAACTAAGCATGATTAAACAGATTGATACGCAAGACGGCCTTAACCAAGGAATAAATGGGAATAAAATGGAATATTGATTAACTAGCTGATGCCCGCGACTTCGTCCGCGTGAATTTAGTTTTTTAATTCCCGCGGGAACTCTTTGATTTTCCGGGATAAAAAGTAGCCTATGTCACTCTCAAGGTCCTCAACTATATCCATACAAAAAATCACGTCGATCCGTAGCTCTATTGCAGCGTGATTGGACCAACAAACAAACACACTTTCGCATTTATAATATTAGTAACGAAGTAACGATATTATAGTAACGACTAGCTGATTGCCGCGAATTCGTCCGCGTGGAAATTTTAGATTGACTTGCTACTATCCGCGAGAAGTTATGTCCTCTATCTTCGATAATATTTAGTAAATCATGCAACTTTTCAGTTTTCATTCCACACTTTAAGCCATCGGGCTATTGAGTTGACAACAGTATAAAAGATGGATTGTTGAAATAAATAAATAATCATTTAATTCAGACAAAAGTCCATAGCATTACAATAATAATAATTTAAATTTAATTAGTATCTAAGTTAGTGTGTTAGTAAACAAAATTTCCTATTTCTATGTTAGTATTGTTAGTAGTGATTAGGCATTTAGGGAACATTGCCCCTCGCCACTGCCACCCAATGTTTAACAATTGGGCAGCCTATGTTACCCCTTATATAAGTAATAAAGTAATAAAGTATCATACATGGTCGCCGATATCCATGTTGCGTTGTTCGGGCTCCGGTTCATTGTTCAGCTGCTGCGGCATCTGGTGTTGTTTATGCTCTATCTAAGGAACAAAACTGATCTTTTTATGGAAACATGACACCCATACTTCAGGAAAATAGTTATTTGTTCAACAAGATAGCAAAGTTGCTGAGGTTGCTGTATACATAAGCATAGTTTGGTTACCTATTATAAAATTTATTTATTTTTAATTTTTATTTTTTGAAAAATTCTTCTCAGCAGAATCTGCGTTCCGAACCGGTGGAAGATTTATGACGTGTCATAAGAGCTACAAGTTGGCCTACATGAAATAAATAAATTTTGAATTTGAATTTGAGGGTTTACAACATTACCATACCTTTGCAATAAAAACAGTACACCAAATTTCAAATCAATCGTACCAGTGAAAGTGTGTAAAACCCTTTAACCAAGTACGAAATAAGCTGCTGATCTTTAAAAGCCTGAGCAGATCTTCACAAATTATAACTAAAATCCACCTCCATCACCTCAGCTTACAGAGAAAACCTCATCAAAATCAGTCCATTCGTTAGGGAGCTTCGAGGGAACAGACAAAACACATACACCCACACACAGATACACATTTAAAACTTATAACACCCTCTCTCTTTTTTCGGTAGAATCCTCAGGGGCTGGAATGGTTATCTCCATTGGATAGCGCAATATTGGCAGACACCTCCCCCTACTAGGTGGACCAACGGAAGACCATACAAGAGAACTTTGTCCAGCACTGGACATATATCGGATTGGAGTTTATCAACATAAAGAACAAGACTTACTTGCACGGCTTCAGAGGGTTCGTTCTTTATAAACACGATCTTCTTGTCGAGACTGTTCGACGGGAGCACATAAAACCTCTTCATCGGTTCCTTCACATCGGTCTCAACGAGCGAGACGAGCCGAGCCTGGATCGGCGCGGGCTTTATGATCCTCTTGTCATCCAACAAACGAGTCTCGGAGAGTTCTAGGGACAGCGGATCCCGGCCTATGTGATCGTTCTGAGGCGCCATAACAAGCTCCTCCTCATACTCCGAGACCCGTCTATTCACAAAATTTTCATGGTTGTGATTATGGTTGTTCAATGGCGACGAGTCCGTCTCCCGTCGGTACTGGTCCTGCATCCCGTTTCGTCGTAACGGGCTTCTGTATATGTGTTCCAGGTCGATGCCATTCGTCGTCGGCAAGCGATGGACAACCAAATTGTGTGGGATGTCGTCGCCTTTGGCGCTGCGTATCGACGCTATGCTCGTCTGCAGAGTTTGGTTATTGATGCTGTTTATTATAGAGATGCTGGATGGCAGGTTCAGGGAGGATTGTATGGATGTGGGCGCGTTAAGACTGCTCTGGATGTTAAGAGACGGTTGTAAGCCTACAGTGCTGGGCGGCGTGGACTGTAGCCCGGACGGACCGTTGCGGTTGTCTACCTGCGGACGAAGGTTACTTCTGGCTGTTATTCGGTACTTTTTTTTTTTTTTTTTAAATATTGGCCAAGCTGAAGTTGACTAATATCCTCTTATCCCCTCCAAATAAGCGTAAAGCTTGTGCTAGGAGTGGGTACGACAATAGCGCAACGGGTGGGGTTCGAACCTACGACATTTCAGTTTCAGCTAGTAAATACTAGTGGTTCGCCCCGAACTGGGACCTCGCGATATCCCATAATTCCCAAAAGTTTTAATTATTTATTGTAATAATTAACTTTTAACATTAGACGCAATAAAAAAAATAATAGTTGACATAAAACTGTTTTACTGACACAGCGCCATCTATTAGCATTATTGTGAAGCTATTAGCATTTAAAATTCAATAATTTCGTTTCTTTATAACATTTATCTAATTTTAGTATTTGTTGTTCAAGTACAGGATATAACTGAATTTTCAACCAAGTTTCACGTTCTAATATTCAGTAATTCTGAAGTTATAGGGCTCTGACAGACATTTGGACGTACACACTTCTCTGTCCAGTACAGACAAGCGCCCTAGTTGACTCAGAGAACTCGCTTCGCTTGTTCAATAATGCTCTCATGGCTGATTTTTCTGTGTATAGCTGAATAGAATAGAATAATTTTTTATTCAAATAAACTTTTACAAAGTGCTTTCGAATCTATTTCGTCGCACCGACGAACTTATGGCTACAAACACTGACGAATTCTAAATTACATACGTCAATTCATTCTTCAATTTCAAATTGTCCGTATTCGTTATATCACTGTCTCTGTGATCCGCCTCGCCCTGTCAGGTGTGTTTCGTACTTTAGGCGATAAATACCTGATAGTGGTAGGTTGGTGCTGGTGACACTCGTATGACGCTGGTGGCGACGCCTCCTACCGGCGACCGGACTCTATCCGGTCGCACTAGTTCTGGCCTATATGAAAAAAGATAGAACATACAATGTAGCTAATTCACACAATTTTTTTTTATATTTTTAGCGAGCAAACGAGCAAGCGGGTCACCTGATGTTCAGTGATTACCACCGCCCATGAACATTTTGCTGCTTCAGAACTAAAGGGCCACATCTCAAAATTTTCCAAATTCACTTTTATTTCAAAAATAGGGCCATAACGCGAAGACATTCGTCAAAATCGGCCTTTAAATCACAATAATTTACGCGTACGCTCTTTTAGCATTTCCATACATTGTTAGTTGGAGAGCCAAAAGCAAAAAAATAAAAAAATAAATTCAATCTGCTCTCGTGAAAAAAATTTAATTTTGAGATGTGGCTCTTTAGTTCTGAAGCAGCGATTTATAGCACCACAGGCACCACTAATTTCATTTGCTGGGCCGGCTTTTCAGGAATTTGTAATTGTTGTAATTTAGTGGGAACACAGGAATATTATTCATTTTATTATTTTTGTACAAAAAAAAACTTAATACTAAATGAAGTGGACAATGGCGAAGCTTACCTCTACAATAGAAATTTTACTATTACCTAATAAGGTGGTGGTAGGTGGGCGCGTGAGGCGGCTGCGGCGAGGAGATGGGCACGAACACGTTCCCGCGCAGCACCGGGGAGCCGCCCACCGGCGACGCGCCCGGGCTGCCCGACCGCGAGCTGCCCAGCGACACTGCACGTGCAAGCGTATAAAGTAAGGCATCAATTACAACAAGAGTTTCTTATAATCTCATGACAAAATAAATTCAAATTCAAAATTTATTTATTTCATGTAGGCCAACTTGTAGCTCTTATGACACATCATAAATCTACCACCGGTTCGGAACGCAGATTCTGCTGAGAAGAGCCGGTAAGAAACTCAACAGTCGCTCTTTTCAAAAAAAAAAAAAATTACAATAGGTAACAAAACTATGCTATATAAACAGTGCTTCCACAATGCACACACAATATAAACATGTCAAGATGGGCAGATAAAGCAGACCCATTCCCGAAAATAGTCCTTAACTGCTACAGGCCTGTAAGCTTCGAAGCTACAAGTACATAGCATACCTCTTTGAAGGCCCTAAATTCAGAGTAAGAGTTACATAATAGAGAGAAAAGTCTTGGTGAATGAGATGGTACGTAAGCAGCGCTGTGTCAACCTGAATTGCACTTTATTGTGTGGAAACGAAAGTCGCTATTTATTTAAATCATTTTGCGGAGTGAATCTTCTGTTACTACTAGGTATTCAGTGACTGTGAATTGATTTTCCGGGTTAAAAATTATCCTATAAAAATTAGCCTATGCAACTCTCTAAGTCTTCAATGCTCTCTTAAACATTTTTGTGGTGATGTCGTGTGGTGCGGGTTGTTACGTTCCCTCAAATATGGTTGAGCGAAGCAATGGCTCGATCATGCGTCATGCTCGTGAACGGGTGCCACAAACGGGAATGGGTCTGCTTTGTGTCTACCCAACTTAACATGTGTTAGGTTGTGGTAGGTGTGCATATTTGAAACTTCTGTGTGTGTGCATAGCATAGTTTTGTTAATCATTGTAAAAAAAATTTTTTGAAAAGAGCAACAGCCGACGTTCTTGCCGGCTCTTCTCAGCAGAATCTGCATTCCGAAGCGGTGGTAGATTTATGACGTGTCATAAGAGCCACAAGTTAGCCTACATGAAATAAATAAATTTTGATTTTGATTTTCAAATATACCCATGCAAAACATCAAATTAAGCATAATTGAAGAACAAACCAAGTAAGATTTTAAAAATCCAACTTGTAGTGGGTATCCACTCACCCAGCATATTGGCGGCTTCAGTCTCGTCGGGGTCGAACCTGCCCGTGACGCGGTAGTTGGGCGGCGTGGTGTCGGACTCGCGCGATGTCTCGTCCCCTTCCACGCCCGTGCCGCTCGACGACAACGACTTGCTGCTGCTTCTAGAACAAATACGTTTTCAATAGGTGGAAAAGCACATGAAAAATAAAAATGAACAAAAATTATTTAAAAAAAAAAGACGTGTGGCACTCGGGGACTGCCGCGGTAAAGCTATTGCATAGCATTTTTTATCAACGCCATCTAGCGGTGAGAGGAGTCCCGTGTCAGGTTATTTTCGTTACGGAATTTCTGGATTCGGTCTCCACGCTTCAAACGCCACTACAAAAGTATATAAAATAATTTTAGTTTGTACAAGTATGTTAAAGTCGGGCGGGCCTAAATAGAAACGATGAAACCGATGCGTGACGCTAACCCAAATTCAACATACTGTACAAACTAAAATTACACTTTGTAGGGGCATATGAAGTCGGTTTATTAAAAAGATTTTTTTTAAATGTTTTAAAGTGTATATGAAAAGCGAGAGCATATGGAGCTACTAGATTGTGACATCATGATTTAATAACGCTCTCTCTGTCTAACAACAGGAAACTTAAAAGTTCTATATATTTGAGACTAATTAAGATATTTAAAAAATAAAAATGGCATTGTGTTATGTTACTGAAACCCCTAAAAGTATATTAAAAAAACTAATGAAATAACCAGTCTTTCAAAAAAAAAAAAACGAAACTTACCTTTGCTGTGGAGTATGAGTAGACCCTTGGGCCAAGGGTGTATTAGAAGACCGTGTGACGCCCCGGAGAGAGAGATGTCGGGAACAGAACCCTCTTCTCTGGCTCTCCTTCGTGCACCCATCCTTGGAGCAGAGCCGTCGCCACTGCTTGCCGTTGAACTTCTTCCTTATACCGGTCGGGGTCGACACCACATCGCCTTTTTTGTATTTGTGCGGTGTCGCCGCTTGAGATCTAAACACGATATTTATTTATTTATTTATTTATGTATTTATTTATTTATTGGTAATCAACAGCGTTTACAACACAATTTTACAAGATTATTATAGTCCTTAAATAAAGCCAAAAATGATTACATTATTTGAATTTAAAAAATGTATATAACAGAGGATTCATAATACAGTATGATTGTTAATTTTAGAAGTATAGTAATAGTTTAAGAAGCAATTTCTATATAATTATAATATTGATTTAAATAAAAGATCTTAAAAGTAATTATTATAATATAACATAAAATAGTATAATTTATTTATTTATTTATTAAGCCTATTTGTCAGACAGCAATATACGTTTTTAGGTAACAGTTTTTCATAGTTGTTATTGTTTTCCTAGTTTATAATGCTAGCCTGTGTGCCCTTTGGCAAAGGCCTCCTCCAATCCTTTCCAATCCTTTCTTATGGCTGCTCGTCTCGTCCATGTTTTCCCGGCTATCGCTTCTATTTCATCTTGCCATCTCTTGATTTGACGCCCTTGTCTTCTCTTTCCTTCCCTAGGATACCAAACGCTGATTGCCTTGCTCCATTTATCCCCACCCCGAATGGTGTGGCCAGCCCATCGCCATTTAAGCAGCTTAACCTTAAGCGTCACATCTTGGGTTCGTGTAACTTTCCTTATTTTTACATGAGGTGTTTTGTCTAATTTGCGCTTCCCCAACATGCTCCTTTCCATGCTTCGCTGGCAGGTTCGGAGTTTAGATATATGAGCCTTGGTGAGCGCCCAGGTTTGGCAGCCGTATGTGAGTATGGGAAGAATGCAGGCATTAAACAATTTTCCCTTTATTATGGCACTCATTTTGGGATCTTTCATTATTTCCCTGAATGACCAATATTGTTTCCAGGCATTCCCTATTCTTATATCTATTTCTTTGGTTGATATTTTCTTAGTTGTAATCAATTGGCCAAGGTATACATATTCATTCACATATTCTATTTCGTTATTATTTACTGTAATTGTTTCTTCCTCTCTATTTGTCATGGCTTTAGTTTTTAGTATGTTCATTTTTAAACCAACTTTCTTACTTTGGGTGTCTAGATCTGTGAGCATTTCTTGTAATTCCTGTGAGGATTTAGCAAAGAGAATAATGTCATCAGCGAATCTTAAATTTGTTAAATATTCTCCGTTGATTTTTAGACCATGCTGCTCCCACTTGATTTGTCTGAATACTTCTTCTAATACTGCCGTAAAAAGCTTAGGCGACAAGGGGTCTCCTTGGCGTACACCTCTTTCTATATGTATCCTTTCTCCTTCTCTTTCTAATTTTACCGTTGCTGTGCTGCCGGTGTAAATATTCTTTATTATTCTGATGTATTTACCTTCTACTCCTTGCTTTTTAATGCGTTCCATATTTTGTCGTGTTCCAAGGAGTCAAAGGCTTTGTAATAGTCTACAAAGCAACAGTAAAATGGCAGACCATATTCTTCATATTTTTCCAGCACCTGTTTGACAATTCCACTATAGTACTAATACATAAAAAAGGAGACAGAACCGATGTGGGAAACTACCGACCGATAAGCCTGATGTCCAATTTGTATAAGATATTTGCTAAAGTACTTCTAAATCGTATAGAGAAAGTTTTGGACGACAACCAGCCTAGGGAACAAGCAGGATTTAGAAGCAAATATTCGGTTGTTGATCACGTTCACGTTGTCAAACAGGTGCTGGAAAATAGTATAATTATTATTGTTATAAAATAATACGAGTACGTACCATGGTAATTATTTTAGTTGGAATTTTCGATATTTCGATCCAATTGTATGGACTGTGGTCACGACTCGACGACGTATTCTTATTATTTTATAACAATTATGTCATTAAACCACAAATCAAGTCTAAAATCTTTAGTAATTACTTATAGAAATTGAGAGGAGTCTACGAGTTTGCAATTTTCGCTTAATTACTTAAACTTAATTGATAACATAATTATGAGCATTCTTCGAGCTTAATTTATTAATACCAACAACCTTTAAGAGGCAATTTCTGTATGAGTATAATTCTAAACAACTTTTGTTTAATAACTTTTTTAGTATTTAGCGCACAGAACCACAGTCGGTCAGTTAGTCAGTAACCTTTTCGCTTTAATATATGTCAAATTGAATAATCTTTTTTTTGCCTTGACACAAGAGTGACTTAAAAAACAAAAAAAAAATATGGAAAACCTAAAAGAATAGCTGTAGAATCGAAAAAATCCAAATAGATAATTTTGTGTAGGAATCACCACTTCGGATTACTTTGATGTAGGAAGCGAAGCCGCGGATAAAAGCTAGTATATCTATATTGACCTGGGAGTGGGGGGTTGAGATCGTGGTGTGAGGCTGCCTTCGATGAGACTGGACGTACTGCCTCGACTCTGTAGACTGCTGCGCTTGCTGTTATTGCAATCTGTATAACAATATTATTTTCAATTATTAATAAGCAGCTCTTTAATTTTCCGGGATACAATGTAGCCTATGTTTTAATCCTGAGCATAGGCTATCTCCATTCCAAATTTCAGCCAAATCGGTTCATTCTTTGTGGTGTGAAGGAGTAACAAACGTACACACATACACATACAAACTTTCGCCTTTATAATATTAGTGTGATGTGATAATGATAACCTAATAATACTTTCAACTGTCACCAACTGACAGTTCCCCCCCGCACCGTCGCCCCCGTACGAACTACGTACCGTTTATGCCATGTTTATTGTATTAATAAAATATGGCAATACAAAACAGTTATTTAAATAATTCGCGTCGCTAACACTCACCCATATGTGAGGAGTCGGTGGGAAACATGATGTTTTCACTGGGCAGGTCGTCGTCGCTCTCGCCGTAGTCGTCAAAGGGCCGCGAGCCGTTGGACAGCGCGCCCACCGTCACCATCTGCGAGCTGGGCATCGGCGATGACGTCACGAAGTGGTCGCCGCCCAACGTGTACTGGAACGTGACGTGAGATGAATTTTGAAATAACCGGTCAAATGCGAGTTGAATTACGAAGGGCTCCGTACCAAAAAACGCCGTGTTTTTTCGGCGGATATACCTATTAATAGTTATTTGTTCAACAAGATAGCAAAGTTCGTTTTTGTTGGGAGTGCCTAGTTTGAACCCCGAGCGGGCGACGGATTCTATAGAATCCTGATTGTAGTGAGGGATTCAAAGGTACAAGAAACAAAAACTTTCCTATCGTGTAATACATACAACATTTCACCTCACTAGTAGTAGTAGTAGTAGTAGTAGTTAGTTTTTAAGATTATAATGTACAGAATAAATAAATTGTTCAAAAAGGGCGCCTTTGCTGTCTAAAACCAGTGAACAAAAGTAGTTTTCGCTCACTCAGTGAGAAAAAGTGTTGAACTTTTCTTGAGATAACACTTTCTCAATGAGTGAGCAAAAACGAGTTTTGCTCACTGGTTTTAGACAGCAAAGGCGCCTTTTTTGCGCTAGTGAGGTGAAGAAAAAATAGTTTACATACCGGGCCGGACGAGACGTGGTGCACCCTCATGTTGTGCTGCGTCATGAGCGCGGGCGACGCGTGCGAGCCCGCGTCCTCGAGCTCGTCCGCCCAGGGCGGCTGCAGCAGGCGGATGTCCGCCCGCTTCACTTCCACCATCTCCTTGCAGATGTTCTCGCCGTCTGTCACCTGCTTGCGACGGTTATTATTTTGGTTAAAATATTGAATTATTAATGTATTAAGCGCAAAGCCTAAATTAGACAGTTCACCGTTCATTTTTGCGATGAACGATGCACGAGGCACATCGTCTTTAAACAGTGAGCGGTCGGTGTTTAGACGGTTCATTTTCGATGACTCATCGATGAAGCCTCGAAAATGAAAGCAAAAATCTCGAAAAATTAACGGTCTAATTTGGGCTCAAGCGACATAGATCAGCAGGTCGCAAAGCTGATGTGGAAATGGTCGAGTGACATAGTTCGAGGAACAGATGGTTGTTGGGGTCCCAAGGCGGGCCGACATCGGACGAGTCGCAGGGAGACGCTGGATGCAGGCGGCGCAAAACCGAGCAACCGAGCTTGTGGAAGCCCAAGCAAGAGACCCTTGCCCAGCAGTGGACGTCTACCGGTTGAAAAAGAAGGAAACTAAGGTAGCTTAGTGGGTTTGACTTCGGCCTCCTTTCAACCACCGTTAAAGCCTAACAAGTGAACATAGAAGAACAATTATTAACAGTATAATTAGTAAGCTGATGTGATCATAACTGAAGAGTAAAGATCTTAGAATAAAACCGACTATACTGCATTTATACTGTAATGGGTACATATTTTTCTTTCTCTATAATACTAGAAGATGAAGCCTAGTTATGAAGACTTCACCTACTTCTTCTGGGAGGGTTGGGGTTCGATCTCAGTCACACATGTCAGCCTTATCAGAGAGATAAATAAATAATTTTTAATCAAATGAACTTTTACAGAGTGCTTTCGGATCTTCAAATGAATTTCGTTAGAGTTGTGTGAATAATACATACGAGAGTGCGAAAATACAAGTAACGTAGAGTTATTATTTAAAATTTAATTATTTTTTGACCGGCGCGATTAATGAATAATTTACTGTCTAGAAATTAGAATCGAGGCAAGAATTATATTTCTAAAAGAATTCCTCGCGAATAAGAGCAAAAAAAAACCTTTCAAAATGTAGAAGGCAGAATTATCCACAGCTACTTTTTGCGTTTCACAAGGTCGTTTGTACAAATAGTTGTTTGATGCGTTCCAGCCAAACGCCTAAGAATCAGTTTTCACCAAATACCGATACAAATCGGGTGACCAATAGAGTTCCGTGGCAAAATACTGAATTGCCACTGACTGACAAGTTAGTCTTTGACTGCGGTCTCACCTGATGGTAAGTGGCCATGCAGCTTAAGATGGTAGCGGGCTAACTTGGAAGGGATATAGCAGTGTACATTCAACCGATACCCCTAATGTGTTTCTACACGCCATCATCACGTCTTAGACGGTAGGGTACTCGTAGTAACTAGCTACAACCAAAGCTTCCCACTTAGGCTACCTAAGACTGTTAAAGAACTAACAGTACTGTTACAGTGCTCTCAAAGGCTAAACGACTTCTCGCTGAACGACATAACGCGCCAAAGTTATGTTGTTCAGCGATCAGCTTTAAGGCCCAAGACACGGAGCTGTCCGCGAAATTCAAATTTAATTTGGTTTTTCGCCATTTATAAACGAATACGACAAAGTAGGCTTATGGTATTCGAATTGCGCCAATGGCAGTATCATCTTCACAGGTTTATATACTAATCTTTACGTAAAAGTATCAGTTTAAGAAATTAATCAAAATAATGACTAATTTGTGAGTAGCTCACGTCAAACTCATTATTTTGACTAATTTCTTAAACTGGATACTTTCACGTTAAGATTAGTATATAAACCTGTGAAGATGCAGATACTGCCATTGGCGCAATTTGAATACCATAAGCCAACTTTGTCGTATTAGTTTACAAATTACGAAAAACCAAATTAAATTTGAATTTCGCGGGCAGACCCGTCTCTTGGGCCTTAAGTGAAGTCGAAAAGCAATCGATATATTTCTTACTCATAAGCAACAGTTATCATCATAAGATTGTAAGACAACGCGTGACCTAACGACCATCTAGCTTTCCGACTATAAAAACTTGTTTACAATGGTAGCTGAGTGTGACAGCTTTAGAGATAGTAATAGTCTATTTTCGTATTATTGCAATGGCGTGACAGTTCACACTTAGCAACAAGGGTTTACTAAATTCTGCTAATGATGATATTTAATAATAACAAATGAAAACTCTCGATATGTGAAATAATCCGAAATAACAGTACACCAAATTTCAAATCAATCGCACCAGTTTAAACTGTGAGTTTAAAGATCTGCTCAGGCCTGGTAAACACTGTTTTTGTACCACGAACTTTGTGATAATTTTTGTTTATGTTGGTGTACCCTGTACCCTGTCCATTATAACAGCCCCAAGACCTAGCCTTAGGAGCTTAGGATGCTCCGCCTCAGGCTACAATAATGGATACAAAACAGAGACATAAGTCATAAATAACACATCAAAAACTCACCTTAACTCTGATCCTGATCGGTGAACTGAGCACTTCAAACACAAGTCCCTCAACAAACACATTTTGCACACTTTCCCGACTCGGATCCGTAGTCCTCACAACACAAGGCGACCCTATCAACAGATGACTGAGCTGGGGGCTCGCGTCACTGATCACATCGTACTTGTTCCCACCAAATATGTCACTGTACTCGATCGGTTCATTCTCCTGACCGTCCAGTTCGACAACCACTTTGCACCCATCAGCTTGGCGTATCACCCCTGGTATGTACAGCCCGCGTTGCTTGGCCAATATCCGATGGTCCCGCCATTCGGATAAATCGATGTTCGGATAGTGGAAGTCGAGTGGCGAGGAGCGTTGCACTATTGGCGATGGTTGGAGCATTGTCGCTTGGTACGTCGGCGGCGTGTAGTCCATCGGCTGAGGGGCTGATACGGAGACGGTGATGCACGTCCTCTCGGGTATGCTGGTCACGCAGTTCCGCTCTATTTCCTCCAGCTCGGACGGATCGTACTTCCGCTTCTTGGGTAGATTCCGGACAACAGCCTGCGCGGGTGTTTGCTGTGCTTGGCTGCTGTTGCTGCTCGCGTTGCCTAGGTTCGTTGGGTTGGCCATTGCTATGTTTGGCGTCGGATTTGTCGTGGATTGCGACAAACTCACCGTCCCGACACTGCTGATTACAGACGCTGGTATCTAAAAAGCAAAAACAAAAAATTTAATAAATACAAGATCAGTCAATTCTGGGATTTTTTTTAATTAAGAACGTAGGCTTTAACATAATAAAATCGCTGTTGGTTAAAATACATTGATGTAGCAAGTACACCGTAAATTCAGCAAAGATGAATGCATCGTCACATTTTAAGAAAATCCCAGCTATTAGTTCAAGCACATACTGAGAACGTCAGCTCGTCTGCCGAATCGATAAAAAAACCGATCGCGTCCTTGGCGAAGGTGTGCAACATTAATATTTAATAGAAATCGATGCATCACTTAGCATTAATGGTACCGCAGTCGCACTGCGTTAGCGTCATTCATGCTGAAGATAAATTAAAACGTAATAATTAACGGATTTATTAAAGTGATGGAATGTTAATTGTCTAATTATTTTAACTTAAGTGACTATGTAAGACCGATAAATAGTACCTACTTCATGTTAAGACCAGGCGCTGTATCTGTGCCAAAGAAATTTTGCACTAGATGTTCACTAGGTCATTGGAACTTCTCTAAACCATTTACAGAGAACTGTCAAACCTGGGAATCCTTATGAGCGCACTTCATCACCCTGCCTCTAACACGGGTCGCTCATTGCTCGCGAATTGAAGCATCAATGTCGCAGTACCTGCTCATCAATGTGCGGGTAGAGGTGCTGCGAGCGGTAGAGCGGCCGAGGGGCGGTTGGCTGCGACTGCAATGCGCCGCCCGCGTGAGCCCGCTGCATCACCCTGCCGCTACCACCGGTCGCTCATTGCTCACGAATTAAAGCATCAATGTCGCAGTACCTGCTCATCAATGTCCGGGTAGAGGTGCTGCGAGCGGTAGAGCGGCCGAGGGGCGGTCGGCTGCGGCTGCAAGGCGCCGCCCGCGTGAGCCCGCTGCATCACCCTGCCGCTACCACCGGTCGCTCATTGCTCACGAATTAAAGCATCAATGTCGCAGTACCTGCTCATCAATGTCCGGGTAGAGGTGCTGCGAGCGGTAGAGCGGCCGAGGGGCGGTCGGCTGCGGCTGCAATGCGCCGCCCGCGTGAGCCCGCTGCATCACCCTGCCGCTACCACGGGTCGCTCCTTGCTCACGAATTAAAGCATCAATGTCGCAGTACCTGCTCATCAATATCCGGGTAGAGGTGCTGCGAGCGGTAGAGCGGCCGAGGGGCGGTCGGCTGCGGCTGCAAGGCGCCGCCCGCGTGAGCCCGCTGCATCACCCTGCCGCTACCACGGGTCGCTCCTTGCTCACGAATTAAAGCATCAATGTCGCAGTACCTGCTCATCAATATCCGGGTAGAGGTGCTGCGAGCGGTAGAGCGGCCGAGGGGCGGTCGGCTGCGGCTGCAAGGCGCCGCCCGCGTGAGCCCGCTGCATCACCCTGCCGCTACCACGGGTCGCTCCTTGCTCACGAATTAAAGCATCAATGTCGCAGTACCTGCTCATCAATATCCGGGTAGAGGTGCTGCGAGCGGTAGAGCGGCCGAGGGGCGGTCGGCTGCGGCTGCAAGGCGCCGCCCGCGTGAGCCCGCTGCATCACCCTGCCGCTACCACGGGTCGCTCATTGCTCGCGAATTAAAGCCTGGAATAAACAACTCCTTATTATTTTAGCTCATGTCGCTTGACATGCTGCGAGGTCCCAAGCGTAATTGAAAAGTTTTAAAGAGAAGATTCTACCACAATACGTCCCAGTTAGAGTAGGATTTATAGATAAATTAGGTACGTACTTCTGATTTTTCAATCTGATTGAGTAACTATGTTCATCGGTTTCAATTAGTGAAAAATATCGCAAGTTTAAGAGTGAGTTTCCACTGAAGCAAAGTTTAGTTTTTACAACCCCGCGGGGATTCTTTGATTTTCCGAGATGAAAAGTAACATCTGTCACTCTCGAGGTCCTCGATTATACAAAAAATCACGTTGCTCAGTTGCAGCGTGATTGAAGGAACCAACAAACGAATACACTTTCCCATTTATAATATTGAGTAAAAAGTAAAATTTAATAGGCTTAGTGGTCCAATAGTTAAAGATGTGGAATGTGGATTGAGAACTGAAAGGTCGACGATTCGATCCCCACCAGTTGCACTATTACCGTACCCACTCCTAAATTGTGTCGTTACCTGCTTGTAGGTTTAACCCTAAATCAATACCAAAACATTAAATTGTCAGTTAATTATTTCATTCTTACCATTTCCTTGTATATTATATAATGTACGTTTCATCCCGTTAATCGGTAGTAATTAATTACTATTAACATGCTTTCCTCATAATATAAATAGAAAAACTAAATATAGAAACATATATTTCAGCTACTGGCGATTTCAGGTCTGTTTTGAAGGTTTTGACGTAGGTAATTAAATACGTTTGTTGAGTACAAAAAAATCTATCTAGGCTTAACCGATTTTAACACAAAACGTACCAAGAAATCTAGGTGTTGTGATCTAGCCTTAGATAAATATGGTTTACAAAATAACATGCAAAATAAATTAGGTATTTTTATTCGAAAATACTTTTTCTATTGACACTTTTCACTAAGTTATCTGTGATAATAATCTTGATCCTTCCGTTTTGCCTCACCTAAATTGAATTAGGTACTTAGTAGAATTAAGTTGATAGATATTATTTACAGCCATTATATCTACACTTCTGTATGGATGAAGCTACACATGCTAACCTATACAAATTATGCAATTAATTTCCATTTGAAAAAGAGGAAAACCGATGACTAACATGATTTAATAAATCGTAACTATAAGTTTAACATAAAGTAGATATGTACAATGATTCAGCTTAAATCGTGAACCATGATACCCAGTAGTTATCGGTTCGTATCATAAGAAGTTTTATATAAGAAAAGATGTATAGCTACCGAGAGACTTAGCTTTTAATAGAAGTTAAATAAAATAGCTAAAATAGCTTTCAATTTGTTTATTAATTGAGTAACATATTAGTACATAAATAATTGTTTTTAGTACATAAATATCTACGCCTGCGCAGTACTTATAACGTTGCGTTAGTAAATGCAACGATAAGTACTGCGTAGGCGGCCTTTAAAGGCTTACTCTGAGGCTGAAATCTATAGACCGTACTCTCACTCGGCTCAGACTCAAGACAGAGTTAAAACGAAATCATTCATTTTCATTTTTCATTTTCATAGATCTCAGCATAAAAATGGCTTTACACCGCGTCGACTGCTGCACTTCTAATCGTTATAACACGATACCTATCCCTTTTACCGAGAACATTGTAGAGAAGATGACATTCGTTCTAATCATGTTTTAGTATCGAATGTAGCTCCCACACAAGTTATACATACTACGATTATACTCCAAAACCTAATAAAACTGTACGCCATTCATATCAAGTGATGCTATCCATATAATAAAATCTTATCAAAACAATTTGGCACCTTTCTGAATGACGCTTATCCGGTACGACTTTACAAACCTCAAATACCTAACAAGTTAGTTATTAACGATTACCTACACTATAGGTGTATGAAAATTTTCCAGTAGATACCTACTAGCTCTTAGAAGTGTTAGCTATTTCGGTTTAATTCGAAATAGATTTAGTCTGGATCAATAACCTGGGACAAGCGGATGGCCCTTCTAAACAAGAATGACATTCCCGGCCAACTAAAAAAAAGCAAAAAATTATGATTAACTAACCGATGCCCGCGACTTCGTCCGCGTGGTAAGTATTTTAAAATTCCTCGGGAACCCTTTGTTTTTCCGGGACAAAAACATGTCACTCTCCGGATCCTCAACTATACCCGCTGAAATCATGTCGATCCGTAGCTAAGGTACTCGTAGACTTCCGATCCTCGCTTCAAATGTTTTACGTCGGCGAAAGAGACAGCCATAAGGAGAAAGAATAAGAAAAAAATGATTAATAGTTAAGACTCATGAAAAGCCTAAAAAAATAGTTATATCTGCATACATATACCTAGTTAACTTACATAAATAATAGTTATATTGTCCTTTATATATCTATAAAATTCAAAGTCCTGACTGACTGACTGACTGACTGATATCAACGCACAGCCTAAACTACTGAAGTTAGAAACTTGAAATTTTTACAGTTGGTTCCTTTTATGACGTAGGCGCACACTAAGAAAGGATTATTGGAAATTCCATCCCTAAGGGGTTTAAATAGGGGATGGAAGTTTATATGAAACTCCGTCATTTTTCAAGCTGTTTCCATCAAAGTTGGTATTTGAGCTTTCAGTTAAAAATAAAGAAGTACGTGTGTCACAGTTTTTGAAAATTCCACCCTAAAATCTAATTCCACGCGGACGAAGTCGCGGGGGCAAAAGCTAGTTAATTTATATTGCAACTGGTTAAATCGACAAAAACGCATTGGTTATCCTCTACTACATAGTTACTGGCAATCGTAGATTCTGCAGATTTTAAATGAAAAAACCTCTAAATAAAATTAGAGTGGCAGATCTCAGGCAGATTCATACTAATAAAGTTCCTCAAGCTTTGTGGAATAGTCGCCAGATAATTTGCTTCTCGGTATAAATTAACGTCGGGCAGAAATGGAGACGGTAATAACTCGTAGTTATTGTTAATCCACGACTTGTAAGATTTTCCGTGACGCTTCTGAACTCAATAGGTGAGTAGATAAAAGCCCATTTCGGATACCAATTGACACCGACGTGAATGAATTGGAAATGGAAAAACGTAATTGGATGTGCTGTTCGATTGCGGAAAAGCTGCTACACACTCAATTGTGGCGATTGGATGAATTTGTAGCATTGTTGCTGCAACACTCCATTTCAGCCAATAGTGGGAGAGTGCCGACCAATCAGAGGTGATAACGATAGTCACCACTCACTGCAGAAATCGTCTTTAGACAATCCCACAACAGATCTGGAATGTTACTCGTCAATGCGTCAAGCAGTTTTTTCATTGCGTCTTTTTTAGCGGTGCTGAATATGACGAACTTGATGACGAAGTATAATATTCCTATTTGCGCTCAAAATTAGTGTAAAAAGGACATGTCCCAGTTTAGTATGGAGGGTGGTTTTTTATTCTGAGTGTCTATTAACCAGAACCAAACTGCTATCACATGAAAGAGAAAAAAATATAAAATTAAATGCCATTTAAATAATAATTTTAGAAACCCCCATTTTTTTTAATTAATAGAGAAAAATATTGTTTGTAGAAAATATTTTTCGATGGATGGCAACATTAAAAACATTTTCTTATCTAGAAATAATTGAATCTGACACCTGTTACTGTCACTTTAATGTCATTTAAATGTCATTTAAATGCCAAAAGGTCAAAAATGTCATTATAATTGTCACTTTTGACAGTCCTGACAATCACCTGACATACGCCTGACATTGACAAGTTACCTAGACAAATAATATTTTTGAAGTTTTTTTTTTTAATCGGTGCGTAATCACAAGCAAAGGTCCATAAATGCATCAAAACAAAAAAAAAATATTTTCTCCAAATCGGGGTCTTTAAAAAATCGGTAAATTATTTAGATAGAAGCCTTTTTGGATCTCTATCGAACTATATTAAAATCATTCTGGTTAATTACACTCAATAATAAAAAACCATTTTGGGACAACTCCTTTGTTATTTAGGAGTGAGTAAGACAATAGTGCATCCTTTCTCCTCCGGTTTTCAGTCCGGACCTTAATCATTGCTCTATTAAGGCTCTGACAAGCCTATGTATGAAGGGTCCGTTCAAGATATTATGACTCCTAAAAGTTTTACTAACATTATTTCCTTAACACTTTATTTGTAATCCACAACACAAACGCGACATAGGTACTAAGAATATACAAAAAGAAAGAAGTACATAGTATACAAACGGCGAGAAAAAAGAAAGTTCTACTCGTAAATCGACATTGCAACATTTGCTAGGAGTATAGAAGATGCCATAATTTATTAAGAATTGTATTAAAATTGCCATTTATTTAGACATGACGAACGCATAAAAGAATCTCCGACGTTCGTATAATTTAAAGCCATATAAAACGTCGCGTAACAAAAACATTAGATCAACACAAAAAGTGTTATTATTTCGAATGCCATGTGCGTGAGCGGTGATTCTATGAGCTAGTAACAGGTAGCTCTAGTAATTTATTTTTATGAAACACGAAATGTACGGCTTACTTTGCTTAGCAACGAAAGGGTGGGAGCGTTCTTTTGTGGTTTTTTTTGCAACTTTTTTCCAAAAGGGGCGGCGGAGACTGCAGTGTTCTTGTATGTCTAATGGTAATCTAATCGATAGGGAATCAGGCGTGCTATTTATAGAAATGAATCCATTATTATTAACGATAAGTAGATAAAGTAACTTCCGTTGGAAATTTTAACGTTTCACAAAGCTGCGGGACTATCCCTAAGCGTTCGGATTCGAGAGAAGACCTGTCGCCAGTTATTGTGAGCCACAGTTTTGAGCAGACAAAGAAAAAACAAAGCTAAAAAATTACAACGATGCAACGTCTTTGCAACAGTGAAATAAGTTTTAATCATCAGATAAAAATAATAGGAATTATTTCATAATTTACACTGGACCTAGATAAGAAGTTCACAGAACTAAGACGTGCTAAGACAAGTTCCGACATGTCCATTACAGTATAAACTGACCATACTGTTCAAATCAAAACCGAGACTTATGATTAAACGATACAGTCGAAGGATACAATTTTTGGTCAGACCATTTTAATTTAAGGTGTTAACTAGTCTTAAAATGGACGAAAAAGTACAATTCAAAGTGAATATAGACGACTGGTCACAAGCTACAAAAACCCAAACCCAAAATATGACGGTCAGCATCCTGGCGTGCCTTGCCATGAAAGATGTGAGATTATGGCATCACAAAAGAGCGGATTTACTACTATTTGAAGGAGTTGTGCTAAGCTGATACTGTTCTGTTCTTCAGCCCCAGAATGGGGAGAGTGACGCTTGGACACGAAGGTTAGAGGAACGATAAAAATAACTTGTAGGGAGTCAAGAAAGCGCCCCGAGAAACACACCAAGAGCAAGGACCGGGGGCTCTCCCAAAGCTTCGGCCCATATAACCGCGAGGTTGGCCATGGGTGGTGGCGGGTCCTGTTCTGTTCATCTCTTGACCTACCTCTATTACTTTACCTCGTTGCTCTAGCCTTGTTTGAAATGACTATTAATTTAAAGTCATGCTGCTTGCGATATATTAATTCTATTAAGGGGGGGGTAAAGTATTAAAATTTATTTTTTTCGATTTTTTTTTTATTTTTCTAATTGAATGCATAATATCTCAAGAAGATTGTGTTAAAATTTCAAGTCGATTGGGGCAAAATTGACGAAGTTATGAGTATTTCAGCGTCCGTTGCCAGCCTGAGGTTTTACAGCCCCACCCGGCCCAAAAGGGCCTGTTCAGGAAAAGTCGAGTATATTCGAGGCATGATCTATGCATCAGTTAAACGCTGTATGCTGTGCTGAGCAGTAACAAGTGACGGACCTGGCATCGACGACTCTGTGTGAGTATAAAAAATTGTCGAATTTTATCTTGAATACTTCAGTTCGCAAAACTTTAAAGCGTTTTTCTGGGACTTGTCATTTTTGAAGTCCGTGCCCACCATAACTAAAAATCTACTGGACCAATCGTTTTGAAATTTTGCACAGTGTTTCTTCACATAATTCCCCAGGTATTGTCGAGAGCTTTTTTTTCTTCAATAATTATCAATTTTTTTACAACAGCAAATTAGCCGTTTTTTTAGCGAAAATCTGGTTTTTGGCTTCCAAGTGCTACGAAAAATCGAAAAATCGAAAGAAAAAAAAATCCTCTCGTGAATACCTGGAAAAACATCTCCTTTAACGAATGCATTTTGATTTTTTTATTTCAGATGATTTTGTTGCGAGTTATGATGGGCACCGCAAAACAACTTTTTCTCGAGGTGCCTCCGGAAATTCACTGTCACTCGCTCAATTTTTGATATTTTGCAATGAAAATTTAGGAGAATATTGTTCTAATGTTACATTATCATATATGGATCGACTGAATAAACTAACACCATCTGTATTGCCAAAAAAAAATCTTGAAAACATGCCTTTTTTTTACCGAATTAACCTTACCCCCCCCTTAAATACACATTACACAGTTTTTAAATTAAATTGACAGATTTACGGTAGTAATACTTGGTCTGTTTATTCCCTGCAAAAAATGATAAAATTACATTTGGAACTGTAAAGTTAGTTTCATTCAGATTATGTTAAACAGAATTAACACCTACTTAGTTAATTTTACTTTGTATGCACAGAAGGCCCATACTTAGAATATTTCAGACAACACGAACTAGCGACACAAAACCTAGATCAGTTTTTACCGCAGTGGGTCAATCCCGACCACGCCTTAATAACTTGGTCAGCCTACATAATAGAGTAAGTTAAAAAGGCCTTGATAATATTGTGCTAGCTTGTTTATAAATCCTCACTTAGTCATGGGTGAAGGATTATTTGCTGGGTAACAAACGCATCTAAATATTGGTTTGCGGTTTTGGGTTGGACTTGGAAGCAAAAAATATTTATGATGATAGATATGATAACTTTTGCTAGAGTTCTTGTTGAGAAGTCTTTTGCTATGTTTTAGTATCATTATTTTTTTTACTCTTCCTATCTAAGAAAATTATGTGTAGGTAGGTACCTACATTATCATAGTCATGAGCGTATCTATGCAGTCCTTTCCTTTAGCACTTTTCCAGTTTGCGTTAGCTATTAGGAATTCCCGGACAAGTTCTACAAAGCAGACTACAATGTAAGTAGATATGTACCTACTTATGCATGTATTCATAAAGACTGTTCTTAAGTATTTATTGTAATTAATACATGGACCATTTAGAATGTTCTGTCCATATTATTTTCTACAGGATTTATAAAACCTGAAACACCTACCTAATAGTAGGCAGCGGATTATCGCAGTTCACGTGTTTCTTTTCGATTTATACTTACCTATTCAACACATCACATAATAGGTTAAGTATAGGATAACTAGCTAAGTCCATTCGCGCGAATCCGAAGCGTTTTAACTTGTTGAAGGACAAAAGGCCTTCAACATAATTAAACCTAAATGATGTTAGGTTGAAATCCCTATTAGGTTATTGACCGAAAAAACATAAGCTTGAATGAAATACGGATGACTACAGAACACGAAGCCTTATGACTTACAACGATGCTCAAATCCGGGAAACCCGAAACTTCCCACATATGGCAGCCGTCATTTGACTCGACAATTTACACAATTCGTTAGTTACTTTACATAAATCACAATAATATTAAAAAGGCGAAAGTTAATATGTAAGTGCGTGTGTATGTGTATGTTGTTACTCCTTCACCCCTCAACGAGTGAAACGATTTGGCTGTTTGGAATAGCGATAGCTCACACACAGGATTAACACAAAGGCTACATTTTATCCCGGAAAATTATAAAGTTCCCGTGGGAATCAAAAAACCTTAATCCACGCGGACGAAGTCGCGGGCATCGTCTAGTGCTTTAACATTAAAAGTTCTCCCGACCGAAGACAGCCACGGCGGCCTATCTCCAGAGGTTACCCATCTGCGCGGGAGATATTATAGTGCTCAAGTGTGTGCTCTAATCATATAAGTACATACATATTATGTGCACTCTCGTAGACTCATAGTCCGATGGGACGGAAATCTGACGCGACCGGAAAAAGATCAGGCGTAGGACCGACGGCTCTTATGCCCTTCTAGGCTCTACCTGTTAACTCTGGGCTAGTACTGAGAATTTCTTGACAGAAAAAGCCAACTGTTAAATTTCTTGGCCCAATCCGAAAATCGAACCCGGCGCTTCGTCATCCGCAGGCTAGTACTTTTTATCCTGGATAAGACAAAGGGTTCACAACTACCCACAGGATTTTTAAAAACTTAACAAGACTTGCTTAGAAAATACTCGTAATAAAACCGGCCAAATGCAAGGTAGATTCGCCCACAGTGGGTTCCGTGTCTTAATTAGATATAGTTACTAAGCTAAAAGCCTCATAAGCCCGACGGTTAAAGGTACAGACTGAAAACTGAAAGGTCGCAGGTTCAAACCCCACCCGTTGCACTATTGTCGTACCCAATCCTATTAAATCTCCTGTCGTACCCAATTTAAAAAAAACAGTTGTAGGTACAATAGTCGACAACATTTTAGTAATTTCTCAAACAATAAGTTGTACCAAAAGGACAAGCAGACAAAGGCGCACCATATATACCTTTTTTCCCCTTTTTATTTTACCTATAAAAAGCTTACGTCAATATAATGAACCCTTTCATTAACCAATTCAGCTACAATATAGCTAGTTAGTACTTGTTTTTAAATGTTATGAGTCTGGAAGGGCTTGAGAAATATGATAATTGCAATTTGCAACAACAAACAATACAAATACCTACCGTTAAAGCCTACGCTTCTAAGTTCTAACAACGGAACACAGCAGAACAATAACTGTATAATTAGTGAGCTTATGTGATCATAACGTAACTGAAGAGTTAAGGATTTCAACATAAAACCGACTACTGCAAATACCGCAATGGGTATTGTTATTATTATATTTCATTTTTATTGTCTGGTGGGAGGTTTTGGCCGTAGCTAGTTACCACCCTACCGTCAAAGATCTGCCGCCAAGCGATTTAGCGTTCAAGCGGCGGTGAAGAAAAACATCTAGAAGAAAACTGCATGCCTGAGATTTCTCCATAACATTCTCAAAGGGGTCTGTGCCAATACTCCGAACTTGACCACTTTGGTGGACTATGGCCTAAAGTTTAAGCCATAGTCTACCAAAGGTTTAGGCCCTAAACCCTTTTCATTCGAGAGGAGACCTGTGCTCAGTAATGGCACATGGCATGGCATGAATGAAATTAATGAATAAAATAGTTGATAATCTAGAATTTTATTCGTGGTAGAATGAAACCATTGGCCGTATCATGGCCGCAAAGCAAACAAAATTGTGATAATCTGCTAGTATGTAGATTATAGATAGGTAGGTTCGCGTTTTAGATGATAAGTTTACCATCTTTGATCCACAGTTTAAAGCTTTAAACCTACCTCTAAACAGTAACATGTAGGCAATATTTAAAGAAATGACGCAAGTTATTTACGTGCACATGAAATATACCTAAAGGTGAACAATGGAAGAGATTCCTAGAAGTGAAATCACTTCCTAGTACATTAAATGGATCAGGAGGATTATTTTATAAAATAGTCTAATTAAAATTTGACTTGTCGTAATTTGTATAATAGATACTTTAGATAGAAAAGTGTAAAAAAAAGACGTGTGGCACTCGGGGACTGCCGCGGTAAAGCTATTGCATAGCAATTTTTATCAACGCCATCTAGCGGTGAGAGGAGTCCTGCGTCAGGTTATTTTCGTTACGGAATTTCTGGATTCGGTCTCCACGCTCAAGGTCCGCGATAGAAGCTATGCAATAGCTTAATTATTTAACTAGCTGATGCCCGCTACTTCGTCGTGGATTTAATACCTACATATTTAAAACCGTGCCGTCACCGTAAAAGCGTGAACTCTTTGATTTTCCGGGATTAAAAGTAGCCCATGCCAGTCTCCAGGTCCTCAGCTACATCCATGCAAAGAATCACGTCGATCCTTTGCTGCGTGATATAAGGACAAACCAATGTACCAACAAATCAACAAACCGACAATTAAACGTACTTACACCCGCGGCATCGTCCGCGTGGATGAAAGCTTTTTGTATCCCGTGAAAGCCCTTTAGTCAGGGATAAAATAAAGCCTATTTGTAATTCTGAGTATTAGCTATCTCCATTCTAAATTTCGCCAAATCGATTCATTCGTTGGGGCATAAAGGATTAACAAACATCCATCCATCCTCACAAACTTTCGCATTTATAGTAGGTATGGTAATACAGGTATGTACTAGTTGATGCCCGCGACTTCGTTCGCATCGATTGAGGTTTTTTAGATTCCCGCGGGAACTATCTTATTTTCCAGGATTAGCCTATGAACTATTCCAGTCTATAGTTTTTTTTTGGAAATTTGGCACAGAGATATCTGTGCCAAATTTCAGCCAAATCGGTTGTCGTTGCAGCGTGATTGAGTAACAAACATCCATACATTAAATAATAAATATTATACATTATAATAGGATAACAGGATTAATAGGATAAGTGCGAATAGTAAGGATAAGGATTTAGCAGAAGGACTAAATTAGGATGTAGTTTTTGCCTGGCCTACCTATATCTAATTCTGAGGTAATATGTAGAATTGTAGAATGACGCAAGATGTCGTGCGTAAAAAATACCAGCTCACAATAATTATTATTATGCTAAAGAGCATTGAAAGAGCATTCCTAGAAGTTAAATCACTTCCGGATAAATTGAATAATGAGAACATGTCGCCCACCCAGATCAAAAGTCAGACAACTCAAGTGTAAGGTCTCTATTCCCTAGAGCCCTAGACGAAAAAAAATCTTTCCTAAAATGTTCTGATATATACCTAAAATAAACTCGACTTTACTAACTAAAAATACAGAAACACTTTTTTTTGTCTAGGGCATAGAGACCTTATTTAAGTTGTGTGACTTTTGCTAGGCATTGACACACACACTCAAATACTTAGACAAACGCATATACATTTTCGCCTTTATAATATTATTGTAATTTAATTGGTTATAAACAATTTATTAATTTATTGCAAACTAGCTTCTGCCCATGGCTTCGCTCATGTTAAGTTTGATTTTTCCAACCCCTTACCACTTAGGGGTTGAATTTTCAAAAATACTTTTTTAGTAGAGGCCTACATCATAATAGCTATCTGTATACCTCAGCCAAATCCGTCCAGTGATTTGAGCGGTGTTGAAATCAGTCGGTCAGTCAGTTACTTTTTCCTTTTATATAGTTAAAATTGATTTTTTATATGAATTAGAAAATTTTAAAGTGCAGCAGCAGCCTGAACACATAAAGGTGATACTGCCAACTGCATCTGTTTCACGATGGCCTACTTAGTCTTAGCACGAGCTTTACCCTTAGTTAAAAGGCAAAGGTTCAGCATGGTTAATATTCTTTAAAAAAAAAATGTTGCCATGGAGTCCCATGTAGCACGAGGGAAAATCCAATACATTTACAACTCAGTAAAACTATAAAATAGATAGGTATAAGGTTAGGTACTTGTAGTGTGTTGATATTGCTATACATATATAAGCAATACTGGCAATAACACAATGTGCAAATACTAGTTATTGTGTGTAGGGACTTTTATACTAAGTTCTGTTAATGTTTTTCTTTGTTTTGTTAAATTTGTGTTGTTTTAATCAAAGAACCTTCATTAACTATCCACTAAAACCAAAATACTGCCCTACAAAAATTAATGCATTGTAGACACATCTAATTAATCTATTGGTTAATTCTCTTTGTACCTATTTACATATAGTGCAAAAAAATAGGTACCTAAATAAGAAAGAGTCAATTTATTGCTAATTATAGGTATATAGATGAACATAGTAGGGCTCTTTTATTAGTGATAATGAGGTATAAGGGCTAAACCTTCAAAATCTATGGTTTGACCTTCTTCAAAACAAAAGGGGCGCAAAAATGAAAGTGTAGCACTTACAGTGTAAGCATTGTAGAGGCAGTCTCCAACTCCACGGCAAGTGCATGATTATTTATAAACATTTCACGTTGCAAGGCTGCCAGTGCATTTATGTGTAATCAGCTGATAAGCGCGATATGGCCACAGCCGCGAGCGACGTACGGCAGCTTGCATACGGTAGGCGCATGCTTAGATTCTATTCGAAATCAATTTTGCCCGGCCCGCAGATCGACATAGCTACGTCGAGTTGGCGTTAGCACCTCGCAGCTCAACACTATGACTAATTATGAACGTGCAATCTGCCGCGATGCCGTGGTGCCGTCGCGCTGCGTACAATGGACTGTAAACCACGACTGCGCCTGTCGCCAGTCGCCACACGATGCACAAAATCGAATACCATTACTTATTCACTGATGCAAGATTATCGTCGTGTGCGCCCTACATGCGCACAAAGTCTCGCTATATTCTACTGGCTAGTGGTTACGCTTCCTCGCTACTCACCGTCGCTTTCCATTGTCGCGAGCACGACGCAGTGTAAACAACCAAACCACATAATAAAACAAAATGGATGTCCGACTCGCCCGCACCGAGATGAGAAATTTTATGGGCGCCCCGAACCCAAACGACACCTCTATAGTTGTAAAACGTTGTTACTATCCTATCGTAGTATTTCAGCAGCCCCCCACCAACCAATTTATTATCTGCCTTCACTGCACATTAATCCTTCACCACCACAAAGAAATATGTCCACTAGAATCGAGAAACATCACGATTAGATTAATTTAATTGCGTTTTGCACCATTCTTATGTCCACTTGAAAATAATAATCATTGCATTGCAGCGTTTGACAAATTGAGACAATACACCCACACCAAAAAATTCTGCATGGCGACTGGCCTCGCCTGGCCCATAATAATTTCCACTCGAACGTATTCCTATTTCGCTCGTTCACCATTCATTTAATTATTTCTCAATACGAGTGACAGAGATAGAAATATATAAATATTTCCTATGTATGAATAGAATTGGTGTTTTGAAGTGTCCCTCCCCGGCACTGCCCGAAACCGAGTTGAATGGACCCGAGACGCCGTAGACAGAGAAGGCAAGGAAGTCTTCTCTCTCTACGCATTGGATCGATGACGGTCACGTGACATAAATACGTCGCGCGGCGCTTACGCCCCGCGATTTTTAAATTACTTATTTTGTCCTCTATGATATATTTTTATTGTCCCTGGGAACGCATATCAGTAGTATTTGATACTTTATAGTCGATATTGAGGATGCGTAGAATATACAGTACAATTTAATTCTGTCTGTCGTGTACCTTTGTACACCTAAACCACTGAACCGAGTGCAATTTTGCAGTGAGTCAGCACTCGGAAAGGGATCGTCACCGTATCTAGATACTCGAGCCGTCCAGTATTCTTTGTATGAAACTCCTTACTGCAATGCACACTAATCGGAATCGTATCGTAATTGCCTTGCTTCGGGACAAGCTCACGAACCGTAGTACGGTGCGTGGTTAATTTCCAGTTCCCGCGACTACGGTTCGTTGTCCTCGCGCGTACGTCTCTCCATACCTTGAGCACGTCTATTCGTCCACGCCTGCCCCTCTCACCCCTCCCGCGGCCTACTGGTGCCGCTTAGCTGTCAACCTGCGGTCGGCGAGCTGCAAGCACAGCGACGGTGACGGTGAGGCGAAAGACGATCCCTTTTCATATTGGTTAAAAATTAGCCCATGTAGTGTGCATCGGAGACAAACAATAAGAGTTTCCTACCTATCTTTAAATTATGTTTTTAATACTTTTTCTATTCGAGGGAGTCGTGGATTCGATCTTTCACCTCTTAACTTTTCGGCTTTACAGGTATCTGTTTGAAAAATTAAATATCACATACTTCAACAGTGAACGATAACAACGTGAGGAAACTTGCACGCTGGAGATGTCTCCATAGTGTTCTCAAAGGTCTGCCAATTTACATTGGGCCAGCGTGGTGGACTATAATAGACTTCCTCTATGCTCAGTTATCAGTAGTGACTTGTTGATGATGGATAAACAGGATAAAGGCTTTAAAAAAGAAAACATACAACAGGGTTTTCATAATTATGTTTATTGTGTATGAAAATATATCCTACTTACTTAAAATGAAGTAATGACTATTATACTTAATTTCAATTGATAAAGTAAGATTTTTCAATTGTATCTGTATACAACATGTACTTCCAACCAAAAACTGGTAGTGTTTGAACATTAAAAATAATTTTCTTTATCTATATTTTAAAGGGAATTTATGTTGTATAATCATAGGTAAAAATTCACTATAGTAATATAATACTACTGCATTTCTATCATGAATAGAAGCTACCTATTATTATTTAATTAAAATCTCTAAATATTAATTTTTTTGTTAAAAAAAAAGAAATTCTTATTTAGAAGCGAAAGCTTTGATGCTAAAAACTTAATAATTTGTATAGAGTGTGCATAGACAATGATTAAATGTATAGATCTTGCAATCCACAAACACGCGTAACTTTACTTGTGATCACATATACATTCACATTGTGTGTGTGTACCTGTAGGAGCCTAGGTCAGTCACAAGCAAGCGCTCACTCTCGCTTAAGACTTTAAGACAACCTTGAGCAACACGCACTCGTGAATTGCAAGAACTATGTAAAATATGATTGAGAGAGATTTAAGAGTATATTATATGCCGAGGCCAAAGACTGAGACAATGCAGTACATGGTCTTGTTCTCCCAACGCACAGTGCAGGAGCCGTCAGTGTTATTGTCCCAGAAGCAGGAGGAAGCTGTATGTAGACCCGCGCCATTCTTCTGCATTATAGTGCATGTCACTGTAAATAAAAACAATTATAAATTAATAATTAAAAAAAACATTTGCACCTATGGCCGGACTACGTAGATTATACCCGACATCTTGATACCCAGTTGTCTGCTCCATCATTAGACCCCCCTTCTTCTCCATCATCGTCTATCTAACATCTACTACTTGAGACCATTCTAATGAGCCTAAACACAGGCTGTGAGGGAATAGACACACACACAGATACACATGTCAAATAAAAAACAAACCAAACAAAACACCTTTTTTTGTCAGAGGTCAATGAAATCTGCTGAGTTTGCCTCTTCTGTTCTTGCTGCATCAATGCACTTAAACTATTAGCGAGAGAACCAATCATAGGCGATTGTAATTGTCTGATATAGTCATAATGAAAAATAGAAATCTGATGAAAAATTAAATTTGCAAAGATCTCCCTGCACCAGGGGTAGTGAGTTTTTTATTGACAACAATCAGTGATGGAAAAAAATGATGAGGTCTATGTTAAAATGTGCTTGCCTAGATGCCTATTCAAACTAAATCCAAAAAACATCTAACACGGGTAGAATATAATCAGATTAATTATAAAATACAGTGAGCTATTGTAAAATACAGTAATCTATATTTCATGCATGATCACACTTTCGTGATATTGTGCGGACTTAAGTAGATAATAATTGTTAGCATGCTGTTTTTAAGGCCCAAGACACGGAGCTGCCCGCGAAATTCAAATTTAATTTGGTTTTTCGCCATTTATAAACGAATACGAGAAAGTAGGCTTATGGTATTCAAATTGCGCCAATGGCAGTATCATCTTCACAGGTTTATATACTAATCTTTACGTAAAAGTATCCAGTTTAAGAAGTTAATCAAAATAATGACTAATTTGTGAGTAACTCACGTCAAACTCATTATTTTGACTAATTTCTTAAACTGGATACTTTCACGTTAAGATTAGTATATAAACCTGTGAAGATGATACTGCCATTATCGCAATTTGAATACCATAAGCCTACTTTATCGTATTCGTTTATAAATGGTGAAAAACCAAATTAAATTTGAATTTCGCGGGCAGCTCCGTGTCTTGGGCCTTAAGGAAAATCTATAGTATTTAATAACACTTTACCCATATTACGAATTTTCCCTTACAGGTGATAGTTTCTCTCGGTTACGATGAATACACTGATCTACACGCCGGTTGCTTGTGATTAAGTTGTTCTACTTACCAATATACTTGTAAGGCTTTTGCAACTTTGTGAGTTGACTTAAACACGATTCCACTACAGCCGAAGTCCATTGATTTACTTTATTATGCTGATATGCAGTCCCCCCGATGGAATTTTCAATCGCCTCTTTTATAATTTTACTCACATCGTCTACAATGAATTGATTCTGAAACACGTCATGTCGGTTAAACAACAATCAATAACTTTGTGACAAAAAGTTGTGTTTCGTGCTTTTTTACTTACTTCTTCAGTTAAATCGTTACACTCCTTCACCTCCATCGCTTAAAAACTGTATTTAACTTGAGCGTTGTATGAGAATTCTAGAAAATAAAAAACAACAAAATTTGACGCTATTGCAAGGATCTCAAATTCACATTCACAAATTGACAGTTGCAATCAGGGGGGGTAAACTATGTATGGAGCGAATTTTATACCTACGGGGGCGCAAATTGCCATTGCCTAAACATTCTAATAATATTGTTCAATTTTTGAGCATTGCAACACTAACTTTTCTAACGCGTCATAGCTAGGGGTGAAAACGATACCACTCTTCCTTCGATAGTAGTACTGACACTATATCGAATGAAAGAATCGATACCACATTCGATACTACATATATCAGAGAATACCTAATAGTACTAAAATTACAGAAAATTAACTCCTGAAAATCATTTAAATAAACAGCGACTCTTGGTACCTTACAAGAAAGTGCAATTCAGGTCGACACAGTGCTTATTACCTACCGTCATATTTATCTAGGATTTGTCTCTGTTTCTATCACTTAACACTTATCTCTTCGCATTACGTAAGGGTTGCTTCTTTTAAATATGAATACTCTATTACCATTTAATGCTATGGCGTGCCTATTAGTCTACTTTTGAACAAATGGCATTTCAAATAAACCTAGGCTAGGTACCTACTTAGTAGTAGGCCTGTACTTAGATCAGAAAACTTTTATTTTTATTTATTTTAATTTACAATGCCTGCATTGGTACTTTAACCTAAAAATGTTAGTGAATACTTTTATGAAATCTCTTTTAACCCCTTACTGCATGGAATTTCCTATCATTGCCGGAAAAATATATGTTATATTGTTGAGTCTAGGGAACACATAAAAAATATTAAAAAAAATATAGCATTGTTATTGAATTTTTTATTCAATAAATAAAAAATGTGCATAAATGGTACGTTATGCATTACATGGAATAAAATTGTTTATACCAAATATGGGACGACATGCAACAGTTGCAACAATTCGGAATTCAAGGTTATTTCAATATTATACATTTATTTATTTTTATTTATACAACTTTATTGCATGAAAAAACAAGAACAAAATACATAAGTAAATAAACAATGTAACACAAAAGGTGACCATCACTAATAGTGATCTCTTCATGTACGAGAGAACTTAATGTAAGTGAGAGACGGGGATCACAATAAATACATAGGATTATATATTATTATTATTACATAGTTATACAAATCTATACAAATAAATAAAAATGAAGTGTCTGTTTGTAATATCAAACAACAGCTTTTTACTAACTGCATACGAAAGTAAATACGGTAGCTACTTATAAAAAAAAAAAACAATTTTTAAAATTTTTGTCTATATGTCCGTTTGTTGCACAGGTTTAGTGCCGCTAACCTCGGGAACGGCTGGACCGATTTTGATGGGACTTTCACTGGTAGATAGCTGATATTATCGGGCGGAATAAAGGCTACTTTTTTAACCGACTTTCGAAAAAGGAGGAGAAGGAGTTGTGTTTTTCTACTGTTGTGTTGTGTAGGAACTGTCGATTGTGAATTGAAGAAGCGGACGAACTCGCGGGCGTCCGCTACTACTATAACAAATACATAATATAATAAAAACGATATATAACGTGCAAACTTTAGTAACACAAATACTATGTGCCTACGAAAGTATAAATGCATAGCGTATCATATATGAACAGCCTGAATTTATTGTATTCTGCATACCGTCCCATATATGAACGGCACTATTGAGCCAACTCTGCATGCCGTCCCGAATATGCACACAACAATATATCAGAATAAATTTACAATCACAGAGGATCCTGGTTAGTTTCCTCTATTTTTAGGGTCCCATAAAATGGTTACATGCAAAGAAAAATTAAACAAGTCAAAATATTCATAAGATTTTGAGAAATTCGGGTTTAAACACAGAAGAACCGACCTTCCAGACACGTTTGATTTCAAACTGATTTTTAATCTTTTCTACCAAGGCTGCCAACATTACCCGGTTACAAGACGTTAAAGCATACCTTTAGTCTATGGTTTTTAATGTTGCCACCACACAAACTTGAAAAGAATTTAAATTTTTGCCAAAAAAATTAAGTGTGCAAATATGGGACCCAACGCGGTAAGGGGTTAAGTAGGTAGGTACATGCGTGTCAAACCTGAAATGATATACGACCTTATAGTACGACCCTTACAAAAGTATTTCCTTAGCTATTGGTCATTTATAATTATTTTAATACTACAAAGCAATTTGCTTAGTCTCCCATTATATATTATTGTATACGTTGTATACCCATGTTTTACCAAAAAGAATGTGTGAGTACCCTTTTGTTTACTTCACCAAATTCTTACTCTAACTTAGTTAATAATAATATTATTTAGTTATAGTTAATCCTTAGTAGGTACCCACCAAAACAAAATGCTAATATGTATGCAACTTAAATAGATATAAACTACTACAAACTTTCCTACCTTTACTTAACAAAGCTAAATCTTTTGTTTTATTTTTTATTAATTATTTGTAAGCTAGGAGGATTAAGCTCTGGAGTGGCCATAGGATGCGTACCCCTCTGTAAGTTTTTATTTGACGGGTATGCCCAGCGGTCATACCCGTTATATAAAACTGTTTGACTCGCGTCACGCGCCTGTCAACAACGTATGGTTAGCGGAGGATGAGCTCCGGTATAATATGCCGACTATGAGTGATTTTCCTTCTAAAAAAAATACCAAAAATATCCAGTTTATGAAAGGATAACATTACTTTTCTCCTGATATATTCTTTTATCCAATTAATGCACTATTTAAGGAGAAAACTTAAAAATACTGTTGATCCGAAAATGTTGCTACGGAATCGTACAAGAAATAATTTCGGGAAATTTTAAAAAATTAACCAATCTACTTATTACTCGATTGGAGCCCTTTATCATGAACTGCATAATGATTTGATTACATACAATTAAAATTACGATCGAATAGGAAAGGTTGGGGGTTTATGTTTATATTAATTTATAAACTTTAGGCAAACAATTTAATCGGTTATTTTGAAAAGGACGAGTCACACATTTCGTCAAAACTGAGTTAAGTAGAATATTCGTTAACATTTTATAATATTTTCTTGTCGTGTGACTGAGATTTTGTTGGTCTTGCATAGTAAAAATATATCATTATCTGTAGTAAACTCTTACTAGTAAACTGAGCTACTATTGGAGCTATGTCACTATAACTACTTTTTAACATTTTAAAATTTAATAGAAATCCGACCAAAATCAGACCAAGTTATTTATACCTTTGCCTTAATCCTTACCAAAATAAATGTTTTTTCAAGCAAGGCTGTTTAAATACCTGCAAATTACTTTTTAGTTTATTAAAATCGGACATTCCATTCGAAAGATATTACGAGTTCATTGATGTAATTTATTCTGTTATCATTTTGTTTTCAATCATCAAGTCCCATACCCAAAGGGAGCCAGCGATACACTATTGCTAAATATATTATTATTTAGGTAAGTATGTCCTGCATTTACTGTGCGTTTATGCCAAAATGTTTAAAAAATAAATATCCACCCTTGCGAAGCCGGGACGGGCCGCTAGTATAAGTAACCGATATAATTGCATGCGCAAAAATCATTACAAACATACACAGATTTGTGATTAAAAAGCCTTATTAATATTCAATCGCCACAATTAAATGCCCTCGTGCCACCTCGGTTTATGAAAAATTAAATTGTAATAGGTATTGTACCCATTCATAAAGCTTATCATTAACAGTATTTTTAAGGTAGTTTTTTGTTCAAAAATGAGGATTTTATTTTAAAGAAGTTGGTCACACTGCAAGAAAATTAGGGCTGAAGCAGAAATTATATCGATATTGATATTTTCGGTGTGTATGGTATAGGTACATCATGTATTTTTTAATTTTCTTATAGAACCAGTTAGTGTTCCAACAAATGTCTACTATCCATTGATAAAACATGGATAAAAGTTTAAAAACTATAAACTCGACTACAAAATTGTATGTGGCATTTCTTAAATTTATTTATTTACTAGCTGATTTCCGTGACTTCGTCCGCATGGCGTAGTTTAGAGTAACTTGCTACTATCCGCGAGAAGGTATGCCCTCTATCTCCGATAATATTTATTAGATCTTCACCAAAATTGAATAAAATAGTATTTTTCAAAAACTTTCATCCCCTATCGCGGATGAACCTTATTGTTTATTAGGATAAAAAGTATCCTATATATTAGATTCAGAACATTCGATTTAGATTTATATTCTCATTTTATACAATTCATTAAAAACTTTTTAAGTCTTAGCCAGACCAACGAACAGTAATTGATTGCTAAATTGATTTAACAATATTTTAATTTATACTATTAGTTGAACTTCATTCATTCATTAATTCATTTAGAACTTATCGAAAGTCGATAATCGATAGTGTCGCAGCCCAAAATTGCTTACATAAATGACATGATTGTTTCGTGTAAGGATAGAACGTCCCTGTGTGTGAATTTGGTTCTGTGCGTATACTTTAAGGTTGTGTTTGGTAGTTTTGTCGTGTGCGTGCATAGCGACGTGATTGAAAAATGCACCTGTAGTAAGAAATTGTTTATGTGTGCTACCTCGCCCCGCACCGTAATTGACAGATTTTTTTGCAAAGAAATTAGACGTCAAGGCGTCTCCATCTAAAACACAAATTTTTTTTTCCTCCGAGTTTGTAAGTAGCTAACTATACTCTATAATAATAATTAACATTCTAATTACATAAATAACATCAGATACGTGACATAAATAAGAATAACAACTAGGTACCTTACTACATCACCTACCACGTATAATTGTTAAACGAGTATTCAGGTTACAGGTTCTATTACATACCTATTCCTAGTTAGTATCGAATAAGAAGTATCGATGCCGTATGAGTACTCTAGTTTCTCCCTAGTCTATGACTATTTTGTTTTCAACATGGCGTCTTCTGTATTGTTTTGTAACAATTAATTAATTTCTTACATTTCTTTATACTTTTCCGTCGAATTATTTATATCACTGAGTATGTAATCACGTTTAAATGTGTTTAAAAGTGCAGTGCTATTCGTATTGACTGTTTCATACGGACAAGTCTAGCGTTTGTTTTTTTAAAATGGCTGAGAAAGAAATCAAGACAAAATGTTTTAAATGTAGCTGCTTGCCGGCCGAAGACAACATTAAATTGTTTCGATTCCCTTAACCTGCTGTAAGAAATCTTTTGTGGTAAGTATTTCTACCTAAGTTCTAGCATGCCTGCCTAACATAACCTAACCTACTTATGTTAAAACTCATTCTTATATTATCCTTTTACAAAACAAAAATCTTTTGATATTTAGAGTAGGTAATAATATCAAAAGGATAAAGATTTGCATCTATAGTTTTCTTATGAACTAAGTTGTATCGTAACATTGTACCATGTCCCACACATTACAGATTCTATTAGGAAAAAACTATTAACTAGCACAATAGCACATTCTATAGAAAGTGTATAAGTTACCAATAGGGTAGTAAAAATGCTTTCTTTTATATCTTCTTTATCAACTGATAGACGTCTACTGCTGCACAAAGGTCTCTTGCATGGACTTTCACACTTTGGTCCACTTCGATTTTGCGCCGCCTGAATCAGCGGCTCCTGCGGCGACTTTGGTTCTACGGATCTTCTCATTTCTGATTTGATGGTATATAGTTGTAGTACTAAAGTTAAAACTTGCTTCATTTCAGATGTGAACTATGAGCTCAGTACATTTTTCCTGAACAAGACTACTCTTCATCGTCTCTGCAGGAGAAATTATACAGTGAATATAGAATGCGACATCAGAATGCTGTGAAAGAAGTGTCAGCCACTGCACTCGAAAGAAAAAACATCATTACACATAAATAAATGTGAAGTTAGAACAAAAAAAAGGTTTTTTTTTTTAATCCTAAGTAAAAGCATAAAGATAAGGTATTTTGACTCGAAAGAAAACTTGATACCTATTTAAAAATAGGTAGGTATCAAGTTTTCTTTCGAGTCAAAATATCTAGAAAATTAATTTGAATATGTAGGTATATTTCCATATTTGAATTCTCCCGCCGTAAGAGTTGCCGAGGGCTAATTCTAGATGGCGCTAGTGTGAACTGTCTCGTGTTTTTTACTATGGAGTTTGCATTCTTCTCCGTTAGGAGTATTAGTGTTCTGTGGTTGCAATGCAAGTGCAACTTAGGGATGGCGATTCGAGATCGATTAATCGAAGAATCGATTTTTCATGCCAAATAAATCGATTTTTTTTAAATCGATATGCAACACTGAATCGATTCAGTGAATCGATATTTCACCCTAGAGAATCGAAATTCAATTTTTTCTATTCACGAGATGGCTGTGTGCCTAGATACCTACCTGACTTCGCCCCTCTTAAATAAATTAACAAAAAAGTTACGTTTGTAGTCTTTGACTTTTTGTACCTGTGGTTTCTCTGTTTACCTATTGATATTGCGCGTAGACAGAGAAGACATAGACCCAGTGACGATTTCTTTCTCACTCACACTAAAAAGAGAGCAGAAATAAAGTTATTAATGTGATAAACAGAGACGCAGCTACCCAATTTTTTGTCCCTCATCGTGTAACCAGTTTTTTTCAAGGTCGCCACACTTTTGTGCGAAAGAAACTGACAGTTATAAGAAAAATTTAGTATCTATGTGTGTTGCCAGCTTTAGGTACCTATACAATGTCCCGATTTTCCCTATCCTACTAATCTTATAAATGTGAAAGTTTGGATGTATGTATGGATGGATGTTTGTTACTCAATCACGCCACACTAAACCGATATGGCTGAAATTTGGCACGGAGACAGGTTTTTTAGTAATGTCCTCTGACATACCGGCGGGTTACTTTGGCTACTTTTTTAATTTTTTTTTTAAATTTTTGTTGAAACAAAATAAGGTCGTGATGGAAGAAATGAATATTATGAGAAAAGAAAGATGATGGATACTACATAATATATGTCGGTGATGATTAAAGTGTATTCAGTTAGATAGTGTCGGTTACTGTTCTGAATTATCCTGAAGTTTCGTTCGAATGTCCAACGACCAGTCGAGAACTGTTAGCGATCTTAAGAATTATTTTATTTGCAAAGTTCTTAATTTTTAAAGCCATTTTTAAATAGCTAGAAGCAGACTTTTTATGTTTTTTTTTTTTAATAATTATTAACTTAAACTATGAAGAGTTGCAGTTTTATACGACTGCCTGAAAAAAGAAATATACTGTTAATTTCATTCATGATGATTTTGATGACTAAATGTGAATATACAATTTTTGTTGCTTTAAATTCAATAGCATTACTCGATCGAAGGAAAATTATAAACTGTTCTTTACAAATTATTTTGTGTAACATTCTTACTAGTAACTTGTGTAACGAAAAAAAATATTCCTTTGTGTTACATGCATCTTTTTTCAAAATGATTCACATATGCTAAATTTCTATTCGGCATTTCAATATTTTTTTTAAGGAGCAAAAAATTATCTAGTGAATTGGTCCTATGAAACCACACTAAAAATTTTAATATAAAAAAAATATTTTTAAAAAACCGACTTCAACCGCAATACGTGTACTTGAAACTAAAATTATTTTATACTTTTAAGTGGTGGTTGAAGTCGGTTTTTTAAAAATATTTTTTTTAAATATTATTATTCTCTTGAAGTAAAACAAATTAGCACACACTCGTTTACCTAAATGAGTTAAGGACTCGTTTAACAAGAACATTGTATTCAGTAAGTTATTCGCTCGAACGTGAAAATACAAAAACTAACGGCTGTGTGTGACGTTATCAAGGCTAGTAGTGAGCATAGGCCTATCCCAATTCTGATCCCTAAGAATTCTTTTTTGCACACAATATTAAGATATATGTAAAAAATAGAAGCTTACCCTAATAGGTATGTCTCTCCCAGACAACCTTATATGTGTAGGTATGTTATTTAAAAAATAAAACAATTCAGCATCTGTTTTGTCGTTTTATTTAAAAATCCTGGGAAGAATTTTCCATCTAATTTGGGGTAACAGGGGAGTGCAGTTATTGTGGCAATATTAAACTCAAACTTGTCATGTGACGTCAACGTTACGTCATGTTATCTCTATCTCAGTCGCGGTTACACAGTACCTTCGTCTATTGCCTTCTCTGTCTACGATATTGCGTCATTCATTGCTACATATTATTACTAATCTGTGGTTCATGCCTTGGTCATGGCCTTGATTGACTAATCTGTGCCAAAGAGTACCTACCTGAGTGATGTTCTGTGTGGTTTTGTGAATCTGTGGCTCTGGCTTCAAGTCTCTCGAGTATGGATATTTTCATAATAAATTAACATTAATGGCTTCTTCAATCCAAAATAATAGAGTCTCGCCTCCGGGATATTGCGTGTGTTGCAGAACTTGCAACATGTGGTGTTGGAGGGCTTTTAAATGGCTCCCAGTACTGTTAATAGTGGCTATAGTGACATGGTCTTACTATGCCTACGTTTACCAATTGTGCTTTTGTAAGTAAATGAATCATCAGGTGAATTCGTATTGTTTTAAGCTCCTTTAAAATAATAATATCCTTTATTTAAGGTACCATTGAAAGTACAATACAGCAATGCGTATATCTCTTCCTTTACCATATATTGCTGATAATGTTTGCCTGGTCGTATTGGCGAACTATTTTTGCTGATATCAAACCAATTCCAGACAAGGTAAGTCTAATCTTTTTGTACCAAGGTTCCCCACCTAAGTTTTCACCTGTGCCTTAATTTTAGACACCAGGCCAACACTTGTAATGTTAAGTCCCAAAAATATAGGAAACGAATAAACATGTTACTTTGTATATTATACATATTAGTTTGAGCATTGTTCTTGCTTCAATCTACCACAAAGTCTATAATCCTCAATTCCAACCTCTGAAATATTGTCGGTCAGTTATAAGCATGACAATAGCAGTATGATGATGCATGAAAACAACCTATATTTCATATAGACTAACAACTTCAGCCAGTGGGTTTTGGCAAGCCTTGGTTGCCATTTCGTGGCCTGTAGGACTAACATGTGCCTATGATAACAGTTCTAAGATATGTCATGAGAAAATGAGTAGGCAACCTTTCTCTTGACACACATTTTAGTCTTACTGGACTAGCATTGAAGCATTTATCAGTTGCTAAAGTTTTCCTTGATAAGCCTTAATGAGAAAAACTATGAGTAATATTGTGTACAAAAAGTAACTGCCCAATAGTTCTTATAACAATGGTCAGGATATAATAACATTGAAGCACTAATCTGCTTTGTTAAACACTTATTTCACCAGAAATAAACTGACAGTTTTCCAATGCTTAACGTAAATTCAAAGCCTTTGACAAATGAATTGTTTCTAAATACCAAGTCAATATCATCTTAAAATCAAGTATCTTTTTTATGTTTTTGTATAAACTTAATGTTGAAAATTAATTTATTGATTTGTTAATTAGAAAAGGGAAAGTAGAATGAAATGGCTCTATGAAAAGATTAAGGACACATGCACAATTTAGTTGTGCCATATTGGTACTGGAAAGTAAAAAGCGTACATCAAACACTTGACACAGATACTGCATACTATTACTATAAGAATTGATTTTTGAGGTGCCTGTCCACCAAAGTAAAGCAGACTGGGAATTTGTTCCATAGACCAATTAGAATACATCTCAGTTTCAGTAGATATGCAACTTTTCTATGTGAGTTTGTCTGAGTGGATTACTTGTTCCATATATTTCCTGAATATTTAGGTATTTCCAACTACAAACTGAATTAGAAATATGTATTACCGATGTGTAATGGTGTTTTTATTTTTTTAACTATGAATATTCTTTGTTTCAGTACAAATTACCAGAGGCAGAGTTGGAAAAGTTACTTAGTGCAGAAACAGAGGATGCTCAAAGGACAATTTTGGAGAACTTTGCAAAAGATCTCCCCATAGTTACTAGGTATTAAGATAGAATAGAATAATTTTTTATTCAAATAAACATAAAGAGAGTTCCTGCGGGAATTAGAATACCTCATCCACATATACAAAGTCACAGGCAGCAGCTAGTTAATAATAAAGACTATAAATAAAACTTGAATATACCAATATACATATTATAATCAAATATAAAATATATATTAATCATTTGAATTGCTGTTAGTTCATCAACAGGTTTCTCACTTATTCCTACTATACTTAAATATTATTAGGAAGTTTTATCATTTGTCCCTGAATAATTCGTGGTGTAAGAGTCAGATGAACGTATCTACATTTTCTCAATTTTACAGGAGAGCAAAAAATAGGATGATTTGCCTCTTCAATCTTTACCAGTTATTTAAAAGAAATAATTATAATTTATGAGTAGTGGATAATATTTTTTTTGGAATTTGTGATATATTGAATATATTGACGTTTTGGTAGTTTGTGACCAGTTTTATGAAAAAAAAAACTCGATTTTTGAATTTTGTAGATACATTTATCTGGCTTTTACACCGCGAATTGCAAGTATTGCTTATTTATTTATTTCAGTAAATTTTCTCAATCCTAGACTCAAACTAACCATAAGAAAATACAGCCAGCGTTTCTTTAAGATGGAAACCAAAAAAGAAATATTAGAAAATTTTGCTAACTCTATCCCAGTGTTAACCAGGTTTGGTTATTGTATTTGTAGCTAGAATTGAGAAAACTAGTTCATAGTTCATATCATACAGTAATGATTATTATGTGCATTGTAACTAACTGAATTATTTCATTGATGATTTTATCTAGATATCTTATCTTGTATATTTTATATAAATATAAGAAAAAGCTGAGCTTTATCAATGCACAGCTCAAACCACTGGACAATCAGGCTGAAATTTAACATACAGATAACTTATTATGATGTAAGCATCCACTAAGTTTGAAAAATCGAACAAAATGTGAGCGAAGCTATGGACAAAACCCAGTTATATTATTAGATACACATGGACGCTGCATGTGTATCGAATTTTTACTCAATTATTTACAGCCATTTTATTACAATGTTAAAATTAAGTACTTGACTGCCTTGACCTACCTATTTCCTTTTAATGACATTGCATTATTTTTATTCTGTGACATAGTATCTAATTTTTGTGACATTATGTACATTACCTAACAAAGTATTTTATGGCCTAAAAATTTAGTACTTAGTACATTTTTTTTATAATAACATTATATGTTTATTCATTAGTAACAATGAATGTATTATTATTATATTATTTTTTGGCATAGTACTTAATTTTTAAGTGATCTTCTTAATTCATTTTTTATTTACTTTCTGCCTTTATTCAGGTTTTTTTTTAAAAACCTGATAATTCTCCCTATAATTCTTTTCGAAAACCAAAAATCAAATACCACTACAACTTATCAAAAAGCCTGCGACTTCGTCCGCGTCAATTTCTGGTATTATGATCGCGATTAAGAAGTTTTTAAAAGAATATATTTTAAATATGGATAATTTTCCCCGTTTTTGCAACATTTTTCACTGATACTTCGCTCCTAGTGGTCGCAGCGTGATGTTATATAACCTAAAGCCTATCTCGATAAATGGACTATCCAACATAAAAAGAATTTTTCAATTCGAACCAGTAGTTCCTGAGATTAGCGCGTTCAAACAAACAAACTCTTCAGCTTTCTATATTAGTATATAGATAATTATAGTAATTATTATAGCCCGCTGACAGACAAGACGGACGGACAGCGGAGGCTTAGTAATAGGGTCTCGTTGGTTACCCATCGCTAGTCAAGTCACGTGTTTCTAGGACCATGTCGGGCTCGGTGCGCTACTGCAACCGCTGCGTGCTCGTGAAGCCGGACCGCGCGCACCATTGCAGCATCTGCGCGCGCTGCGTCCTCAAGATGGACCACCACTGCCCGTGGGTCAACAACTGCGTGTGCTTCCACAACTACAAGTTCTTCATGCTCTTCCTGGGCTATGCGCTGCTCTACTGTCTCTTCATCATGTCCACATGTCTGCCTTACTTCATCAGGTTCTGGAAGGTAGCTATAACTTTTTTTTTTAATCTCTTCTGTCTCTGTGTATCGTTTCTTTGCATCGCGCAGTCGCGTAAAAAAATTAAGTAGTCTATGAGTGTCCTAAATCTGCTAGAAAGTGAAATCTCTTGCACTAACGATCTTTCTCTTCGCATGTTTGGAAGGTATATAAATTATGTTATTTTACTTTCAGTTTTTGTTTTTATCTTTACTGTCTAGGTTGTATATAATATTATGTTCTTGAGAATCATGTGTTTGCTGTTTTGAGCAAATGAATCATTAGTGATAGAGTCTAAGCAGGAGTGTCAATATGAACAAATGAAGAAGTTGTATGGGGAATGATAACCTGGCTTAGAACCATGACATACCGCATATCTAGATCAAAAGTTAGACAACACATAAGTCTCGCCGGAATTTATGTATTCGTGTGTACTCATAGAAATGTATTCTCGAGCCAGAGGAAACAGACGGTTGAGTATTCGACCATTTAGCCAGGACTTGGCAAGCGGACGCATTCCCCTCTGCCGAAGTACATGTACAAACGTACGTTTCAGCTTGTAAGTGTGACAGCCTTTGAGTTAGTGTGCGTTCATAGAGACATTAAGTTTTTTACAAGAGTGTGCGGAAGTGAGTAAACGTGTGCTGTACGTAGGCTGTACATGATTATCTCACCTCCCGCAGAAAGTGGCAGAATATATTCAGTACTAAATCTGCGTAAAGCCTCGTCCCGGCTAAATGGTCGAAGCGTTGAGTCAATAAAAAAATTGAATCAATGTAAACCTTCTATAAAACTTGCAATCCTTACAGATGTATCAGGCATACCAGCAAGCCCACTGCGATAGCATGATTGACACCCGCACATATTCTAAACAATGCATGGACATGCTCAATGTAACTCTTTCTGACTAACGTTTATTTATACTTAGACTTCATTTCATATTTTGTCCGGGAGCTTGTGGGAATTTTTAAAGAGGTGCTTAATAAAAGTTTGTTATATGGCCCTACTACATTATCTGATTATAACAAAAAACAGCCTTTTCGCAAGGAATTCACGATAGGTATATAAATTTTTTATATAGTTTTGAATTTCATTTTCATTTAAAGTAGTAGGTACAAAATTTATCAAACGCAAATAACAAAACAATTATATTCAGAAATAGCCCCAATGTACAATAAATAATTAATAATAATAATAATAAATGTTAGACTTGCCTTATCCTAAGTAAAGTACATTAGAGGCACGCTCCTTGAAAGTTTCCACGTATTTGTCATGTCTGCTAATTTAAACCATCTGGCAAGTCTAAGTTTACACACTCTAATAAATAGGAAAGCCGTAATACAGAGTTTCAGCTTCTATAAAGCACTTCTTTAAAAAATTTCACCAGCTCTTTAATTAATATATCACTAATATAATAAATATTTAGGTTCACTAGGTCACTTAATATAATTGCAGTAGATTGATTAGATTCCCTTAGCTCAAAGTACGAAAAAGTGTTATATTATAACTATCTATACATAAATATTGACAACTGTTAAACTAGTGCTATTCTTTTCATTTTAGATTTCTTTTTTTTTCTTTGTTTAGAGATCGTGTAAAATTCAATTAGTAGTGATGTGTAGTGAAGTAAATTTGAATACATTTTTATTGGAGAAAACTTCCACATTGTTTGAATTATGGCCATCGCAGTGGGATTGCTACTATAATAAAACTTTGTTTTCTTTTTTAGGTATTATCATTGTCTTTACGTAATTAAAACAGTGTGGAAAATGTATTATATTCTGTTCTGTATCTTTTTGAGAACACAAATCTTTGAAGATTTGTGTTCTTAAAAATCGAGTGAAAATAACTCGATCGTACCTTAAATAAAATATTTAAATCAGAATATAAGAAAATCAAAAAACAACAGTAAACGAAATTATAAATTTTCTCAAAACACACTTCTTATTAATATTATATTTTCTCTAAAAGTTATATATGTGTGTGTTAAACAGTCACTTTTGGCCGCAACTTCGTCCGCGTAGTGTTAGGTTTTAAAACTCCCGCGGGAACCCTTTGTTTTTTCGGAATTACAACAAGTATTAGCCTATGTAACTCTCGAGGTTCATAAATAAACCTTCGCAAAAAATCACAGAGTCGATCTATTGCTTCCTTCGACCGTTTAGCCCGGGACGTGGTAAGCGCACGCATCCCCTCTGCCAAAGTACATGTACAAACGTACGGGTTAGCTTGTAAGTGTGACAGCTTTTGAGTTTGTGTGTGTTCATAGAGACATTAAGTATTTACAAGAGTGTGTGGAAGTGAGTAAATGTGTGCTGTATGTGATTACCCCACCTCACCGCAGAAAGTGGCATAATATATTCAGTACTAAATCTGCGTAAAGGCGCGTCCCGGCTAAATGGTCGAAGATTGCTTCTGGTTTGTAATTTTATATTTTATAGGATTACATTTTTAATTTATTTATTTTACTTTTTGGCCCCCCAGGGAGATTTCGGCATCTCGGGTAGCGCCGGGCGCTACCACATAGTGTTCGCGTTCTTCGTGGCACTCATGTTCGCGATCTCGCTGGGTTCGCTCTTCGGCTACCATTGTTACCTCGTCGCGCACAATAGAACTACTTTAGGTACGTTATGCATATTTTTCACATACACACGCACGAAGCACTCATGCACGCACCCACTCATCCACACACTCAGTCACTCACTCACACACACACACACACACACACACACACACACACACACACACACACACACACACACAAACACACACACATACACGCACACATACACGCACGCGACTTAACTAACCTACCCACCACCCACTATTGTCGTAACCACTCCTAACACAAGCTTTACGCTTATTTGGAGGGAAAAAGGTAATATAAGTGAAGCTCATCTTGGCTGATATTCTTTTCTATCACAATAATTATTATGTTGTTGTATTGTTATGGAAGAGCAGAGTATTCTAAAGAAGAGCCTTGTATGCGGTGCATGGCTGTCCGTGGTCATCACGCTCCGTGGGAAGCCACCTTAACACAGGTGTGCGCTAAGCTTGAGAGACTCCGAGATGTTTAAACGCAGCAATGGCATCCTTGTGCGATTCAAACCCACCTTTATCTTTAGTATAAATTCCCATATCTTGACCATTTCGATAGTTTACTTAAAATTCCATATTATGACAGAGTAAAGTAGACCTAATGCATTGAGAATTAGATCTATTTTAAAGGCACTAAACTATACTACCAATTTTAATTAAGTTTTCGTTAGGGGCGCCGTGCTGGTTGGGAGAGACTCGATATCGAATTTGGATTATCGAAAACCTTAAAACTAGGGCTACACATATTTAAGACCCCTAAAAAGGAAGTAAAACTTGAGGTTATGACCCCTATAAGATAAATCCCTATATTATGTCTACCTATTATAATAATATTTATGTCTCTTGAAAATATATACGCAAAAAAACAAAGTAAAGGTACTGCAAAGCAGCTTAGAGAAAGATTATAAAATAATAGGGTAAAGTGACTGCACTCACCATACTGCATAGGTAATTCTGATCTAGAATTCTGCCAAATTGTAAAACGGTTTATTTAAAAAAAACTTGTTTATTTTTTGTAGTAAGAATATTTGTTGTTTCTTCGATTTTCTTTTAGCTTAGTTTTTTTTTTTTGTAAAACTAAGTTCAGTAAACTTTTTTAGAAAACCTTTTTTATGCGACTACGACAAAGCCAAAAGAAAGGGTTAGGAATGGAAAGCCAAAAGGAAGGAAGGATTTTAGCAGTCTATGTATGTATGTAAACAGTTTTCGAACTTTTATCCTTCTTTGAGTTAAGAGCTATAACTCGAGTTTGTTTTTCAGATGTGCTGATAATGTTCCGCCAGGCGGGCAGCCCCACCCGTCAGATTATAAACAATATGCTTAAAACCATGTTCAATGGTAACTGCAGTCACTTTACCAACAAGTCTATATATTTATTTTTATTATTAGCGCTAGTCTATATATTAAAAAAAAAAAAAAGTAGATTCGGTATTTTAGGGTCTTACTTTGTGGTTGATATGCATCTAGTTCTCAGGACGACGTAGCAAGCCTATACACACGTAGCACGTAAGCCTATACAATGTGACGTTATTAAAAATTAGCGGTAGATCATTATTATTTGTTGGTAATTTAATTTTTTGTTTGTAACACAGAGAATTAGTTGTTTTAACAACTATGCAATGGTTATTTATCTATAGTAATTATTGTAGAGTTTAATTTAGACCTAACAGACCTGTATATGTGTATATATATGAACAATGAATATATTCCTGGAATTGTTTGGTGGACTATTGCCTGTCACCCTTCTTTGAGAGGAGACCTGCGCTCAGTAGTTGATGAGTTGCTGATGATGGTGACCTTTAGAATTATAGTGACCTAACTCAAAAATTACAATTCGTGGCAAATGACCAAAAAAGACTTCAAAAAAATAGTATTAAGTAAATTTAAATGTATTTTATTGAAAAAAGTTGATTTTTTGCAGAGTTATATATTGCAGATTTTATGTATGGATTGGTAATATTATATTAAATTTAAATGTATTTAAACAGAAGTTACAGGAATTTTGAGTTAGGTCACTTTAATTTTAAAGGTCTTTAATTTTAAAAGAGGTATTATATCGCATAATGCCAATAAGCGATTAGTGTTTCAATAACTAAGATGATGGTAATGATACCCGGGAACCCACGGCATTACTATTCTAAGAAAAACTTTTACCATTATATGAATAATGGAAAGGGATCACGACTCAACTCAAGGGGTCAAGGCTCAACAATGAGGAATACGATCCAGAAAGAAAAGCGTCTTGATGTCAGACTTGTCTTCAATAAAAAAAAAATACTTTCATAATTTGAAAGTCCTTCATTTCACTTTTCAGAAGCGTTTCGAGCGCCGATGTTCCGAGGCGGCGCGGACAAGAACGGGTTTTCCATGGGCGCCTACAATAACTTCAAGGAAGTTTTCGGCGTCAGTCCCAATCTATGGATAGTGCCTGTGTTTACCAGGTAAAATATTTACTATCTCATTATACACCTTCTTTATATATGTATTGTATTTTATTACAGTAAAAACCCGATTTTTCGGACTTAATTTAGTTGCATCGACGTTATGATCAATTCCAAATTGATAACCGTTTACTAATTCATGTTGAAGTAAATTTACAAAAAAGATACCGAATGGATATCCAAAAAGGAGGAGTTTTTTAGAAGTCGGTTAAAAATAAGTAAGCTATTTTCATAAAATGTCAAATTCTTAAATTTACTTAAATTCCCTTGTGGGGCTTTGGCCATGGCTGCTTTAGAGTTCCAGTTCTATGGCGTGTATAAAAACCGAACATACCAAACATCTTCTTTTGCACGCTACCATCTTAAACTGCATCGTCACTTACCATCAAATGAGATCCCAGTCAAAGGCTATCTTGTCATCAAATAATCAAATAAAATCGAAATCTAGCTACGGTCGCGCTTTGAAATCTTGAAGAAGTAAGAAGTCCGGATATTCTGGTTTTTATTATAATATAATTATATTGCTGTAGAAAAATATGCTAGATAATTGGATATGCTAGGCGCTTGACGATATTTGGATATTTATGCGATATTTGTTTTAGTACATTGACGATTCGAAAACACTTAAAAAATTATTCTATTCTATTCTGAAGGATTACTATCCAAATATCGAAGTATTACTATTGAGCGTCTAACATACATAAGGTTGGAGATAAAGTTGCTATTTACGAGATTTGGAATTGAAAAAAAAAACATTTTTTCAACCATTTCATTAAAATCATTGTAATATAATACGAAAATATTGCTCACATTTTACCTACTCTATTCGATTCATGCATATATTTTACATTAAAATCTGAGTGTAATATAATTTTCCAAATCGTGTTATAGGTGTTTCTATATGTGGTAATAAAATTATATTCTATGTGTTTTTTATTATTCATTATTACACGTTGATGTCATATGATAATTCAAACTCTACATATTTTTATTTTGTGTCTTGATAGGTTATTAATCGTTTTAGGGGAAATTCTAAATTCGTTTGCTACTATATAAAGTGTTAGCGTATTAACAAATTAATATTACAAATGCATGTAAAACACATGCATGCATGTCGGACGGAGTTGTGTGCCTCAAGATAAATCATTCGTGTGTTAACATGTGCATGTCCATAATGTATGAAAAAAGAAGTGAATGACATATCCTAACGAACTCCTCTTTGTAGTTTTAGGTTTTGAGGATGCATCGCAATACTAACTCTAGACATGTTGAATTAATGAAATTAGAAGTGATATTTTGTATTTAAAGTGGTGATTTAAGGGTTTCCGCCCACTACATATTTTATTACCCATAGTAGATTATTATAATTTATTTGTAGTTTGTATGGTGTAAGGAAAAACTTGCAGGAGTGTATATAAAATCATTTTTTGTTAATGAATAATAGAAATAAATAAAATATTTCTGTGTAATTTTTTATATCTGTGAAGCTCAACACGTGAACAAAAAAGAAATAGAAAATGGCGATTTGTTATTGCTATTCCTATTTTGAATCAACTAAACGTCTAAACCGTCATTAATTAAACAATACTTAAGTGGTACGTATTCGGCCACAAGAAGAAAGAAGATAACCGTTTTAAATGCCTACGTCATTCACATAATGTTTGTATCAGTGATTGTATAATTCGAAGACACCTCCATAAATACAATTGCATTTGCAATTGAAATAAGTTCTCATTCATTCACTGTGTTTCACTCATTCATATTCATAATCTCAGAATCGACGTGAAACTGCATTACCATTGTATTCATTAAAACACACTATTTATAGTCGACAGTATGACATCGAAGCTTGTCTATCCAACTTTAAAATAAAATGATTGGCCTTTTATGAAGACGGAGCTATGTAGTGGGCGGTGACATTGCATATTTTATGAATTATTATTAATTAATAATTATTTAATATTCTTGGTGTCCTAAAGGAAAAAAGTGTTTTGGTATTAATTTAAGTACATATTTCAACTGCTTTAAATCTTGCATTCGACTTATCAAATTGGGTGATGTGACTGTTTTGGGAATTAAATAATAACATCTTATGATATTTTTGAAATTTTTTTGATTTTGACGTTCAACTAATATAGAGATTAGTTTCAGCAATCATCAAAATATGGATTTATACCAGGTATAGGTGTGCTATGATTGTTTGCATTCAACTAATAAAATTGCTGGTGTCATAGAGTCTTTTAGACATTCAACTAATCGTATAATTAATAATATCTGGTATTCTTAAAAGTGTTTTTGCATTCCACTAATCACGTTTCTGGTGTTAGCCCGCCTTCACACCTGAGAGATTTACTCACGCAGCAGCATATTATCAAATGTCAAAACCCGCTAAGAATGAGAGCTTGTACGAAATATTGGTGTAATAAACACTAACTTTTTATAGTTTAGTCGATAATTTCGGTAGTTAAATTTAAAATTACTAACAGATGACTTACATTTTACGTATTTTGGAAAACTTATTAATATTAATCGGATGCAACATTCCTTCAAATTTAAATTGCTTTCGTCGTAAGATTATTATATATTTTTTTTATATTTTTTAACTTACGATTTTGCAAATGTTTACAAGTTCATTGATCTGCTATTTACATGAGAAAAACTTACAGGTGTAAAGCCGGCTTTAGCGAGTATTAACTATGTTATCGTGTCAAAAGGATAGGTTTTATCATTAGTTCATAACACAGCCATGATTCACGCTATCAGCAAACAATTACGTAATTTGTATTAAGCGGATATCTTGCGGATATACATTACTCATTGTTTATATAGTTATAGTGTAATTTATCACTTCTATTTATTTAATTATTATACGATGTATATAGAACTTATTTAACAGTTTCACTAGAGATAAGAGACCATATAAAGTGGCGCTGAATAAATTTTCACAGATTTCTATGAAATAAAAAAATTATAGTTACAGACCTACGCACTAAAAATTAAGGTTGTTCGACGTTTCGATCCCCGACCCATTGTACTATTGTCGTACCCACTCCTAACACAAGTTTTCCGCTTATTTGGAGGGGAGAGGAGAATATTTTGGTCCAGGAGTCGGTAACACTTAAATTCCGCTCGAGTGATCGAGACTCCTCATCGAACGAATCGATTTTTGTTTTATACAGTGCTTCCACAATGAAGCCTCAAAAATGCATACATACGCAATAAAATATATGTATATATATATTTTATTTTTTTATTCAATGACAAGATGGACTATCTTGACTGCGATCTAACCTGGTGGTAAGTGGTCTACATACCACAGTACAGTCCATGATGGTAGCGGGCTAACTTGGAAGGGGTATGGCAGTGTAGATTCAACCCATACCCCTAATCTGTTTCTACACGCCATCGTGCCGGAACGCTAAATCGCTTGCCGGCAACGTCTTTGACGGTAGGGTGGCTACTAGCCACGGTCAAAGCCTCCCACCAGACAAAGTTTTATTCCGCGCCACTCCCGCACTGATGGTAATCCCCCACCCGTGGTGTTCGTAGCGCGGGGGACGGGTGCGAGTTCCCCGTGCGGCGCGAGCACCAACTGCAGCCGTTCACCGCGCCGCCGGACCACGGCTACGACGCCATGGGCACGACGCGCGCCAGGTCAGACCACGACGGCGACACGACCGCCGCCCCGCCGCCCGCCGCCGCGCTCCCCAAACACATACCTTGACGTATATTGGGGGCTTTACTCTCGGCCGTACCGTTATTTCGGGATTTTTCTGTAGTACGAGTTTGTTCACCTCGATAACGTTGATAGATTTCGAGTATCATAACATGAAGTTTGTGTGGGATTGTCTAAAAATGATTTTATCTGTGTGACGATCGTAATCATCCTCGATTGGCTGAATTTATGACGTTCTGGCTACATCAATGCATTTTAACCAATAGCGTGAGAGTACCAACCAATCAGATGTGACTGCGATCGTCCGTCACTCTGATGCAGTCATTTTTAGACAACTCCTCAGCGGATGTTGTTGATAGCCATATTTTAGCTTTCGTCCGTATATCTATAGCCAAGCGGAAACTACGAAGATAAAAACCGGGCACAACTCATGGTCAATGCACTAATTTAAAACAAGTTCTTTTAGGTTCATTATAAAGTGAGTTAATTGTTTCGATGGCCTATCAATCCTAGCTAATTGTGCAAACTCATACTAAGGATACTTATATACATAGTTACAGCGGAATTGGTATTCTCAGTTAATCGATAGCGCATTGCCTGCACCCGTTATGTTTTAAAGCTATATAGTTATTATATTTTCGCGTAAACGTAGTATAAAGACGACACCGCACCGAGAGATCAAGAAACCATGTAACGTTAGTTAATTTAAATTACAAGCTCAGAACTTCCTTTATCTATTCTATTTAGAATAGTTAAAGATTGAAGTCCATTATGTTTAAGGCAATAAAAATACAGCTGTTTTACTTCTCTTTACGATCTTCAAATTAATTTATCCTCTATTTCCATTAATTACCATTGATTTTTATTAATAAAAAACAAAGCAGTCGAATTTCTAATCAAATCAAAAATAATAAATAAAATTGACATTTTGTTTTATGAACATGGAATACTAACTAAACTACTACTATACTAAACTATTTTCAATTATTTTTTTCAGAATTTAAAATCCACGCATTCCTTTTTATTATTTTAGAAATACTTTTTAAATATATTTTATAAAAAAATATGTGCTTTAATTTATGCCACCCGTTGATTTTAAAATTGAGCTTTCGGAAAGAAGTTACATAAATAACGATATTATACTCTAACTTTTAGACGCTTAGCTTAAATAATAAATAATTTAGGTACGTAGTATTAATAAATAGCAGGTATGACAACAATGTTAGGCTAGACTAAAATTGGTGCGTAAAAATATTAGATAGTCAAAATCAATTTAATGTTACAAAATCTAGAATACAAATCAACAAGTGTTTTCAAAATGCAATATTTCGGAAATTTTAACTATACTTTTGTAAATGACTATAACATGTGTCCTTTCCTCGAACTTGCCATTACGTGCCAAACGTAGCTTTTTAATACCCATTTTTTGTGTAATATAGGTACGTCCAGTAAACTTACTTAAAATATTTTTTTTAATATTATTCAGTAAGTTACTTAAAGTTGAAATATTTTTGTATGTCGAGTAAATATACTTCGAATATTTTTGTCACAAAAAAAGGCGAATAAACGTTGTCATATATGACACTTATTAGGGGTTAAGGTTTTTTATTCTATATAAATAATAACTACTCGACGATTGTGTTGTATTCTAACGATCCACGACAGTAAAAGTCTGCAGTGTCTCCCTTTCGACGAAATTTTGCAAGAAAAATTGCATCAATGGCGAAAATTTTAACTTCGAAACAATAACTTTCGCCGAAAGCAATGCGCAACGCAAATTTTTAATACTGTGGACGTTAATCACTAAAGAACTGTATTTTTTTTATGAATAGCCAAAAATATTAATCCGAATTATCGATTTTAAATTAAAAATTACGAAAGTAAATTTTTTCAAACGACATTTTGTATCTCTGATATACCTCAAGTATGTGTTTTGGGGGGTAGGTTGACATTTTTGTTAATGCAATAATGAATTTATATTTTAAATCTATGGTTAAATGCAGATTGCTTGTTAAATGCATTTATTTTTGGAGCTATTATACAACACACAAGACTGAAGTTAGATTGAATTCTGTTTGTATTTTGTAAGTATGTATTTGTGCACAATAAACTTGTTTTGTTGTTTATTTTTGGTTCTTTTATTTTTTTTATCTAGTTTTATTACACAGAACACATGGGCGTAGCCAGGTTATAAGCATATAGCCAATAGCGTAGTCAGGGTTTAGGAGTAAAATAAATCTCTTAATTTTTATTTTTTTTGTGACTAATTAAATTAATTCATACCTATTCTTATCTGCATAATCTCTAGATTAAATTGACAGATTTTAAAATAGTGCTATCCTTTTCGCAACGTTCCCCGCAGAAAAAGATAGCATTACATTTTTATGAGCTGTTAATTTATTTTAGTACCAATATTGTTTGCTTTGGTGTAATCACAGAATTCTGAGGTAATAGAAATGGTGTCTGCTATCTTTAATACCTAAATACAATTTTTATTTATTACTATGGACACGTACTAATTGTATTTTTTCGGTGGTTTGGTACACCTAGCTACGCCCATGCAAACACAAGCAATGTCAGTAGGTACACAAGTTAGCACGCAAATGGATACAATATACATTTTTTTTTTACTTACGGTCTGTGTGATGTATAAGCGATTTCTTTTGCTCTTGGTTGGCCGCTGTGATTTTTTTTATTTTTCTAACTGAAATATAAGACATCCAAAGTGTGCTCTGTATATTTTGAAATCACTTGGAATAAGCATTTATATTCTACTAGCGTAGAATTATTTTATCCAAAACTGGCTGAAGGATATTTAAATATTTAATATTCTAAGCTAAATTTTATGATTATGAGAACTGTGATGATATTTATCTAATTAGTATAGTGAATATAAATAGTAATACCTAATAGTAATAGATATTAAGCTTAAGCAGTGCATATTTCTGAGGCTTGTAAGAATATGTAATCGTAAAAATAATATTATAACAAGTATATAGTATGTTTCCAATGCTTTTGAGTATTTATTTAGTTACTGCTTCATGCCTTAGTTTACTTTGCAAGTTGATGAAAACTTTTTTTTTATATTGAATTTGCTTTTTGGCATTAGCAGCCGATTAAGAGCAAAAGTTGTAGGCACAAAGTTAATTAACGAACATTTTTCCATCCTTTTTCTCATTTTCTCTCACTCTTCTATTTTTCTTTCATCTTCTAAATCTTATGGTGCTTCTCTAAATAACACTTTTTTCTCAATGATGCCAACTCGGTTGGGTAACAAATCTTTCGAGTTAAAGATCTAAAAGTAAGAGTAATTTTTAAATTCAAACAATTCAAAGTTAGGTAGCTATCTGTTTCATGTAGTGCCAACTTGTGGCCTTTATGACAAGTTAAGACTCTATCCTTTGCATTAGATTCCCTGCAGAAAAAATACTAGGGGTATTTTTACTTTTAGATTTATCATTTTAGCTCAAAGATTTGTCTAATAGTTGAATATATTATGATCCGACTTTGTAGCTAAAAACCACGCGCACGAAATCCACCAGTTCTGTCATTGTCGCGTATATTTTATCTCATTCCTACGCTATAATCGTACTAGCGTTTAACCGCGGCTTTGTTAAGGTCGATTTTTCTAACCTCTATTTTACCCCCTCAAGGATTGAATATTCAAAAATCCTTAGCGGATGTCTTCATAATATCTATCTGTGCCAAATTTCAGCCCGATCCGTCCAGTCGTTTGAGCTGTGCGTTGATAGATCAGTCAGTCACCTTTTCCTTTATATATGTACATATTTAGATTTTTGTCTTACTATGTACGAGCAAAATAAATAAGCAATAAGCGCGCGACAGTTCTTAAATATAGTCAAATGTCATTGTACATAGTCAAACGTATCGTTAAAACTATTAGTTTCCTCATGATTTCGCTTCAGTTTGACAGCAGCAAAATTAAAGCGAAACTGTAGGACCAGTTCTATTGCAGACATTACATTTTAATGTTGTTTCAATTTTTCATTTTTTTTTTTCATACGGTTTGACTATATGAACTAATTATAAAATTTTAATTTTGTTTCAAAATGTATATAATTTTTTTCATACGGTGTGTTGATAGCCTAAAATTAAACCCCCATCTAGTTACACTTCAATACGTGACAGTGACAGTCGTTTGAACGCACTCATAATAAAGTATTGTCCGATTCAATTGCTAACAGGTGCGGTATTGAGATTCCTGCTAACTTCGCTCACATCAATGTTACCTATACTATTATAGCATCTGTGAGTGAAGTTTGCGAGCGAGGTGTCAAGCCGCATCTGTTAACACTTGAATAGGGTTTTCACTATTTCGGAAGCACCCTGAGATTGTATTTTCTTTTCCAAATTTATTCTAATTAATAATCTAAGCACAATAACGATAGAGTACAATTTCGAATGAGCTTTTTACTATTTTAGCGTGGAGATGGCACACGAGAGTGAGAGATGGAGACTTTGCCCTAGAAGGGGCCGGACCGTCCCGCAAATAGTATAAGGAAAATTCATATTAATTCATATACTTAATTAATTCTTCTATTCACAATATTTTTACAACAGTATATTTAAATAAAACCATACAAACGATTAAACATGCTTTTCATTCATTGGCAGACATCCGAGAACCAAAATTTATTCCAGTAACGTCATTCACTTCTTTTATCGTACTCGGTGATTTGTCCTTTTTTTTTTAAACATAAGACCGGTGTCCTTTTGCATGCTAATTTTGTTTAGCAAATGCGTACATTAGGCTGGAAACATACTTTTAACACGCCATGCCGCCACATCAAATAAGGAATAACGTAGCATTTTGTACAAATAACTAGATTTAATTTGTGTCGTGTTATAAGTAAGTTTTCAGTCCTATTGATAGCTGAGGCAGAGCTAGTATTTGGTAATAATGCGCCCAAATTGTTTTTACTGCATTTCAGAAATATCAAAAATGCTATTAAACGAACAGCATCACTATTTGCTAAAATTCATATCTGCTTTCATACATTTTTAATGAACTATGAATTTTATAATGCATCAAAAACTTCAACATCCTTGTCTATTGACCTGGCCATTGATTGACCTGACAAATTCCACCGGAACCTGACCAAATAATACTTGGTCATATTGGTTGCCCTTACAATGACCTACTGCGAGATAGCTATAGTATACCTAGTTAGTTATTGTAAGGTCAAGCGAGAGAGCTTCTGTAGATATTTAAATATCAACCTTATCCAATATTCGAATAGAGTTTCTAATAAAACAGCTTACAGTTGCTGCCAAGACAAAAGAATGCTGCTGTTACTTCTCTCTGCAATCTACAAACTGATTTCAACTCTATTAGAACTTGTTAGGGTCGATATTTAAATGTCTACAGACAACTCGCCTCATATTCTTTCTTGGCTGACCCTAAGGCTGAGATTAATAGAGCGTGCTCTGACTCTGACTAGGAATTGAGATAGAGTTAAAAGGAGACACAAAATGTCCTGATATAAATATGTCTCGTTTTAAGTCTATCTTAAGTCTGAGCTAAGTGAGAATATGATCTGTATAGATCTCAGCCTAAGTGTTTGCCTCGAATCACTGACATTTAATCTAAGATGAACACTTGACTTCTGTTGTGACTGCTTTTTTGGACTTACTTGATTGACGCCATTTTGGCGCTGTAAGCACTAAGCAGCTATACGAGTGTCTCTGGAACTAATAGGTAATATTGCAAATGGCGCACCAACCACTATAAGTAAACTATGAAATCATTATGATTTCATAGATTAATTATAGAGGTCGCTGCGCCATCATCAATATTATTAGTTCCAGAGACACTCGTACGTCAAAAGTGGCGCTTCAAATTGATCCATAATTTAGACTGTCATTTGTATATGGGCACAAAGTCCAGTGTTAATCATAGATTAAATATATATTAATATGGAGGCCTCGAATGCAGAAAATGTTATTTTAGCATTGTGGTGTTTTATTTTGATCTGTGAGCCGAAGAAAATTTGAAAGTTTTGTCACGTTGGTTGTTATAGCTATAGCTTCTATACAAAGTGATTATAATATTTAGATAGACTTGTTTGGAAATGAGAATATTTAATTTGGTTGTTCGCAAGCACTGTAGTTGAGAACATTATTATTTATTAGCACTTAGTAGAAGATAGATAGATCAGTGATTTTATAATATTATAATATTTTATATATTATATAATACACCATAACCATTTTACACTGGCTAAATGTAAAGCAAGCATATTAATAAATATATAATTATTATGATTGGTTAAAAAAGTTTTGGTACTTAGTTACTTTAAAATGATAGTCTAAATTATTTTTAGTTACTTATTGATGACATTTCATCAAAATTATTTTCCATAGGAAATATCATTGAAGGAATTTAAAATTTCTCAATAAACTATAACTTGTGTAGTTTTGACAGAATATATTCAAAGCCTTTAAATAAAAGTGTAGTGTAAAAGGATAGTGAAAACTGCTTAATGCATCAATTTTAAGTTGTATCATTTTATCAATCATAGATTTGCATCATTATCGGATTTCACCGAACAAGATTAGTCGTGGTCGCAAACCTGGCCTGTTGATCACAGAAGCTAGTACGTTCAAGGGGACGTATTAGGGCTGATCTACACCGGAATGGCAGCGGCGCGGCGGGCACTTTCAGTGTGAAATAATTTTAGACTTAATCTACATAATCGCTAAATACCAGTATCGCTAGACGCGCGTGGCCGCGTGACCTTTTTGAGCTCTTCAAGTGATATTGGTCTTTAGCGATTATGTAGATAAAGGTTAAAATTATTTTAAACTGAAAGTATTCGCCGCGCTAATGCCGCTGTTTGGTCGTAAGGGTACGTGTGTCATGCGGCCAGTTGGTCGTTATGGCCAAGTACGCGTTTATTACGGCTGTCACCGACAGCGCCCGATCCGTTCCGAAGTGACGATGCGATTTGCATATTTCTGACATTTCCAATGGCCAGTTGAGAACAATATAAAGTTACCAACTAAGAACTGTCAAACCCGCATTTGTTTATACATGTGCCGTGTTTGACAGTTTTGGTTGGCAACTGAACAATAACCAAAGAGATAGCGAATAGCCCCCTGAACGCATGCGTTTCTGTAACCTAAATGTATGCCCCCCACGGATCAACCACCCACCGCGCGCGCGATACGCGTTTTTTCTCGGGTGGCAGAGAATGCCGAGATCGCGTGATCAGCGTTGCGTGCGTGCGCGCGCTTCTGAGGGTAGAATGAATGGTTTAATGTATCGCAGCCAGTATAAAGACCCTTGCAATTCGTTCTGAGATTGTATCCGTTGGAAGGACCGGACGCTGACACCTATTGGTGAGGGTCTGTAATAGCTTATGATACTTTGTTTTTACCTGGGTTTTGCGGCCACTGGCCTTGATCTTGGCCGCGTGTTGTTTAAATTTTCATATGTTATGAATAATGAAATATTTTGATGCTTGTAAAATTTAGTGCGCAGTATGTAGCATAACTTTGTACACTAGTTTTGATTACCTAATTTGAAAAACCACTTGACATATAGCTGCGGCGACGGCATCATCTATCCCCTGCCCACACAAGACGAAGATACTGAGAGTTTGCTCAGCTCGGAGAGATGGGACCGCTGGGGAGAACGCGCGAGACCTTTCGACGAACGCGAGAGTTCTTCCTTCGACGAGCTATGAGTGTAACTGGCCACTACTCGATGCAGGCTTAAGCTCTGTTAACTATGATTCCCTGGTTTTATGTTGTTTACTAAACTATCAAAAGTTGTCAGGTGCTGTATTTTGGTTATGTTTGGATTCTTTTAAAAGGTGATTATGCGGTTGAAGATGTTTCTTATATTCCCATATTCCTCTTTACTCTGTAAATCTATAGGTTTTAGGTATAAAAGCAATATTTAAGTTTCTGTATTATTGTATTGTTGTTATTTATTATTTTTAATGGATTGATTTTACTTAAATAAAATAATAATAAACGCGAGATAACTAATACGGCTGTACACAAATCTTTACTATACAAAGTATTAACACAAAAAAAGAATAGCGCTCCCTTATAGACCTGCCAATAGTTTAGATAAGAGATTTGTGTCAACCGAATTAGCATCAGCTATCATTTAACTACTTTGTAAAATGCCTTAACACTATTTATATTTGTTACTTTTCCATGTTTGTGAATGAAATATTTTACAGATTTCTCAGTCATTTACTGAATTTTGATGAACTTGTTCTTGTCTCGATTTTTTTTACAGTGCCTATTGTGACTTAATCAGCTAAGAATTTTTATAAATATGTCAGTTGTTGTCATGTTTTTTTTTAAGTACAGTGTGATATATTGTGGCTAATTAATTCTGTTGAACACAATCTCTAAACTAAACTAAATTGACACGGGTGTCTCATGTTATCTCTTTCATAAAGCTCCCTGCAGAAAAGGATAGCACTAGATTTAGGCCTTTCAATTTAGTTTAGTTTAGAGATTGTGTACTACAAAATTAGCTACATGATAAGTACTGTAGTGCTGAGATTTATAGAGCGTGCGTCTTCAGACTAAAGATAGAGATTAAAACGAGACACATATGCTCTGACATAAATCTGTCTCGTTTTAACTTTGTCTTGAGTCTGAACTGAGTGAGAGAGCGCGCTATAGATTTCAGCCTAAGAGTGTTGTGTGATTTTGAAAGATGTATTCGTATTATTTAGGTAAGACTTTTACGCCTGTTTTGATCAACTTTCTCTAACTTTACGTTACGGGCTACCTAGGCTATGTGACGCTATTTAATTAAATTTCGTTTTCACGAACCTTGGAAATGACATTATGTTTAGGGGCTACTTACGTAAAGGGACTCCTACTTAGGGGATGATTTCGGTATCGTTGGTGAAAACGGGCAGTATATTTTTGTTATCTAATGTCGATCTCTTTATTACTACGAAATACGTTTTCACTTACCTATCTATCGCATTTTCCAACGAGTAGTTTTTTATAATGGCAAGCCTGTGTTGTAAATATGTGGCCGTTAGGTATAGAGCCATTTTTGGACCTTCCATTAATTACGTCACACATTACAGGAAACAAACTTATCGTATCTATGTTTAGCTCCATACACAATATTGTTTAAATAAGAAAACCAGAGTCATGATATTATATTTCGTAACCCTTAGCCTATATCGATGTTAGCCAATCATAGTTTACCTATTAATCCCACTAGCAAGATCTTTTTCTGCTTTTTATATAAGTTTTCTTTAAACTTATACAATAACAAATTATGCAAAACCCAAAAAAAAAAAATTTCAGAAATTAATAAAGTTCCCATTAAAAAATTGCTCTTTTGTGACTTTTCTTCCTTGCTTCTAATTAATCCTTAGTGTGTGACGTAATATAGTTGGTTATTTCAGAAAGGTGTGATAGTTTTACAGATAGAGTTAATGGTGCTGTGGTATTTGTATTGTTTAGAGAAAAAGATAAAGGAAATCTTTTTCCTATCCGGATCAGTAGGCTTAACACCGGATTACACATCTTGACTAAGATAGATTTCGAGCCTCGAACCACCATAACGTCACAGTTAAATAAACTTTTTTTGTTAAATTTGATTTGGTTTGTAATCTACAGACAAATCGCCAAGCGAAAATTTTAGAAAACCCAAATGGTTTGATACTTAATGACTAATATAATGTAAAGAATGAAACTACTTTAAAACATGGACCCTTACCATGAACCACTAGGGCTCTTTTTATCTGGCGTTAGTGTTTAACACTCGAAATCTATCAACGTTTTCGAGATGTGTGACCGTACTAAGGGTAGGTTCAGATGTTTACGAAAGCCTATGAGTATTGCAGCTATTTCGTCGTAAATCAGGTCCTCAAACAAAGTTGTCAGTTCTGTTGTACACAATCTCTTAAACTACAAAATTGACAGATCTAAATAGAATGCTATCCTTTACCGCGGGGAGTCCTATGAAAGAGATAGCACGAAATTTAGACCTGTCATTTAGTTTAGTGATCGTTGTCGATAGTCACGTGATTGCGACCATTGCTACAATCCTGAAAAAGCTTACGCGGTACCGGTTATATGGACTGTTACGATATCGGTCCATAAGGATATTTTTGGATGTGAGATAAGAGACAATTCTTAGCCGATAGCCCTGCGTGTTTATCAGAATTAGCTACAATCTTGTCGAAAGGTCTCCTTTGACAATCGGTGTCTATGATTTACAAAATATTGAATGGGAAGAGATGTGGAACAATGTACTTACAGGCGTCGTTAGACTTATACTGATGCTGCGGTGTACATAATAGCGATGACGTTTTTAATAAGAATGCTGTAAATATTTGGCAGTGCTAAAAGATTTGTTAGATTTTTAAAGAGACTTAAAAGATATCATCGTACTTACATACGTTCACTTTTGACCCTTCCTTTGACCACATGGATTACTTAGCTACAAGACATTGTAAAATAATCTGATACCTATAAGAAAAAAACCGAAAGCTTCGATCAAATACTTATTGATCTAAGACAAAAGGACATTAATTAGTATATAAGACTATGATTGGGCTGTAGATTTTGTTTTATATATCTTATCCTACACAGATAACATGTGTCTAAAGTTATTGTACACAATCTTGAAGGGCCTGTTTCAAAACCGCTAAATAAACTTTATCTGCTGGCCGATTTTGTAAAAGCTGCAGATTGGCTATCGAGTTCTTTCTGCAATAATGCATTTTAGCCAATAGCGAGTGAGTATCGGCCAATCAGAGGCGATTGCAATGGTCACACTGATGCAATCATTTATAGAGGACAACACCACTGATTAATAAATTAGACATTTTGACAGTTTCCCAATACTAAAACCGTCTCAAAATTCGTCAGATAAAGTTTATTTGGTGATTGTGAAATAGGCCCTAAATCTAGTACTGTCCTTTTCGATAGAGTGCATTATGAAAGGGACAACACGAGATTTAGACGTTTTGTCTTTCTTGGAGATTGTGTACAACATAAGCCACAATACCTATTTATTTAGGATAAATTGCTAGTATGAATTTTAGTATGAATTGTATTGTGTGCAATATGCAGAAAATTATTGTGTGCTAAATTATCTTAAATAGTTATATGTTTATTGTAAGTTGCCAACTTAATCGACATTATAGGCTAATCTGTTGACTGTGACTGAAAGGGTAAAACAATTTGGAAAGCTCGTTAATAAGACTTTCCTATTATGCAATATTATTTGAAATATATATGAAAAAATAAGTAGGTATAACTTTGAAAGTCATCTGAAAGTTTGTATTAAGTAGATGATAAATCCGTTTATCTACTTATATATTTATCTATATTATGTACTTACATATAAATCAATTGCTGTCTGTTAGTCAGGCTAAAACTCAAAGACGGCTTGACCGATTTGAATAATCTTCTTTTTGTTTTGTTCGCCTTCATATAGGGGTGGTTTAAAAACAAAAAAAAAGAATAGGAAAAACCGAAAAGAACAACTGAAAAATCGAAAAATCAAAATTGGTAATTTTGTATAAAAATGGATAGTTTATTCAGAATAAACAGGAAGAAGACAGGTATAGAAAAAAATAATTTACTTAAATAGATTTTGCAGGATGTTCAAATGGCATATTTATGCGCAGTTAGTTTCAAAAGTAAATCTCCGCTCTGGTATATAGCCTAGGTTTTCATCAGATAGCGGTTGCTATAGAAAGGCACCGTTAGAAAAATTATAGTCATCTTGTTTCAGTGACGTCATTCGACGCTATGTAGCGCCGCTTTGGTCGCCATCCCTTTCCTAGGAAACAAGAGTTTAACCAATGCTAATCCTGTGCCTGCACTCGGGCTTGTCTGTTACGGACATTTGGTGCCTTAAGTACGAGCATTTTAGCTAAAATATATACTTATAGGAAATTTTTTATAGTATCATTACATACAAATATTAATATGTGATACCTAATAATGATGAGTGAAGACAAGGTCAGCTAATAGGTTTTTATAGTGTCGTGTTGACGCTGTATTGAAATCCTTTTACGAGCATTTACACATTTTATTCATAGTATAGTTTTTTTTTTTTTTCAATGCAAGTCAACTATGTCAACGCGGCATAAGGCTACCTTCGAATTGAAGTGCGTTAAGCGCGTTCAATTTGAAATCCGAAATCTAAAAATTGAACATCGATAGTTGAATCTAGATTTGTATTAAAGTGTAAAGAGTTTAGCAATTGGTAAAACAGATTGCAATCTCTATACGTGGATTGAATTTTTGTCAGATTTTGCTACATATTTGGGTTTCGACTTTCAATTTGTCGATTTTGATTGGGTAGTTTATTAAAGCCGTTAGGGATACTTCAATTTTCTTTTTTTTTTTTTGTTTGGGTACTTAAGACAAAATCATGATGTTATTGCATTGTATCAACATTTATTATTTAAGCTGCAGTGAGGCAAATGTTGAATTTTAACCGCAAAATAATAAAATGTTTAATGTTAATTTTATAGATGATGTGAATTCAGTGTAATGCCTAGTCAATGATTGTTACAAATTAATTATAGTTGATAAGTTGAAATAAAATATAGGTAAGTTTTTTATACAAACGTTTGTTTTTTTTATTATTTAAAATACAACCTATGTAGGTACATCGCTTTAGGCTTTAAGTTAATAGCTACTTAACGACATTATTTGAAATCAATTTTCACAAACTTTCGCCTTTATAATATTAGAGTGATTTATTATAGATTTCAAGAATAAAAATCAGAATATTATAAAGTATTATTTATTGACACAACATTAGTCACTCAATTAAATTGTATAATCACAGTAAAGTAGCTTTATACCTGACTAGATTCTGTCAAGTTCAGGTATCGGCGGGGTAATAACAAATCACAGTCAACACCAACTTAGTGGGACTTTTCATTAAAATTGAAGACAACTTAGGACTTAAAGGATCGCTTAATTTCACTTCACAAAAAAGAATTCAAATATCCTATCTAAAAATGTTATAAAAAAAAAATTGTAAAAATTACATAGAAATAAATCGAGTTTAATCATACATCAAATAAAATAGATGTTTCAAATGCTTAGACCCGACAACATTTTCCGTAGTTCTGCAGGATTACTAATTTTGAGTATGTCCCTAAAGGCGCGTACACACGTGGCCTCTTTCTCCAGGTTGCGCGACACTTGGTGTGCGCGCGCCGTTATCTCCCGGGGGATCCCCGCAAGCCGAGCAGCATTGAAGCCATAGGACTTGGGACACGCTCCGGGGGACAATTTGTACAGGAATGTGATTGTTTCTTCTGGTATGTTGTCTTCGCTGTCGGGTGTTGTCTCGTCTGTTTCTACCATGCAGGCCTGTTGGGAATAAAACTGGAATATGAATAGGCATCTTCTAGGCAAGCGGGCGCCAACCTAGACCCCGTTGCTTTCCATAAGGCATAATTGGACGCACATATGCAATAAAGAGTCAACACACACAACTTATCAATTGAAAAGTTAACTTTATTCCTTTACATTATTTAATTGTATGTATTTAATTTGACAAAGGTTTGTGGGTTGTAACGTTATTGCGTATATGCGTCCAATTGTCGTCAAGCGCATGCCCAAATAAACATGCTTTATTTCAAAGTATAAACACTACTTTTGTCTTGGAAAATTGTAATCATGAAACTAAAGGTACGAGGATTAATTATCCTAATCTGAGAATATCCTACAAAAAAGCCATACGTTACGTAGCACCACCACTTTACCTTACGCAGATACCACAACTTAAGTAGGAGGTATCGAAATGTTAAAATCGGTAAAATGTTCAAAATTAAATTCCAACTACATATTTGTACAATGTACAGTCATGAGCCAAAGTCGTTAAAAAAAATCGTAAACACAAATCGTAAGGGTCACAGGTTCGAGCCACTCCTAGCACAAGCTTTTCGCTTATTTGGAGGGGAGAGGAGATAATAATTCTGCTTGGCTAATATTCTTAGATTAAAAAAAAAAAAATAGAAATTGATTAAAAAACATACCATGTGTCCCAACTGCACTCCGGGATGTGAGGCCAGGTGGTGCACCAGGGAATGGTAGTGGGTCGAGAACACGCAGCGACAGCTTCGCTCTGCGAGCTCCACGCACACGCCCGACGCTATCGCCGTGCCGTCGTATGTAGATGTGCCCCGACCTGGGGACATATGCTACGTCTTCATGCTTGCCGAGGCTTGGCAAGCGTCCACAAGCTCCAAGCCTCTACAAACCGACATTAGTCCGGATCGGCGACAAGCTCACGCAAGCCATGTCAAACCCGTTTGGGTTTTTGGGACGTTTGGTTTGGCTTGGTGTAAACACGCTTGTGTTTGTGGACGCTTGTCGAGACTTGTCCAGGTTGTAAATGTAGCATTAGTATAATCAGAGAATACCTAATAGTACCTGAAGGTACAGAAGATTCACTCTATAAAATGATTTAAATAAATAGACTCTTGTTACCACACAATAAAGTGTAATTCAGGTTGACATAGCGCTACTGACCTATTTTTTTATTCATCTAGACTTCTCTCTTTCTATAGCTATTTAAATTTAGGCTCTTAAAGAGGGACGCCATGTACTTGTAGCTCCGCAGTTTGCTGCGGAGTGCGCCAGGCCTGGTATAACGCTCGTTTTCACCAAGCATACCTAAATCATTTCCTTGACTGCGATCGCACCCGATGGTAATTGAAGATGCAGCCTAAGATGGTGCGCGCTTGCGCGTATCTATATATATATATATTTAAAAAAAACTCAAGCCCAAGCTGAGTCAGAGCACGCTCTATATATCTCAGCTTCACTGCAGCGTGTACATACCTAACTCGTCAAGCAGCACGAGCGAGTGCAGGGTGGCGTGTTTGACGATAGCCGCCGTTTCGTTCATTTCCACCAGGAAGGTGGACTGTCCGGACAAGATGTCGTCCGAGGCGCCCAGCCGGGTGAACACGCGGTCCACCAGGCTGAGACGACACTCCTGGGCTGGGACGTAGCTGCCCTGAGAATAAAGATCGGAGTGACTAGACAATAAAGTCGATATCTCCTGAGGATGCTCTGGTGTCGGGGAGAAACGTGCGTCGAGTAGTATAAAAGCCTTGTGTGGTGGTGCATGTGAGTGGTGGTGGCATTGCTTGCTTGGGAACTTGCTCTCTTGCTTGGTTGGGGAGGTAAGCAGTGCTTAGCTTGAAACTGCATGTTTGACCATACAGATTTTTTCTGTTGGCGGATTATAGCAAAATAATTCTAACCTTTTTTTGCTATTTTACTGTTGTTGAAATGTGGATATTCATTAATTACAATCAAAAATATAACATGTAAGAATAACATTTGTAAAAACAGAAAATAAATCGGTCAAAAAACAAATAAGTTATAAGCTGTTTTACTGCAACTGTATCTGTCTCTTTCTAAAACGATATTTTGTATGGACAGCGTGAAATAAACTCACCAAATGCGCCAACACAGTGAGAAGTCCGACTTGGCGCATTAAAGTGGATTTACCGCCCATGTTGGGGCCTGTGAGGAGCAGCAACCTTGCACTGTCCACTCCCAATCGAGTGTCGTTCGGTATGAAGTCATTCACGATGGGGATGCAGGGGTGTCTGCCCTCCACTATGTTAATATATGGCTGCAAAGTAAACGTATAACACTGTACACCAACTGATGATTGTGTATATGGTTACGGAATAATCTCTTAACATAACAAACGTAAAAAATGTTTTAACAAAACTGATTTCAGACGCCACTACAAAGTATATCAATTGTGCCTATAAAATTTGAAGAGTTCCCTTGATTTCTCCAGGATCCTGAATGACAATGGGACCAATTGGGAAGTATTCCCTTTCAAACAAAAAAGAAATTTTCCAAAACGGTCCAGTCGTCTTCGAGTAATCGGGCACATATTATATTTAAAAAAAAAGATTCCGACGAATTGAGAACCTCCTCCTTTTTTTGTCGGTTAAAAACATTAAAAAAATGCTTTATGAGTATTTGGAGGAAGGAAAAACGTTGAAAGACTTTCTTTTGAATATTTATAGGAAGAAAAAAGACTTTAAACTAACCTCTTTTCCATTTTCAAATGTGACTTCTGGTAAACACACATCCCCAGTTTGCTGCCTGGCGAACTCGGTAAAGGATAACAGTATATCCAGTGTTGCTATGCATTTGATGGCACTCTCCCATTGGTTGTAACTCGACGAAAACTTCTCGAATATTCGTCGGCTCAAGTCTTTCAGTACGTTAGTTTTTTGCTCCTCCGCTGCGATCATTCTTGCAAGATATTCCTGGAATTAAAGGATAGATGTAATATTTTGACGGGACTTTCACTGGTAGATATCTGTTTTCGAGAGGAACATAGGCTACTTTTTTAAACAACTACCGAAAAAGGAGGTGAAGGAGTTGTGTTTTGCTACCTATGTTTATCGATATCTTCGTGAAAAACGAAGTGATTATATTCTCTTGGTTCGTGAATTGTAATCCGATTTGAGTCATTTTCTTTTTAATCGGTACAAAAACTTTAACACGTTTAATGTTAACATTAAATGTTCGCGTATAGATAGCAATTGACACAGTCGAGCGATAAAATCAGATATATGTAGATTGTAGATATACGAATATATGTACATAATTGCTTCGGGTCGGCTCTGTTGTTCAACAAATACTGCCGAATCCAGTGTGTCGACCCGAATAATTGTGTACCACTCCTTACCTTCGTCTCCGAAGTGGAAAATTTCTTGAAGCCTTTCCTCGCTCCTTCCAAGTGATACTCTGAGCCGGCCCTCGACGCCGCATTCTGAGGCACTTCGATTTGGTAACGCTTCTTGTCTGTACCCACGTAATGAAGCTAAAAAAAGGAAAGTGGGTTTTGGTGGCAGAATGTAAATATGCCTTTGCCTAGGCTCAACACAGAAAAATAAATGTAGTTCCTTAAGCCGCCGCCAGCCGTCTGTGGTGACAGGGGAAAGGAGAAGTATATCCCTATTTGACATTACAAGTGGAGCAACTTCCGGCTAGAGCATGGGAACGAATGAAAGAGACAAACTTGTCCTTTTTTGACTTTTGAAAGGGTCAAACGAAAACAAAAACCACAGACAAAAACCACCTACAAATCACCTATTAACTGTCAAAATCACGAGTATAGATAAAAATAATGACTTTTTGAGATCGAATTGACATAAATTTTGAAGTATTGTGGTATTTGTACCTCCTACTTCCATGATTTTCTTATAATGGCAATAATTGCGGGGATAAATTTTCTCCCATTTTATCCACTGTCAATATTCTTCCATCGCTGTGCCCATGCTCGACGGGTGGATAAAGCTAAGCTAGGGGATAAACATTTTATTCTTTTCCCGGGGATAAAATTTCTCCCGCCCATGGTACCAGTGCTGGAGAGTAATGTAGGCGTGCGGACGTTTGTTGTCACGTTTGTTGAACGACGTACGTTTGTTATCTGCAACTTCGTCCGCATCGACGTACGTCGTACACGTATAAAGAAGTTACAGTGACACACTCACCCTACATCTGAAATACCTCTCTTGCTCTGCGAGGTACTCCTTCAGCTCGTCTTCTATCTCCTTGATAGTTTGCAGCGTGCTGTCGTACTCCTGATCGACGCCCTCACCAGGCAAGATGCGACCTTCTTTTTCCGCTTCTTTTTGGTTGAATGCTTCCTATAAAAAAAAAGTAAATTCTCTTTGGTGTATATTCTTTTTTTTTTATAATCTATTAAGAATGTTTACAATTTTAAAGCGCGTTCACACGGTTCGATTTTAGTTTATCAACTGCTAAATCGCATACCATTCGAACCGTCTGAAAGGACGTTCAATCAAATTGAAGCTTTGAACAAGTATGAACGTAAAAGTTCTTTCTACAAAACCGACTTCAAACGCCACTACAAAGTATATCGATTGTGCCTATAAAATTTGAAGAGTTCCCTCGATTTCTCCAGGATCCCATCATCAGATCCTGACCTGAAGGCCATGGAACCACCTGGGAAGTATACCCTTTCAAACCGAGCCAGGTGCCTTCGAGTAATCGGGGAACATACATAAAAAAAGATCCCGAAGAATTGAGAACCTCCTCCTTTTTTGAAGTTGGTTAAAAATCAGATTTCTTTTTATGTAAATTATCAAATTGTTTGATTCATCGATAACTTTTTCACACTGTTGCTGCAACCTATTTTTCCATTCACCCATGTCAACTGACTCTACTGCCTGACACTAAAATGCTACTGCTCCATCTGCATTATTGTTAGTGTTAACAACTGCGCTCAAATGGCCATAATTAGGACATTAAATAACACGCGTTAAACACTTGGCTACATTAAAAGAAAAGATGCTGCAAAAAGTAATTTTACATCAAAAAGTGCGTTAACTGGAGTAATAGTGTTCTGCTCTGTCGTCCGTGTTCAAAATCACATTCAAACGTCCTCACAGCGCTTGCGCTGCATAGAATGAGACAGCGCTAATGTGGCCAACAAGTTTGGTGCGTTATTCAACGCGTTAAAATCCTTTGATGTGTCACAAAAACCGCCATCCGAGTTATCACTTACTAACGTCATTAGTAATGCTACAACACATTTAACACATTAAAATATTGGCCCCATCTGGGTAATGCATTTATTATCGTGTTAATTTACGCGTTACGGCGCGGGTGGAGCAGTAGCATAAGAACCCTTACCTTAAAGAACTTCAAAGTATCTCTATAATCGGGAAACCTTCCATCAGGGCTGAACTGCGTGATCTTCCTCAACATATCGGAGTCTGCGTCGCTGAACAACTCTGCCAGCTTGAGTGCCGCAGTGAACCCATTGAGAACGGATATGAAGTCGAGAACTTTTCGCTTTGAATATGTTTTCTCTTCGTAGAATATTGCTCGCGAGTCCGGATGGTGTTTGGACTTGTTAAAGTTGCCAAGGGCGTGTATCCTGAAACAGTTTTAAAAAATAGGATAACGTTTAATCAAAATGTGTGTAATGAGTTCTGGGATAAAATGTAGCCTATATGTTAATCCTAGGTATGAGCTATCTCCATGCCAAATTGGTTCATTCGTTGTGGCGTGAAGGAGGAACAAATAAACCTACCCACACGCACGCACACACACACACACATACAAACTTTCGTCTTTATAATTTTTTTTAAAGAATATTAGCCAAGCTGAACTTGATTTATATTCTCCTCTCCCCTCCAAATAGACGAAAAGCTTGTAGTAGAAGTGGGTACGACAATAATGCAACGGGCGAGTTTCGAACCTGCGACCTATCAGTTTTCAGTCCGCACCTTTAACCGTTGAGCTATTGAGGCATAAATATATATTAGCCAAATTAACCCTGCGAGCAATCAATACTGAAGCCTTTGAAGAAGAATATTCAAGAATTCTTGATTTCAACTTAAGTTGTTAAATGTGACACATCTTAACATGTTATTACAACAACTAGGTATAACAATTAGGTTGTAGTAGGTGTGCATTTTTGAAACTTCTTTGTGGAAACATTGTATGCATAGCATAGTTTTGTTACTTATTGTAAAAAATTTTTTTTTAAAAGAGCAACTGCTGAGTTTCTTGCCGGCTCTTCTCAGCGGAATCTACATTCCGAACCGGTGGTAGACTTATGACGTGTCATAAGAGCTACAAGTTGGCCTACATGAAATAAATAAATTTTGATCTTGATTTTGAGATGTATTTCGTTAACTTCGTTAACATAACACAACAAAATGTTCACTAACTTGGCCAAAAGTCTGTCCAAGTCTGGCAATGTGGTCAGTATATTCTTAGCGTCCTGGCATAGCTCCTGGTTCTCGAACAACGCCTTTATGGCGTGCTGTCTTTCCTTGATCACTGATAGATTGCAGCTCGGCGAACATACCCATTGGTACAGCAATCTGTAAAAAAGTTATTTTATACTAGCGGCCCGTCCCGGCTTCGCACGTGTGGACATAAGATTAAATATAGCCTGTGTTACTCAGGGTGAATGCAGCTATCCAATGGTGAAAGAATTTTTGAAATCCGCACAGTAGTTTTTGAGTTTATTCATTACTAAAATACAAATCTTTCCTCTTTATAATAGTAGTGTAGGTTAAAAAACAAGCTTTTATTTGACTCCCGTCATGTATTACAAGTAATCCGAAGTGGAAATTCCTATACAAAATTACCAATTTTAATCTTTTCGATGTTCCACCTTTTTTTTGGGATTTTCCTATTTTTTTTTGTTTTTAAACCTCCCCTGTATTAGGGTGAATAAAATAAAAAAAGAATTATTGACATCGGTCAAACCATTTTTGAGTTTCAGTCAGAGATTGAGTTTTGAGTTTATATATTTGTTTATATAAACTCAAAACTGAAACTGACTTTAAATGTTAACTACATGTACTCATTACTTCTATGTTACTGTGGTATGGTAATAATTATTATAATATTAAAATACTAAATCCACGAAAGTACAAAATTGCGGTCAGAAAATATTATTGAAATAAAATAAGGTTTTTAACTAACCTTTTACCCATAGCTGTGGAACAGAAGTTCAACTTTTCATACAGACACCCTTCGTCTTGGACTATCCTCAAATTCCTCAATGTAATAGCATCTAACACCATCGTATTACCGCCTCTCCATTGATTTTCAACCTTATCTTCAGGCGTTAAAGTGGTATTTAGCACGTCAGGGGGTGAGTAGTGTTCGAATTGTGCCATGCCGAGGATTTGTATGTCGAGCAGACATTCTGTGAGATAGGAAACGCAGCCTCCCAGTGCTTTGATCGCTAAGTAACAGTTTGAAGCTGGCGTTAAGCCTAATGCATCACCTGTAATAAAAGTTTTGGTTAACCCACACATTTGTGGACTCTCTACATGCTTTGTGGACATAATATTATGTTTAAGACAAAGTATGTTTTGTAAATGAATCATAGATGTCGCTGTACATAGTTACATTGCGCTATGGTAAGTACTACATATTTTGTAGAATTTTGTACTTGGGAAAAAATTATTTTGTGTTCATCGTTAGACCGATTATACTAAACCTATCAATAAATCTATACTATTATAATAAAGAGAGCGCGCGAATTTTGTGAGTTTGTATGTATGTCCGGAGCAAACTTTGGAACCACCGCACCTATTTCAAAAATTCTTTCACCATTTCAAAGGTACATTATTCCAGATGGTTATAGGCTATATATTATGCACATAAATGTATTATGGCTAGATATTATGTGCAAATTTGTTAAAGAAGTCGGAAAAATTTTTGACTCTCAAACGTTTTCAAGGCGTGCGCTGGGTCATATACTGTTATTGGATGAAAATGATGTATGGGTGAATTATTCCTCTTAAAAAGTTCTAAAAAAAGTCCGCGATAGCATATGTCTAGCTTCTAAGGATAACTTACAGTAACCATTTCTATCTTTCAAATTTTGATTAAAAATAATGAATTATTTTCGACCTTCTTTAACCGATGTGATGTCAATCTATATCTAAATAAATATGTTTATTATCGCAAGTGTTTAATTTAGAACATATTTGCCCTTTACACTATACAATTTAAATAAATATCTTAGGAGTTATCGGAAAATTAATATTTCCGCGCGACAAAATAATGGTGCCGGCCGGCGCGGGCGGTGCACGGTGGCGGGTTTCGACGCGGGAGATTCCTGTGATTCCTGTGGTGATCTTATTTACAATCGTCTCCTATAAGAAGCTCTGTGCGATCAGTCCCGTAAAAACAAATATTTAAATTTTCAACCCGGACGAAGTTGGCGCGGGCTTCTAGTATGCAAATAAAGACTGGAATTGAATTGAAAAATGTATTGTTTGAGATTTGTGAAAGGGATTCGAAAATTTTATTAGTAGTATGGAAGGTGACATATGGCCGGCCGCCATCTTATTTTTTTTTTTCAAAATTTTATGTCAAAAATCTTGTTTTTAATTCCTTTGTTATATAGAACACTAAGTTGATCACAAAATAAAATATGCAGTTCATTTTTATGTTCATCAGTTTTTGTTAATCAATCCTCAGCCCTTGCACAATTATCGTACCGACTCCTTACTCTTCCTTTGTATTTATTTGGAGGGAAAAGGGAAATATTAGTTGTGTTCAGCATTGGTGATTCTTAATGGGTAACTCGTAATTTAAAAAAAAATATTTTTGGTCGATGTTCAAGCACTGTTTAGGTTATAGAAATTGTGTATGTGTACAATATTACCTTCATGTAAAAACGGCCTGATCCCCTCGGGCCATTCACCATCAGCGTTGGTCTTGTAGTACTTCTCAGCGAGTGTTTTGAGGGTTTTCTCCGGAGCCCACATGTTAGTGGGCTCTCTACGCGCATTGTGGCAATGTGTGCTGAGGAGTTTGCTTGTTCGCGAAGTTGTGTGTTTGCGATCGAAGATTATCTACAAATACAAGACATAATATGGAACCAATGCCCGGATTATGTATGACTAGCTGTTGCCCGCGACTTCGTCCGCGTCAGTTTCTGAATATATTTTAAATATGGATAATTTCCCCCGTTTTTGCAACATTTTTCACTGATGCCTATATAGCCTAAAGCCTTCCTCGATAAATGGACTATCCAACACAAAAAGAATTTTTCAATTCGAGCTAGTAGTTCTTGAGATTAGAGACTCTTCAGCTTTATAATATTTATAGCATATATCTATGATATATGTGACAATTTGTTACCCTTTACCTATGCCCTATCGATAAGGTGGGTACTGCAAGGTAAGGATAGAACAAGTGAAGAAGACCGAACAAACCTTTTTATAAAGGATATTGTGAGGTTTACAAAAGATACAGGTAGGTTTGAGAGGGGTAGGCTGCCTGGGCACCAGTAACCTGTGTCCACACACTTCGTTTCCTGGGAATCTTCTCCGCAAGTAGGCGTCGATTCGCCCGTTTTGCGTCCACACACGGGTTATTGGGTGGAATAGTCCTGATCACCCGCCTAGCATTGGCAGGTCTCCCCTCCTTAAATACAACACCCTTTACCTATAAACTATTAGTCAAGGCCATACCAGCGAGTACAAACTCAGTTGTGCCCGCTTTCGAATAAAAATAACCACAAAATTGTCATTGTCTAATCGTGACAAAATGCCATTCTATCTGGCTGTGAGAGTGACGGAATAGAGAGACCTGTATTTTTACACACCTGTACTTTACGGCACCACCGTTTGGAGGGGAAAGCAGAATATTCCTTTAACATAAGTAATATAAGAAATAGGAAAAAGGTGTTACCAAAGCCGGGGGATAGTGCGCGAGCGTGGTAAGCAACCGGGATGAATGCTTGTCGTCAGCGAACTGCCCGATGTGGAACTGCCCTATCGTGGTGTCTATGAAGCACACGCCGTATGTGCTGCGACCGTTACTTTCCTAATAAACGAATATCAATCACGCTTTTATTGCAAAAATAAAATAGAATAGAATAGAATAGACAACTTTTCTGACAAATGAATCTCAATATCGCTTTTATTGGAATGCAGTAGTCCAGCTTTCAAGATTTATTTCAATGGATGTATAGTTCCCACCCGTAGAAGACGGTCAAAACTTCGTTGGTATTGTTGTATAGATGTATCTACGTGTGCGGGCTGCGACTCGCAACGTTCGCCTATCGGTGCATCCACTTGCATTAAATCAGTGTGCTACCACGTGACTTGTTTGATTGACGTGTACGCGCCCTTCCTTTCACCCGATAAATTTAAGGTATGAAGTTGAAGTATCCATCGACGAAAACTTCTTTGGATGGATGTAAAAGTATCGACCAAAACATATCTTTTTTTTTGTTATAAGAAGTAGGGCGAGCGCGAATGTATTCACTCTTAAAACAAGCTTGTCGCTTATTTGGAAGGAAAGGAGCTTATTGTTGTTGTATTATTGTTAAGGAGGTTAGGCTCAGCTTGGCTTTTTTTTTTATTTTAAGTTCCGAGCTCACACTCTGCCATACGCTTGGTGGGAACGTAACTTGGTGGGAACGTAACTTGATGGGAACGTAACTTGGCGTTCGGTATCGATGTAAACATTGAAATCGCGTGAGAAAGACATACATAAAATAAATACTTTTTATTACACACTCATAATGTTCGTGAAGTGGGGAAGATAATTTTTTTTTAAATTATTATTATTGTTATATCATTACAGATCACTGAGTAACTCATTCGCTGCTTCTATAAGAATGTAGGAAAGATAAGTACCTCTTCAGCAATAGCAAGCATATGTTCGGAAGCCGCCTGCGCAGGCCCGCTGTCCTGGAGCCCTAGGGCCTGCGCCCCGCGGAGGCTCACCTGGCAGATTTCGCGACGCACCACTTTATCATATTTGCTGGTTAGACCATCTAAAGTGAAAATGAAACAAGTAATAATACTTATATATTTTTTTTTTGTGTAATAAAGCTGTATAAATAAATAATTGGGAACTCACTCTTTTTGCACCTCTCCTGCATCATGTCAGGTGTTTCGGTCTGCTCCACGCGCGCCACTTTGTATCCCTTGGACACCAGCGTAGACACCATACGCGCGTATGCGCTTTCGGGGAAGCCAGAGTGCGCAAATTCACCCTGGAAAATTGGTTAATAAGTAAGTACTTTACTTTGAAACTGTTTATTGTGGCCACCCAACAAAGACATTAAAACCTCTACCTTTTTTTAGCATTTTTATGCAACGTAATTTTTAAGCGATACGAAAATCGCATCGCAAAAAAATATATTAAAATATGTCCTCCCGACCGAATCCGGTCACGTCAATGGTGAACTTCCCCAGAGATTAGCCATCTGCGCGGGAGATATTACAGTGCACAAGTGTGTGCGCAAATACACGTGCACTCTCTATTCCCATAATCTCAGTCCAATGGGACGGAAATTTCGACATGACCAGAGCGAGATTAGGCGCAGGACCGACAGCTTTACGTGCTCACCGAGGCACGGGGAAGACTCGCCGCCAATTTCATAACTTGTGATATAGGCTACATTTTATCCCGTAAAATCAAAGCTCCCACAGGATTTTTAAATACTAAATCCACGTGTAAAAAGTGGAGAAAAATTACGAATACCTTCATATAAGAAAAGCCAAGTTCATTGACCCCCACAGCTGCATCCATGTGGTAGAGCTCATAGAATTTGCCCACTTTAAAGAATAACACACAGTCGTAGTGAGCTGATTTCATCTCCCACCACTGCTTATGAGCCTAAAACAAAAAAATCAAAACTGGAATCAATTTAATTTTATTGCATTTATTTCTAGCTTTTGTCTCAGAATGCCTCAGAATTTTGTTTTCTTCAATTAAATGTTTGTAGGTGATTAAAATAATTCACATAGAAAGAAACCTTAGTAGTTCTTTCAACTCACGAGGGCGCGTGGCTCATGGTTGTGTGCGTGTCGTATCTGTATAAGTGTGAGTGAGAGCTTGCTCGCGCCTGACCGCTCCCACCTAGGCTCCTGACAGGCACACACTTACGCACTTACGCAACGTGCATGTATACGACGTAACCACAAGTAAAGCTCACGCGTCCTCGTGAACTGCAAGAAGTACCAATCCAAAACAGTTTTAGACCCTTATTTTTTTCTATGTATAGACTACACGTAGCACTTGATTCCTGATGGAGAAGATGCAGCCTAAGACAGAGTGCAGTGGCCTAGAAAAAGGTTAAAACCTAAGTAATTGTGGTTATTTAGAAATTACAAAAGCAAGAAGGGCATTCCAATTTAGTGGTGCACATCAGGAATGAAGAAACAAAGTTCTTGAAAACCGACAGACAGGCAACCTTGCCGAAGCTCCAAACTTAGACGATAAAAGGGGAGTAAAACAAATAAAATAGAAAGTACATACGGGTGTTTGTGTCTTCATAAACTCTGGTGGCACATATAATGTGGTGGGATCATAGTCAGGGTGATCTGGTTTGCGTCGCTGGGCATCTCGTATCTTGTCCGGTTTCAACCAATCTAACTTGCAATGTACCCAGTTCCCATCATCTGCTATGGAATTTCCTGTGGAGGTGTCTTGAGATTCTGCTTTTATTTCAGGACTGAAATACAAAAAGGTTTTGTAAAAAGGTTGTTTACATATATTATTGTCAAGGAACTTTTTGTAAGGATTTACAACTTACACATTCTTGGTAACAACTCTCTTAGTTTTGCTGCCCTTTGGAGAGTCTCCTGGTTCATATTTAAAACTTTCTTGCAATTTCTTCTCAAGGGAAACTTTCTCTGTTGATGGCTCAATTTTATTGTCTGCTGGAATTTATGACCTTATTTTAATCAGCTGATTTGTACTTAATACTTATTTCGTATTAACTAAAAACTTTGTTTACAGGAAGGAAATATTTTCAAACTTGTATGTAACAAGATAGATTGAGAGGGATTTATAATGCTGAATTCTGCAAGACGTGTGATGAATCAGGCTTCCACCTTCTGTACTTCTTTCGTTCTTCCCATGTTACTCCATAACTAACATCAAAGTCACACCTTTTAGGTTTGAAGATTGGCTTAGAATGAGGCTTTGACTCATAACATATGCATTAGGCAGTGGCGTAATAATAGGGTGGCAAAACGGCAAAATGCCACGGGCCCCTAACCAGAGGTTGAGCTTCTTTATATTGGGGGAGGGAGGGACCCATCCGATGAATTTGCCACTGGCTTTAAACGGTATAGTTAAAAAAAAAAGTTGTCATATCACCTTTATTTTCAACATCTGAATCGTCAGAATCTACAGGATTTAGTCTGATCCTCTTTCTCTTCTTCATTGTAATTGGTGTCTCGTCCTCACTATCACTAGTATTCTTATTGATCTCTGGAGATACAGTGGAAGGCCTTTCACGTTTCTTATCTGCAAAAAAACAAACACAATTGAACAACTATACTGTTAAGACTACTTTATTTCGCTCTGTTATGCTGTTAATTGTTCAATAGAAGTATACAAAATACCATTTACTTACATATTTATTTATTTTATATGTGTTAACCTAGCCACATTTTACGGCTATCATTAACAGAATGATTGCAGACCAAACCGTAATTCAAAAGGCCATAGAGTAGCAACAACCAAATTCTTTGGTACAGTAATAAGCATTGTGGTCACTAAGAAAGCGGAAGTTAAAAAACAAGCAAAAATTTTGTTACCAGAAAGTAGATAAATTCTAAATTAGCTCAGCTAGTCTTTTCTGTTCTGGGGAGGCTTATTCATGATTATTATTAGTTACCAACCTACCACCAAACATCCAAATACAATGCCATATAGTCACGCAAGTAAGTAGCCCACAAGTCCAAATCGCCAATAGAGCTTCTAAAATACTGCAGCCCTTAAACCGGGATGTTCAATCAGGTACTTACTTTCAACTATCTTCTCTTTACTGCTAACAGGAGAGCTCATCTTTGTTGAATTATCGGCATCCCCGTTCAGTTTTGCTTTTTTATTAGTGGGTGGTGTTTTGGTGAAATAATTAAACAATGTATTCGAAGCTGCATTGCTATTACGTTTAGACATAATTCCTCAATTCTCAAATCACAACAATCCTAGTTTTGTAATAGAAATTAAAAACCAATAACCGCTTTTGGTTACTTTCACGTTTTGACTTTTATTATGGTTTTGGCGCGTCAATACACCGCCAATCATTGACAAGCACAGTGACAGTGACATTCGTGCGTGTCAAATGTCAATGCTCCGTGGCGATTCTCTAAAAATGAATACCTACATCAGTGTAACGATCACAATAGCCTCTGATTGGCTGGTACCCTCCTATTATTGGTTAAAATCCATTTATGTAGCAAGAACGCAATAAATTCAGCCAATCAGAGGCCAGTACTATCGTTACACTGATGCAATCATTTTTAGAGAATCGACCTGATGTGTCAAATTCACTCAGTAGTTATAGGTACTTATTAACTGCCTCATTTGGGGGGGGCACAGAGTACCTTGTTGGTGGGGGGCTCGCCTTTTGGCGCAGTTTCCGGTGTATTCGCTACTCTAGCGCTTTTAGACTCCAACGACCATTAGTTCTTCAACTATGTGCCCCGCCCATTTCTCACTTCAGCTTCGCGACTGGCTGATTTGTCGCCCGCTGCTAGGTGTATTTATGTAAAAGGCCTGAAAAGGATTAATTTAAGAAAATACAAAAAAAAACCTGTTGTATTGTTACTTATGCCATTTTTATTAAACTGGATGACGAACACTGTAATAAAGTTCTATTTCATTAATATTAAAAAATTACAAGTTTGATGTAAAATGGCAGCAAAAACGTTAAATTACAATAATTATTACTATTTATCATACAATAATTATTACTAGTTATCATACAATGTTCAGTTTCAGTAACTATTGAAATATTATTATAAAAGGAATGGAATGTTTTAACATCTCATTTACAAGTCAAATTCAGAATATTTATGCATTAATACAAAAATAAATAATTAAGAATGTTTAAAAAATCTATGCCTTAAATTCAACAGAAAATTATTACTTAATAATATTAAAAATAAATAAAATTAAAGTATCTGTTTGCGATTTCGAAATAAGATGCTCTTTTTAAACTCATTAAGTATATTATGATTATTTGAACGATAAAATAATTTTTGCATGCTATCGTCAAAATAACACACTTTTTTCTGTCTGCCTGTTTCAGCAGAATACGGCTGAACCGATTTTGATGAGATTTTCACAGCCAGGTAAAGGATTTTACATGGAGTAACTAAGGCCACAATTTATCCCTGAAATATTAATGGTTCCTTTGTAATAAATAAAAAGGTTTCATATGAGGAAAAATATGTTGTAAATCCTGTTCTGATCTTGGTGAAATTAGGCCAACAGACAGTTTGCCTTATGGAGGCACACACAGGATATTTTTTATTCAAAATTAAAGAGAAATGCGTGCGTATCGCGCAAAAATAACCAACTAAATAATAAGGAACAATAACAAAGTATAAAAGTATACTCATCTAATTTAATAGTGTTTAAGTATATAAGTACCCTAATAAAAATAAAATCTAACTAACATAGACTAATATTAATTATTCTTCCATAAGGAATACACATAGAAAAATATTTTGTTTATCTCCCTCTGCAAGATTACATGTTCCAGTATAAAATAAAAAATATGGTTCAATCCAATGACATACTTTTTGAATTCCCTTAAACAGCCACATTCAATTTTTTGTAACATTTTGTACGTATTTGATGTTACGATGACGTAATTCGCTGACTGACAACATACAAGTAATTATTTCATAGAACCTGTGTTCCACCTTCAGGAATTTCAACCTATTACAAGCTGTCATTTGTATAGATTTCGCATAGTCTGTGGTTCTTAAAAGTTATTTATGGTTCATCAGTCACTTCTACATTATTATCTGTGGTTCGGGCACAGATAGCGCAATGGACTTGTGCGGGAGGACTTGCCCCCCGTTGATGTAGAGTTCGTCCTTCACGATGACATCTTCACCCAACACAGTGCAGTTCTCCATTCTCACCCAGCGCCCTACGACGGATCTCCAGCCAACGATACAGCTATCTAACCACGCGTGTTGACGCACACACGCCCCTCTCAGGATTGTGCTGCGTTTTATACATGCACCTGAAAAGAATATGGAAATAAAAAAGTTGAACGTAGACAGTATCTTTTTTTTTATTCGATGACAAGATAGTCCTTCAATCTCAACTAATGGTAAGTGATGATGCAGTTTAAGATGGTAGCGGGCTAAGTCGGAAGAGATATTGCAGTGTACATTCAACTTATACTCTTAATCGGTTTCTACTGGCCATCGTGCTGGAACACTAAATCACTTGGTGGCACGTTTTGACAGTAGGGTGGTAACTAGCCACAGCTAAAGCCTCCCACCAGAAAAGACCAGAGACAAATTTAGATTTTAATTGCCCCCACCGGGAATCGAACCCGAGACCTTCCAGTTATAAGACCACAGCGCTTACCACTACGCCAGAAAGGTCGTCAAAGTTATTTTAGTTAGCTTCTTCTTAAGTAATCTATCTTGTTGAATAGGTTTTCCTATCATGGCCAATGAATATTTTGGGTTGGATCTGAATAGCTTTAGTTCAATGTTTTTGAATCAAAAGCACTGAGGCGTGGAACACCCTTTCAGCAGCAGTCTTTCTGGCCACCTATAATTTGAGTAACTTCAAGGCAAGAGTTAATAGGCATCTTCTAGGCAAGCGCTGTCAAACCTAGACCTCAACAGTTCTTTCCTGTATTGATTGTCGTCACGCACAAGTCTATTTATTGTAAAAAAAATGCCAGCTTAACGTTTAGCTCAAGCTATCAGTTATAACTTTTTCTTACCATCTTCAACAATTACATTGGGCCCTATAGTGACGTTGGGGCCTATCCGACATCCCTTGCCAATGGTCGCAGTTGGATCGATTATCACATTGCCTACAACACCACCTCCTTCATGCAACATGTCCGAATCCTTTTGCCGTAGACTGTTCAGGTATAGGCACATGCCTGTAACATAAATTATATTTCAAGTTATTACTCTATTTAAGTAAGGATAAATTTAAGCAATTACCAAAGAGGTTGTAGCAATATTAAGTTTTAGATAAGATTGTATTTAACTAACTTTCAAAAAAGGAGGAGGTTCTCAATTTGTCGCAATCTTTTTTTTTTTTTGAAAATTCTTTTTTTTTTGTTTGAAAGGGTATTCCCTGGTGTTTTCATTATAATCAGATCTTATAAAAACACACCTGTTAAGAAATCCTTTGGTTGTCCCACATCCATCCAGAATCCTTGCAACTCCATAGCATATAACTGTTCATCCTTGGCCATAAAAGGAAACACCTCTTTTTCTATTGAGGTTGGTTGCAACTTTATTCTATCCAGGACTGATGGATTAAGTATGTACATTCCTGAAATTCAAAAAGTTAAAAATTATTTATTCCCTGTAGACCAACCGTTTCTCTTCCAAAGACTAATAAATTCAAAGTTCACTTCTCAAAATCCTTATTTCAAAACTGAATTCAAAATTAAAAATTAAAAATTATGATGTTAATAATGATATTTTATGAAAGTCTAGAACTTAGACGCATCTTACTTTAACTCTAAACAATAATGTACTGTAAGGTACTTACGTACGCATGCACGCACGCACACACGCACGCACGCACGCGCACACACATACACACACACACAAACTTTCGCCAAAACCATAATGCATTTGTGTTGCAACAATGCTTTTAACAGGGCTTTCTTGCACCTAAGGAGGTTAAAGTAGTATTGATGACCCAATCTAAAATCATATATCATTTGTGTGTTAAAAAAATTAACTCACCTGCATTAATTTTGTTAGAAATAAACTCTTGTGGCTTCTCGATAAACTGTTTAATTTCACCATTCTCTTTGTATACCACTACACCATATTTGGAGGGCTCTTCTACTTTTGTCACCACTATAGTCCCTTCCTGCCAACAAAAATCAAGAACATTTGGTCATATGACAATGCCTATCTAGGTTCCCACATTTAATAAAAGCGTATGTTGAAGAAATAAAAGCTAAAGGAAGCTAAAGAAGTAAAACTAGCTTTTATAATGATAAAGTTCGCAAACAATCACAATATCTAAATACTGTTAAATCAATTCAAATATAAATATTTTGAATGTTATCACATTAAAATTCATTATTATTATCACATTTTGTTAATAACTCTTCTATTTGATATGCATGAAAAGTCAGCAGTACAAAATACAGTGCTGATCAGTGACCGACAAATAATAAAATAAAATAAACATAAGTTTTAAGTTATACCTTTCCATGGCTCCTATGGAACTTAGCAAGCTCTTTGAATGGAAATTCACATATCACATCAGAGTTCAGTACAAAGAATGGCTCAGGGCTTGCACAGAGTAGTTCGCGAGCCAGTGCCAGTGGCCCAGCTGTTCCCAAAGGTTCAGTCTCGTGGGAGAATGTTAGCGTAACACCAAGTTTGGACACCTGCTCTGTTAATTCTTTTTCCATATCCTCTGCTCTATAGGAGACAGCTAGAATAACCTGAATTAATATAAATTTTAATTTTACTTTTGCATCAATTCCCAAGTGTGCTAACTGGGCATGAGTTTACTTTCAAAAATTGACTTCTTCTTTTTCATGTACTGTATCATCTACCAATTGATAGACTTTCACTGCCGAACAAAGGTCTCTTGCATGGACTTCCACAGGCCTCGGTCTTGCACCCCCTGTATCTAGCAGCTCCCTGCAACTCATCTGACAATGTCTATGCAATTTGTATTATCACTCATCAATTCTGAATCATAGTCAAGGTATATTGCAATCAGAATTAGTCACTCAATTAGCTATATTCTGTACAGAAATCAGTTATGGCCTACTTCAACATTTGACAATTGAATGATAAGATAATTTTTTTTTTATTGCACTCTAAAATACTTGTTGAACACTATGAAATTATAAAAACAAGATAAGAATAGGAATATGTTGTAAAGGTGGCATCAAAAACTGATGAAATAGTCAACTAAGTTTATAAAAATTTTTTAATAGTGGTACCAGTCAAACCAATGGTAGATACATTTGGCGATTTGAATGCACTTTGTAAAAGTTTATTTGAATAAAAAATTAGTCTATTCTATTCAATAACAAACTTCTAGCTTTTCCTTTACATAAAACTCATATATCCAGGGCAACTGCCAGCAAAGTTATCTACTTGCTGATTTGGATCAATGTTATTTTACCAGTACTACCTCCAAAACCTCATTGAAAAGCTTCATACAATATTCAGTATATTCAAGTCAATGCTAAACTTCAACTAGAAAGAGATAATTATGACAAATCAAATTTAGAGGAGCAGGTTTTCTTAAAATACCTATGTAAAACCGGCAAAGGATACAATTAATGGTGTTTGTGTTTATAAACTTACTTGGGTTACTCCAGCATCAACTAATGCTTCAATCTGATGCATTAGAATAGGTTTGTTGGCGAATTCCACAAGTGGCTTAGGCCTGCTCAACGTCAAAGGTCTGAGACGAGTACCGTAGCCCCCGACGAGTATAAGAGCCCGTATATCACCAAGTTTCTTATCAGAACCGCACATTTTTATTTATTGTTAGACGCTGCAAGTTAATAGATTTGGTTTTCAGAGAAGTTGACCGAACTATGCACAAAGTGTGCAATGTATTAGTTTCATTAGATCTTACGTGGCGCTCTTTTATTAATTATTATCGCAACAAAAATACAATATTATAGCAGTCACAGTTGTAGATAAAATTCATTGAATAAACTATTTATCAGTGAACATATTACGAAACTTGTGATTGTGCATTGAATTGATCGCAATCAAAATCATCAGCAAATATCTTAATTTCGTAGTTTTCGTGATCTGTGATCAAAATTGTAAATAATTTTCCAAGTCAATTTTCAGTGGCAATCAGCAACTGAACGTTTCCAGAAGGGAACTTTCCATTCGGACCATTCTTGCTTTTTTTATAATGTTATTTTGTTTGTAATTGCAATAAGATTATGATTATCGCATTGATAACGAATGCCAATATTCGTAATACATGAAAGTCAAAACCAAGAAACGTCAGCAAACGTCTTGTTCATGGTAAGTATGCTTTGTCAAATTTAGGATGATAATTTTGACAGCTCACAGTAGGGACGGGGTTGTGTGTAATCGTTACTGAATTTATTCGATTATCGATTATTATTCCCATAGAACTTGGAATCGATAGGTGTATGGATATTCGATATTATGTTGTATGGTCAGATTATATGACAAATCAAACTATTTTTTCTATTAAATTAATAATTTATTTTTATAAAAGCCCTCCCACACCGACGATTTCGATTCGTGCCTATTTTTGTTTCATCTGTCAATCTTTTCAGCGAGGAATAGGTACGCATGGCAATATTTGATCTACCTTAAAATACAAACCTACTATAAATTAATGATAAAATTATTCCCACATACGATTTAATATATATATATATAAAAATATTATAGTTACCTAAATGTTAATTTTTACATGTTCGATCTATTTCAATTCAGAACCGATTTTCGATAGTCTGTGGTTGTTCGATACGCATGGTACTTTACTAAGTGGGCGGTACCCATCAATGAAGTACGACATTATCTGTATTACATTTTACCGGAAAATAAAATGAAACTTTATGGACGTGATCTGCCAAAATTATCATCCTAAATTTGACAAAGTATAGGAAATATACGTAGAGAGAGAAGACATAGAGCCAGTGACGATTTCTTTCTCACTCACACTAAAAAGAGAGCAGAAATAAAGTTACTAATGTGATAAACAGAGACGCAGCTACCCAATTTTTTGTCCCTCATCGTGTAACCAGTTTTTTTCAAGGTCGGCACACTTTTGTGCGAAACAAACTGACAGTTATAAGAAAAATTTAGTACCTATGTGTGTTGCCAGCTTTAGGTACCTATACAATGTCCCGATTTTCCCTATCCTACTAATATTATAAATGTGAAAGTTTGGATGTATGTATGGATGGATGTTTGTTACTCAATCACGCCATACTAAACCGATATGGCTGAAATTTGGCACGGAGATAGGTTTTTTTAGTAATGTCCTCTGACATACCGTAACGGCGGGTTACTTTGGCTACTTTTTCAATTTTTTTTTTAAATTTTTGTTGAAACAAAATAAGGTCGTGATGGAAGAAATGAATATTATGAGAAAAGAAAAGAAAGATGATGGATACTACATAATATATGTCGGCGATGATTAAAGTGTATTCAGTTAGATAGTGTCGGTTACTGTTCTGAATTATCCTGAAGTTTCGTTCGAATGTCCAACGACCAGTCGAGAACTGTTAGCGATCTTAAGAATTATTTTATTTGCAAAGTTCTTAATTTTTAAAGCCATTTTTAAATAGCTAGAGGCAGACTTTTTATGTTTTTTTTTTAATAATTATTAACTTAAACTTTGAAGAGTTGCAGTTTTATACGACTGCCTGAAAAAAGGAATATACTGTTAATTTCATTCATGATGATTTTGATGACTAAATATACAATTTTTGTTGCTTTTAATTCAATAGCATTACTCGATCGAAGGAAAATCATAAACTGTTCTTTACAAATTATTTTGTGTAACATTCTTACTAGTAACTTGTGAAACGAAAAAAAATATTCCTTTGTGTTACATGCATCTTTTTTCAAAATGACTCACATATGTTAAATTTCTATTCGGCATTTCAATATTTTTTTAAGGAGCAAAAAATTATCTAGTGAATTGGTCCTATGAAACTACACTAAAAAACTTTAATATAAAAAAAATATTTTTGAAAAACCGACTTCAACCGCAATACGTGTACAAACTAAAATTATAATTTTAGTTTGTACACGTATTGCGGTTGAAGTCGGTTTATTTCATACTTTTAAGTGGTGGTTGAAGTCGGTTTTTTAAAAATACTTATTTTAATATTATTATTCTTTATTGCACACAATATTAAGATATATGTAAAAAATAGAAGCTTACCCTAATAGGTATATCTCTCCCAGACAACCTTATATGTGTAGGTATGTTATTTAAAAAATAAAACAATTCAGCATCTGTTTTGTCGTTTTATTTAAAAATCCTGGGAAGAATTTTCCATCTAATTTGGGGTAACAGAGGAGTGCAGTTATTGTGGCAACATTAAACTCAAACTTGTCTTGTGACGTCATCGTTACGTCATGTTATCTCTATTTCAGTCGCGGTTACACAGTACCTTGGTCTATTGCCTTCTCTGTCTACGGAAATATATGAAAATGCCCTACCTACGAAAATAGGTTATAATACTACGTAATTATTTCCGTTTCACTCTTTATCGATGTCTTAAAGCACACTCGCTAATGGGTAGCCATTTTAAGCGACAGCATTTTGTAAGTATGCACCCTATTTTTATAGGTAGAGCATCTCCATATATTCCCACCTGTTTAGGTGATTGCCGACTTGCTTCCGACTGGTGACAATGACATTAGAAATTACGTAACGCAATGGCTGAAACTTGGTAATTTGTCAGTGTCACGAAAAATCTTTTAAAATTTCCCCTAACCTGTTATACAATGGCTTTGCCGGTTCGGATTTTATCTCGTTGCAAAGGTAAATGTTTCTTTAATTATACTCAGGCTCAAATTGCTAATATATAATTCAATAAAGCAAGTTTTTTCATAAACAACTTGATCACCACTGTCTCCTTGCTAACGCCTACGTTTCAATATTTTTTTGTGTATCCTTGACCCTACGATAGTGACCTTGTTATGTGATTGATTAATGTATAAAAAAGCTGTTTATTTAAAACTTTAAATTTATTCATTAATAAGTACTACATTACACTAAGCAAATTTTTGCTAAATTTTATATGACGCCAATGTCATTCTTATTAGGGTTAACCTTCGTCTAAAAATATAATCTATTGATGTATACGCTTAGATAAGTTTAGTACTACATATTATCAAAGGAAAATCTTGATGTTGTTACTGTTTCCTGCAGCAATAAAACAGGTCTTATAATAAATAATTATTCTATCATTTATAGATCAGTATGTTGACCTTTGGACAACAACAACTTATCTACTTATGTTTTGTAGTATTTTGTTTTATTACATGTTGATAAACCTTGCTTTTATTGTTATTTATTGTTAAAATTAAGAATAACTAGCAGTTACACTTATCACAACAAGTAAACATTTAGAAAATGGGTGTGGTTGCAATTCTACAACTATGTAGTTAATTAATATGGTAAATAATGTTTACTGCTTGCTTATGTATTAATCAATTTACATTACTTACATTAATCAAACACTACATTTTCTTTATATAAACTAAGTACTTTTTTTTTGGAATGGAAAGTGTGTCTGTCTCTTAATTTGAAACAGCACAAGATAATATTATGATATTATCATCAGCCATTAACAGATGCCTGCAACTACACCCATGTGTACAATCTTCTCAAAAAATCATTCAAATATCTTATCATAATTAATGAGCTTAATAAGAGACCACTATTTTTAACACACAGACAGGCACTTTAATTTACTTGAAATTACAATCATTGGTGGGTCATTTATTTAATTACTAGTTGATGCCAGCAACTTCGGCTGCGTGGATTTAGTTTTTAAAATCTCACAGGAATTCTTTGATTTTCTGGGATAAAATGTAGCCTATGTGTTAATTCTGTGTATGAGCTATCTCCATTCCAAATTTCAGCCAAATTATTTCATTTGTTGTGGCGTGCAGGAGTAACAATCATACACACACCATATACAAATTTTCGCCTTTATAATATTAGTAGGATTTTGATAATTTTGCTTGTTTATGTATTTGTATAGATCTTATATTTTCTTTCCCAGATGGCTTAAAGCTTGGCAACGTAAGATACTCAAGTAATGTACCATACACACAGACCAGGAAAAACCTGATACTAACAAGTGAGACCAAAGTCATTGTACAGGGGTTCACTGGCAAACAGGGCACCTTCCACAGCCAACAAGCACTTGATTATGGAACAAAGATTGTTGGTGGCGTGTCCCCAAAGAAGGCTGGCACAGAACATCTGGGCAGGCCAGTGTTTGCCACGGTAAAGGAGGCTAAGGAGAAGACGGGGGCAGAGGCGAGTGTTATCTACGTGCCACCTCCAGGTGCTGCGGCTGCTATTTTAGAAGCAATTGAGGCAGAAGTGCCTCTAATTGTGTGCATTACTGAGGGGGTGCCACAACATGTAAGTGTTTAGTCATATTAAAATATTATAAATGCAATTAAATTATATTTTGATTTTATAAATTAATGGGCAGTTGGACTGGGACTGTAGTGTAAACTGCTTAACACAATAACAATATTTCGTTCAAGGGTAGGTTAACACTTTAATCAAAAAATTTTTATAATGTAAAAATGTATAGGTTGTTTTGTTGTTTCTTAAATTGGTAAAGAGAATTTCCTAGAGCATGTACCAAAGAATTGACAGTCAATTGATCAAGGCTGCCCTTAATTGATTCATTATTGATTTGCGTAATGCTGTATGTTAAGCTGTTGCACATGCTCTCAATGAGCAATTAATTACTTTTCTCTGACTTGAATCATAAAACAATAATAAAAGTACTTGGATTATGACATCTATACATATAAATAAAATTGAAGTGTCTGTTTGTAATATTAAAATAACAGCTTTCTACTAAATGCAAATGTAAGTAAAGCGGTACTTATAACAAAAGATAAATTTTTTAAATTTTCGTCTGTCTGTCTGTTTGTTGCCGCTAATCTCAGGAATGGCTAGACCGATTATGACGGGACTTTCACTGGTTGATGGCTAATTTTATCGGGAGTAACATAGGCTATTTTTTTAACCGACTTTCGAACAGGAGGAGAAGGAGTTGTGTTTCTCTACATATATAACGAAGTCGCGGGCGTAAAATTAAAATTTTCCCATGCAGGAACAGACATTATACTCTTAACGTAGGTTGTCTATGCCATTTTGTGTTCCCGTTTTTCGAAAAAATCGCTATATACAGATATTTTTCTTTTGCATTACACAGGTTCAGCTCAGAGTTGTTTCTTATGGTGTTATCTGTAGACCGCACTCTTACTCAGCTCAGACTCAAGATAGAGTTTAAAATGAGACACAAGTATGCTCTGACATAAATCTGTCTCGTTTTAAGTCTGTCTTGAGTTTTGAGCTGAGTGAAAGTGCATTCAGCCTTAGATATGTAAGAAAATCCAGTTTTATTTTTTAATAGGTTTTTATTAACAGGTGTTAAATCAAAAATTATACAATTTTTACAGGACATGGTGCGTGTAAAACATGCGCTGTTACGCCAGACAAAGTCAAGATTGGTGGGTCCGAATTGCCCGGGGATCATTGCTCCAGAAAAATGCAAAATCGGTATCATGCCTGCCGCTGTACACAAAAAAGGTTGCATAGGAGTTGTATCTCGATCTGGTACATTAACGTACGAAGCTTGCCATCAAACTACCGAAGTAAGTTTTTAAAAGATCTAAAATAAAAGTAAGAGCTAGCCCGCACTGCGAAAAAAAATCGCTCGAATTTATTTCACGCGGTAAAAAAATTCCCCACGCGGTTTTTAAATTGCAAGTGTGGGTATCTTTGAAATATTTCATCTAAAACTGCTTAAAAGAGCTTAGGAGATGAGGGTCTCCTTGTCTTACACCTTATCCATATATATGATTGCGAGTATTACAGAATTGCAAAAATTTTATAATTTTATATTAATGCGGATTTTATTCGCAGTGCGGGCTAGCTCTAATAAGAAAGATTAAGATTTGATTGTTTTTCATTAGTGGGATGTAACATATAGCATAATGGGAACCAATAAAGCTTTTTTCAGTTTCGTTGATTACGTAGGGGCCGTCGATTTATTTACTTAAATACATACATGTAGGTTGGAATAATACTGATATAGGACTGGACTGGGAGGCATCCCCTATTTAAATACAATATAATATAGTACGTTTATCTCACGAAGTTACGGGCGTTTTACTTGTGGTTACGTCGTGTACATGCACATTGCGTAAGTGTGCATGCCTGTCAGAAACCTAGGTCCCACCTAGGCTTCTGACAGACAGCAGTCAGGCGCGAGCAAGCTCTCGCTCCCACTTATACAGATACTACACACACACACACAACCATGAGCCACGTGCCATCGTGAATTGCAAGAACTATATCTTAAGCTTAAGTACATAATTATTTCACCACTTTTCAGACTGGTCTGGGTCAAACCCTCTGTGTTGGTATTGGGGGTGATCCGTTCAACGGCACCGACTTTATTGACTGCCTGGAAGTGTTCCTGAGTGACCCAGAGACAAAGGGAATTATACTCATTGGTGAGATTGGAGGAAACGCTGAGGAACTTGCGTCTGAATACTTGATTCAGAACAACACTGTAAGTTGTCAGCTTGAATAATTTATTTAGTGTAATGGAGTGACTAACGTCACTCTTGTAGGATTTAAGTTAAGGTTTAAGTGGGAATTTAACCGTTTTAATTTAACTTTGGACCAATCTTTTTAATTTTATTACATATAATTATAATTATATAATTCTTACTTAGGTATAAAATAAATGCATGTATCTGAACAAAAAGGTATTAAAACCTTCCGAAGTAAAACTAGGCTCAGTATAATTATTAAGTTTTTTATTTAGCTTTTAAGACAGTCAGATCAAATGCAAAACGCAAAAAATATGACCGAATCGAATTTTTCTTACTTATTATTAACTATAGTGGTCCAAAGTTACCCAGAATAACTAGAAATTCTTATAAACTACTTATTGTTAAAATTTCCATTTTCAATTTTGAGTTTAACTAGGTAATATTTTCTTTCAACAGAGCAGGGTAAGAAGGAAATACTCGTAGCTTGGAGTAAAAGGTTTTATTTAACTATTCTTTAACTTTGCATTTACATCTTTATTTCGTTTGTAATATAATACATACTTCGAAAAGTGTGTCCATTTAAGTAGATTTGTACAAGTTTCTTAGGTGTGAATTTGAACATCATGCAATATTACTTCATATGTAAATATTATTTTTACCATTTGAATGTTGGCATATGAAATTGTATTAGTCATCAACTTATTTAGCATTATGTAGGTAGTCTAAAATAATAGTAAAAAAACTGCAATTTGAAGTATTTTTATATTTGCACAAGAGTTACAATTATAACTGTATAACCGGCGCCAATAAAAATTAATTGAAATCCTTACTAATATTATAAATGCGAAATTGGTTTGTCCTTCAATCACACCGCAAAAAAGCAATGGATCGACTTGAATTTTTGCATGGGTATAGTTCAGAACCGGGAGAGTGACATAGGCTACTTATTATCCTGGAAAATTAACGAATTCCCGCGGGATTTTAAAATCTAAATCCACGTGAGCGAAGCCGCGAGCTTCAACTAGTTTGTGAATAAAGTGAATATGAGTGAGTAAAAACAGGCAGTGTGGCAACGAGTGAGAGGGCATCATTACCGCCGCCTTTAAAGCTTTATTTCTTTATTGGCGCGGATTTTACCATAGTAATTCTCGTAAAGTTCATTCACGAATGAATGGTTTTTATTACGTACGGTAATATGGACTTGCCTTCCCCACAGCCCACACGTCAGCACCAAATTAGCAAGAATCCATCCTTCACTCCATCTAGTCAAACTAACCCATTAGAGGTTGCCAATAGATTGTAAACATTTTCATGAGTGATGCATCTTTTTTTTTCATTGTTATGGTGCTATAGAATTAAATAAAAAAAATATATGTGTACATCCTACGGTGGAAGTGTCACCAAGTTTCTTGCTGGTTCTTCTCGGTTGGAGTGGCATTCCGAACCAGTGGTAGATGATTCACTCAAAGATTCGACATCTTGGTGCACACGTGATGCAAATAACATTTTGGTCAAAATCAGTTCAGTGTATTTTCGATTTCTTGGAATCATGATACAGGTTTTTATAGAACATCCCATCGTTCGAACTGCATTGTTACTTAGTGAAAAATTCAATGACCTACTTATGTGTACATGTTTGTATGCATAGTTTGGCGCATTCACGTCAACAATACAATGTTTAACTTAAACATACAATGTCACTTGTGCAATCGATCCCCATTCAAAAGCACTTTGTAAAAGTTTATTTGACTGATACGTTATTCTATTCTATTCTACAGGGACAAAAGGCAAAGCCTGTGGTATCGTTTATCGCGGGGCTGACCGCGCCGCCGGGTCGGCGGATGGGCCACGCTGGCGCCATTATATCGGGTGGAAAAGGGGGTGCCATGGACAAAATCAAAGCGCTCGAGAAAGCCAATGTCATCGTCACACGCTCCCCCGCCAAAATGGGCGTCGAACTGTTCAAGGAAATGAAACGATTAGAAATTGTCTAAATCCGCGGATATAGTATAACTATACACTTTACAGTTGTACACGCTCTGTCCATTTACTTTGTATAGACTTTTAGTAATTATACAGATATTATTTATTGTCCACCGTTGTTTCTGTCGACGAGTATCGAGGTCTCTCGGGTTGGTGTGCGTGGGAGATTGTGACACTATTGTTATATGTAACGTACGGTTCAGACTAAAAAACGCGTCGGATCGTAGCAGAATGCAGTTACGAAAATTTGGATGTAGGTATACTTTGTCATAATAGGATTAAAGATCATATTTGAATGTGACATTTGAAGCCTCCATAGCTCAACAGGTAAAGGTGCGTACTGAAAACTGCGACGATTCTATCTCGAAACGTTGCACTGTTGTCGTAAAACAAACTTTCCGCTTATTTGGAGCTTAGAGGAGAACATCATTCAAATTCAGCTTGGTTAATATTCTTTAAAAAAAAATAATAAATACCTTAACTTTAATCAAATACATACCTAAATTAAATTTTTATTGCATTGCCGATATGGTTCGAAGTTTGTCAGGTCTGAAACGTACGCTTTTAGTCATGGGCGTAGCCAGCGACGTTTTCCGAGTTGGACTGAGTGTGTGAAAACTTATATTTCGTATAAAAAAAATTATGTGTACGAATAGTTATTTATTTTTGCGAAAAAAAAAAAAGACGTTGCAAACACGGTACTTATAGGTGCTATGCTAATTAACTGTCATTTAATCTCATTATTGCAGTCTTTCAAAACATTAGGATCTTTGGTTACGCCCATGACAATTCTATAACTTTTTTTCTATTGTTTATGTTAAAAATCTCAATTTACAACGCACGGTATTCCTAATAACGAGCACTCAATTGTAATTGTAACGTAAGTGATAATCTGATAAAATATCCACTCCTAATGTAAGTTACCATGCAACATGGATTTGTAGGGGACGCTTGAATTTGTTGAATTTTAAAATATGTGTATATTCTAATCATGCATAAAGCCTATTAAGACCTGTTTAAACTTTATTGATGTGAAATAATAAACAATTATTAGATTTAATGGTTTTATTGAAGATAAAAACGTATATCCGCTCTAATCACATAGTTATAATATTCAATCACTAACTGCAGTGCTCAGAGACATTTCTTTATGTTTAACGAGTCATTAATTATGTCTTGAGAAATATCATTTGTACTAGCGAAATAGAGAGAACTTAGAGATCTTATATGCCGCAATTGACTCTAAGTGCAGCAGTTAGGAAAGTACATCTTATTTAAATATGGAAGTAGTAGTTACTACTACAAGAAGTTTTTAACAAAGAAAAACTTACATACCAAAGTACCAGTTTGGTTTTAAAGTAGTACTGTAAAGCACTTACTTGTTCGTGCAGAAAAGGGTAGCACAAACTTTTCTTTACAAATCTTGGGTTTCATCATCATTTGAAGGCGTTGAATTTGAAGGCGGACGCCACTATGACGCGTACGGTAATCAACCAACAGCAGAAGATTTTTGCGCCTACAAAAAGTTACATGTACTACACAAATACATGGTTATCTTATTAAAGTGCTCAATCTACCACTTCAATGAGACTTACTTCTACTAAATAGATACTTGAAAGAACTAAACGCCTAAAACTAAAAATATTGGTAGGTAGGTACATATTTTATCACAGTCAAAACAAGTAATTTAAATTTTTGTTTGCCATAATTCCTTATGCTAAGCTTTGCTGCCGCTATGCTACTTTTGGTTTGCGATGTTGAAGTGTTATTTTAACTTAAAAACACGAAGGAAACGGACTATTATCTAATGTGTATAGGAATATTGAAAATAAAATTAGCTTACAGAGGAATGATAGAGCTCCTTCAGCCTCGCTGTTACATACCTATGTATTCAAATATTTACGCATGGCCAGTCACTTCCCACTTATTTCACTCACAAAATTTGTAGTTTATAAAATATCAAAATTGTGAGCGAAGTTAGCAGGAGGTATAAAACCATTGAAAGATATACACTATAAAAAATAAAGCTCATTTTAATACATACTAAGGGTGCAAGTCCACTGATGCGGAGCAGAACAGACCAATCAAGTCCTTAATAGATAATGCAATAATTTTATCACATAATCTCATTAATAATTTCATTGGTCCACCATACACATCTTCGCTTCCACTCTGCTTCAATGGATCGGCAGCCTTATATTCACAAAATGATGGATTTGACAGGATTTTACATTTATAAATTTCTAGTTTTTAGGGCTCTTAGTTAAAAAAGAATAAATAACGAAGTGTTAAAGGTATACTGTACGAAAATATATTTATTATGAGATTCCCCTGTCCAACAGGGTAATACAACTTTAAGAGTTATCATCATACTTGGCAAAGTACATACAGACACTCAATGTTATATTGCTCTACTCATATCACTCATACAACAAGTCTTTTATAATACTTCAATTACATTTGTAGAGCAATACTACATAAACAGTTAATATTACAAACAAAAAACATGGGCAGTCATGGGGTCTACACATAGCTTCAGATGTACTGTTAACATTAAAATGTTGGTGACATGAAAAATCACTCAATATGCCTAAGTTTCACTTTAAAAATCAACTCTCTATGCAAAAGAACATCTTTAATGCTGAGATCTAAAGAGTGTGCTCTGATTTAGCTCAGACTTAAGATAAAGTTAAAATGAGACACAAATATGATCTGACATAAATCTCTCGTTTTAATTGTCTTGAGTCTGAGCAGAATGAGAGATTGGTCTATAGATTTCAGCCTGAGACTATAGTTCAAATAACTGCTATATAAATGCAAATAAAAACATAGAATGTAAAACTAATAATAATCTCTTCTGCCTCTACCACCTCGCCCCCTCCCACCTCTGCCGCCACCGCCGTCGCGGTCTCTACGGATTTTCATAGCTTCAAACCTTTCAGCCATTGACAGTAACTCATCAGGTATTTCTTGATTGGCTTCTTCCAAAATCTTTATAAGTTCCTGGGCGTGTGCCCAGTCTTGCCTTGTGACAAATGACAAGGAAATGCCGGTCTTCCCTGCTCTCCCAGTCCTACCCACTCTGTGAACGTACTCTTCGATTTGTCGTGGAAAGTCAAAGTTTATTACGTGGGTCAAGTCTTTTATATCAATGCCTCTTGATGCAACGTCTGTAGCAACCAGTATTTTGACTGTACCATCGACCATATCATCGAGAGCAGCTTCACGATCACTCTGGTCTCTGTCTCCATGTAGGGACTGACAGCTTATTCCCTTCACGCACAACTCGGTCGCAATATGTGAGGCAGTTGCTTTTCTACCACAAAATATGATGATTTTGTCATTCTCTTCCATGTTTTGGATAAAGTCAAATAGTGCAGCCTCTTTTTCATCCTCTTCTACAAAAATTATATTCTGAGTAACAGTGTGGACAGCAGCAAGATCTAAGGATCCTACATTTACTTGAATCGGATCCTTCATGTAAGTCTCTGCAAGACGGCGTACCCCAGATGGCCATGTAGCTGAAGTCATGACAGTCTGCCTGTCTGGTCTCACATCAAATAGAGACTTTCTTATTTGTGGCTCAAAACCCATATCCAACATACGATCAGCTTCATCTAATACAATATACGAGAAGTTTATTGCACTTAAATGTCTCGCCAATACAAGATCATTAAATCTTCCAGGTGTAGCAATAACTATGTCCACACCTTTAGCAACAACTTTGATTTGTTCTTTTCTATCCCCTCCACCATAAACACAAACAGATTTTATCCCTCTGTATTGGTACTTTGATGCCTCTTTGTCGATCTGCAGTGCAAGTTCTCTAGTAGGTGCCAAGATAAGAACAGTGGGACCCTCTCTCTCTTCTCGGGGTGTTGGCTGACCATCAATATGTATAAGAGCAGGCAACAAAAAGGCTAATGTCTTCCCAGTACCAGTTTGGGCAATGCCAATCATATCATCTCCTCTCAATAATATAGGCCAGGCTTGACTCTGAATGGGGGAGGGCTGCTTGAAATCCTGTTTATAAATTTCCTCTAAGATTTCTGGGTAATGTTGAAATGCTTGTTCAAATGTTAGCACTGGGTTTGGGATAGGTCTCAGGTTTGGTTTGTCATCGAATGTCCTTTTCACTTGTATGTCATGGTTAGCTAACCTCCAGCGTTTTACATCAGCTGGAGACATTTTACTTACTTCTGGGTCTTCAATATAAAAGTCTTTTTTAATCTGTGGCAACTTACTCCATCTCTCTTGTTGATTTCTGTCATACTCAGCATTCAGCCTGTCCCAATCAACCACTTCATCTCCATTTTCATTAACAACTATGAAGTTGGAAGTGCCACTGCTGCTTGCACTATCATTGCTGTTTGTGTTGTAGGCATCTTTTCGTGGAGCAGGTTGACGATCTTTCATAAGATCATCGATTAAGCCTTCAACTTTTGAGATCGCATCATCTGTACCGATCAGGGTGACTTCTGTGTCGTTTCCATTTGAATCCCCAATCTTAATTTTAGCTTCAGATTCATATTCGAGATCGCGTATTTTAGATCCACCCTTGCCGATGACACGGCCAACTTTATTTGAAGGAATTGATATAACCTTTTTTTTACCATTTTCTTGGCGAAAATTTTGCCGACTTTGACCGTTGTCTCCGCCGCGAGCTCTCCAGTTTGTTTCGTTGCTCTGGCCTCTTCCACCACCTCTACCTCTTCCACGCCCTGAGTTAGAACTATACACTCTTGTATTGTGACTGTAAGTTACCGGTGCCGGTGGTACGAAAGCTGCCGGCTCTTCCCAGTTTTCTTCCCAATCCGCCATGTTTTCTCAAATTAAAAAACAACTTTCCGCGAAATGTATCGTTTATGGATGTGTCAGTAAATTTTAGGTACTTAAAAGTTTTGTTTTATAATTTTTATATACCTACTGTAAATTGAAAAAGAAAATTATATTTAAATTGTTTCACATGTGACATATTATGTGCACACCACAGATCACTATATACTAAACGGAGTGATTACAATTTACATTCTCTTTGATATACTAGGTGCAACAGATAACTTGTGTATGTGTTGCGACCCAAAATCACCGTAAAACAAACGCACAATGTTGCCAACAAGACTTACAACATTTGCTACACGGAGTGATTACATTCTCTTGGATTTGCTAAACTGCTGTTAAAATTATGCCAAAATTATGCTAAATGCTTTAAATTTATGCTAATAATTTTCAATGTCAAATGAAACATCAGTTCATTTTAAATGTTCTCTTAAATGTGTGGAAAATTAATTCCACGCGAACGAAGTCGCGAGCATCAGCTTGTCTAAAATAAAATATGCTAAATTGGCAACACTGTCAATGCAAACCCAAAACACCGTAGACAGAGAAGGCAATAGACCAAGGTACTGTGTAACCGCGACTGAAATAGAGATAACATGACGTAACGATGACGTCACATGACAAGTTCGAGTTTAATGTTGCCACAATAACTGCACTCCCCTAGTACCCCAAATTAGATGGAAAATTCTTCCCAGGATTTTTAAATAAAACGACAAAACAGATGCTGAACTGTTTTATTTTTTAAATAACATACCTACACATATAAGGTTGTCTGGGAGAGACATACCTATTAGGGTAAGCTTCTATTTTTTACATATATCTTAATATTGTGTGCAATAAAGAATTTATTATTCTTTATTGCACACAATATTAATTTCAACCACCACTTAAAAGTATAAAATAATTTTAGTTTGTACACGTAAGTCGGTTTTTTAAAAATATTTTTTTTTTATACTAAAGTTTTTTAATGTACTTTCATAGGACCAATTCACTAGATAATTATTTGCTCCTTAAAAAAAATATTGAAATGCCGAATAGAAATTTAGCATATGTGAGTCACTTTGAAAAAAGATGTATGTAACACAAAGGAAAATTTTTTTTCGTTACTAGTTAGAATGTTACACAAAATAATTTGTAATAAACAGTTAAAATTTTCCTTCGATCGAGTAATGCTATTGAATTAAAAGCAACAAAAATTGTATATTTAGTCATCAAAATCATCATTAATGAAATTAACAGTATATTCCTTTTTTCAGGCAGTCGTATAAAACTGCAACTCTTCATAGTTTAAGTTAATAATTATTTTAAAAAAACATTAAAAGTCTGCCTCTAGCTATTTAAAAATGGCTTTAAAAATTAAGAACTTTGTAAATAAAATAATTCTTAAGATCGCCAACAGTTCTCGACTGGTTGTTGGACATTTGAACGAAACTTCAGGATGATTCAGAACAGTAACCGACACTATCTAACTGAATACACTTTAATCATCGCCGACATATATTATATTCTAGTATCCATCATCTTTCTTTTCTTTTCTCATAATATTCATTTCTTCCATCACGACTTTATTTTGTTTCAACAAAAATTAAAAAAAAAATTGAAAAAGTAGCCAAACTAACCCGCCGTTACGGTATGTCAGAGGACATTACTAAAAAAAACCTATCTCCGTGCCAAATTTCAGCCATATCGGTTTAGTGTGGCGTATTGAGTAACAAACATCCATATGTTTGTTACTCAATCACGCCACACTAAACCGATATGGCTGAAATTTGGATGTATGTATGGATGGCCCTACATACATTCAAACTTTCACATTTATAATATAAGTAGGATAGGGAAAATCGGGACATTGTATAGGTACCTAAAGCTGGCAACACACATAGATACTAAATTTTCTTATTAACTGTCAGTTTGTTTCGCACAAAAGTGTGTCGACCTTGAAAAAAACTGGTTACACGATGAGGGACAAAAAATTGGGTAGCTGCGTCTCTGTTTATCACATTAATAACTTTATTTCTGCTCTCTTTTTAGTGTGAGTGAGAAAGAAATCGTCACTGCGTAGACAGAGAAGGCAATAGACCAAGGTACTGTGTAACCGCGACTGAAATAGAGATAACATGACGTAACGATGACGTCACATGACAAGTTCGAGTTTAATGTTGCCACAATAACTGCACTCCCCTAGTACCCCAAATTAGATGGAAAATTCTTCCCAGGATTTTTAAATAAAACGACAAAACAGATGCTGAACTGTTTTATTTTTTAAATAACATACCTACACATATAAGGTTGTCTGGGAGAGACATACCTATTAGGGTAAGCTCCTATTTTTTTACATATATCTTAATATTGTGTGCAATAAAGAATTTATTATTCTTTATTGCACACAATATTAACTTCAACCACCACTTAAAAGTATAAAATAATTTTAGTTTGTACACGTAAGTCGGTTTTTTAAAAATATTTTTTTTTATACTAAAGTTTTTTAATGTAGTTTCATAGGACCAATTCACTAGATAATTATTTGCTCCTTAAAAAAAATATTGAAATGCCGAATAGAAATTTAGCATATGTGAGTCACTTTGAAAAAAGATGTATGTAACACAAAGGAAAATTTTTTTTCGTTACTAGTAAGAATGTTACACAAAATAATTTTTAATGAACAGTTAAAATTTTCCTTCGATCGAGTAATGCTATTGAATTAAAAGCAACAAAAATTGTATATTTAGTCATCAAAATCATCATTAATGAAATTAACAGTATATTCCTTTTTTCAGGCAGTCGTATAAAACTGCAACTCTTCATAGTTTAAGTTAATAATTATTTAAAAAAACATTAAAAGTCTGCCTCTAGCTATTTAAAAATGGCTTTAAAAATTAAGAACTTTGTAAATAAAATAATTCTTAAGATCGCCAACAGTTCTCGACTGGTCATTCGAACGAAACTTCAGGATGATTCAGAACAGTAACCGACACTATCTAACTGAATACACTTTAATCATCGCCGACATATATTAGATTCTAGTATCCATCATCTTTCTTTTCTTTTCTCATAATATTCATTTCTTCCATCACGACTTTATTTTGTTTCAACAAAAATTAAAAAAAAAATTGAAAAAGTAGCCAAAGTAACCCGCCGTTACGGTATGTCAGAGGACATTACTAAAAAAACCTATCTCCGTGCCAAATTTCAGCCATATCGGTTTAGTGTGGCGTATTGAGTAACAAACATCCATATGTTTGTTACTCAATCACGCCACACTAAACCGATATGGCTGAAATTTGGATGTATGTATGGATGGCCATACATACATTCAAACTTTCACATTTATAATATAAGTAGGATAGGGAAAATCGGGACATTGTATAGGTACCTAAAGCTGGCAACACACATAGATACTAAATTTTCTTATTAACTGTCAGTTTGTTTCGCACAAAAGTGTGTCGACCTTGAAAAAACTGGTTACACGATGAGGGACAAAAAATTGGGTAGCTGCGTCTCTGTTTATCACATTAATAACTTTATTTCTGCTCTCTTTTTAGTGTGAGTGAGAAAGAAATCGTCACTGGCTCTATGTCTTCTCTCTCTACGCGTCACTGGCTCTATGTCTTCTCTCTCTACGCAAAACACAGATTAACCATAGACTCAAAATAGATAGACCATAGACTCGTATTTAGTAGGTATTCTTAAGGACTTCACACACGGCAGCTATAATGTAAAGATGTATATTATAGCACGATACATCTCGATACATCTCATTACATCTTTCCATATAAATTGACAGGAGACCACACACGACAGCTATAATGTATATTTTTACATCTTCGTATCTTAAGATACCGAGCGGTATGAAAATATACATTTATATCTCGATACATCTCGATACATCTCGATACATCTCAATACATCTTTACATATTTCCGTATATTCACTCAATAGCAAGGGTGTTCAAAAATAGAGGTGGTCGTTGCAAAACATAAATAGTTAAATCGTTAGTTTTAATCAGTACGAAAATACGAAATATGCGAGTAACGAAATGCATTCGTGAATAAACGTACTCTGTACTGATGGCGCATGCCGCATACCTTTAAATTATGATCCAATAATCACCGGTGACACACCGGTGTTTCTCCGGTGTTTTCAATTGATTACTTTCTACGGAGAATCACCGGTGATTTTCCGGTGATCACTGCTCCGGTGCAAACCATTATACTTTCTCTTAGGATGATAATTTTGGCAGATTACGTTCAGGAAGTTTCGTTTTTTTTTCCGGTAAAATGTAATACAGAATGTGGTACTTCATTGATGGGAACCGACCACTTAGTAAAGTACCTACCATGCGTATCGAACAACCACAGACTATCGAAAATCGTTTCTGAATTGAAATAGATCGAACATGTAAAAATTAACATTTAGGTAACTATATTATTTTTTATATATATTAAATCGTATGTAGGAATAATTTTATCATTAATTTATAGTAGGTTTGTATTTTAAGGTAGATCAAATATTGCCACGCGTATTCCTCGCTGAAAATTGTTCTATTTTTGGCACATATGGCAATACCCGCATCATAATCACAATCTGAATCATCTTCTGATGAACTATCTAGTAAATCTAGTAATAAATAACTTGACAGATCCATATTAAAAATAATAACACCCTGTATAGCACTTTAGTAGCTGGGAAGTGCGTCAGTCGAGACGTATACCAATGGAATGAAGGGAAAGATATATTACATTACCTGCTCCGTGTGTGATAGGTTAAGATAATGTAAAGCTATACATCCCGGGATGTAATATACATTAATATACATTATAGCTGCCGTGTGTGAAGTCCTTTAGCCGTAGAGTAATGTACTGTTCCATAGACTCTATTTCACTGAGCAGACTACTTGATGGTGACCAGCTTTATGACCAAAAGGCTAAATACTACTTCCATGATAAAAACTAAAAAATATCCGTCTAGATCGTACTAGATTATCTATATCTGTCTCTTTTTACTCATAACGCTGCACATTAAATAGAAAAGTCACGCTAGTGCGTAACAGATTCATTATTCCTCTTCCTTCGGGTTTCTTGAATGTTGATTGCTCCGAGTTCAACCAAGGAGATGTCTGATTTTCAATTTTTCAAAGTACATTGTTCTTTTGATCGAGCGAGTTGTTTTTGAATCAAAAGTGTACCTAATAAAATTAACAAAAATGGAGGTGGATTTGAAACATTTATAAATTACATCCATTCTAAGTGTAAGTGATTATTGGTGAATATGTGTTCAAAAGAGCATTGGCTGGTGTATTGTTTGTGAAGTTTGGAATTCAGAAAATGCTTGTAATCATATCGACACACTAAACGGATTCATCGTTCCAGCACGAACGATTAATACTTCTTCAAGAAAGATGAGCAACTGGGCGAGGCGTATGCACCGGCGAGCGGCTACGTTGAGCAATGTGGTTACGTCTTGTGGGCATCCGAATTCTCTGCCGTATCCACGAAGACTTGAAAAAGTAAAGTTCGGTGTTCCTCTTCACGAAGTTTGTAAAGATGACTTACCGGGCCCTTTGCTTGTTAGTATCTTTATTTATTTATTCAGTACTGGAAATTATTATTTTAATTGTTGAGTAGTCAACGTAGGTCTAATTATTTTTGCACATCTTAATGTGCAAAAATAATTATAAGTTATAAATTATAATAATGTGAAGTTCAAAAAATTATTAAGTATTTAATATAAAAATAATAAGCACAATATAAAATTAAGTCATGAAAAAGAAAATTGTCTTAACATGACTACTTAAATGGTTACTGCAGCAGTATTTAAGCTACTGTGACTTGAATTGTAGATTTAAAAAATATTATATTGTGTAGGTGCTGATTCTAAAGCTAAATAAAGAGGCACCACTTCGACGTGATGTATTCCGTGCCCCCGGCCACCAAGGGGCCATGAAAAAGTTAATCCACTTCCTACAAACTGGCCGCCTTGTAAATGTTGATAACTATTCAGTTTACACTATTGCTAGTGTGCTCAAAAAGTTCCTAAGGTAAGATACTCTTTTTGTTATGTATAATCTATTTTTCCTTAGTTGTCTTAAACAGTAAACAAATAGCAAAAGATCTTTCAAAAAAATGTGTAAACCATTAGTGTAGCAGTGAGCTTACAACATACTTAAGTTTGGATTTCACTTGTAGCACAGTTTCATTGTCAGTTTGGTAATTACCCTCCTTTGCATCACACAATCGGGTAAAAACATGTTCTTACACCTTTCTGTGAGAAACCACTACCTTACCTTTTAAGATAGCTAAGAATTAATGATATTTTGAGGCCATAAATTTTTTTTTGTGTTCTTATATGACCTACTAATTGCTGGCTAACTAAATCCTATATGCATCAAAACATTGTGAAACTCAGCCTACATTTTATCCCAAAAATAATTTTGTAAGAGAAACTCTTGAATAGAATGGAAAAGTTATTTTAGTTTATTACTTTAATGCATAATACTGGTCTAACTTTAATTAGAATTCCACATAAAAATTGCCTTGTTTCAAAAATAAAATATTTCGTGTTTGTTGTAGAGGATTTTGCAAAATACATAAAATCCACATTCTCTGTTAGTTTTTGTTCATGCCTTATCTGAAAGCACTAATCTTAGAACATTTATAATACAGGCAATAAATAAGGATTATGTGCAATCAAAGATTAACTTGATTTACATAATCTAGGCTTAGCTTATGTCAAATTATTAGCATATTATGATATTAACAGATTTATCAATCTATAACACTATTTTTTTTTTTGAGATTGCATTCAAGGTTTATAAAGAAATACACAACCCACAATGTATAGGATGCATTATTTTTTGTATCTTCTGAATTCTAATTCTATGATTTTTGGCAAAAAACCTGATAGAGATTTACAAAGTGGCTATAGGTACCAAATATAACTTCTAATCCCTAATTAACTACAACCAAAACTGAAATGGACTTATTTAAACTTTAATATTAAAAAAAAAAAACTAAAAACAAGCTGTGCCTTGCACTAATATTATCTGTGTCGCTTCCCCATTCCCTTTCCATTTTACTACATTGGTTTTCAACCTTTAGTCAAACAAGTTGTATTGTAGGAAAATACCTGGAGGTGTGTTTGGGAGAGATGGTGAAATGGAACTATTTGCTGTTGTGGAGTTGCCAGCTGAACAGCAAGTGGATGCTATCAGAAGGTGAGTGCACCAGTTTATTACATCCTTACCATTAATATTATAAATGCGAAAGTGTATATTTTGTTGTTGTATTTTTTTTTTTGAAGAATATTAGCCAAGTTAAACTTTAGTAATATTATTGTCCTCTACCCTCCAAAAAAGCGGATAACTTGCAGCAACTAATCAACTTGACTTTTGCACCTATAGTTGAGGATTTGGAGACTGAGAAACTTTCCGAAAAAACAGAGGGTTCCCGCGGGATTTTCAAAAAACCTAACTCCACGCGGACTAAATCGCGGGCTAAGCTAATATACAAAGAATCCACCTACAAAATAACGATACTATAATTGTATATAATTTCCAAGTATCATAATGATAAACAATAATTCTATAAGTATTTGGTTAATTCACACGTTATACCAAAAGCCCGCGATAATTAGCACGTCGGTCCATACGAATTAATTAACATACATTAGCCGTATTTCCTTCTAATTACTTTGTGCTGATGACTTTTATGTTTGTTTATTGATGATGTTAGTTAATAACTTTCCTGATCAGTGAAAATGTGTAGTCACTTCATGGAAGCGGGATCGAAGTAAACTTTTCGTATATTAATTCATTCATTCTTTCTTCATTTATCTCAATCTATCGCCGGTCGACTACTGGGCACAGGTGTCCTCTCGTATGAGAAGAGGTGATAAATAAATAATAGACTACAAGTACATCCTACTTCCTACTAATGTCCTACTAGCGTCAGCGGGCTAACTTGGAACGGGTATGGCAGTGTAGATTCAACCCATACCCCTAATCGGCTTCTACACGCCATCGTGCCGGAACGGTAAATCGTTTGGCGGCACGTCTTTGACGGTAGGGTGGTAGCTAGCCACGGCTAAAGCCTATTACCAGACAAAATACACGGTAACTAGTATTTTGCGTAAACTTAATAAGCATGCATCAATGGCGATCGATTCATTGTGTACCACAATGGGAGATGGTGTTGGACGTCATATCCAGTGTGATGGCAGAACAATGCATGTTTACTTACTTGAATTTTGATGACTTCGCTCTTTAGGGTTGTTAAGCTAACACAGTAACGTTGGTATGTAGTACGCACCTTCGAAATAACAGCGACATACAACGTTATAGTTCTTCCAATTCACGAAGGCACGTGAGCTTTACTTGTGATTACGTCGTGTACATGCACATTGCGCACACAGAAATCGAGGGAACTGTGAAAAAAAAACGTAAAAATTCTTTTTACATAACCGACTTCAAACGCCACTATAAAATATATGAATTGTGCCTATAAAATTTGAAGAGTTCCCTCGATTTCTCCAGGATCCCATCATCAGATTCTGATCTGATGACAATGGAACCACCTGGGAAGTATACCCTTTCAAACAAAAAAAGAATTTTCTAAATCGGTCCAGGCGTCTTCGAGTAATCGGGTAAAAGATTCCGACGCATTGAGAACCTCCTTCTTTTTTGAAGTCGTTTAAAAATAACGATCGCTTGCAACCCTGTTCGTCATCGTTGCACTAAAGTGAATTTGATAAGATCGGCATTGTTTTTGCTGATATTATTTTGTGTACGTCGATAACGATAGCTATCTTATTTATATAAGTTACTAGAAGCCCGCGCCGACTTCGTCCGGGTTGAAAATTAAATATTTGTTCTTGTGAGCTTCTTATAGGAGACGATTGTCAATAAGATCACTACAGGAACCACACGAATATCCCGCACCGATACCCACCATCGTGCCCCGCCGCGCCAGTCGGCACCATTTTATTATTTTGTCGCGCGGAAATATTAATTTTCTGATAACTCCTAAGATATTTATTTAAATTGTATAGTGTAAAGGGCAAATATGTTCTAAATTAAATACTTACGATAATAAACATATTTATTTAGATATAGATTGACATCACATCGGTTAAAGAAGCTTCGAAAATAATTCATTATTTTTAATCAAAATTTGAAAGATAGAAATGATTACTGTAAGTTATCCTTAGAATATAGACATATGCTATCGCGGACTTTTTTTTTAGAACTCTTTAAGAGGAACAATGCACCTATACATCATTTTCATCCAATAACAGTATATGACCCAGCGCACGCCTTGAAAACGTTTAAGAGTCAAAAAAAATTCCGACTTCTTTAACAAATTTGCACATAATATCTAGCCATAATACATTAATCGACCGTAGCAATTAACATTGTCGGATCTACATTTTAACGATTTTCATTTTATTGCCTTAAAGGTCTTAGAATAAGAATAGAAATGCCCCCACCGAGTATGAAATTTTTAAAATCAACCAACCATCTTTTGTTTTTGCAAGTGCAAAAAGTAGGTACATTGACTATTCTTCACTTTATACATATTTGAAACTTTGAACGGCCGTACTCTAAAGTACTGATTTTTCACATACGACTATGTTAATTGCTACGGTCGATTTATTAACATAATTATAGCCTATAACCATCTGGAATAATGTACCTTTGAAATGGTAAAAGAATTATTGTAATAGATGCGGTGGTTCCAAAGTTTGCTCCGGACATACATACAAACTCACAAAATTCGCGCTCTCTCTTTATTATAATAGTATAGATATTCCGTCTACAGAGATAATATAGGCTTAAAAACCCAAATGGCTTCTGTAATTCTTCTAAAAAGAGTCTGATAATAATGTAGTTAATAATATTATTTATGTTTTATTAAATTAATTAAGCTTCAATAGGGCAACGGTTAAAGGTGTGGACTGAAAACTGGAAGGTCGCAGATTCGAACCCCATTCATTGCACTATTGTCGTACCCACTCCTAGCACAAGCTGTCTGCTTATTTGGAGGGGATAGGAGGATATTAGTCAACTTCAGCTTGGCTGATATTCTTTCATAGAAAATTATGTAGGTGTGCGAGTAATCCGTAGTTTTAAAAATATTTTAAGTTCGCGTAATTTTCCGAAAACATACGAGCCTTGAGCTTCCAGACATTTTTACTGTAACGTCGTTATCTGCTGAGCTCTTTCCGTAGAGTGAACTTAATTTCATTTTCATTGAGATACGCAATATAGGAGTGCTTGGTTTATCTCGAACTATCTTTAAACCGCAACTTTGTTTGTGTGGAATTAAGGTTTTTTTTTTCAAATCCCTTGTTCCTTGTTGAAAAATGTATTGGGTTTTTCTATCAAGAAATTCTCAGCATTAGCCCGGAGTTAGGAAGTTGGCAGTGTGGTAGGTACCCCCGTGCCTCGGAGAGCACATAAGCTATCGGTCCTGCGCCTGATACCTCTCCAATTGTGTCGGATTTCCGTCCCATCGGACTATGAGATTGAGGGAATAGAGAGTGCACCTGTGTTTGCGCACACACTTGTGCACTATAACATTTTCCGCGCACATAGATGGCTAATCTCTGTAGGGATTGGCCGCCGTGGCTGAATCGGTCTGGAGGACATTATTATTAGGTACCACAATAATTAAAATAGGTACCACTTTTAAAATAGGTAACTATATAATTAGCTCAAAGCCGGTAAAAATTATGCGATAATTATGACCTACTTTATAGGGAAAATTAAAAGGTAGAATTAACATAAACAAGAGGGCGACGACCTGACGCCATCAAAGAGAAGCGAAGAATTGTGTCGGATCATACGAAATCACATTATAATTGGATAATGGAGTTACAATCTCAAATCTACCACGCCGAAAAGGCTAAAATAAAACCCCTCAAAAATACAAGAATTTACGATGAAATAAACAAATTAATTAACATAACATTAAACCTTTATGTTAATCATTTTCATGTAGGTTACTCGTAATATTACTAACTAGATTATGCCCGCGACTTCGTCAGCGTAGACTAAATTTTTTAAATCCTGCGGGAACTCTTTGATTTTCCGGTATAAAATGTAGCCCTATCTATGTGTTAATCCTGGATATGAGCTTTCTCCATCCCAAATTTCAGCCCAATCAGATCATTCGTTGTGGTGTGAAGAAGTAACAAATACACATACACACACGGGCACACGCACGCACACACAAACACACACACGCATGCACGCACGCACACACACATACATTTATACACACATATAAAACTTTCGCCTTTATAATATTAGTGTGGTATAATATGTGATCTCTTCAAGGCAGTCTATATTATAGTTATATCTTTTTTGCCGCCGTTTTGACTTTGGCCGAGTACACATACATGATCTCAATAAAATGAAGGAATGTTTTGTTCGTAGGCTCCTTCTGGCATTGCCAGTGTGTACCCAGAAGCTGTTGGTGCTGCTCTTCGGGACGTTTCGAGTGATGGCTTCCAACGCTGATAAAGCGGGTAAGTTGCCCATGGAGATGTTTAAAGGCTTGGAAAGACACAACGCGTGGCGGTAACAAGTCAATGTTACTTCTAGTACTCGTACACAGTTGTAAAACAAGGAACTGTCATAAAGTTGGATACGGCTTGGCTTCTGACTTGGCTCAGACGTGAGACTGAGTTACAAAGAGACACGTATATTATGTCCTGAAATAATCTGTCTCACTTTAATTCTATCTTGAGTCTGAGCAGAGTGAGAGCGCGATCTTTAGATCTCAGCCTTAGGCTAAGCGTAGGTACGTCTGAACTCAGACTTAAGGTCGAGTAAAACCGATTCATGTCTCGTTTAAATTCTGTCTAACTCTGATTTAAACTGATACCGGCAGGAAAGTTTTAAAGTCTTGTCAATCAAAACTATATTAATAATGCATCTTTAGTTTTCATTAAATGTCGATGAAAAAAACTGCAATATCGATATCGCGCCGCTCAATTTCATTCGCGTGTTGTACGCGCGGATAAAAAACGATGAATTCCGTTGGTTCATTGAACATGATAATAATTAGACTAATTTTGCCAATTATACCTGCGTAGGTGTAGCATGGTCCGATTTAATGATGCAACTGTTTCAAATGGTAACGGCACACCAAACGGACGATAGTTTTTTTTTTTTTTAAATCTTTAATTGAAGGCTTTTACGTTAGGACGTATGCCTGGACGATAGTTACAATTAAGATCACGTTGGTGCTAATTTAGCATGTCGATTCCATAAAAATGATTGCATCAGTGTAACGATCGCATTGGCCTCTGATTGGTTGAATTTATGGCATTCTAGCTGCATAAAGCATTTTAACCAATAAAGGGAGGGCATCTTTAAAATTTTTAAAGTCATGAAGTAGTCATGGCCTACCAGAAACCCTCAATGTTATGTCACGTTAATGTCGCATATTATTATCCCAGTGTGTCGTTTCACTAACCATGCGTTGTGCAATTAAATAATCTCTCGCGAGTCAGCGCCTAATGCTCTGTTTGACCTATTTCGAACAGTTTCGCTATTGTTTCGCGTCTGTTAAATAGAAATTAAGCCATAGCGTGTCTACCTGTTCTTTAAATAATAATGCAGCTATTTGATGCATTTATCGGCTTCGTTCCGCTGCTTTGGTTTGCCGGGAATGTACTAAAGACTTAAACACTTAGCAAAATAAAATCCTCGATAGTAGGTACCATTTTTAGGGTTTCTTACCCAACGGGTGCCAACGGGACCCTATTCTGTCTGTCTGTCAGCGGCTGTATCTCGTGAACTGTAGTAGATAGTTGAAATTTTCACAGAATGTGTACTTATATCTATTGCCGCTTTAAAATAAAGGAGGGAAACCCATACAAGAAACGTAATTTTTTCGGCGTTTTTTTGCTCGACCTTAACAACCGCTTAACAATTGGTGATACGGAACCCTTCGTATGCGAGTCCAACTCGCACTTGGCCGGTTTTTGTTACCGGCATAGCTCAGCAAGTCGTGAAGCTGAAGTGGAAATGAGCGGGGCGCTTAGTTCGAAGAACTGATGGTCATTGCGGTCCCAAGGTGCTGAAGTGGCGACCTCGCACTGGAAAACGGTGTTGGCAGACCCCCGCTAGGTGGATCGACGACATCAGACAAGTCGCAGGGAGCCGTTGGATACAGGCGGCGCAAGTTCGAGGCCTTTGTAAGACCGAATAGACCTTTGTCCTGCTGTGGACGTCTATCAGTTGAAACGATGACGATGATGAGTAAGAACGTCGTAAGCGCCATGCAGAAGGCGTATGCAAGCAAGCTGTTAAAAAAATTATATTTAGAAATCAAATCAAATCCGAGATTATACCGAGTACTGACAATTAGCGACAAAAACCGGATGTTCTTACATTTTTTATGGGTCAAGCCACTTGAAGCTCCGTTGCCAAACGAAATATTTTAATTAGTTCATCCAATGCGTGGGTTGCCGCAATTGTTTTTTCGTACCGCCTGCTACTTAATATGGTGTCAGCAATTCCTTATCAATTAGGTATTCGTTAAGCTTGCTTCACCTATTTAGTTTCTATTGTCTTTTTGAATTAGTTATTATATCTGGTAGGTATAGTTCTTGCAATTCACGAGGGCGCGTGAGCTTTACTTGTGGTTACGTCGTGTACATGCACATAGGGTAAGTGTGCGTGCTTGTCAGGAGCCTAGGTGGGAGCGGTCAGGTGCGAGCAAGCTCTCGCTCACACGTATAATACGATACGCACACAACCATGAGCCACGCGCCCTCGTGAGTTGGAAGAACTATAAGAATTTACTGACGATTTTGTAAATTAAAGATTATAACTACTTTAACTTTTAATTCCTAATAACAACTTTTAAATGTTTTCTGAAAATGATAAGATAGCCCTTGACTGCGAACTCACCTGATGGTAAGTGACGATGGAGTTTAGGTTGTTAGCTGGGTATCTTTGAAAGGGCTATATACTATAGCTTTGTACCGAAATGCTTGGCTGCACGTCTTTGGACGGTAGGGTAGTAATTTTGGGCACGACCAAAGCATCCCACCAGACAAAATGTTCATCAATTTAATAAAATAGAAGATAGATTTTAAATAACTTTGATGTCAACTTTAAAGAACATTTCGAATTCTTTCTGGTTTTAGAAGAAACCTCAAATCTTTTCTTTCGGTAGGGTCTGGTCTAATTATTTATTTATAAAACAAAAGGACCTACTTAGTTATGTATAACGATCCTAAGGGCTCCACACAGCCAGCGGTGTTCATGCGGTAGGTTGTGTTGCGCAAGACCTGACACAGCGTTCCGCGATGGAGACCTCCCACGTTGCGTCGCCGAGCCGCGGGATCGTTAACCATGGGAAAGACAGTCCCAAACTCGACTCCATGTAGGTTAGACATTAATTTTAATTTCATTTTATATTTAATATTAATTTTAATAAAATTTATAATTTTCAATCTTTTTTTAAAAAGTTAAACATACGCTCCCGAAATTTCACTGGCGCAGCCTAGGGGATTTCATTTTTGAAAAGTTGTGTTTTCGGGCCCCCAAATCGACCCGTGCACGGCTTCTTGAAATTCACGAACCAAATAAATAAGTGAAACGGCGTGTTCCTGGAAGAGAACCTTTAGCGGGAGGATGCAGATATCCAGGGGGTGAGTAGAACTTTTCGCTTTCCTGTGTGTCCCATCCTATACCTGTTGGTAACTTTTTCTAGGAAATAAAAAAAGGTTGATTTTATAAATAGGATACCGGTCCAAAATCACTGTGTATCTGATTTTTCCTGTAATGCACTAAATCGGCATTATTTAGGTACTAGTTATAAGAAGAATTTTTTTATGGTGAATTTCTATGAATTTTATTTGAAAGAAAAGAAAGATTTTTTTTATTGAAAGAAAAAATATTTTAATACTATTTTATTTTGTAAGTGCGTAAGTTTTAGGTATATTACGTATACGTATAGCGTATATTCTTACTGATTATTATTCTGTTTTGTGTGAATCGAAATGGAGCAATTAATGATAGTGCCCAAAGAGATCGTTGAGTTAATTCCGAAATTTGATGGAGAATCTAATCTATTAAATATATTTTTGAGAAAATGCGAATATGTTATATTTAACTATAAAAAGTCTAGCACTGCGAATCAGGAATTATACTTATTTCATGTGATTACGAGTAGGTTAACCGGTAAAGCAGCGTGTCTCGTTAGTGAACGAGAAGATATCGTTACATGGCAAGATCTGAAAGAGTTATTAATCCAGCACTTCGGCGACCCTCGTTCCGAAGAATGCGTAGCAATAGAGCTGGAATCACTTAAAATTAGAACTGGTGAATCATACCAAGATTTTTGTAAACGTATTCAGAACATGCGCAGTATTCTGATATCTAAAGTTAATAGGCTAGAAGACGAATCACTTAAAGATTCTAAGATTATAATTTACAATAACCTATCTCTAAATGTGTTCCTTTACAACTTACCTGAAGACTTAATTCGGATAGTGCGTTTGAAAAATCCGAAAACTTTAGAAACCGCTTTAGCCTACGTTACTGAAGAGGTAAATTTCAAGTTTCAGTACGAGGCGAAAAATAAGTACAAGCCAAAGTTCCATCAAAATCAGTCTATCCTAACGCCTAACATTAACAACAATAAATTTAACATTCCGCAAACAGTTTACAGAACACCATTAAATTCTAATCAAAATCGGTTTAATACGAATCAATTCAATCAATTGAGGTCTGTACCTCAAAATAATTTTCAAAATCAAATGAGGCCTAATAATAATTTTAAATTTGGAATTCCTGCGCAACCTAATAATTTTAAATTTGGTATCCCGAATCAACAGCATAATTTTAAGTTTGGTATACCTCATCAAGGTCAAGCTAGGAACCCACAGTTTAATAATAACTATCAAAATTTCAATAGACAAACGGCATATCCTGGTCATCCTGGAAACCAGAACCAGTTTAAGTATGGCATGCCTAGGCAACAACAAAATAATATGCCGACTGACATTTCTATGCGTACTGCTCCGCAAATAAGACAGAATATGACAGAAGTTCCGGAACATGTAGTTATTGTAGTTAATAATGACCCTGAAATAGGCGAGAATAATTACCATGACAATTATCACGAGCCATATCCACATTTTCAGTATGGTGAACAGAATTTGCAAAATTCTTATCCTGTAGATTTAAACTACGAGTCTGAAACTTTTTGCGAAAATCAAGAGTTAAATTGCGACGAAAATTTTCGTATAAAAGCCTCGAAGAGCCCAGATCCGAAATAATACACATTAAGTGCGATAGTATATTAAAACTACCACACATAGAACTTCCTGAAATTCAGGCTAAGCTTATGATCGACACCGGTAGTACTCGATCTTTCATAAGTCCTGAAAAGGCAAACCAATACTTCTCTAGGTTTAAATATACCGAACCCTTTGAAGTAATTAGTACTCATGCCCGCAGTCAACATAGTGAGGTCATAAACATACCCCTTTTAAGAACTTTTAAAAGCCCTTCACGTCATAAGTTTTATGTCTACGACGTAGATAAACGCTACGACGGTCTAATAGGATCAGATTTATTAAAGCAACTTGATGCTACGGTCGATATGAAAAATCAAATTTTACATACGCGTGACACTGATATACCAATCGTATACAGTCCTCCGTTTGAATTGATCCTAGAACCACGAAGTGAAACTCGCGTAGAAGTACCAACTACCCTAGAAAATTGTGAAGCTATTTTAGATTTTGTAGATTTTGGTCAGGGTGCACGTATGCCTAGTACTTTAGTTGAATGTGTAAATTCATTTGCGACACCTGTCATTCAAAAAGCTTTAAGGCCGCTGCATACATAACGTGCACGGGACGGGACGGGACGGGACGTGGAGTTTTGGAAACATCGTTTCATAGAAAATGTAAGCGACTGTGCATACGTCACGGAGCACGGACGGGACGGGAACGTGCCACGCGCGGAACGGGAAAAATATCGTCGGCGACGATGTTTAGCACGTCCCGTCCCGCACGTGCCCCGTCCCGTACGTGATTCCGCTGCGTATGCACAGTCGCCCCGTTCGCTCCGGGGAGCTAAGTAGTGATGACGTACCAAGTAAAAATTGACGATGAAAAACTAATTGAATGTGTACGATCATATCCAGCTTTCTATACTTTTTCAAACGCAAAGTATTTAGACACCAAATATAAAAATTATCTGTGGCGTAAAATTGCAGTCGAACTATCACTCACTGAAAACGGTCAGATTTATTTTATTAATTTATTGCATTCGTATCTTTACTTATATTTTAATATGTAATAATAATTATGCTCAAATAAATAGGTATATACATATGTAGTATCAACCTTTGACGACCTCCCTGGTGCAGTGGTGAGCGCTGTGGTCTTATAACTGGGAGGTCTCGGATTCGATTCCCGGCGGGGGCAATTTAGAAATTTATAATTTCTAAATTGTCTCTGGTCTTGTCTGGTGGGAGGCTTTGGCCGTGGCTAGTAACCACCCTACCGTCAAAGACGTGCCGCCAAGCGATTTAGCGTTTCGGCACGATGGCGTGTAGAAACCGATTAGGGGTATGGGTTGTATTTACACTGCTATACCCCTTCCAAGTTAGCTCGCTACCATCTTAGACTGCATCATCACTTACCATCAGGTGAGATCGCAGTCAAGGGCTATCTTGTCATCGAATAAAAAAAAATTAATAGGTAGGTAAATAAAGCAATAGCAATTAAAGCCAATTCTTCAAATGAAAAATCCATCTTTCCTTGTTCACATCACTAGCACGTTAGTTCTGAGTTATTGCCACGTTGCGTATGCATTAAAAATTCCCGTCCGTGTTTACTAACCACGTCCGGGCCACGTCCGGGCCACGTCCCGTCCACGTCCCGTGCACGTTATGTATGCAGCGAGCTTTAGAAGACGATAGTTCCCTCCAAGTAAAAGTAGATATCGATCAACAGTATACGCAAAAATTAGTTAGAGACCATGTGAAGCGAACAGATTTTCTTTACAGACACCTCAAAGATAAAATAATAAAACAGAAGGAGAAAATTAGGGATAAACGCGGTGGTGAAACATCATTCGACATAAATGATGGCGATGATGTATTTATAAAGGGTGTCAATATCCGACGTAGCAAGGATAAACCCCGTTATCAGAAGGCAAAAGTAACTGGAGATTTCAGGAATATCGTAAAAAGAAGAAGTAAGAGTCGTAAATCTAGAAATCCAATTAAGGAAATAAAACATCCTCCACAGATTCATCGTCCTTCTCATGTAAGCCACCATGATCCAGGCTAGTGCAGAAAATGGACAATAGTCCTGGTATTCTGTCTATAAAAGAAGGACAAGCGTATATTACATACGATTATTGGTCGTATATTAAGGTTTTAGATTTAAGTTTATTACGTGAAGATTTAGAGTTAAGAATATAATGTTAGAATGTATCAGCACTTCAATTTAAATCTATTAAGTTACTTAGGCAATAAAACGCACTATATAGATATAAGTAATATTAAAACTCAAACAGATCATTTTTTAAATATGACACTTGCAAAATTTAGGCAGCTTTTTCCAACGATTAGAGTAAAACGCGGCATTTTAAATCCTTTAGGTTCATTTATTAAAATTATTACCGGAAACTTAGATAATAGCGATGCTTTAAGATATGATGAATTAATTACTAGTTTAAAAACAGGACAGGAAAGGTTAACAAAGAAAATGACTATAGTTTCTGAGATGGTGCAATCTTTTGTGAATTTCACTGGATTTTCCAAAAGTAATTTAATTCAATTAGATAAAGAAATCTCCAATATTAAAATATGGATAAATAACACAAAGCAATTAATAAGCAGTACTAGATTAATTAGAACTTTTCACTTATTTTTACATAATTTTCAAATGATCTATTTTAAAATAGACGAAATTGAAACGGTTATAGCATTTAGTAAGTTAAGAACTTTACATCAATCAGTAATTGATACCGACGAATTATATAATTTGTTAATTGATATTGAAATACTGATAAACTTGTATATCCTGTTAACTTAGAAAACCTCATGAAACTAGAACAATCTATTGAACTAAAAGCTTATTCAAAGAAAAATCAGATAACTTTCATTTTGGACATTCCTCTAGTTAAGAATGATCTATTTAACTATTTCCATATTATACCTCTCCCTGTCACAAATCCATTTAACCAAACAACCCTTATAATACCTAAAAACCCATACCTATTAGTGAAAGGTTCGAAAACCATACCGCTCACCGAGCCCTGCAAAGAAATGGATAACTTCGTATTTCTATGCCATAACATAGAAATGGAATCGTTAATGAAAGACAGTTGCTTAGAAGCGCTTATTCTATTATCCCAAAATACTAGCGCTTGTAATCCAGTCCTGGTGGAGACATCTGGAATAAAAATAGAATCCATCCGATATAACCAATGGATCGTATACAGCAAGTTTGAAACACTCCTCCTGAAAACCTGTAATACTGAAGAAACTCGTGAACGCATAAAAGGAACCTATATACTTACCATAGATGATACCTGCAGCTTTAAAATAAATGGATTAACACTGAGAAGACATCAGGCAGTTGGCAGAACTATAAATTACTCAAGGATACCAACTATCCACCTTCCTGAAATACTTACCGCAAGCCCGTTACCTGAAAGGAAGCTTATAAATCTGGACGGCGTTAACCTTCAGCATCTTCAGCAGTTAGCATACAGTTTAAAAGAAAGTGATAGTGAAACACTGTTAGATCAAAGTGAAAGGGCAATAAATGTGAAAAGTGTTAGCGTAGGAACATTAATTTTATATGTAATATTAGCAATAAGCCTTTGTCTTCTATTAATATATAAGTTCACCCCTCTTCAGTTATACTGTCAAAATCAGCAGACTGAAAAACATCCCTCTGCTGACTTTGAACTTAAGGAGGGAGGAGTTATGTATAACGATCCTAAGGGCTCCACACAGCCAGCGGTGTTCATGCGGTAGGTTGTGTTGCGCAAGACCTGACACAGCGTTCCGCGATGGAGACCTCCCACGTTGCGTCGCCGAGCCGCGGGATCGTTAACCATGGGAAAGACAGTCCCAAACTCGACTCCATGTAGGTTAGACATTAATTTTAATTTCATTTTATATTTAATATTAATTTTAATAAAATTTATAATTTTCAATCTTTTTTTAAAAAGTTAAACATACGCTCCCGAAATTTCACTACTTATACAATATCGTCAATTCTGAAAATAAACTATGTACATGTGTTGTTTATTATAAATACATAGTATCAATTCGATGTAGGTACAGGATGTTGTTATGTTTAATTGGCGGTTATTGTCAATAGCGGATATTACTGAGCGGCTCTCGGAACTATTTTCATTTTGTATCTTTATGATGTCACGGTCAGATGAAATGCTATGAAAAGAAAATATACGCGACGAATTGAGAACACCTCCTTTCTTCGTCGGTTAAATATTGTATAACAAATCTCTTCATCGGTTGAATTTTTTAGTATGTCTATCACCAGGGGATAATGTTTGCGCTTTTTTATTTATTTATTCGATGACAAGATAGCCCTTGACTGCGATCTCACCTGATGGTAAGTGACGATACAGTCTAAGATGGTAGCGGGCTAACGTGTAAATTCAACCCATACCCCTTATCGGTTTCTACACGCCATCGTGCCGGAACGCTAAATCGCTTGGCGGCAAGTTTTTGACGGTAGGGTGGTAACTAGCCACGGCCAAAGCCTCCCACCAGACCAGACCAGAGACAATTTAGACATAATAAAGTACTAAATTGCCCCCGCCGTGAATCGAACCCGAGACCTCCCAGTTATAAGACCACAGCGCTCACCACTGCGCCAAGGAGGTCGTCAAAACTTTTGCCCACGGCTTTGCTCCTTTTAATTTCGATTTTTCAAACCCCTATTTTCCCCTTCATATTCACTTTGTCATATTTACCTGACCAATGCTGCACGTTTATTTATAACTTGCGTAGGTACATTATCGTTTTAAATTAAATAAACTTGACTCGGTTTATTGAATTAAAGTCTCGGTTGTGTAACAACAAGTGAATTTCAAACGTAATGCCACCCATTGATGAGTTAATAGGGGGATAGAATGACACAGTTAATGGAGCGCGCATTCTACACCGCGGAGTTATCTAGTGTGAAAACATTACGTATTTTACACAACTGAACATGATACTTATCCTATTAATATTATAAATGCGAAGTGAGGATGGATTAATGGATGTATATTACTCTTTCACGCAAAAAATACTGGACGGATTTCGATGAAACTTCACAATGCTTAATACATCTGAATAGCATATAGACTACATTTTATCGCGGGAATCAAAAAACTTTAATCCACGCGGACAAAATCGCGGGCGAAGTCTAGTTGTTAAATAATGCATGGAAAACGTATGAAGGATTTTCCATTGAAGTTACAATGATACGGAACCCTTTGTGTGCGAGTCCGACTCACACTTGGCCGGGTTTTTCTACGCCGATTTGACAGGCTACTAGTTGTTCATAAACGTATCCAGTCTATTTCATGAAAAATGTACTAAATCATGAATCAAGACAGCAGGAAGCAAAACATGAAAAATTTTGTTCAAACAATCGGTTGTTCACACGCAAAGGCGCTGTCACGCGAGACTGTTTATGGATTACGAAGAATAATAAATAATAGGTAATCATTCTACCTGCATACATGGCTAGGTTTACGTAAGGTGCCAAATTACTTGCACTCTCATTGAAATGTTGAATATGAAACCAAATTAAATAAAATTCAACCTGATATGTGACGTGATGAATCGACAGTTTTAATTACACTTTGTCTATTCCCCGACTGAAAAAGAGGTGTTTGTTCACCTTTTAAGATAGCTTAGGAAGAACATGTTATACAAGTACAATGTACACGCGCAAGACAAAACCGGCCAAGTGCAAGTCTTGACCACACACGAAGGGTTCCGTACAAGATTTAACACCAGCTATCATTAAGATCGAACAAAAATAAAAGTTTATTGTATGGGGGACCCTCTTTAACTTTTAATTAACACCAGCTATCATTAAGATCGAATAAAAATAAAAGCTTATTGTATGGGGGACCCTCTTTAACTTTTAATTAACACCAGCTATCATTAAGATCGAACAAAAATAAAAGTTTATTGTACTGTATTTTAATTTATTTTATTTGCTGTTATAGCGGCACTAGAAACACACATTCAGTGAAATTAATTAGGTGTGGAACACCCTTCCAGCATCCGTGTTTCCTGCCACCTATAATTTCGAGTACCTTCAAGGCAAGAGTGAATAGGCATCTTCTATGCAAGCGCGCTCTAACCTAGACTTCATCAGTGCTATCGAGTATTGATTGTCGTCAAGCGCAAGCCTATTTTGAAAAAAAAGTTCAAGTATCTACCATTTACGGTTCATGAGATATAGCCCGCTGACAGACAGACACACAGACCGACAGACGGATAGCGAAGGCTTAGTTATAGGGCCCCATTGGCACCCTTGGCACCCAAAAAAAGACCACTGACGTTCGTATTTGAAGGCGGTCACTGAAAATCAGCGTTGGAGCACCTGGCACCCACAGATGCGAAACTTGGTGGCATCGCGAGTTTTAAGTCTGTGGGGCTAGGAGCCCGAACACAAGCTGAGTGACTCACCTTTTGGTAGCCTTGCACTGCTGTACCTACTAAATAACGATATCTAATACCTTTCATAGCTGTTTTTTTAAATTTTGATTTATTTTTGTACTTTTGTGTGTTTATAGCTGACAATATAGATATTTCTGATTCTGATTCTAAAAAACAGTCCTCTGATCCTTCTAGACGGATACATAAGTTCAGAGGAAGTACGCGCCCGCTAGTGATGTAACAGAATCCAAAACCAAGTTACGCAACGCATCAGTAACCCATTTCCAATAATTTATAGGCACTGGCATGACATCAGAGGCCCTGGGCGTGTCGGTAGCGCCGTCGTTCTTCCACTCGTGCGTGTCGGACGGCAAGACCGCCACAATGGAGGATGTACAGAGATTCAAGGTCAGTACATTGTTCCGATGGCAGTCAACACCGCGCTGGATGTCGCCCGCCCGCTGCAACTATTGACTCTCTAAGTGGATAATGCAACGTTCCCGTGTGACAGGCGGCTCCCGTACGCCACAACGGAATTCACAACATAGAGGCTCGTTTATAATGGGACTGACAATTGACGAAAACCGATTATGATTTAATTTAATTTTGCCACTTCTATCCCTAAGAAAGCTATCGATTTCACGACGTATCGATTTGCTAAGGATTCGATCTTATAAATTCGATTTATTGAAGACTCGATTTCATAAGCTTGCGATGTCATGAACGATCGATCTCATTTATTATCGTTATGATGAAAGGCTTATGATATCGAATCATAAGCTATCGATGTATCGATGTATTCGATCTCATGAACTTCGATGCTGTGAATTTCAATGTAGAGTATGGGTATTCCCGTTTAGTACCAAATTGTATGGGTATTTCTCATCAAATTCCGAAATTTGAGATATGATTGAATTTTTTTTTTTTAATTTTAAATTTGATATTTTTTTGCAGAGATCAGAAAAGTTGCTTTTAGAGATCTGTCTAGAGGTATTGGTCTTCCATATTTTTGTATATAACATATAAAAAATGAGGTTTTAAAAAATAAATAAATGAGGGAATGATTAATGGAGTGAGGGAATGATATATTATTATATTATAGTAAAAAACAACATGTACAAATGAAAAAAATATATATATATTTTTTATTAATATATATCAAACAATGAAATATCATATTCTAAAGAAAATCAACTCAAAACTCAACTCAGAACTCAAACTTATAGAACATAAACAATCTTTTGTATTTATAGAAAATGACCAACATAAATAAATATAAACCCAAAAAAATAACAAATATTCTACTATAGAGGTAACAAATGTTTTTATCTTTATACTTATTACTATTTATTTTTAAACTTTGTACTTAGTACTTCTCCAAAACTTAAATTAAAACATCTTCATATTTATTTATTAAGCATTCATTATTATTAATATTAACCTAAATAACTGGTTTTACTTGACCTTTCTCTTTTTTCTTTAAATATTTTAATCTTCCTTTTTCCCGCAGTTTTTCAAAAGATTCAGTATTATTTTTCATTTTTTCTCGCCTTTTTCTATCATACTCTTTCTTTTTTTTCTGCATCACTCAACTTCTTTTGTCGTGCCATTTGGCTTCCACATACATGCACCTGTTTTAAATTAAATACCGTGAAGTATAAGTTGCAAGAAATAAATAAAAAATCTAAAAAAAACCCCGCAGAATACTGGATAACTCCTAAATGCAGTGAGGGAATGACGGTGAGGGAATGACAATTTTTAACTTAAGCTACAAAAACACCGACACATAACCTCAATTTGCTTGTCACATTTTGAATATGTATTTTACTCCCAAAAACGCATAAAACCAACAAATTTTAATGATAGATATTAAAATGCTTAATACATTCATGTAACGTGAGGTAATGATCGTCATAAATTTAACTTTTAACAATTTTTCACAAAATATTTTTTTACACGAACTCACCTACGGCTGAGAAGAAATCGCCATCTTGAATCATTTGCGAGTGTTGCCAGGTACTAAAAACTTAAGGTTGCGTTCCTAAATATCGTTTGACATGTTCAGAAATCGAATATTCGTAATAGGATGAGGGAATGATTTTATTTGGCGGGACATATTTAAAATCGAATTATTGTGTTTATAAATTTGTTGTTGTAAGATGGAAGCTTTTATAGACAATAACGAACATCTTTCTTATATATTTGCATAATTTTATTATTAAGAATATTGATATATTTCAGATAAATAGGCATTTTAGTAACATTTTTGAACTAAGGGACAAGGTGAGGGAATGATTTTCAAGGTAACAAAGTAGCCATATCTTTTTTTTCTTTAGAGGTAATACGTTTTCTTTTTAAACAATAGCGGTATAGACAGCGTACATTCAAATAAAAAAAAGACTTATGTAGTTAATGCATATGACTCGGCACTAATGGCTCGGGAATCAAATTTCGGAATTTGATGAGAAATACCCGTATAGTTAATTCACGGGGACGCGCTCTACTATTTTTGGTCCAACAACACCTAGAATCGGTGTACCACCTCAGCATAATAAGACTCATTTTGTGGTCAGAACAGTGGTCTAAATCCGTATGAAAAACTTGTCAATGTAAAATATTTTGGGCATATTACCGAACCAGTGTATTCACTTGGCGATTCGAAGGCACTTTGTAAAAGTTTATTTGAATTAGAAATTACTTTATTCAATTCTATAAATTTTTATCTGGTATGGGTGAAAACAATTTCGCAGCGACGACCACATTTGGCACAAAATGCAAATTGTAAAATTCTGAATGGCCCATTACTTTCTCAGTCAAACAATACAAACTATAGACTATGTTATGAGCGGAAGTAGTTTTAAATTCAAACATGGAAATTCGCCGTTAGATAAAAATATAAAAGCGTTTAGTCAGCAATGAGTAACAACAAACATTTGACAATAAAACCTTCTAAAAATTCTTTGTCGTAATCTTAATTAAAGCAATACGAATATATATGCAATTTTTCATACGGTCTTATATTCACTATCTGTATTATGTTAACCAAATAATCCCTTATTGTTTATTCTTGTTGTGTCATTGCAAAAGTCATAGTTTCTTAGTTCCCTTATCAGAATATTCGAGCGAGATCTTACCGGTCTGTTATCAGACAATTCAATTTCAAGTGCGGAGTTAATGGCTAATGCTTGAGGTAACTTGATAACTGTAATCTATAGCAGTTTACATTGTGACCACATGATTATTTTTTTATAAACAAACTGATTCTTTAGATTGTTAATTTGTAGGGACTAGGAATTATGCTTGCTGAAGGACTCTTGATTTTTTAAGACTCCTAAAATTTTATACAAAACTTCCCTCGCTATAAATCTACACTAACCTTACTATCGGCTGATATCGGCTAAGCTAAGAGCAAACATAGTGTATACAAACGCTTATAGAAAAGCATACGGTTCTACGGAAGAAAATAATGGAAGGATGTCTGTATTGTATGATATTGCTGTAAAAATCTAACTTATTGTTATACAGTTGCGTGTGAATTGATTAGCAAATCATTGTCGCATTTGATGCTCAACTTTGACGTTCACAAAGTCAAGAAAAATATTTTTTTTCTATTCCCAGAATTGTTAGAAACGGTTGCAATCGCAAAAAATATGGTAACAAACCGTATAAATTCATTTTGACGTTTGAAAAGTAGTGTGCATTGAATGCGATGTATGTAAAATTGTGTGCTATCAAATACTACGTTTTATATGTAAATAGCCTTACATGGTATTGCTTACTAATCTATTTAAATTATGCTGCCAAAGGCTGAAGTCTCTGTAAGTACTACAATACGCACTGCATACCTACATACACGTTTATAGGATAAGTTTTAAGTACGTAATTATAGATGTTATTGAAGGCGACAAGGGCAAGTTAGATAATTTCAAACTCTTAGTTTTAAAGGAAGTGCTTAAATAATTTATTTTTATTTATTTATTTATTGTTAAGAAAATCATGACAAGTATACAAGGCAAAACAAAACATATGGAAAGCAACACCATGGTATAGCCCAGCAAACTTACGAATCTGCCAAATATGCATTTTACAGGAGTATTGAAGGCATAGAAAAATTGTTTTTTTTTTTTTTTTAAATTGATCGTAAAGCTGGCAACGACTAAAATGCAACGGTTAAGGTTTGAACCGTCGACATTCCTCTATAATTCGGCCGATGCCAATTGAACTGTTGAGACTTTAAGTACAAAATTCTAAAAACTCGTCGAACAAGACGTGAAACTCTCTTCTTCTTTATCAACCTATAGTGTTCACTGCTAGACAAAGGTCTCTTGCATGGACTTCTACAAGCCTCAGTCTTGCGCCGCCTGAATCCAGCGGCTCCCTGCGACTCGTTTGATGTCGTCGGTCCACTTAGTGGGGGGTCTGCCAACACTGCGCTTCCCGGTGCGGGGTTGCCACTCCAGCAATTATGAGCCTCATAAGAAGGCTCCGGATCACGTGACGGGTGGATGAATAGAGCTATGCTCGGAGTATCAGAAATGAGGAGATCCATAGGAGAACTAATGTAAAACTCACATTTTTCAGTATTTGTCAGTAAGTATAAGTATTGCATAATGTTTTGCCCTAATTTACTATATCAAACAGGAGTAAACATTTAAGATTAGTAAGGGTAGTGTTATTAGTCATTTTTTATTATTTTACATTGACCTGTAATCTCTGTAAAATACAATTGTTTACTGTATTTAGAAATAGAAAAAAAAATAGTTGTAAATTTTTGAATATGAACACCACCAAAATATTAGTAGGTAGGCTTACATTTATGTATAACATCCATCGAGCTTAGTCACGATTCGCTTTTTCTTGGAGCACGATTTTCGTCTTGCATCATTTTGTAGTGTAAAGTGTAGATAAGTGCTTGATTCACAAATTGAATTAGTTACTCATATCCCATCTCGTCCTGAGTCATACGTTTTGGTGGATATAATTTGAGCCACTGGACAGAGAACATTTTTATTATTTACGTTACGTTTTTCATTACATACATTTTTTTGTAAAAAAATAGAGTAAAATTAGAAGTAGGTAATTTTACTGTTCTGAGTTCTAAAATACGGTCTATATTTTAATATTAATACCTAACTTTTTTTCAAAGCGCATTTCTATATGGGCATGTCACCCTTTTAGTGCCTATACCTATCTTTAAAATCAGCAATTGGAACCTAGAAACAAGTCTTTATTTTTAAATAAAGAATTTTAAGCCGTGCTAAACTTGACTGATATTCTTCTTTCGCCAAATAAACTGTAAACGTTGAGTTACGACAATAGTGCAACTGATAGGGATTCAACCGTTGACCTTTCAGTTTTCAGTCCACACCTTTAACCGTTGGGCTATTGAGGCTTTAAACTAAAAGGTAGACTGCTTTTCGGATGACAGAATTTTATTAGTTTTTGGCAAAGGAACGTCACTGCCCAATTGGCCTTAAAGGAACAACAGATAACAAACGATGAGCCAAAAAAAACGATCTTGAAACTTTTTAATCTATTTAATTTGTTTCTTTTACTGGTTCTCTTCCGCTAAGTAAAATTTCCGGGTGATGTTTTTGTTTTTTTTTTTTGCATTGAACATAGTTAAGATATCTATGGTTAGAGGATTTAGAGTAAAGATGTATTGGTATTTTGAACCTATAATTCAAAACTATCACTACAGAGTTCATTTCATCATATTTATCATATTATGTTATATTTGTAAAGCATGTCAATAAAAATCTTTTTTATATTGATAAGCTTTCAAAATTTAATCCAAATCTGTAATTTAAATTAAAATTTTGATCTTTAATATATAAGTAGATTTTGGATTAGATAAGTTGTTAATTCCGGCCGATACATGCATGACAAAAAAAAAAATGTTTGACGTCGCGTCCTCACCCCTAAGCCACTATAACTTGGGTGTTAAGACTGAATCTTTGAAACAAGCACGCTACATCCTTAGGGTGCATCTTCTTAGATACCATCGCTTGATTGCTGTCAAGCGCTATTCTAGTAAACTTAAAAATGGCCAAGCGTAACAGATACTTCATACTCATAGCTACACACATACTGTTAACATTAGCATGTCTTTGACGCGTACCTTTAAGATTTTCCCTTACCAAAAAAAAAAAAAAAGTTTAATCCTAACGGGAACACAACTGACACCAGGTGGCGACACGTATAATGCGGCAACTCATCGAGCAGTTCAGCGCGGGAGATCTGTTCGGGCGGGACAACTACGAGTACTACGCGCGCGTGACGGGACGGATACTGCGGGTGCGGGACGAGTGGATCTGCTCGTTCCGGGACCCGCCGCCGCCGCGCCACCATCGGGACCAGGAGGCTTATGCTAGTATGTTACTACTTACTTACTTGTTAAACAGTTTAAAGAGTAGTTTCAGACTACCCACAATTTGTAAAATGTTGAGAATTATCCAATCCGCATTTTTGAACGGACTGCGTATTTGACAGGCAACTTTATTTTCCATTTTTTTCCACAGCCACTGTAAATGTTAAAATTAAGGCAACCGATATATGAAATATTTTAAAATTCCGGGACCCCATTACATTAAATTCCCCTAAGTTTTCCGTCTCACTGATCGCTCTAAAAATGGAAGTTGGAAATGTATCGATTTCGATGTGCGTAAATATAAAGTTTTTTGTCAATTGGTAAAAACTAACAAATCTGCAGAAAGGGAGTTTGGTCATGAAAAGTATTACGAAGTGCTAAAGAATCTCATTTCGATTTTATTACAGAGCGTTAATAAGGAAGACTTTGCGGAAATGACATGTGTTGGAACTTTCATATTATGTTCTTTAACACATGTGTTATGTATGTTTATATCCTTTTCATCTTTTTATGTGATCTACTTTATATTGTACTAGCTTCTGCCCGCGATTTCGTCCACATGTAGTTAGGTTTTTAATAATCCTGCATTTTCGGGATGAATTCGGGATTTTAAGCCTCAATAGGCCAACGGTTAAAGGTGCGGACTGAAAACTGAAAGATCTCAGGTTCGAGCCTCACCCGTTGCACTATTGTCGTACCCACTCCTAGCACAAGCTTTACGCTTATTTGGAGGAGAGAGGAGAATATAAGTCAAGTTCAGCTTGCCTAATATTCTTATTAAAAAAAAGGTAGCCTATATCACTCTCCAGTTACTATGTCCATGCAAAAACCTCGATCAGTTGCTCTGTTGCTGCGTGATTGTAGGACAAACCAACGAACAAACACTTTGGCATTTATAATATTAGTAGGGATTGACTGCTTCGTTGGTCTAGTGGTTAGCAAGTTCGACTGCGGATGACGAGGTCCCGGGTTCGATGCCCGGGTCGGGCTAAAAATGTATTGGGTTTCCTGTCAAGAATTTCTGAGTACTAGCTCGGAGTTAGGAAGTTGGCGGTGAGTCACCCCCGTGCCTCGGAGAGTACGCAAAGCCCGTCGGTCCTGCGCCTGATCTCCGGTCGTGTCGGATTTTCCGTCCCATCGGACTATGAGAGTAAGGGAATAGAGAGTGCAATTGTGTTTGCGTACACACTTGTGCACTATAATATGTCCCGCGCTAATCTCTGTGGAGATTGGCTGCCGTGGCAGGATTCGGTCGGGAGGACATAATTAGTAAGGATATTCCATAGCCACTGAGAATTTAATTCATTGAGTAATCATAAGGCTTTCTTACTGACAAATTAAGTTTTGAAAGCGAAATTTCAACGCAAATGAAACGGGATTTTTTTATAGGAATCGCATAAATATCGGCTCGTTCTTTCGAGTATCTCGCATTAAAACATTCTGGGACATCAATTAAGTAGTTAAAAGCCTCAATCATCGAATCCAGTTGTTGAAAGTGCATCGGATTAATTTGGTATGACACTTGAGTGACTGTCTTGTGTAATTGTTGATTGTTTTTTTTATGGATACAATACCTTATGGAAACTTTATTTTAAAACGAAATCTACCTATCATTATAGTATACGTATACAATTATGTATACTATTAGCTGATGCCCGCGACTTTGTCCGCTTGAATTTAGTTTTTAAAATCACGCGGAAACTCTTTGATTTTCATGGATAAAACGTAGCCTATGTCACTCTCCAGGTCTTGAACTATACCCATGCAAAAAATCACGTCGATCTCTGTTGCAGCGTGATTCAAGGACAAACTAACAAACAAACGCAATTTCGCATTTATAATATTAGTAAGGATTTGTGACTGCGGTCTCATTTTCGGAGGTCTGGGGTTCGATCCCAGGCTTTTCTGACTTTCCGAAAATAGCGTTTGTTTTAAACAATTGAATATCATTTGCTTCAATGGTGAAGTAAAACATCGCGGGGAACCTGCATGCCTAAGAGTCTTCCATAATGCCCAGTAGTGGACAAAAAAAGTGCAATTTAACCCGTTTCCGACTGCGCAAAAGGTTGTTTTGTGATAGTCGTTAAACCATTCTGAGCCATCACAATTAACGAGTTAATAGCCGGGGAGATCAAATCCTGTTGTCGCAATTGCTTTGGATTAATTGATACGGACACTTGTTGCAATTTTCATGTGAATCGCTTCATGCTTCTTGGAAATGGGGATAACATTGCCATGTTTTCATATCAAACGCACGGGCATAGTCTCATATCAACCACTCCGTAGAACAAAGTCTCATCTGCTAAATTCATAACTTGAGATTTGAGCCTTGCAGATGTAACTTTTGAGGCTTAAATTTCAAGTTGTGAATTTAGCAGATAAGATTTTGTTCTAGGGAGGGGTCGATATTATCTCGATCTTAAGAAACTGTCCACTGCAAAATACCAAAACTTAGTATAGTTCTTGCAATTCACGTGGGCGCGTGAGCTTTACTTGTGGTTACGTCGTGTACATGTACATTACACGCGTAAGCCTCTCAGGAGCCTAGGTGGGAGCGGTCAGGCGCTAGCAAGCTCTCTCTCACACTTATACAGATACGACACGCACACAACCATAAGCCACGCGCCCTCGTGAGTTGAAAGAACTATAGTAACTATCGCATAGATAAAAATATTATCAATTTTGTAACAGTGAATGAATGGTCACATAAAATTTGAAAATTATTTTAGTACCTAATCAACAAAATCCAAATATCCAGCAACAGAAGAAACGTTGAGTTTCTGGTTTTTGTAGATATTTTTTATCTAATCTTTTACTTGTTTTTATCTAGAGGACCATAAAGATTTTGTCGCGACCTTGATCTTTTTGTTTCGAGATAATTATTCCAGCGTTACATTTTTTTATTTCACTAATTTTTTATTGCTTTACTGTTAAGTTAAAAAGGCTACCTAAAGGTAGTTTTTCAAAGAACTCTAAGTAGTAGATTAATTTTATTTATTTCCGTAGGTTTATCTACAGATAAACCTACAGAAATAGATAAAGAGATTATTGAATATGCATGCATGCAGGCTCTCCGTTTAGTACTTTTTTTTATATAAATACTACTTGGCTGCGATCACACCTGATGGTAAGTGAAGATGCAGCCTAAGATGAAGCACGCTTGCCTAGAAAATGCATATTCACTCCTCGATTTGATAGTATTCTATTATTATACTTGTTAGTGTGATAAGATTATATTCTTAAGTAATTTTCAATTGTTATAGGACAGTTATCATTGGAGGCGGAAAAAACATGGCTTCAGTGTGAATGCGACCGTTGGGGGAACAAGTTTAATTTAGAAGGTAAGAAACCGTACAATCCAATATAATACAATATGCAAGGTGGTTGCAGCTAGCAGTAAGCCGATATTGTGATACCATGTTGCATCTTATTGAAGGAAACTCGTACTTCATACGATAATCTTATTCTATTCTGGACAATTCCTCTATTATTTCACGTGTCTTTGCACGTTTGAAAGGCTTTAATTTTCATTAATTTTCATTTAATTAAATTAAAAAAAAATATGAAAATTAAAGTAGTTAACTAATGAAACGACATCGTTAGGTTCTTTTCTACGAGCTATTCTAAGTCGAGCCAAGTCCCTGAAGCTTTAAATTAAGATTATCTTTTTTCCGCGAGTCGATTTTGATATAATAAACCCTATATGCTGGCCCAAGCTACGTTCAAGTTACCTGTCCAAACATCATGAAAATTCGTTTAATAGGAGGAAAAAGTAGCGTCAACTTTTTTTTTTAAACAGGGTCCCCCTTTTATTGAAAGGGTATTTGGTGTGCTTTTATTTATTGGTTCTTATTTATTACTGGTTGGTAGACGCGTCTTGACTAAAGCGATTAGAGCGCTGCATCGAATGCGAAAGAATGCATTGGGGTGCCGCAAGGTACTGGAGAGGTAGTAGATAGAGGAGTACGATGCTTCCTTGCAAAAAAAAAAATCGATTCCGCAACCCTGTAGGTCTGTAAGACATACCACGGATTTTTCTGTTTAGGACTACGCAACGCCCCGTGGTTCATTTGGATACTAGGTACTATTGTCTGGATCCATGTGTCAATGGAAAGAAAAGGACCACGTATAATAAAACATACCAATTTTTCATCATCCGTACTTCGGATTATAAATATTAGTAAAGCGCCATCCCATATTTTGGCATTTATGATCATAAATTTTCGCAGGTCGTGTTGATCCAAACCCACAGTAGACGTTTTAAGTTAAACAATGCAAGTTTTGTTAAGTTTTCGTATTGTAAGATATATTGGTGAGTTAAGATACTTACGCTAATCATGTCACATTTTTGATAATTGCGTTGCAAATGTAATTTTTCACATAATATGTAGTTCCATAAATAACTGGGCGTGGAAAATGGTAGCACTTTGTATTTTGTGTTCATTCGCTTAGCGGAAATAAAAAATAACATCCTCGAGAATATGTATTACTAATTATATTGGATACTTAACATTTCACAAATTGAGCACCATTTCGATCTAAGTACACATAATAATGATAGACATACATTTATGTTATGTAATTTAATGTCACATTATGTTCGTTTCATATTTTATGTATCCAAATCGGCGTTTGGTTTTTGACACTATTGTTGAATCCCTCGTTGATTTATTTTTACTGTTTATTACATCACTTAATTGATGTAAAATATATAAAAAATGTCCACGATTAAAACCAAGTACGTATATATTCTAACCCAGAAATTGATTTATATAATATTTAGTGAACTTGAGTGCAATTTTAAAGGAACGTCAACTGGTCGATTTGCAGGAAATCTATATCTGGAAGATGCTTTGCTTGTGGTTACTGTTGGAATGTGCGAAAAATCATAAAGGCAGCCTATGCGGATCTTTAAGTCATTATAGTTTTTAAAGCTTCTACGTTTCGGAATAACCTTATCAGCTGTGGTGTCAGAAAAAACATTTTTCGGAATTAATGGGATATTTTACTTTTGGTCAGGGTTGTCCAAATCCGAGGAGTGCCAGTCAATGCCGGCGTTGATGGGCGCTGTGGGCGGCACGGGGGCGGGCACGGGGCTCGGGATCATTCCTGAACACAGTCTGCTGGACTCCTGCACGCGTCTGTCCATCTCACTCGAGGAGAGCATTTTCAAGGTAAACCAAGTACTATATTTTGAATCAGTAAAAATCCGAGGAGTGTTAGTTCTGCTCTTGATGACCGCTGTAAGTGGTGCAGAAGCGAATACGGATCTCTATATCATGCTTGAATACAGTCTGCTGGATTCTTGCACGCGTCTGTCGATCTCATTCGAAGAGGGTAAACCAAGTATATTTTGGCTAAGTGTTGTAAAAATCTTAGGAAAGTTAGTCAGTTCTGCCTTAGATGAGCGCTGTGGGTGGTACAGAAGCGAATGCTCCTCTCTGTCTCATGCTAGAACGCAGTTTGTTGGATTGAAGAGAGCATTTATAAGATAAATGAAGTAGGTATATTTTTGACAGGGTTGTAGAAATCCGAGGATTGGCAGTGGGACTCGGTGTCGTGCTTGTAGTCCACAGTTTGCTGGATCCTTCCAAAGAGACTGAAAGTATCTCTCCATATCACTCGACGAGCGAGTTGGACATATGCTTATCTTTCGCACTTGTAATATTACGAGTGATTATTTCAATTACCGGGGGATTTTCGTGAAATTCGAAAATTCACAAGGAGTTCCACAGGAGTGGAAAGGGGTAAAATTTGTATGAAGACATTTTCAAAAAGATAGATCTACGCTTATACTTAATCGTGATACAAAATAGCACAAATAAATAAATAAAGCCTAAGACAGCGTGTTTGTTTGCCCTTTGCTGGCAAAGGCCAGCTGTTCGGGTCCATATGCCACCTGCCACTGCTCGAATGTCGTCGACCCATCTTTGCATTGGTCTACCCCTTTTCCTCTTGTAATGACCTGTGTACCAATACATTACAAAATAGCATACTTAACTAAATTTCCAGATTTCCGTGAGTTCGTCGTCACAGTCGTCGCGCAGCAACTCCAGCCCGCACATGACGCTGGAGGAGCTCCGCGCCGTCAACATGTACGCGGAGAGCACCAAGAGCCTCTCCTACCTGCCGCAGGTAACCAGCACTTCCAAACTACTCCTGTGACCTCACTTGTGTGTTCCGTAGAACATTAACTACGATCATCGGATGCGACAAATTCGTGGTTACCCCTAATGGCTCCTTGGGCCACACAGTTGCCAACCGCGTTTGACAAGTGCCGACCTCTGGGATGTTGATTGTGTTATTTAATTGGCGGCCTAGTGGACTACAGCCTTAACCCTTCTTAATGGAGAGGACATTTGTCCCCAATAGTGATGAATTAATGAATGAAAGACGACACATAAAAGCTATCTGAAAGATGTCACATGATTTTCCTTATCAATTGGAGCAATTCAAGCCAGATTCATAGAATACGAAATTGCAGATTCATAGAGTACGAAATTGCAGATTCATAGAATATGAATTCGAGGGTGGTTCTAAAAATTCGACCATTTTTGAAATACTTTTTGTTACAGTAACTCGTAGACAATCGTTTATGCTTTGATGCCATATTTTAAGATCGTTCTGGAGGGTTCCTTGTCGTTATCGAATAACTTTTGATCGTTTGTTGCATCCGATGATCTCAGTAGATAACGTTGTTTTAGATTTTTCCTTGATAGACTATAAACTCTTATCGCTATTCTTATTATAGTACTGTCTCTTACAAATGTAGAGTTAAAAGATTATTTCTATACATTGATAAATATCTAATTTAAGATTCTTTAAGGTTTTATAGCATTCGATTTTTCAAAGAAAAAAATAGTTTTTGATACGCAGGTTTTACTCTTGTAATTTGTAGTTTAGATTGAGCATTTTACCAAAAAAAGTTGTTTTTAACGGGCATTATAAATATAATATGTTTGAATTCTAGCGCACACTAAAGGATTGGTTATTCTTAAAGAAACGGTGATGAGATTTTGACCTGTAAACTCCTGTAGAAACTCATAAATAAAAGCGAAATGTTTTCTGTTTGTGGGTATGAACTATTAGCGAATTTCGGACATAAGAACGAAATTTTCATATGATTTACTCAAAATATTTTGTATTTTGTTTTATTGTTTATTATTATTATTAACAAAGAGTGCAGAATATAATTTCTGAATTTTTATTGGATCAAAAATTACAATGAAGTACATAAAATATTATAATATAGTTAAAAATTATATAAGACCGATCTGCAAAAGTAACCATAGCAGTGGCCAAGCTCTTCGTAATTATTAGTTTTTTTGTTTTTTTTTTTTTAATTAAGATCTCTTTAGTTCATACCCAGGGATGCATGTAAAATATCTGTTCAATCTTGACGTTTTTATGAACTATTTTTCTTAAGTTGACTTAAAAGGTAAACAAATCGCAGAAAGCGTCTCGTAGAAACGCGTAACTGCCATTTTAGGTCTTTCAATTTTTGTCACGGTTTTGTCAAAGACAGCTTGAGTGTGTTTTTTCCTGATAACGTGAACTTTAATTAAATATGTCGTTTAGTACGAAGAATTACTATATGATAAAATTATCATAAAACGAAAATTGGCTTTAGAGGATAGCGAAAGCCAAATTCAATATGGTACTTTAAGCTTTCTCACTTCTGATTGATCCGCGTTCGTGCTTTATTATGTGTTTATTACTACTTAACCAAAGAGCTCGAACGCATTTTGTATGAAGAAGTTACTGACCGATTTGATACGAGTTTTGTGTTTTGTTTAAACTTTCAATATATGTAATGTCTTTGTACATACATAGTAGATATTCCTAGAGTAGGTAGGTACTCCTAATTTTTAAGCTATTGCATAGCTTCTATTGCGGGCCAGCGTGGAGACCGAATCCAGAAATTCCGTAACGAAAATAACCTGACACGGGACTCCACTACGGTGAGCCGCTAGATGGCGTTGATAAAAAATGCTATGCAATAGCTTTACCGCGGCAGTCCCCGAGTGCCACACGTCTTTTTTTCTCATAGGTAATGATGAAAAATAGTCTGTCACAAGGGGCCAAAATATTTTGTTCTCGGGCGGCATATTATATTGAATTCCTTGCTACGCTCAGGATTCCACTTTAGAATCCTTCGCTTCGCTCTGAATTCAAAATAACTCAAAATTAATTATTCAATGACACTATAGGACATTTTAACGCACATTTAAAGTTCACGTAACTTCACTACGCGTTTCTGCGAGTAGCGACCTTTTAATTTAGCTGAAAGGAAAAATAGATTGTAGGGTGATCTATCTGTCTATTAGTTAGACACTTGTGTGGATTGGTTTCAAAGCAACGTAGTATAGTTGATATGTGAATTTTATATGTATATTATTATTTTCTGACGAGTATTACACATAAACATATTTTATTGTATTGTATGATAAAAAAAATTGTGATCGGTTTTTTCAATTGATTCCAAAATTAATGTCAATTTGTGGTTGTGTCTCATACAAAATCATCGAATAATAACCATATTATTAACATTAGTGGTAATATTTTAATTAATGGTAGTGGTTCGTTCATTTTTGCTGTAGATAACTTAACCTAATTTTCATGGTCCTCTAATATTAATCTACTAAAACTAATGTGTCTAACATTTGTATAATTTTTAACAAAAAAAACTATAGTGCAGTACTTATAACGTGCATAGTTTAATATTGTCCTTTCAGATCGATGTAAAGAATAATACTAAAAAAAGTTTTTAGTGTTATACACTAATCTCTGTAGATTTTGTCCAATGGAAGTATATTCGAAATAAGTTTAATGTTAAATAAGGTAAGACACTGAACTTATATTGATACAGTGTCCTGTATATAACCAACAGTAAAAAGGGAAAAAATAAATGTATATAAAGCTCGCCCGAATGTATAAACAACCCAGTATGGTTAATCATCATGAGTATTATGAATACATTAATTAATAAATAAAAATCATTTCGTACGACACAAAAATTTGTGGCGCTTTGTTTGGGAAACAATTGTACTTACTTTGACAAACTTGACATAGCGCAATCACGTAAAGTAAATATTGACTCACGCTGTTGGCAATGACATTTTCATATATTTTTCGAAAACTAGTGGGGTTTTGTCAACAAAAGGGTCTGTACTTCAAAATGGGCCTTTTCGATAGTTAAAAGACCAGTTATTCCCTTGGTATTTCATTTTGAGGTCAAGCCTTTTTGAAAGTGAAGGAACCAGTGAATCCGTCCTGAGGTTGTTTGTACACTCGTGGCAAGCGGGTGGTGGGTATAGCGGCAAGCGGTAACGCTAGGGCGGTCCCCGGGCGGCCGGTGCGCAGGTGCACGAGCGGCAGCGGGCGCGGATGCGGACGCGCTCCGAGTGGTTCCTGCAGCCCGCCGCCTCGCTGGACGCGGCCCGCGCGCGCGCAAGTACGCCCCCGCCCCACCCGCCCTCGCCCCCGGCTCGCCCGCTCCCGCCCCCGCCCCCGCACCCGCGCCCGCGCCCCGCCTGCGCTCAGCGCGACGAGAGCACCGCTCTCTACGTGCTCGTCGCCTGCCTTGAGTTTTTGTTTTGAAATCGGATGCCACGTGCCACCGGTACTGAGATTATATGTGTTACGCTTGACGTATAACGGTGGGACGCTTCTCTTTCGGACGCTTTATTTTTTGGTTCGTTTGGAAGGGTTACGCTGGTCCCACATTAAGTTGCATTCACACTGGTTGATTTTCACCGTACACTGGTTCGGATGTTGAAAAGAAAAACGGCGGCTGTAACTTCGTGCCGCACGGTAAAGTCGCACGCTGTCGTGACCTTTCGTGTGGAGAAAAACGATCATTGTAAATCGCGCTTTACAAGATAAGCCGTAAGGAACCATTTTTCAATACGCTTTTATTTTGTAAATTTCATATGCTGTATGAAAAATTCTCGTCGTACGGCTCAACTTGTTTGTAATGTGCGATCAACGTTGAAGTACTGTTTGAGCTTATTCGTCTAGCATAGGTGCGTGCATTCCGTTGTGTCGATTGGGGTGGATGAAATAGTTCTATTGATTTTATTTATTTACAAATAATGTATTCGTGGGCTCAAAAACTTTCGACGTACTCGTAAGAGAGTGTTGGTTTTTGTAAAAGCTGTATAAATAAAATAGTTATAGTAGAATTGTTTTCTCCAGGTTATGGGTTGAAGTTTATTGATACACAATATATTTGGTACTTGAACTTGGTAGCCTTTCACAATAATTATTATTATAATATGTAAATATTATGTGTGATAAAGAGGTTAGTTCTGGTATCGTTTATAATTATTATATGAACAGCAACCCAAGCACGAACATTTTAACATTCGAGTAGCAAAGGTGAAGTTAACGTCAGCAAGTTTTGTATGAAAATAACAGCATCTGTCTTTACTATTCGAAAGTTAAAATGTTCGTGCTTAGGCTACAGTAGTCCAAAAGATGCGTCACAAATCTTTATCTTAATTCGGTGATGGAGTTTCGGATCTTAGATATGTTATGGTATTTTATGTTTTTTGTTTAATTTTGGACCGAAAGGGAGACGTCCCTAACGCTTCATTAACACAATAAATGGGCGAAGGTGGTTGCTTATTCCAGCTTATGCATGTAAAGCTCTCTGTTAGCACGTTTTCTGCACGTTTGTATTATTATTTGTAACGAAAAGGGTTTTATCTGTTATTTTTCCACACTTCTGTACAAATCATTGATGTTTCTGTTACGATAGAACTGAAAAATGCCTATACGACATTTTCATCGAGTAGGTATATGACCTTTATACAGATCCCTCATATTCGTTTACCTTGAAGTTTTATTATAGTAAAGTTTTTTAATTTAGGTACTTTTATCGTATTGTGTTTTTAGGAATAAATAAATAAATCTCTTTTTGTTGTATACTACAATCTCATTTATATAATATATTTTTTAACTAATTTAATTGCGTTCGATCATTTTAAATCATACTACACGTCATCTTTGAACAACCTCCACAGCATGGTTTGCATTTTGGCAAATCTGGCATTCAAATAAATTATGCATTGGCTATAAGTGACAAAAATCTTGCTGCTAATCATTTGACAATCACGATTTTCATAGTGTTTTTTGGTGTGCGTCGGCATGCCAAGTCTAAAGGTACTCGCATAAAATTGCGATATTCCGTCATGCTTTAGTCGCTTTTTGAGTATGTTTATTTTATTATAGCTATGTCTTGTCCGAATTATTCAGATCAAATCATAATTAATACTCTCTCTCCCCCTCCTAATACTAATGGAATTAATCTCTCCTTTAATTACCAGTTGCAACAATCTTCGGATTACAAATACTTAGATTTAATGTCAAGGTCATCTCATAAAACTGAGAATTAGATTGACGTAATGTAAAATACTGAATGATAAACTAACATTAGTCAACAAAAGTCGCGGTGTATTTTTTTTTAGTTTAAAAATCTAGTTTTATTTGTTGATGTAGCTACATTAATTAGTATTATGATGGGGAAAGGAAGAGCTTTCTTGAAGATCTATGTTGTAACGTTATTATATCTACAGCCATATTTCTGTTGTGTAGTTTTGTTTAAACTATTAATAATAATAGCAGTCCGTTTCACATTGGGTCAGAGGAGTGCAGTGGGCAGATAAACAGAAAGACAGTGTATTAGTTAAACAATTATCCTGAGATAATGTGTGCCGTAAAGTCTGCAAATCTCACTTGCATATCGACCGTTCCGTAGAACAAAGTCTCATTTGCTAAATTCATAACTTGAGATTTGAGCCTTGCAGATGTGACTCAAATTTCAAGTTGTGAATTTAGCAGATGAGACTTTGTTCTACGGAACGGTTGTTATTGTTCTGCCCACTGATCGGCCGCAGCGTAAGATCACGTTATGCATTCTTCAAAAATCGATGCCCTGTTAAACTTTTGACACATAATGGGAAATGGCAGACTATATTGTCGAGCGTATAAGCCCTGTTGTACACAGTCGTGTTCCGTTGTCAAAATCACTGATCCATGCACAGACTATAAGTTGTACTAGAACAAATTGCGCCATATGATTCTGCTCTGTGATTGGCTGACCGTTATGATTCAAGAGATGGCCAGCCTATCACAGGCCAGGACCATGCGTGCTTTATAGTCTTAATTATGTAGTCTGTCATTTTGTTAGCGGATCGCAGCCCATTGATCGTTGTTGTACGAGCTTAGCTCAGGTATACAACGCGCAATTCCGGGAGTGGCAATCAGATTCTGTGTGGACAAAAGAGTTATTTGCTCGCGGTAATTTCGCTAGATTTATAGCTTAACGTCATTAGCATGCGTCCGACGCCTTCGAACACACTGAATAATTCAGATGGAATCATCAATCGCCATTGTTTCGCGTAACGGTTTGCAACTCATCCATATAATTTTCAATAGCGCTACGTTAACCGGTTAATGCGCGGACTGAGAGCCTGATAGGTTGACAGTTCAAATCTCATTCTCCTCCTTTGTTATCGGAACGGCAAGGGTAATATTAGGGTCATATTCAACTTGTTTACTATTTTCTTTTAATGTGGCATGATCGTGATCTTACGCCGAAGTACCTACCCCTTGTGCAACGGGCGCGTTGGATCGCATCGTGTTAACGCACGTCCGTGTGTGCAGGCGGCTCGCGGCGTCGCTCTCGGCGCGCGCGCGTGTGCCGCGCCCTCACGCACTCCGACACTGAAGTCCCGCTCGCTCTCCAGCCTCGTCAAGTGACCGCCTGACCCTGACCCTGACCTCCGCACCGGCCGACCCCCGCGGAGCATCACCGCACCCGCGCACGTCCGCAACCGGTAACCACGCCATTGCACTGTCACATGTCACACGGGAACGTCATTGTCATACGCCTCTACATTACATGTCACGTGATTATCTCATTGTTATATGCGTCGTCACCACTCATGACGTCACGCGGGAATACAGGTCGTCGCTCACTTATCAACCCGACCAGCACCGCCTCGCTTCGTGCGGTTGAGATTTCTTAAATGGACTCGGTGACTGCGTGCTGCTCGCCCGCTTGCCGTACGCTGCGTAGGTCCGAAGTCGCCCACGTACTCGTGGACCACTCGTGAACTACTGTTCACTCGACCTATTTTGTAACTCGACCAGAGGACGATGCGTTGACTGATGACGGGGATGCCGTGCGAACCGGCGGTACTTGTCTAGTGTCGGATTCATAAACGAGCGACGATCTTAATATATCATTATCATACTTGTCATTTTTAAATGTCACTTAAAAATAAATCATTATCATACAAGTTATAACATCAAATTTTGAAAATTTTGAAAATTTTGAAGAATTGCTCTGTAAAAGACGAAACTTTGCAAGAATGATGCTTTTAAAGATGAAAAACCTAAACTTTCTAGTTTCAAACTTTCACATTTACTCCTTTTCGGGTCTTCAGTTTGCTTTGGTCTGAGCAAAACGATTCCTTAAAAGTATTCTTGCAGGCAAATCTAGTCTCAATTTTTTTTGAAAATTTCTATGATACGTCAAATGTAAGTTCAAATCATTTTAAAGTTCATTTCAAAATGAAACTTGATGATTTACTATTGTTATTATAAAAGCACGTAAATAAATAAATAAATATAATATTTTCCCAATAATTCTGTTGTAGTTCATGTGGTCCCAGTAATTTAGGATTAACGAAAATAAAGTTTACTAAAATCATCATTCATTGTAATTTTTGGCATTTTAATATTTCGGTAAAAATATAAGTCATATTGATATAAGCGCTCTAAGTTTCTAGCGGTCAGACTAGAAATGTAATGGGTAATAATTAAGACTTAAAAGATAATTTTGAAGCGCAAATTTTCTGTCAATAAGTGTAATAAACAGAGTTTTATACACGCTAACCTTTAAGAGGGGAGTTACGAAATCGTTCGCGCATTTTGTATGAATATTGTTATTTAAGCGACCCAGCTGGTCTGCGCTATTCATATTTCTAAAACGTCTTCTAAACTCGATTCATCTTATTTGTCATTAATTTGTGTCAACATAATGTATGAACCTATATACCATAATGTCAAAATACTTTAAGTTCCTGAACTTTAACCACGTTACTTTTATAAAAACTCAAATCTGGACTATTGATATAAAAACATTCCTGTATATATTTATCTAGTTAGATTATTTGTAGTTAAAAGTATTTTTAGACAATGACTAGTTAAAATATTTATGTAAAGTGTGCTAAAATTAATTGTATTTATTATATATATATACAACGCTGCATTTCAGACTACCTCATGTATTGAAACTGTATTTTTCATATTCATTATTATGTCAAAGGTCAGACCGAATTGTAGGACGGCGTTTTTAAAGATGTGCGGATTACGTCACACACGCAAACAGCCCAGCGTGCATTGTTTCATACAACATTTCAATATAATATGTAAGCTGTTATAACATGATTCCAAAAGATTTTGTCATTACAGAAAGGAGGTGGGTTGATAAGGCCCAATTTTCGCCCCTCATACACACGAAAAAAAACGGAACCAAAATAAATTAATACTCATATAAAAGCTTATTAAAAGGAGCATTATTATCAGTTACGTTTACCATGATTCATGCAACGCTTCATTCTAAAATATTAAATCAAAGCTTAAAAACGACTAAAATGTATGAAAAAGCCGAAACACTCTCTTTTTGGGTAATATTTTCTGTAACTTACTATTTTTTTTATCACCTAAACTTTATATTAAAATAAAGTTTATATCTTCAATTATTTAAATACATTTACAATTTGTCGGAATCTGGAACTTTTTTTTTTCGAGTGTATGAGGGGCGGAAATTGGGCCTTATCAACCCACCTCCTTTAAATAACGAGTGAAAATGCATTTATTAATTTGTAAAATTCTCATTACAAAAACATCTGCAGAGCTCCATTGTAACATTGTATCTTGGAAAAGTAGATCGACACCTGTTGTGTCGGTAGTTCGCTATTAGATGTCACTATATAAATAATTTTAGATCTGACTTTGCGCGAAAAGCTTTCATGATTTTTTTCTCGTTCACGTCATCACGGGCTAATCAGCATGCGTGACAAAATCTTCAGATCTCTGAAAGACACTTAGGCGCGCCACAGATAAGCTGATTTGTAAGGCTTCAGCCTGGTCGTGTTTGAAAAAAAATTCCGGAGTTTTATAGACTTATTTTACTGAGTAAAAAACTAATTTAAATTTTGAAATTTTACAACTGATGAATATTCTTATAGCAATAATAAAAAAACACCAAACTCTTAAAATGTTAAGCAAATAGCACTGTGGGGTAATTTTTAGTTTGCGCTAACCATAATACAAACTTTATAACATGCATTAACACTACACCCTCTTTTTTAATTAGGCCCCATACGAAAGACTGAAAATTATTATCTAATAACTATTTTCTGAAATTCTAAGAATTTAAGTTCACCTTAATGTAATTACTAACTTTGATGTTTGTTGAAATCCAAGGATTTGCAGTTTGTTGTCTATTGTTGTCTACTAAGCATAGTACAAATTTGGATTACGCGTCTCTGTTTTATATAACTTAGGTGCCACCTACACAGTCAAGAATGTTACGGTGTCGTTGATTGGGCGATGACTATTAACATTTTCGTTATTTTCTAATGAGCTCGATTTAATGAATCGAAGTTGGATCTCAGTTAAAAAATAATGAAAAATAATTTTGCTGACAGCTATATAATGTTTCACCAAACTATAGGTGATTTTAATAGCCTCGTACGTACGTACGAACTTTGTTTCGTTGCATGTTAACGCAACAACTTTGTTTGCATGTGCAACATCGAACACTGTTCGTCAGAAATGTTTTGTTTGTGCGATTCAATTTGCACATATGTACTACTAGCTGTTGCCCGCGACTTCGTCTGCGTAGAATTGCTGATTTACCGTTAGACTGAGAAGGTTTCCCGTGCGGCCTATGACGTCCTTCTCCAGAAAGTAAGCTACAGGCAAATGCCCCTTAAGATCAGTTCATTAGTTTATAGGTAAGTTAGATGGCCACAAACAGATTTAGGGGTAGATTTGCATAAAATTCTTTCTAACCTGATAACTACGGCCTAAAAGAAACCTATTTTCTAAATTTCAAGCTTGTAGACTTAATATTAAAAAAATTCAGCATAAACAATCATCCCCTATTTTACCCCCCTTAAAAGGTAATATTCAAAAAAAATTTGATGTACATGTTTTTTATTTATTATTATTAACCTAAATGCGAATTTTTTTGACTCTTACTCTAAAAACATAGGACTTTCATACAAACTTCCAACCCCTATTTTACCCCCCTTAAAAGGTAATATTCAAAAAAAATTTGATGTACATGTTTTTTATTTATTATTATTAGCCTAAATGCGAATTTTTTTGTCTCTAACTCTAAAAACATAGGACTTTCATACAAACTTCCAACCCCTATTTTACCCCCTTAGGGGTAGATTTGGATAAAATTCTTCCTAACCTGATACCTACGCCCTAAAAGAAACCTATTTTCTTTGTAGACTTAATTATAAAAAAATTCAGCAAAAACTATCATCCCCTATTTTACCCCCCTTAAAAGGTAATATTAGAAAAAAAATGATGTACATGTTTTATTATTATTATTAATCTGAAATCCGAATTTTTGTGTCTCTAACTCCAAAAACAAAGGACTTTCATACAAACTTCCAACCCCTATTTTACCCCCTTAGGGGTAGATTTGGATAAAGAAAAATTTAATCTGATACTTACGCCCTAAAAGAAACCTATTTTCTAAATTTCAAGCTTTTAGACTTAAAAATAAAAAAACAGCAAAATCTATCATCCCCTATTTTACCCCCCTTAAAAGGTAATATTCAAAAAAATTTTGATGTACATGTTTTTTATTTATTATTATTAATCTAAATGCGAATTTTTGTGCCTCTAACTCCAAAAACAAAAGACTTTCATACAAACTTCCAACCCCTATTTTACCCCCTCAGGGGTAGAATTTCAAAATATCCTTTCTTAGCTGACATCTCCTAACTATAAACTACCTACTTGCTAAATTATAGCTTCATACGTACAATAGTTTTCGAGATCTCATGTTTAATCAGTCAGTACGTCAGTCAGTGACCTTTCGCTTTTATATATATAGATATGGACGGATAATTTCGTTCTATGTAAAATTTATCACCTCTCTTCTCTTTCTTTAAATCCTCTTGGAAATAATAGTTTATAAATAATAAATAATAACTTTGGGATAATTTTATCACTTCACCAATTATTCACCACATGGCTACAGATATATCTCTGAGAGACTGACAGTCAAAGCGTGTTTTTTCCTTTTTCCTAATTTTTGTCCATACCTATGAATTCGAATGTTCGTGTTCGCTGTTACGTTCGCTTCGTTTCGTACGTGCGTACGTGGCCTTACGATTTAAATAAATAAATAAAAAAAGCTCGGAGAAAAATAATATTCTATAAAGCTGTTTATCCACCATGTTTACGAAAAAATAGGAACGCGCAAGTGCTGTGTTGAGAAGTATTTGCTTTTTTGCGAACACTGCAAATTGTGCGCCCGCGGGCCGCGGTGTTCACGGTCGAATTTTTGTGCGAACATAGTGAATAGTATATGTCCAGCTTAAGAAAACCGTGACAACTTTCTGATATAATTTATAGGTGCTAGTGGATTGTGAAATCTCTTACAAATAAATTACATACATAGGTGTTAAATATCACGATAGTTCGTTTATGGATACATTTATCTGAAGTAAACTATTAATTATATTAATAAAATATAATATTTAAAATAATTTGTAGCTCTATTGACATGTAATTTTTTGATAAAATTTTAGGGGTAAAGTTCATAATCCATCTTATAAACTTTTTCAAATGTTAAAAGGTGCAATTTTCCTTAGCTCTGGCTAGTGTCCCTCATTATTACATTTTGAAAGTGGTGTTAGTGGGAATTTTGAGTTCGTGCCTGTTAGCATTTGAAAAGCTTCGCAATATAGTCGCGTAGTTTTTATATAAGGCAAAAAACTAAATTCTTGGTATGTTTCGTGTAAATATTTTCATTATTTACTAACTTTCGTGCACATTCTAGAAGACAATTTTGTTTTTATTAATATTTTAGTAATAACTGTGTTATATTTTTAAGACTGATACGGTCATATAAATAAAAATCTATTTGTAAACTCTTAATCTAAGCTCGAAATGTTTAATGCAATTTGTGGCTTAGCGTGAGAATAACTTAGAAGTGCATCGGATTTTTATTTATAGCATTGGCTTTTAGCTCGCCGCTTGGAGGTTATATAGTTGAGATTACACGGCAAAGTGTAATAATATTGTACATTAGGTCTAACTACTGCTGCGCTTTCAACTTGCGTGGAAGTATGCGTCATGCTGCCGAAGCAATGCATGAAATGCGCACGCGTCTGCCCATACGTTGACGTGTGCCAGACAACGAACTATTGTCAGCGAACATGGCGCATGCGTCCAACGCAAGTTGCAAGCACTTCGCGTTAGACGCATGCGCTAAGTTTCAAAACATTTGCCTGGGCACATGCCTCATATCATAGTCATAACGCATGTGTCAAACCCTGTTATGTACGCAATAACGCATGCACTCTCTTATTACGAGTGTACACTACACTGACTCAAGCGGCTGCGGCAATGGGTGCGTTAGCGCAAAAGTCTGCGCATGCGTAGACGCTTGCGCAACGCACCAATTCCTTCGTCAGCGCACACAACGCAAGTTGAAAACGCATCTGTGCAGTTAGACCTACTGGTATTAGTATTTCTTAGTTTCAATGATATAGTTTAATTTAGTCACGCTCAATGTATTTATGAATTCCTTGTGGTTGTGGTGTAGCAGCTACGTGTTAGGCTTTTGGTGGCCATATTTTAGGATACCTAATCACTCTTATTAGCATTTTGTACATACATAAGTATTATAATTAAAGCCTGGAACACATAAAACGGTTAACGGAAGCGTGTCCATCGCAACGCTTCCAGAAGTCGTAACAATAATGTTCTCCCGACTAAATCCAGTCACAGCGGTGAATCTCCACAGAAATTAGGGGGATACTATAGTACATGAGTGTGTGCGTGTACACTTGTGCACTCTATTCCTTCACTCTCACAGTCAAATCTAACACGACCGGAGAGAAATCAGGCACAGGATATTCAGGTGCTCTCCGAGGCACGGGGTTGCCAACCGCCTACTTCCTAATTCCCTGTTAGTGCTGAGAATTTCATGAAAGAAATCCAAATATATTTTTTCTGTCGTATCGTATGAAGACGTTCTCACTGCAGAGCGTGCGTATTTGCCGCCATGTTGAAGTCCCGCACCGTACGCGTTACGCTCTGTAGTTTGGGGTGTTTCAATCTATAGATATATCTGATCGCCACAGAACACGATCATGTGCCGCTTGTATGTATTTAGCGGTACGTTGCGAGGTACCACTCGAGCATCTAAGGCCTCCATCGTCATGGCTCTTCGGCCTATGTGTCCCCATCCAGGGCCTCCTAAGCATCGCGACTCGAAGAGCTATAACGTTCTCCCAGCTGACCTTATAAAGCTGATACAGATTCAGACGTGCTTCGTACATACAGTACAGATCGTATACGCGTTCAATGTTGCGTATTGTGTGTTTCAGGCTTAATGCGTCATTAACGAATAGCATCACTGACCTCTATCATACTGAAGCACTGGACGCTCTGTCACATTAAGTGACAGCTGACTCTTGTGCCCAATCAAAGCGTTGCAACTGGGAACTTTGACATTCCCAATATAATTTAAAACCATTCACATTTTTTCCATGGATTTCTACTTACATACTTATATGTTAGCAACAGCGTTGCAGTGGCGATAATCAAGTGGTTTTATTTGAATGTTGCTTACTTGTCATCATCATAGACTATAGAGGTCAGTGAATAGTTAGTACAAGTTTTCTTGGGTATTTGGCATCCAAGTTCCTGTGTTCATTCATTAGATATAGGATTTGGATAGTTAATCGATTAATAGTTAATTTTTAGTTCGTAAAGACATTGCTTATTCTTTAAATACATTCTTAGAGTTGGTGCAATATAAAATTTTCTCATAAATCTGACGAAAATGTCAGATTAGATTTTGCATTAATTCATAGATTACAGAAACGTGTACAGAGACGTTATGCGTTTTACCTTTTGATAGGCAATTAAATAAAATTGATTAACTGTTGATGTTATTTGGACCAGATCAAAGATTTATGTTCATCAAACTAGTAGGTAGGTACATAAAAATCAACATATTTAAATATTAAAGAAATTGAATTTTTGCATAAGACTGTTTTCGATTATTGTAATCTTTTTAGTTTTTAATATTGAGCCCTTTAGCGCGTCTTCGCTGCGAAACGAAAAAAATATTCCCTCTGGTGTTGTTTCTGTCACACTGTCTGTTCTAGCGCAAACATTGGAATATGCTTCTATCTCTTTCTATCCTCTGCTTTGGCGTCGCAGCGAAGATGTGGTAAAGGCTTAAAACTCGAATATGTAATGCTGGGTTTCCACGTGCGTTCTAATTCGGCGTTTTCAAGACCATTATGAACAAAATATCAACGCAACTTCAAGCATTGTAAGCTGTGTGGCTTACTTATCGAACAAATTTCGTGGAGACTCGGCTTAAAGGAGTTGTACATTTATACGCAAGCCCTAATACGCTTGTGTCTGTAATATACATTGGTATAAGGCGTTCGAAAAATGCACACACACGCGAAATATGTATTTTTCTGTGTATTTTTCTTTAAGCTATCTTAAAAGGTAAATAAATCTCAAAAAACGTTTTGGAGAAACGCGTAACTGACAAACTTAGACGGGCGCTTGGGATGTTCTTACGGTCACGGCAGGACGGTTTAATTGTCAGTGCAGTGAGAACGTTCTATGCGCTATGCTTAGCGCGTCGCTTACGTCTTTCTGCGAGAAACGACTTGTTTATCGTAAACGATGGCTAAGGATTATTAGCGATAAATAATATATTTATCCCTAATATTTTGCGCGTTGCGTCAACCGCCAACTTGAACAGGATATTATATAAATGGACAGCTCCGAAAAATCATTCCACCGACTTGAGTATTGAACAAAATTAGCTTTGACTATATTCTGAATATTGTGTTGCAATATTGGTTCCGATTCAAATTATACCTATATCAAAAAGTTGTCTTAAGGAGAACAATTTTACTAAATCTTTGTTAGAATGAATGTATTATAAAAAACAAAACATTAGAGATATTTTGGGGATGCGGACAGCAGGTAATAGTGTTCATTAAATTTCCAGTGATTTTTTTTATATTTTTGATAAATCTAAATTTAGTGATACGCTTCAATCAAAATTTGGATCGGAACGAAGTTTAGATCTCGAAGCTTTAGCAGAATCTAGACCAACTTTGTAGTTTTAATTTTTTTTTTTCAGTTAATTAGATAAATTAGAATGACTTACTTAAAAAATTCTACCAAATAATTCGAATTGTTTAGTTACATTAATTGACTTGTCAGACTTTATACATTCTCTGGAAAGTTCGTTAAGATGTTACACTGTCAGAAGAATAGTATTAGATTTAATTTATTTTTAAAGTATTGTATAACGGTATTCGCTTTTGTGTATTAAGTTTTTATAAATTGTCACATTATATTTGCACATTTTTCTATACAAATTATAAAGAATTACACAAAAATAAAAGAATATTAAATTATGTCTGACTTTTATTTAAGTAAAAATGAATGTTAGTATGTCATAATATATTATTTAAGAAGTAAAAATAGCAATAGCTATATAAAAAATAAATAGAAGTGTACAATAGTACGTAAATATGTTCACGAATTTTAACAGATATTTAAAAAGTATAATTTTTATTATACGTAACTATTTTAAAGAATTTTTAATTATTATACAACCATAAAATATAGCACATGTCGTAAATATAACTTAAACTTACTAAATATAATAATCAATAGTAGGAATTTACAGCTTTTTTTATCACAATTTTTGTACAGTAAAAGAATGAAAAGTATTGCTTTGTCCAAATGCTAATAGATACAGTTTGACAGCTCATGTTAACTTCACTCACTAGTTGATAGGAAATGATAAGACCTATCAAGAATACACAACTGGTATTAATTTGGAATTAGATTTACACTGGAATGTTTTAGTAATAAAATATAATTGGCAAAATTCTTACTATCAATGCCTTATACAGGGAGTCTTCTATAACTCATTACAACTATAAAACCCGCCCTGTTTCGATAAATGCGAAAGTCTGTCTGTCTGACTGAACTTTTCACGGCTCAGCGACCTTAACAAAATCAAAAGAATTTCCCACAGGCTTTTTAAAACGCCTTAGAGCCGGTCTACACGATGCGTTGCGGCGGCGGCGCGGCGCCTGAGCGGTGTCCCTGCGACCTCCTACATAGAAATATTCATGGTATGCCACACGGTGCGCTTCGGCGCCGCACGTCGGTGTACGTGACCTGCCCCCTGATTCTGTAACTCAGTGCCTATCAAAAAATGAAAGCCACTGACATAAATTTTTTATCCATTGAAGGTTTACTATGAAATTGTAAATGACATTTCTCTTCAAACCTTCAATGGATGGCTTTCATTTTTTGATAGGCACTGAGTTACAGAATCTGCCCCCAGACAAGGCGGGGAGGGGTGTACACGTTGTATCATGACAACGCTCTGGCGACATTTTTATTAACTGACTGCTAGAATTTGTCTATAGTTGATTTTTTGTCATCACTGCGGCTTCGCACCGTCCGCCAACGCGTCGAAATATTCGCGGTGCGGTGCCGCAACGGATTGTGCGAACCGGCTCTAAACAGGGCATCCAGCTACTCATCGCGAAAATGAAAGCTGCTGTGATTACGCATCAGAGGGTAGTATATTTTTAACTCGTTTGCCGTTAACGTACACTTGTACGATGTTTCTATCATCGCCACAGTACACGAATTTTTGCGCTTTATCCACCAGAGTTAGTCCTGTAGAATCTGAGGGGTGAATGGGGCCATAGTCGTCTATTGGTCCGCGCGGATCGGCCACGTCTATGAGCAGGGCGTCAAAGGATTTGCCCACTTCGAATCCGCCGATCTTATCCTGAAGGCCCAAAGCTAGAAGGATGTTTGGAAGAACATATTATCTCAAAAAAAAAAAAAATGAACATAACTTCATGATTATCATATTATCAACCCATTAACGGCTTACTACTGAACGCCGTGCAGTTCTCAGGACAGTGTCATAGGGCATAGTCCACTGCACTGGCCCTATGCAAATTGGCAGATTTCACACGCTTTTGAGAACATTATACTCAGGCATGCAGATTTCCTCGTGTTCCTTTCCATGTGAAATATCACAATAATCACTAAAATGCACTAATTCTGAAAAGTCCGAGTTGCTGGCCCGGATCGAACCCGCGACCTTTAAATAGGAGGCTCCTTACCACTTGGCTTATGAAATTGGTTTATACCCGTTATCATCATTCCCTAAGTTTCGGGCTACCTAAGCTAAGTTAGGTTAGCTTTCTATAAATTTCGTTTTCACGAACCTCAAGAGAACACCTAAAGGTGGGAATGACATTGGGTAAGGGATTGCATTTACTCCTACTTCAGAAGACTTTAGTCCCCTAAGAAGGAGTCTATCCCCTAAGGAGTTTAGGAAAAAATGACTAACACTAGTTCTCAGGCATTAGTCATTTTTATAATCAAACTAGCGGACGCCCGCGACTTCGTCCGCGTTCCTAAATTGTTGAAATTTTTCCTGAATTTTCTTTGCTATAAACTTCACGGAGCCCGAGACCTTTCCAACGAATGCAAAACCGTGGAGATCGGTTCGTGCGTTCTGGAGTTATAGCGTCAGGAAGGAAAACCCGACTTATTTTTATATAGCAAGATATGAACTAAAATCAACATAATTTTCAACTAATTCTGCCATTAACACTATGGATGTTAGTTATGATACCATTGAATTAGAAGGTTACCTTTTGCGCCGCCGACAGTGGCGAGGTAGAGTACCTCTTTCCAGTTGAGAGCCGGCCCGCCGCCTCCCGTCATCAGCAAGTGTTCCGACACGTCCATGGCGCGCCGCATCGCGTCCAGGACACTGGCACTGTCTCCTCCCGACACATCTGAAAGAAAGTAAACCTCACCAGACTACAACAAAACAAAAGAAAAGAGAAGGTACGCGAATACACTGCAGCCCGACCAGAGATTCAAACATTATTTTTTTCAGCCATAGTTACATGCTAATAATATTGCAAATGGCGCACTGACCTCTATAATCTATGATTTCATAGATTAATTATAGAGGTTGGTGCGCCATTTGCAATATTAGTAGTTCCAGAGACACTTCTATGTCAAATGTGGCACTTCAAGTTCATCCATAATTGGATGCATATATGCAATAACGTTTCAACCAAAAAATAAATTGTCAAATTAAATACATACATAATGTAAACGAATAAAGTTAACCTTTCAATTGATGAGTTGTGTGGGTTGACACTTATTGCGTATGTGCGTCCAACTATGGATGAACTTGAAGCGCCACATTTGACAAGTGTCTCTGGAACTACTAATATTGTAAATGGCACACCAACCACCACAGACCAGTAACAATAATATACAGACACGCATGTCTATAGAAGCTTTATGGCATAGTAGCAGTATGCAGAAGGGGGTGCGGGAGGAGGGGAAAATGTCATTAAACATATATGATCGTGTGTCTCACCTTTTGTTGGCCTCAAGTATGAAAATCTACAGGTTTATCTCTTTCTAACTTAACATAATATTAAAGTTTCTATCATGACTATATCGTAATATTAAATCAGGATGCAATAATTTAGTGATACACATCCGGTATCTACCCAGCTGTAGTTCAGTGACGTATCACTTTTTTTTTAAATTTAATTAATGCAAAGATTCTAGTCTTTTAAGGTCTACATAATAAATCCTTTTCAATAGGATCAAAAATATAAATATTATTTTTGATCATATTGAAAAGAAATATTAGTATTTTGAAATAAAACAAATTTTATATGATATAAAAATTTTATTTATGATGAAATTACGGCCTAAATTAGTTTTAGATGGCACAACCATCTAAAACTAAAAATAACAGAGGTAGGTAGTACTTATAAAAGCTCTTGCTTTTATGTGGGTTTATGACAGGTGCATTTTATCTGGAAAACCGAAAGGAAGAGTTATCATTTTAGTAGTCTCTAGTCTATATATGTTTGTATTTATTTTATTATTAACAATTAACAATTACTACATTTAAAAGTATTTCTTTATCTAATTAGAATAAATAGTCCATATTACAAAGTTACCCACTAATTGTAGGTAACATAATAGTATAGGTACTATAAATGTGAAAGTTTGTAGTATAAGTGTGTATGTTTGTTACTCCTTCATGCCACAACAAATGAACCGATTTGGCTGAAATTTGGAATGGAGATAGCTCTTACATATATTATCCAGGATTAACACACAGGCTACACTTTGTCACGTTGGAAAATTATACGAGTTAAAAAATCTTAATCTATGCAGACGAAGTCGCGGGCGTCATCTAGTTCAATATATTATTTAAAGTATAGAGTCAAATAAAAATAATATTTAGAATTTATGTAGTAGTTATGTATTATTATGTTTCAGTTTGGTTTCTCACTTTAAATCATTTTTTTATTAATTTTCGCCTCTTCTATTCAGTAGGTAACTTGTAGGAAAATCTAATTGAATTAAATGTACTTACATTAAACGTATCTATCTACTACCTACCTATATATCCTTGCTAATATTATAAATGTGAAAGTATGTTTGTTTGTTGGTTTGTCCTTCAATCACGCCGCATCACAAAGCAACGGATCGACGTGATTTTTTGCATAGGGATAGTTGAGGACCGGGAGAGTGACATAAGCTTCTTTTTATCCCGGAAAATCAAAGAGTTATTGCGGGATTTCTAAAAACTAAATCCACGCGAGCGAAGTCGTGGGCATCAACTAGTCTACTATATATATCTATCGCGTTCACAGGCATCAGCTAGTATCGGATAAAAAGTATGAGTCCGAAACACTAATAATACCACTAATTAATTAAAACACAAAAACAAACCTTATACGCCGTAATAAACTGAAAACAAAAACAATAACCTGTAAATAAGTATTGTATAGGTACTTCTGAATACTTCGTGATTCGAGCCAAGAGTATATTATAATATAATCACTACGTTTTATCTTCTTGAGTTCTTGAGTACCTACGTAGTTAACTTATATATTTCGAGTTCGTAACTCTTTGATTATATTTTAATTTAGAAATACTTATAAAAATCAAAAGAACCAAGTGAACCAAATATTACCGCCATATTTTTTATTTGAAATTTGAATTGAGAAGGGAAGCCAAGCCAATTTGATAGTAAATATGATAGAAAGTATATTAAGTATGTGTGCGTAAATTTAAAAAGCGTGTGCGTGGAAAGAGATAGTCCTGTATGTATCATATAAATAGAAAGGGATAGACTGATACATATGTTTGACCCTTGACTCGATAGGGCCTGCCAACCACTATAATTAATCTATGAAATAATAGATTAAAGAAGTCAGTGCGCCATTTGCAATATTATTAGCATTTGTCATAAGGTCAGTAAATCCAGTGTTAATCATAGATAGTTAATCTATGATTAAGACTGGAGATAAAGATCAGTGACACGTGTGGTATCAATGATGTCAGTGTCATAAAATACGATTTAAGAACTTACCAGTTCCGAGACCAACGCACACTTTGTTGTCAAGCAGTCTCCGGACGGGGCAAAGCCCGGACTTGAGCCTCGTGTTGGAAGCGGGGCAGTGCGCCACGGATACGCCTTTGTGAGCGAACATCGACATCTCCGCATCGCTCAAGTATACCGCGTGTGCCATAATGCACTGTTCACAGAAAACACAGACTCATTATAATCATAATTTAAGCCTCAATAGCTCAACGGTTAAAAGTGCAGGCTGAAAAGTCAACGATTCGATCCCCACCCGTTACACTATTGTCGTACCCACTCCCTGGACAAGCTTTGCTTATTTAGATATGATATAAGATGGCTTGGCGTCTTTATACAAAAACCAACTATATATCTTAAATGTAAACATAGAAAAAATTGTCATTCCAGTAGTGTTACCCTATTACTCAAGATTTCGCAACGATCGTAAACTTCCGTATAATTCGAACAGTCCGGATTTGTTTTTAACACATATTCCACTTCTTCTTTGTTCTCCGATATGTGACTCTGAAATAAACAAATATCTCATATTATTAGGTAGGTAAAATTCGACTACATAACCTAATAGGTATAAGTGACAACAATCTGTGCTTTTTGGCTGTCGCGATCCGAGATTATCATTTCGCTATCCCGATATAGTTTCGTCTGTGGTGGTACGGTTATGCTTTGGACATTGTTGTGGGTCGTAAAGCGCCATCTAGTGTGAGTTATTGATTGCTTGTAACCCCCTATGCGATTTTCTGAAAATGTTTGCTACAGTTGAACGATTGCAGTCGCCTCTGAATGGCCCATACTCACTCGCTATTGGCTGAAATGCATAATTCCAGAAAGAACGCGATAAATTCAGCCAATCACTACAATTTATCGAGACTAGACTAGCAATGATTAATGCAGCTTTTACAGAATCCGCCTGCTTGCTGATGTATTAATGACTTAACCAGTTTGAATTCTTTTTTTGGGTTTCCAAGCCCTGGAATTTTGCTGATGTTAACCCTTTCCCTGACCCATGAATCACATATGAGTATGGTTATTGTTTAACTATTATGTCTGTTGTCTGGACAGTTAACGTGTTAATGTTTGTGGGCAACATTAGCTAAATAGTAAAAATGACATTTTACCTGTATGGCACATTGATAGTCTTTAGCCATCTGTGATAATCCTTCCATAAGCTCACTGTCACAACTTATTGCAAACCTTGGAGTAATTACAGGCTCAACTAGGTTATTCTGAAAACAATAAAGACAGTCAACATTTACTTACTAAAGGAAGTTCTTTATTCTAACCTTTGTTATCATAACAGCTGACATAAAAAAGTATAGCACTGAATCTTGAACTTTAAATTAAGTGTCTTAAGGACCATTTTACTGCTGATACAAAAATCATCAAACATTATGGATTTTGGTTAGGTATAATACAGGTATAGGCAGAGGCGTAACTATAGGGTGGCATGACGGCAAAATGCCACGGGCCCCCAGCCGGCAGGGGCCCCCGATGAGAGAGGGCCGGAAGCACAAGATGATCATAACATTTATAGCCATTCCTGTGACTACGGCTAGTGCCGAGCGATCATTTTCAAAATTAAAATTGATATAAACTAAACTCTTTGGGACAAGAAGAAAGGTTACGCACAGTGGTAGATTTACCAAATGGCTGATTTGACTGGAGCCTAGGGTAGCAGATTTTAGGGACGGCGAATTTGGGGCCAAAATTTTTATTTATGTCTTACAGAAATTAAAAAGATACCTAATATTTGTAATACCTAAATGTCATTAGGTCCACAAACACATTTTAAAATAACCCCAATAACAATTACTAAATAGTTGGTAGGGCCGACCGGCGCATACAAACGCAAGGTCTCAAGCGCCAAAAGTACAGGACTAGATATGGCGCAGTGCAGAATAAAAAATTTCGCGCTCGCTTCGCTCGCGAAAATGTCACTTTTATGTTGCTATTGTAGGTGCCAAGAATGAACTACTAAGTGCCGTAATGCAATCATAAAAAATTTCGCGCTCGCTTCGCTCGCGAAAATGTCACTTTTATGTTGTTATTGTAGGTGCCAAGAATGGACTACTAAGTGCCGTAATGCAATCATAAAAAATTTCGCGCTCGCTTCGCTCGCGAAAATGTCACTTTTATGTTGCTATTGTAGGTGCCAAGAATGAACTACTAAGTACCGTAATGCAATCATAAAAAATTTCGCGCTCGCTTCGCTCGCGAAAATGTCGCTTTTATGTTGCTAATGTAGGTGTCAAGGATGAACTACTAAGTACCGTAACGCAACCATAAAAAATTTCGCGCTCGCTTCGCTCGCGAAAATGTCACTTTTATGTTGCTATTGTAGGTACCAAGAATGGACTACTAAGTGCCGTAATGCAATCATAAAAAAATTCGCGCTCGCTTCGCTCGCGAAAATGTCGCTTTTACGTTGCTATTGTAGGTGCTAAGAATGGACTACTAAGTGCTGTAATGTAATCATAAATACAATACGCTCCGAATTAAAGGTTATTAGAAAATCAAGTAATTGTAATTGCGTTTGTATGTACCTACTTCACGTAGTGATTTATGAAAAAATAAAAAATACTATCTCATTGGGTGAGCTTCTTTATATTGGGCGAGGGAGGGCCCCATCCGATGAATTTGCCACGGGCCTCAAACGGTATAGTTACGCCTCTGGGTATAGGGTTGCTTTGTCAGAATAATAAAATGCATGGACAATGGAAATACATCCATTATCCCCCTTATTGACGGAGGAGCCATTTGCAGATTTCTCTGAAGTAGGAAAAAGTAGTCAAACTATCTATTCTTTTCACATTGTTTCTTGCAGTAAAGGCAACTACAATTGGAAATGTTATGTCAAACTTTGTTTTTTATTATTTTCCCATTCCAAAAATAAATAAATAAAGTAAAGTAAAAATAAATAAATAAAGTATCAAAAAGGTATATTCTACTTGGTACCTTATAAGCGTACACATTTTTCACAAATGTTTCAACATCCCTCAATTCATCAGCAGTATTGTTAAAGTAGCCTGCATCGTTCCGTACGTTCATGCTCACTTTGCCTACCAAAGCCCTCTGGTTGTATCTCATGACACTCTTAACCAGTTCCAAAGTGCCTTCCAAGTGTAGAGATCCAAAATAGCATGCGGTTGTTGTGCCGTTATTTATTAGCCTTTTCTGAAAAATTACACTGAACTACGTAACAAGTATATAAGTTATTTTCCAGGTTCAATTCCCGAGTCGGGCCAAAAAATTTATTGGGTTTTTCTGTCAAGAAATTCTCAGTTCTAGTCCAGAGAGCACGTAAAGCTGTCGGTCCTGCGCCTGATCTCTCTCTAGTCGTGTCGGATTTCCATTCCATTGGACTATGAGAGGAGGGAATAGAGAGTGCACCTGTGTTTGCGCACATACTTGTGCACTATAATATCCCCGCGCAGATGGCTCATCTCTGTGGAGATTGGTCGCTGTGGCCGGATTGGTCAGGAGGACATTATATTTTTTTTTATATTTGTAATTACATGAATTAGACTATCAATTTTAATTGAATAAAAAAAACGAATTTTCAAATTATATTAATAATTTGCAATATTAGTGTTTAAGAAAATCTTCACAGGGATCATAGAAAACATTTAAACCACACTTACCACAACTTTTTCATACACATTAGCAGCAAACTTTTTATCACTATACTTATTTTCTAAGGGGAATGTGTATTTGTCGAGCCACTCCAATAAAGGGCGGTCTAGGCCCAGGCCAAGGTTTGGGAACTGAGGGGCGTGCGTGTGGCAGTCTACCAAACCTGGCATTAAAAACTGGCCCTGTGTCAAGTAACCAACACAGGTGTTCTTATAATGTCCTGCATTATTTTTTTGCGTGAAAGTTCCTCTGTCACCTATTTCTGCTATCTGAAAAAAGAACTTTTTTATAATCCTTTCATCTTTTTCTTTATTTTCCAGGTTTCTTTCTCTTTTTGCAAAATAGGCTAACTTGTCACTGATGAGATTTGTGCCTGATGGAATTTGGAAAGCAGGTTGGAGCATGCTTTCCTGGGACCCTTGCTTGAAGGTACTCAAGTTATATGTGGCAAAAAATGTGGACAATAGCTTAAACTTTTGATTAACACACTTCTAGGACAGAATAAATATTTTCTATGCTGTCTACTTGCTTGATACTTTAAAATAGAGGTTTTTTGTACAAAAGTTATTAAGGATAGGATAGTAAAGAATTTTGTATGGAATTTACCTTTCCGTTTTCAACTTGCAGGTATCCATCAAAGCATTGTAACTCGTTCAATGAAATTGGCGAGATAATGTCACCCACAAAGATGACTGTATCATGGTTTATTTCAAATCTATTCATTTCTAAACCCAAAAACTACAGAATGGCAACCTACTTAACAATATTCAAATTAGATGTGTTAGTTTAACACAATATATCTTAATAATATTCTGAATTACGATTAAATCAACTGGGTACTGACACCAGTGAGATTAGTTGAGAGATAATGGGCAGTGCAGGCAATGTTCAAAGATCTATTTAATAATTATGTACCTACTTACTTATAATTTATATTAACATTTTGACTCATGCTATCTAGTTATAATGAGGTTATTATATTGATATCACTTAAGAGTTAATAGGAAATTTAAAAATATAACTTCTCTGATAACAATAACCATAACACAAGCTCACAATATAACATCAATTCATCATCAGTAAAATAAAGTAAACATCAAAATTAATCCAATACGCATAGTTACCAGTATGAACAAAAATTAAGCAGATATGTAAAGTAAAGTATTAACTTAAAAAATATTGAAAAATAAAAAAAAACTTAAATTATATTTTTGTGTGTATTTGTTTACCAACAGGCAACAGTGACACTGACAGACAGGAGTAACAGACGACAGTGACACTGACAGACTGGACAGGTGACAGTGACACTACAGACGTGAGTGATGACAGCAGAGAGTACCTACATTTCATATAAGTAGGTAGTGAGGTAGGTATACCACCCTACTCTGTGGAGTACCTACCTATATTTTACATAATTATGATTTGATTAGAGTGGAGGTGAGAGGAGGCGAGAACATGGTAGAAAGGAGAGAAACTTCCTAATCATCGATGATTCCTAATAATTTTCGCCCGCCACGCGCCATAGTCATGAAAATTAGAGTTGTGAAAAACGTATTACTTGGTTACTTATAGTTAATTCTAAGCGGATTTAGACGTGGTTTAGACGTTGTGCTTTATTCTTTAAACGACTCGCTTATCGTATTCAAGAAAGAAAGAAAATAGAATTCTCTTTATGAAGGATTTTTATTATAATGTCATTGACGATCAGTTGTTATTTTATATAAAAGTTCATGCCACGAGGTTCGTGCCTGTTTGGAGCCAACGCTCCAATGTGGAAAATGGCCACTCCGAGCATTTTGTATCCAAAAGCGAAAATTAGATGTAGCAGCGAGGGCTAAAGACTCTTCTAGACGGTTGTGGATACGACGTGACTCTTCTAACGCCTAGAACAATTTAAGTTGTTAAATGTACTTCTATGCATCACTGTGGCATCACTATTGATATTCGTAGTAGGTAAATGACAGGTAGATAGTAGGACTTTTAGCTTGTAATTTTATTTTGTTCTAACTTTTCCTGACCGAAACAAAATACTTAAAAACAGGATCTTCACCGGTTCGCCACAGAACTACGAGAAGTGTTAAATGTTCAGCGTTGGTACCCTTATGTGGTTAAAATCCAACCTATTTATCTTTTCGCATGAAATGCAATACTCAAAGTTTCTGGAACGAACCGCTAAGTTGTGGAACCTTCAAGGCAAAAGTGAATAGCCATCTAGCCAAGCGCGCTTCAACCTAGACCTCATACGTGCTATCCATCAGGCATTGTCTCGAAGCGCAAGCCTATAATACCTATAAAAAAGGTTAGACTTATTGGTACATCCTTAATTTAGTGACTGCGCAGTCATAGCTAGGCCCACCCACTTTGAATTTTCGCGAAAAAATATTCCTTGCCACTGTCCCAAAACTTATTTCCCAGTGTAATGCGAAGTTGCCATTTGAGCACCTCGAGACCCCGAGCGACGTCCGTTGGTTCTTCAAGCAATGTGCCCGCCCCTTCAGCCTTTAGAGGCTGACTTTGAGTTCTACGGATCTCCTCATTTCTGAATATTGATTTTGGATATAAGCGAGACAAAAAAGTGTTCATAGTCCAGCAGTGGAGGTATATCGATTAAGAAGACGACGACTATCCCAAAAACATTTGTGTTAGGTTTGCTATGAGATCATACCTGGTTCAACACTGCCAAAGATGCTGACCGTCGACCGGATAGATTTAGGGAGATGGCTTTAAGCAGAATCCATCGTGGAAAAACGGAGCGTAAATCGTGAGCATCCTTCTCTAATCTTGTTAGCTCGCGGTCGGCCAAAGAACGTAATTCCATTAGATCTACTACCTTTGAAAACGAATAAGTATCTATTTACCTATATAAAAATGAAAATGCTGTCGTTGGTAAGGGTATCACTTGAGACGACTGGAGACTTCGTTATTTTTTCTTTTAAAATATTCTTATTAGTCGGACTATAATATATTATATACTCTTGATGATAATAGTCTTACTCCTTCTTGATCAGAAAGTTTTAAAGTTTTATTCCCATAGAACTTAGAAGTAACAAACAGACACACTTTAAGATTTATTTTAATTCCAAAACACAGTAATTATATGAATACAAGTGAAATGAGTACCTTTCGTAAATCATCCATTTTGCTTGCTAAACTTTCTAGCATTCCTTCAGCGAGCCTTAATGCACTTAAAACAGTTTTTAGGGTGCCGTCCTCTTCAATGCGATTAGACCAAAGTAACGCTTCAGTTTCAAATCGCTTGGCTCTGTGCTCGAAATCTGCTCTTAACCAATAAGTCCATAAGCCAACAACCAGTCTTCGCCGACTTTCTCCTGCTGCTGCCCCTTTGTGAATAGAATACTCTGCGTAAATGCTAACGTCATTCGGAGATTCCAATTGTATGCCAGCATCTAGTATCAAATCGATACAAAGCGCGTAGTACCAGGTTTCATTTTCAAGGGTCACATTGTTTTCATTTAATTGCAACAATAACTTGACGACATCAACCGCTTCTCCGATGCGGCATCGTGACAGTAACAAGTAAAATAAATCTGGGATAATATCCATGGATACACTGTGCGCGTGTACAAAACGACTAACAACAAGTGCTCGAAAACCTGATCGGATAGAAGCTGCAAGTTGACCTCGTGCCAGTCGAGCACGGAAGATTGCCATAAATATCTTTCCGAAAGCAAATAATTCGTCTGCTTGGACAGGTCGTTGTATATTCCGCAGAGTATTTCTAGCTATTTTTTCCAAGTCTAAGGTAGCTTCGGGTGTTCCTCTGTCAAGCTCCATCTGAATGGCGTTAGTGAAAGCATCGCACATATCTATAAAATTGCATTCAACTCTTTGTACTAGATGAATAGAACGAAGTGCTGCTATTCTAGAGGTTTGTTCGTCGCCCAGTGTTGAATATAATACTGCTGCAACATTTAGGAAAAAAACAGAATCTACGGCCATACGTGCATTATGAATGCGATGCTTTTTGCGTTTTAGATTAATGATATTTGACAAAACTCTTATTTGGAAAATATCTGATATTTTATTTAAATTAATGTGATAGATTTTTGCAGCTTTGACTATATTTATTTTAGCAGCTGCTAGTCTGCCGTTCATTAAAAATGCAGCAGCTTTTAAAGAGTAGATTTTGCCTAAAAATCGTTCTCTGTCAAACTTTGAGATAGCTGCAGTAGAGTTTTCTAGACAAGTATTTTCAGCTTCTTCAAGTTTGGGTATTGTCACATCAAAGTTATTTGCTAGGATACTTAGATAACTAAATTGTATTAGGAATTGTACCATTTTGGTTTTAAGGTCTGCTTCTTTAGTGTGATAAATAAGCTGCTCATATATAATAACATTAAGTTCTGCACATGAACATCGATTAAAATTTGTTTGGGATACGCCCTTTTCAATATGTATGCAAAACGATCTACTTTCCTCTTCAATTTTAGCTTTTACGCTATCTTCACTGTCTATTACACCTAAATCACGCCATTGACTTATTGTGTTGGCTTCTGTAACAGCTCTCAACATATCAAATATCGTTGGATTGTATATTTCTTCAGAGCATTTATTTTTGAATACCAGGTCTGACATTGTAACTCTTTTAGTGGATCTTCTCCGCGTATTAATATCATCATCAACATTTGGCTTTATTTTTAAAATTGGTGTTGTTTTATTAAATATTTCACTTTTTACTGTAGTTTCTTCAGATGTTCTAAAATGAGTTTTAGAATATGAATCTGACCTAGTTCTTTGTATATCAATTGTTTCTTGGTTTTCAAGTGTTGATGCATATTGTGTTATATCTATATTGGTTATTTCAGACTCACGGTCACTATCTTCTTCTTTGGTAAGTTTCTCATTCGTGAATTTTTGTTTATCATATAGGGTTTGTGAATGTATATTTATTGATGACTGAACAACCATTATTGCACCTCCACATTCGGGGCATTTTTGCTTATTATTTTCAAGATAATTAACAATACGCGAATGAAATTCCTTCTTCTGATTTAATGGCAATAATTCATAAAAAGATTTTCTTGAATTCTTGTTGCGAAATTTCATAACCTTGCAAAAGGCATACTTTGGTAGATTATCACAATATTCTGGGTCATAGCTAAATGAACAGTCGCATGTTACGTTTGAACTCCCAGAATAATTTGACATAATGGTTCCCCCCGAAGCAGTTCTTTTGATATTAGCACAAGCTAATATACGCATAGCGAACAATCTCTTGATAGCTTTTGCTGTAGTCAGAGGGTTATTATCATACATTATATTTTCTAAAAGCTCTCTTGATAGCACGTCTCCTATAACTGAAGCTATTTTTAAAAGTAGCTGCTGATAAGGAGTTAATGAATCTATTTGAATCATAATCAAAGCATCAATATTTTGTACATTTAGATCGGTCTTAAGTTCATCCTTGTTTATTACTAAACATATTGATATTTCTTCTGACGAATTTTCTTCCATTAATTGGTCCAAAGCAGATTGATCCCTAGCATTCAATGCTGTTGGACGTAAAAAAATAGGGTCCGGAAATTGTAAATCTTCGTCTAGCCAATCTTGTAACTCACTTTTATGAACTTTTTTCAATTCTAAAGCACCGCTTGAAAATAAGTGAACAATAAAACTTTCAACAAGACCCGGCATTCCATTGCATTTTGCCTTAAGGGCATTACATAAATCATTTGGTACAGCTTCTACGTCTAATATTTGACATGCCAATGGCGCAATCCAATTAAAATTTAAAGAGCTTAAGTGAATTTTTCGGATATTATGTTCAATAAATACTGCATACAACCAACTGTGTACCGAGCTAAACTTTCCACGAGTGACTGTGAAAACCGTGAACATTTTTAACATCTCAAATACAATACTTAGAAATTCCCACGACGATGCATCTAAATTTTGTAAATCATCTAGAAATATAACATGGGTATCTCGTATGGACAAAAGTAATTTTTTAAAAATCCCCTTTGCTTTTTCTTTGCGAACGTTTTCATTTTGGGAATAAACGTCTTCATGATAAGCAAAACGAACTTTAATTATATCATTTAAATAACACAAATCTTCACTATAGTCTTGTAATAGCTGAACAATTTTTTCTTCTTTCTGGAATCCCACTATCGGTTCCTTAATACCAATTAATTGTTCAATGATTTGACTTAGTGCTAAATATGGTGTTGCTGAGTGTATTGAGGTTAAACTTATATAGCACACTTTGAAATCTTTATTTCGGGCATATCGCGCCATCCACTCTAATAGTCTCGTTTTGCCAATCCGACTTTCACCAATTAGTAATAATGCGTCAAAATCTCTATAAGATAGATTAAAATCTTTAAGCCAATTTTCGTAATATTCCATTTCGTCGCAGCGATTTAACAATGGTGGCATCAGGGGAATACTAAACAATTCCTTAATTCTAATTTCTTCAGTATATTCATAAATTTTGCCAGGTTGAATGATTCCTTTGAGGTCTGTAGGAGGTTGCAAAGTAAATCCATTGCTAGACATTTTACTTTTAATATAAGTGGCTTCATCACACGTAATTTTATTGCGGAAATTGCACATGAATCTTGCTGCTTTATTTACAATAGCACCAATTACTGTAAACTCTCTTCGCAAAGGATGACCGACTACTCCACAATATACCTGACCAGTAGTAACTCCGATTGACACTTCCAGAACGCCATCAAGAGCTGAGACGCTCTTTTTAATACTATAAGCACATTTTAAAGCTGCTTGGGCTTCCGATTCATGTTTAAAACCTCGCAGCCCAAAAACAACTAAAATCATGACATCTTTGTCAAACAGAATAATTTTGTTCACACATCCCATAGATTTATATACAATTTCACTAGTTATTTCATATGAATTATTTACTATTGTTATTAGCTGGGGGAACGGACACTCTTTGGGTTTAAGGGTAACAAATAAGATGGACACTTGTCTCATTTCTGTCAGATACTCCAATGGTTGATGTGCATCAATTTGTGTTAACACAGGTCTTATCATAAATTTTCTTATTTCTGAACCGATATTTCTCTCCTGCGCCTTTAATATCGTTTTACGTAAACTGAATAATTCATTTTTCTTTGAAATATCTAAAGAACTTATCTCTGTAGAATCATCCAACACAGAATCTGGCAGTTGTTCTAAAGCAACGAATGGTTTATTAATTTGACGAATCATTGTTCCAAAGCCAGGAAAGGGTTTACTTACATCCTTTTCACGTGGATCGTAAAGAATTGCTTTTATAGTGACGTGGCCATCATCGCCAATAACATGATCATAATTTCTTGAGTAACAATGACCCCAAGCTGTAGGAGTTAACTTTACTTCTCCTGAATCACAAAGACTCTCAGCTATTTTAGCTTCTATTACAGGTAAACCAATTATTATGTAATTCATGTCAATCCCAGATCCAATAGGAGAAAAAATAAGGTTACCTGCTGAAATTGCTAGCTTTACCTTAAGGTTTACTTTCACGTCAGTTTCATAGGAACCAAAAGAGTGCTGTATTATGAGTGCGCACGCGATCGCTGTGTGAATAGTGTGGCATAAAAAAGTTCTTTTATCTGTCTTCCAAAGAGCTAAAAATGCATCACCAGCAAATTTTACTATATCACCACCATGACTATATATGACTTCTATAAGAGATCCAAGATACGTATTTAATGTTACTGTCAAACGATATGTGCCTCCTTTTCCTGTATTATTGTATCTTTCTGATAAAGCTGTGTATCCTGATACGTCCGCCATCATTAACACTCCAACGAACCGTTTTCTCTCGACAGTTTGATAACTGCAATTAAAATGAAACTCTCTTTGAATTAAGCATACAATATTATATATTTTGCTAATTATTTATTCGGCTGATTTCTTATATTACTTTTCCATGAGAAGTATTTCATCGGGTACCAAAGTGGCTAGGACTAAAGTTTGTTTTTTAGTTAGATTAACTTCAACATCTTGGTCGGATTGGTTGGAGACGGTGCTCTTTCGAATAAAGAATTCATCGACCCAGTTTCTTAGTTCACTTGCTCTAGGCAGATCTTCTTCAGAGTCTTCATTAAGATTTTCATTTCCTCGTCGAGACAGTCTTTTTCCATAAGTGCGCCACTTTTCAGTAGTGACCATAATATTCAGTGAGTTACGGCGTGAGCGAGCGCGTGATCTTCGGAAATTCATCTTTTTTAATTTTACGAAAAATTTTTCATACAAAATCCAAATAGAATGAACACTTTAAACTTAATCTATCAATTAATGAAGTCAAATCGATATGGCCGTGGATGGGCCATTACATTATGTATAAATATATGATATAGCTGTGTAGTACAGGTAGTACCTATGTGTAACTTAATAAATAGATATTATTTCTTAAAGAATAAGTACTTCCAACTGTTTATACCTAATCACTGCGTGGAATATTTTTACAATTTTATTAATTTGATTGATAAACAAAGGCATCTGAAAACCCAAGAGAATATAATTAAAACCCAAGAGAATGTAATCACTCCGTGATTAAAACGGAGTGATTACATTCTCTTGGAATATAATCAGTCCACGGAATGGTCAAGAGAATATTATAATCACTTCGTTTTACAGAATGATTAATATTTTTTTGGGGCAACTGACGTTATTCAAAGACAAAGGTATGCACTGAGTTGGGACACTGAGTAGATATCGCATAATAATTTTACCTACGCATTGGCCAGGCATTGTCAAAACATGATTTTTAGCCAATGGGACTGGCCAAAAGCCGTAGACAGAGAAGGCAATAGACCAAGGTACTGTGTAACCGCGACTGAAATAGAGATAACATGACGTAACGATGACGTCACATGACAAGTTCGAGTTTAATGTTGCCACAATAACTGCACTCCCCTAGTACCCCAAATTAGATGGAAAATTCTTCCCAGGATTTTTAAATAAAACGACAAAACAGATGCTGAACTGTTTTATTTTTTAAATAACATACCTACACATATAAGGTTGTCTGGGAGAGACATACCTATTAGGGTAAGCTTCTATTTTTTACATATATCTTAATATTGTGTGCAATAAAGAATTTATTATTCTTTATTGCACACAATATTAACTTCAACCACCACTTAAAAGTATAAAATAATTTTAGTTTGTACACGTAAGTCGGTTTTTTAAAAATATTTTTTTTTATACTAAAGTTTTTTAATGTACTTTCATAGGACCAATTCACTAGATAATTATTTGCTCCTTAAAAAAAATATTGAAATGCCGAATAGAAATTTAGCATATGTGAGTCACTTTGAAAAAAGATGTATGTAACACAAAGGAAAATTTTTTTTCGTTACTAGTAAGAATGTTACACAAAATAATTTGTAATGAACAGTTAAAATTTTCCTTCGATCGAGTAATGCTATTGAATTAAAAGCAACAAAAATTGTATATTTAGTCATCAAAATCATCATTAATGAAATTAACAGTATATTCCTTTTTTCAGGCAGTCGTATAAAACTGCAACTCTTCATAGTTTAAGTTAATAATTATTTAAAAAAAACATTAAAAGTCTGCCTCTAGCTATTTAAAAATGGCTTTAAAAATTAAGAACTTTGTAAATAAAATAATTCTTAAGATCGCCAACAGTTCTCGACTGGTTGTTGGACATTCGAACGAAACTTCAGGATGATTCAGAACAGTAACCGACACTATCTAACTGAATACACTTTAATCATCGCCGACATATATTATATTCTAGTATCCATCATCTTTCTTTTCTTTTCTCATAATATTCATTTCTTCCATCACGACTTTATTTTGTTTCAACAAAAATTAAAAAAAAAATTGAAAAAGTAGCCAAAGTAACCCGCCGTTACGGTATGTCAGAGGACATTACTAAAAAAAACCTATCTCCGTGCCAAATTTCAGCCATATCGGTTTAGTGTGGCGTATTGAGTAACAAACATCCATATGTTTGTTACTCAATCACGCCACACTAAACCGATATGGCTGAAATTTGGATGTATGTATGGATGGCCCTACATACATTCAAACTTTCACATTTATAATATAAGTAGGATAGGGAAAATCGGGACATTGTATAGGTACCTAAAGCTGGCAACACACATAGATACTAAATTTTCTTATTAACTGTCAGTTTGTTGGGCACAAAAGTGTGTCGACCTTGAAAAAAACTGGTTACACGATGAGGGACAAAAAATTGGGTAGCTGCGTCTCTGTTTATCACATTAATAACTTTATCTCTGCTCTCTTTTTAGTGTGAGTGAGAAAGAAATCGTCACTGACTCTATGTCTTCTCTCTCTACGCCAAAAGCCATATTTTGACATTGACGCTGTCCTTTAAGGATTGATATATTTTTAGCCGATCGCCCTGCTGATCTAAGGGAGGCACAGAGTACTTTGTATCTTATGTTTGTGCTTTGTATATATAAGAAAGGAGATCCGTAGAAGAACCAAAGCTACCGAGACTGACGTTGTACTTTTGAAACATTCCCGAAGAGTTGGTAATTGGCATGAACATGAACCTTGATGTTGGTTTTCTTGAATTTTTTTAAATTTTTTGGCGCTATTTTTTTAGAAAGTTGAGGTTCAATCAAGGTTCATTTAAAAGTTTCATACCAAACTGGAGTTATAGTAGGTTCATATTACAGATTTCTGGTAATTTATCCGAATAGAAAGATCTCAAACCTTTGTTTGGTATCATAGGTCTATCTGGCGTTCTAAGCTTCGTTTAAGGAAACATTATTGTAGATAGTATTGTAGCAAACAACGTCAATTAGGTGTTATATTATGAAGTACTTAATATTGCCGCAAATGGAGCTTTTCCGATACCACCACTGCAGTCACGACCGGTTCTCTGGTCGAACGTGTGCGGAGTTTGAAATTTAAACGTTTACGAACATTAGCAGTTAATATTTTACAGTTAAGGTATACGTTAGGTTCACTTTAAATATAATTTACCGACATAGTACGTTGACCGGCGTAAATATTGAGCGATGGAGGTAAATGGGCACACTTTTTTAGACAAAGTTTTGGGCATTGTAAAGGAAGAAGCGCGAAGTGAAAATTCTCTTATAGAGTTCAAGCATCCAAAGGAATTAGAGGTAAAAATAAGTGTTTTTTTTTTCATTAGACTGTTATTTCGTCAGTGACGATGCAGTCTAAGATGGAAGCCAAACCAGACTCAAACATATTGATTTTTTTTAAATTTTATCTCTGATTGTTTGTGTCGTCGTAACTCCCACATGGATTAGTTTCTTTTATTTACCTACCCGAAATGCTGTTTAACTCTGTTTTGGGGTCAAAATCTGACATAATATAGTCAGATTTAGTCAGAAAACTGTTCATCCATTGCCCATGTGACAGAAAATTATTGGGCCGATTTTGATGCAGTTGTTTGCTTTACGTTAGACATGTTTCGAGGTAAGTAATAGAAAATACTGAATCGATTACACAAAAGGTATATGAAGTACGTTACGTTTATTATTTTTATTTACTTAGTTTAGTTAGCCCGCAACTTTAAAAAAGTCCCTTTATTTTCCCGTGATAACTCTAGTTTCAGTCCAGGGTCCAGCAAACCGATAAATCAACAAACAAACACACTTTCGCATTTTATTAGTGTGGACAACAACATGACAATACTTAACAATACTTAATTATAAATGTGATTGAATAAGTACTTACCTACTTGGTTTTAATATTGCTACCGGGTTGATAAAGGCAATGCAATTATGCATAATTGCGATGATAATATTGCTTATTTATTTATTGTATCACGGTAATTAATGCTAATAAATCAATAGTCTCTTCTTGACCCGAGCACTTCTTCGTAGGTTGTTACTCTTTCCTTTATTTTATCATGGAAGTAAAATAATATCCTCCCTAGTGAGAATTACTTGTCAGAAAAACCCAATACATTTTTTGGCTCGACCCGGGAATCGAACACGGGACCTCGTCATCGAAGTAGGGAACCTAACATAACCTTTTCTTTTCCTAAAGGACATTCAGTTTACTCACATTCTCTTGCAATTTTTTCTGATGGCGGGTTCACATGTGTGAAGACAGTCGTCTTTCCCAACGAAGAATTTCACGAATATTTTCCGCGCTTGTGGTAGACTGGGGAAATTCTATCTCGAACCGCTGGACAAAAGTGTCTTGTCCATACTTCAACTTGCCTCTCATCGACGTGCTCGATATAATATATTATGAAGGACGTCCGAGCTATGGCTCCAATGCGACGCCCGCAAAAGACAATTTGAAGCATATGCCATCTGCTTGTAGTTTTCCGACTGATTGGGGGGATGGGGGGGGGGGGGGAGGAACTTCCAAAATGATGTTGATTGCTCCGTTGCTGCATGATTGAAGGACAAACCAACAAAATCAACAAACAAACACTTTCTCACATTTACGTATAATTTAGTAAGGTATTAATGATATTTATTTATAAATTCACAGGAAATATTACGCGAAGATTTGGACATATCGAAGCAGCTAAACGACCGCGAGCTGGAGAAAGCCGTGCGCAAAGTGCTGCGATACAGCGTGAAGACCAACAAGCCAACGTTCAGAAACCAACTGTACGGCGGGACGGATCCGTACGGCCTCGCTGGAGCGTGGATTGCAGAAGCTTTTAACACCAGCCAGTAAGCATTCCTCCTCATTAAAAGGCTACCTACATGATACATGATTCTGAGTGCGAAGCTCATCTCTGTGGAGATTGACCGCCCTGGCCCGATTCTCATTAGTTAAAAAATGTAGTAGATAGTACACCAGTAGGGTGTACACCAGTGCCGGCTTTTCCTATGGTGCAGGGTGTGCAACGCACACGGGCGCAGGGTTGTAGGGGGCGCCGCGCCGAGCCGCGCTCGCTTGCTTCCCGACATAATTTTAATTGCGCCATTTTTGGCACTTGAATTTCCTTTCACTGGTGAAAATATAACTGTAAGTCAAAAGGTATTCTTGTATTGTAAGTATTCCATTTTGGCCGAGCGTCTACTAGAGGGCGCCAAGATATAGATTGCACATAGGCGCTACATGAGCTAGAGCCGCCTCTGGTGTACACATATCTCATCGTCATCACCAGCAAACTATCAAAGGCTCACTATTGAACGCCAGTCTCCTCTCAGAGAAGAATTATAGGCCATTGTCCGCTACTCCAGGTTCAATGAAAAGTGGCAGACTTAACACACCTTTGAGAACATTATTGAGAACTCTTACACATGTCTGTTACCCTGTTACTTACAAAATAGGTACATTTATCTGTATTTACAAAAATGCAAGGTCCCTTTTGTATGAATGCTTATACGTAAGCTAGACTAACTACATTCTTAAATTTGAATAAAATGTTGTTTTTCCTACTAAAGGTTATGTTGAAAATCCTACAAGCCTACAACTTATTATACCTACTTATTTCTTGTTACAGATACACCTATGAAGTGGCACCGGCTTTCACCCTCATAGAATTGAAAGTTCTCGATCATATCCTCAAGCTTTTTGGTATTCCTAATGGAGACGGTATCTTCAGTCCTGGAGGAAGCATATCGATGCTATACGCGCTCGTCGCCGCGCGTTTTAAGGCATTCCCTGAAATCAAGAGGAAGGGGATGCGTGGTTTACCTGAGATGGTCATTTTTACTTCTGAAGATGTAAGGAAATATCCTATTTATTATGATGCCGATATGATGAAACTCAAAATAGAGATGTTGAGTTTCTTGATTGAGATTGCACGGTTATGTATCGATATTTTTATAATTTTGGGTATTAGAATCGTAAATTCTAACACTCTATTTAGTATTTACAACTCTAATTTACAATTATGTATATTTAATCGCGGGTTCGAATCTATACATGCACCTGTAACTTAACGGAGTTATGTACGTTTTAAGTAATTAATATCACGTACTACATAAACGGGGAAGGAAAACCTCGCGAGGAAATCTGCTTGCCTGAGAGTTCTCCATAATGTTCCCAAAAGGTGTGTAAAGTCTGGCAAAAAGTGGGTAAAGTCTGCCAAAAGGTGTGTATAAGGTCTGCCAATACGCACTCAGCACTTGGTTGACGTGGTGGACTATCGCGACTTTGTTTATTACTTAAAATTTTAGGATTTACTACAAAGAGTGCGTCAAATGTTTATGACGTCACAGCTCACTATTTCATACAAGCTGTCATACTATGCGCGTGTTAGTTGGTAGGTAACTTTATAGTATAGTTCTTGCAATTCGCGAGGGCGCGTGGCTCATGGTTGTGTGTGTGTCGTATCTGAATAAGTGTGAGCGAGAGCATGCTCGCGTCTGACCGCTCCCACGTAGGCTCCTGGCACGCACATTTACGCAATGTGCATGTACACGACGTAATCACAAGTAAAGCTCACGTGAATTGCAAGAACTGTACCAACATCAAAAGTATTTCATTGGATTTTTTCGTGATTTCCAGAGCCATTATTCGATTATGAAAGCAGCACATTGGCTTGGTTTTGGTACAGAGAACGTGAAGGTAATTCAGACAAATGATCGTGGTCAGATGTTGACATCGGAACTTGAGTCAGCTCTTCAACAGTCATTAGCTCATGGAAGACATCCTGTGATGGTGAATGCAACCGCCGGTACAACTGTGCTTGGAGCTATTGACGACTTAGAGACTGTTGCTGGGATTTGCGAGAAATATGGTGTCTGGATGCATGTCGATGTAAGTAAAAAAAAAAAAACAAAAGAAACCCTACTACATAAATGTTAAGTTCACTTTAGCGCAGTTTACCATTTTTTCTCACATAACTATAAAAAAATTTCAGGCGTGCTGGGGTGGCAGCCTAATGTTGTCAAAAAAATTTCGGAATAAATTGCAAGGAATAGAAGGGTGAGTAAATATTTTATATAACCGTAGACTGCCATAATTTAAACTGATTTAAAAATGATGAAACTCTTGGGAGTGTCGTCATTTATAAATCAGTTGAAAAGCTTTTCATCAAATGGGTTTGATTCATGGCACCGTTATTGCTCATGAAGTTTTAAATACCTGAAATATTTTAGTGCTAATTCCATATCTTGGAATCCACACAAAATGATGGGAGTTCCTCTGCAATGTTCAGTATTCCTTCTTCGAGAGAAGGGTTTGCTGCACGAAGCTAACGCGGCCGCGGCGCAATATTTATTCCAACAGGATAAGTTTTATGACGTCAGCTATGACACCGGGGATAAAAGCGTCCAATGTGGAAGAAAGGTAATGACGTAATCTATGTTTGTCCCTACTCTCTGTCGATACTGAGCACAAAACAAATTTTTTTGAATTTTTTGTCTGTCTGTCTGTGCGCGCATCACGCGTAAACTATTGAAGAAGTTTGAATAAAATTTGGTATAGTGGTAACTCATATTCCGAGTCAATATATAGGACACTTTTTATCCTAATAAACAATAAGGTTTACCCGGGATAGGGGATGAAAGTTTTTGTTGATTTTGCTCCATAACTTCGTCAAATCTAAACCGAATTTGATAATTCTTTTTTTATTATAAATTGTGTGCTATTAGAAATATTTCGTCCAATTTTGGCGAAGATCTACTAAATATTATCGGAGATAGTTTGGAAAGAGAGTAAAAAGAAAAATCAATTTTTTTTGTATTTGGAGGCACCGAAAATGAAATGTTAAAAGTCCTTTCTCTGTATTGGATATTGGGTATGAGACTTGATCTATGTATCAAAGGATAGCTAATGCAATTTTTCACAGATCGATGCGTTCAAACTTTGGATGATATGGAAAGCCCGTGGAGATATCGGCCTGAGTATTCTCACTGACCACGTGATGGAAATAGCAGAGTTTTGCATACAAACTGTTGCTCGGAAAGAGGGCTTTCGGCTGGTCTCAGAACCTGTACAGTGTCCCAATGTATGTTTCTGGTACATCCCGACATTCATGAGGAACAAAGAAGAAAACCATATCTGGTGGGATACTATGCATAAGGTACCAAACTATTATTAAGTTTTCTCAAATATTTTTTGATTTTTTAGAACGCTTTTCCTTTTGTGGTTACTCTTTAGGTACCTTATTTTTTCACAAATCATGTAAGAATATAAGAAGAAGAAAAACGCACGTTTTCTGTACTATATAATGAGTTTACAAGTTGATTATTGCACCTAACCAAGACGGTATGATTCCACATCTAGAAATAAGAAATTTTTAGTTTTAGGTACGTGTATAATTTCGAAGCTAGCTCGTCTGTAATTATTGGTTTATCTGTCACATTTTCATGAGATTACCAATTTCAACTTTAGCTTTAAACCGGTTTTATTCTTTTCAGATTACCCCAAAGATCAAAGAGCACTTGACGCTTCGTTCTCGAGCGATGGTGGCGTACTCCCCTCTGCGTATGCGTAAGAACTTCTTCCGGTTAGCGTTCACCTTTCACCCCATTCTCGAGAAGAAGCAAGTGCTAGAAATACTACAAGCTATAGAGGAGTGCGGAGAAATTATTACTATGTCTATATTATGAGTTCATCTTCCAGATTAATTGACCTATCTTCTATCAAAGCCATATTAGCTGCAGCAGCACAGTGATCAGTAGGGTTCGTATAAGATTTAATTCGATTGATCGTATTTGTATTCGATGAAGTTAATGTCAAAGTAAAATGAACAATCAATTTCGCACACGTATTCATAAGAATACATTTATGTATATGAATATTACAAATTAAAATCGGTTGTACTGAAATTGTGTCTAAATCTATTCACTTAAGGTTCATTTTACTTTGACGAATATCTAATGTTATCGAATACGAATACGATCACGTGAATTAAATCTTAATACTTACCCTGCAGATTGACCGAATGAAAACCGTTAGATCGACGGTTCAAATCACACCCACTTCAAATATTGTTGTTCGGCGTACCTACCATTCTGAGCCCAAACTTTACATTCAATTGGAGGAGACAAAGGGAATATTCTTAATTAAAATAAAAGGAAAAGTCTATGATTAATATAAATATTTGGTTTACAACAATGGTAGTAAAAAATCTGTGGATAGATTGGATGGAATGAGTGGAACGTATAAAAGTCTGTAAAAATTATATTACCTACGGATGTTAATATGTATATTTTTGTTAGATTTAAGTTTAACAGGATCGTACCTGAAGTGTATACTTAAATAAACCAATTATAAATAGTTAAATAAACCTCTTGTTTCATTTATTAGGTTCATACCGACCTGAACAAACAAATACATATAAACTTATACACATATATAAACACATATTTATTTATAAGGCACTGAATAAAACGTTTCAATTTACTGAGTTACCTCGTCGTTTTGCTGAGGGGTTTACGTGTATGTTCTATTCTAAGTTCTAACATCATAATACTAATTAATGGTGCTCCTACATATATCGCAGTTAAAAATTGTTACCTATAACAAAATATACAAAATACACAGATACTAAATATTGCAAATTTATGAACTGAACTTTAGCAAAACAAAACTTTTTAAATGGAACAACTTGACTTTATTTTACAAAATGTTTTACTCGTCAGAAAGTACTATTAAGCGACCTAGCGAGCGTGTTTTTTTTTGTCCTAGCGAGCGTGTTTTTTTTTGTTTTTATTTTTTAACTGCATAAACTTAATTATACTTTCCTACTTATATTACTTATCTTCATGGCAAATTAAATTGAATGATACAAATCTTTATATAACTTTATTGCACTTTAATATTAATTTAAATTTTAATGTAACATCCAGAAGTCTTTAACGATTCATTTCACATTTTCTTTTTCTTTAATTAATAAGTATGAACTAGAAAGTAGGTAGGGTTTAGAATACGGTGTTCTGCAGGATCCACTCGAGGTAGCTGTCGACGCGCGTGTAGAGGCCGGGGTGGTTGGGCTCGCCGCAGCGCACGCCCCACGACACCACGCCGACGACTGCCCAACGTCCGCTCGCCAGCTGGTACATGAGCGGACCGCCGCTGTCGCCCTGAGCGAACACATTTTTTTTATTTAAATATATCCAACGTCGCTCATTTGCGACAAGGGTGACATAACTCAAAATTCACCAATTTTAGTGTCGAAAATTTATACTTTTTGCTATAAAAACAACATTAAGTACGCTAAGCACAAAAAAATAAGAGCGAGAGAGATTGTGACTTAATGCTCTGTCGCTTTGTTCCACAAAACATTACTCTATAACGAGAGATTATGAATTATGTCACTCTCGTCGCACATGAGCGACGTGTAACAAAAGTGTGAAATAACCTTGAAGGAGGTGAATGTGCTCATAAAACTGAACAACTTTCCCCAAGGAACATAGGTCGAAATGTGAAAAAAAACGTGAACCTCCCATACAAAATTGACGATCAGCTGATTGATTTACTATGGGAGGTAAAAATTGATGCGATCTCACCTGATGGTAAGTGAAGATGCAGCCTAAGATGGTGCGCGCTTGTCTAGAAGATGCCTATTCAGTCTAGTCCCACATTATAGTTAGTTCGAACAACGGAAGCCGGAAGGGCATTCCTTGTTGCGGTGCGTGATCGTGGAATTTCGACCACGTAGCGGTGCAGATTCTTACGATGCCTTGCAGTTCGGTGGTAAAAAGGCGATGGAGGAACTAAATTGAATAGTTCTTGGGCACACTCTCTGAAATATATCCTGTAGAACACCGACAGACAGACATGACATACTTTCATATTCATCATGATCTTCATATTCATCATATCATTTCATATTCATCATGAACATGTTTTTCTGAATAGAAAAGCTGATGTAAAATTTTTATGCACCATAACTATTTATTATGCTTACCTGGCAAGCATCCTTCCCTCCTTGTTTACCTCCAGCACATATTGTTTCATTGAAAACCGAGTCAGTAAAGGATTTAATACATTCTTCTTTGTTCCACATCGGCACGACTACTTCCATTAACACATTGCTGTGCGGACCACCGTACCATTGAGTACCCCATCCTATTGAAATAAAAACTCGTTAGTGGATAATTTATAATTGGTTTCCATGATCCATTCTACACCAAACTGGTTTCAGTAGCATTTGGTTTCAAATAGGTTATACTTCTTAGATATATGTAAGTGTAAATTTTTATATCTCCTCCATACATTGCTCCACCATCAGACATTAAAAAATCCTAGAAAGTGGATGTATGAATGGATGGATGCTTGTTACTAAATCACGCCACAAGCACTGAACCGATTTGCCTGAAAGGCACATCATAATATAGATACTGCATAGTCTAACTAGTCCAAAAGTAGATCAAGGGGAATAACACTTTAAGCTACCTTTTATCCCGGAAAATAAAAAACGGCCAAAGCCTCCCGACAGACCAGACCAGAGACAATTCAGAAATTATAAACTCCCAAATTGAGCCCGGCGGGGAATCGAACACGAGACCTCCCAGTTAAAAGATCACAGCGCTAACCACTGCGCCAGGGAGGTCTTTTTTTAAATATAGGTATAGACTAGCGCTTGACTGCGATCTCACCTGATGGTAAGTGAAGATGCAGCCTAAGATGGTGCGCGCTAGAAGATGCCTATTCACTCTTGATTTACATATGGTAAGTGAAGGTGTAGCCTAAGATGGTGCGCGCTTGCCTAGAAGATGCCTAGTTACTCTTGATTTAAAGACACCCACATTATGGTCGGTCGTCGAAAACTCACCGATAACAGTAGCAACTTCGTCGTCCATCGTCAGTCCGCGCGGCGGTAAGCAAATGGCCCACACATAAAAGTTGAACACGGCTGGCCGGTGCAGTTTCAGTATGGCGATGTCATTGTGATAGTTGGCCTTGTAATAAGACAGCGCACAGCGCTCACCACTGCGCCACGAAGGTCGTCGAAAACTCACCGATAACAGTAGCAACTTCGTCGTCCATCGTCAGACCGCGCGGCGGTAAGCAAATGGCCCACACGTAAGTGTTGAACACGGCCGGCCGGTGCAGCTTCAGTATGGCGATGTCGTTGTGGTAGTTGGCCTTGTCGAACATCTCGTGGCGACGGATGTCGACGACCCTGAAGTTGTAGGAGCGGGAGTCGTTGCTGCGCTTGAAGTCGTACTCGCCGAGACGCACGAACAGTTCTTCGGGGGTCCACCTGGTTACATTTTGAAAAAACATGTTTTTCTTATTTTATTTTTAGCGTGCAAACGAGCAGGGCCCCAAGTCTACTATTTTACATGTCATTGTCATTGACCGCAATACAATTACAATTCAATTATCATTGGTCCAAAATTTCGTAGTCTACTAAATTCACAACGGTCGTTCGATTTCTTATATTTGGATTGTAAGGCCCAGCACACATGGTGAAACGCAACTGCAACGAAACCCTTTTGAAATTATAGGTTTGAAACCAGTTTCAAATGTTTTCCACACACGCCGCAACCTAAATATGATGAAATTAGTCACAATCATTCCGATTTTGAGACCAGACAGACGTCTCCAAAATGTCTAGTTCAAGTGATGAAGAAGTTGTGGTTCTGTATTTGTATCTTCGACAAAGAAGGAGGCGTAAAAGAAGAAGTATGTGGTTGCATCCCTACATTGAGAAGAATATCAACTGCCGTATGTTTGTGGCTGCTAAAGAATTTCAACAAACTGACAGAAAATTCATGGATTGTTATCGTATGAGCAAAAAGACATACCTTGTCGAACAGAAAAGACGCCAAATTCGACACGAGTTTCCTGCACGCTGATTTCAAAGCAACTGATCTGCAACGCGTTTCAAAACGGTTTCAAACTAGTTGCGACGTGTGTTGTCTCTCAAAGGTATCTATGGCATAAACTCAAATGAAACTCAAAAGTAACTAGTAGTTGCAGTTTCGTTGCAGTTGCGTTTCACCATGTGTGCTGGGCCTAATTCAATGATACCTCGGTATTGCCATTAGCTTAAAAAGCGTTTGCCGAAATGAGTTTCAAAAAAACTACATATTAAAAACGTTTATTTAAGCTAGATTCAAAGCTAGATGTGTCAGTGGCAATCCATCGGAAAACAATTGTGACGCCATTGAATTAGTAGACTACCAAAATTGCTAAAAGTAGCAATTGGGATGTCATTGATAGACAATTGAACTACAATTGCAATAGCAGACTTGGGCCCCGGCGGGTCACATGGTGTTAAGTGATAACCGCCACCCAAGAACATTTGTAGCACCTGAGGCACCAATGCGTTGCCGGCTCTTTAGGAATTTGTTAGTCCGCCCCTTGAATAACTGCGATTTCACGTGATGGTAAGTGACGATGCCGTCTAGGATGCTAGCGGGCTAACTTGGAAGGGATATGGCAGTAAGTATATTAGATTAAAATTATTGTAGATATTAGAAAAAATATTGTATGTAAATAGAAATACATTCTGTGAAGTATCTAATTACCTATTACGGTTCATGAGATACATCCCACTGACAGACAGACGGATATACTGACAGCGGAAGCTTAGTAATAGGGTCCTGTTGGCATCCTTTGGGTACGGAACCCTGACAAAGAAAACTATTTTTTTATTTACCTGATCACACAGTGGGCAGCAGTGAGCACATGCCTGTCGGTGATGACCGCACCTCCACAGTACTGGTCAAAGCCTTCCGGGGTGATGGAGGCCATCCACGGCCACTCGCGAGGGTTGGCCTGCGAAGCGCCTGTTATCCTGCCTTGGGAGCGGGTGCTCAGACCGCAACCTGAAATTTAGGACCCTCTAGTGTCTAACTTGCTGAAGAAAGCAATAAAAGCAATCTTCTCTTCTTCATCAACCGATAGACGTCCACTGCTGGACATAGGTCTTCTGCATGGACATCCGCAGGCCTCGATCTTGCGTCGCCTGAATCCAGCGGCTCCCTGCGACTCGTTTGATGTCGTCGGTCCACCTATTGGGGGGTCTGCCAACGCTGCAATTCCCGATGCGGGGTTACCACTCCAGCACCTTTTGGGACCCCGTCGACCATCAGATCTTCGAACTATGTGCCCCGCCCATTTCCACTTCAGTTTCGCAACTCGCAAATAAAGCATTATAAAGCTTCAATAGCCCAACGGTTGGTGCGGAGTGAAAACTGAAAGGTCGCTGATTCAAACCCCACCCGTTGCACTATTGTCGTACCCACTCCAAGCACAAGCTTTCCGCTTGTTTGGAGGGGATAGGAGGATATTAATCGACTTTAGCTTGGCTGATTTACTTAAAAAAAAATTCAATGTCAAACTTAAATTATCGTTATGAAAGCACATTTATGTTGCTTTTCTTTTTTGTTGTTGTTTTCTTTTTTAATGCTATTGTTCATTATGGTTGCTGTCTATTAGCATTAAGTTGTACACATTTATGTTTGAATCAGTAACTATTATCTATAAGTGATCGAACTTCTCCAGTGAAGTTCAATCTAAAAGAGTCGCTTCATTCGAAGATAATCATAATATTTTAACTTGGTATCAAGTTGGTATCAGTAAGTTCGTTCGTTATAATATTTTAAGTTTTAATCTCACTTTGATCCTGTTCTTCAGTTGAGAGGCCGCAATTTTTTTTATTTGAACCAAATAGAGGAATGATAAAATTTTTAAACATATTTTAATTACGTTATCATCATCCTGTTTTTCAAATGAAATGTGAGTATCTGAAACCTAGTTTATTATCTCGACATCACAAATTGTTAAACGCTTCGCTCAGAATAGCTGTAGGTATTTTATTTTTGTATCATTATTTTTAAACTTAATGATTTCATTATGCTACTCCTTCTTCTCTATGAACGTGAACTGTTGAACAAAAGTCTCTTACATAGACTTCCACAGGCTTCGATCTTGCGATGCCTGTATCCGGCTCACTGATGTCGTTGACCTGTTACACTATCTACAGTTCACAATCTTTCACTATCATTATGCTACAGGATGTTCAAATAAAACAACTGTTCAAATTAGTAATGTGGTTTAATCAAAACATTACAGACCTCTGTTTTCAGCGCGATCTATCTTTAGCGACAGATCGTTCTCCTCTCTGGGCGCTGTGGCGGGCAGGTCTCCAGCAACAGCGTCTGGTCTGCCTTCGCTCAGACTGTCAGGGCAGCACACTCCAATAGCTCTATGATAACCAGAAACGTTACGTTTAAGGGCGGGTTTCCTGAGCGGCCGGCAAAGTGACGCTACGCCTAAGTTACGGTTAAAGCTAAATGTGACAATCACAGATAAGTCTCACTCAAGCAGCTCAAGCATTTCAGAAACGTTACATTTGAGTGAAGTCTTTTTAGTTCCTAATTGTATTCCATACTAAGATCTGTATGGAAATTTTTGAGATCGTATAATTTAGAAATTAAAGTTGTTTATGGATATCTAACAAACTATGTTTGTGCAAACTATAGACAAATCTTAGTTTCTTAAGCGTGTCTGCAAAACTTTGTCTTTGACTATGGATTAAGCTCAAAATTGACTCCGCCTTTTGCTTAAAACTATCTCTTATCCAAATGTTTTTCAGAGAACAGAAATTCATGCACAATTTTTATAAATCGTAATTATACGACAGATACTTATTAAACCCATAGGTAGGTTAATTCAGGATAGGTAATCGTACTGTACTTTGTTACATTTTCTTCTTGTCCAATTTTATTAATGCAGGCTGGCAATTGGCATCGTATCCTCAGGATTTTCGCCTTAATTTCGCCAAACGTAGATGTTATCTTAGTAATTATTCAATGCTTACACTAGCTAAAAAACATAAGTAGACTTACGAGTGGCTGATGATGCAAAGGTAATCCATAAACTTCATGAAGTCCTTTTTGAATTCATCCTGTATGCAGTAGTGCAAATGACGACAATGGCCGCTGTTGCCATTGGGAAGGAGACAGGCTTGGTAAGGTATATTCGGCTAGAGACAAAAAGATATATTGAATTATAGACTTCTTTTAGTATTTTGTAAATCTACATAAGAAGATCTCGGTATATGCGTAAAGAACCTAAAAGACCACATTTATGGAACAAACAAATTATAAGGCGTAGGCATACGAGTCTCTAAATATCGCAGGCAGCTGCTGGAGGATTATTATTTTCATTAGAATAATTAAAACCTAACAAATCAACTAATCTTGATGTAATTACGCACAAAGATAACTTGCATCCCGGTGCAGATAAAGGCTACTTTTTATTTCAGAAAATCAAAGAAATCCCCCAAGAAAAATCTGAATTTGCTGGAATCATATTAAAAAAGGTACTACCGTACAAACCTACGTGAGATAAGTGCGTCTAAGTAATTATAATTCCTTATAATTATTAGTCACATGCCTCAACGCTGAAGGAAAACATTATGTGGAAATCTGCACGCCTGCAGATAGTTCTCCATAATGTTTTCAAAGTTGTGTGAAGTCTGCAAGTTTGCCAATTTGCATAGAACCAGCAGATAGGACTATAGCCAATAACGTTTCTCGCTCAGTAGTGAGCCGTTAATGGGTTTCTGATGAAAGTGGGGGGTTTTTTTTTAAATTGCTACAGGTCACGATTACAAATCACAGTTACCTCTGATTGACTGACACTGTCTCACTTTTGGCTAAAATGCATCGTTGCACCAAAGCTGTAAACACAGCCAATCACCACAATTGACACTAGAATTGATTGATGCAGCTTTTCCACATAGCTGGTTGCAAGCGGATTATAAAGATACAATCAATCACAACTGCCTCGTTGGTCTAGTAGTTAGCATGTTCGACTACGAAACTCGAGGTCCCGAGTTCGATTCCCGGGTCACACCAGTAATGCTTAGAGTTTTGTCAAGGAAAACATTTGGAAAATCAGTACCAGCCCGGAGTTAGGAAATAGGCGGTGTATCACCGCCGTGCCTCGGGAAGCTAAAGCCGTTGGCCCAACTCCTGATCTTTTGCCGGTTGTATCGGATTTCCGGACTATGTGAGTGAGGGAATTGAGAGTGTATACTGTGTTTGCGCACATACTTGTGTTGTGGAGATTGACATTTGTGCTCGAATTCGGTCGGGACTTGGGAGGATATTGTTATTATGATAAAATGTTGGCCCCCGTGGAAAATACATATTATGTATATACATCTACTCGTATTTATGTAAGTAGGTATATCGAGCGTGGGCGCCTGGCAGGCGCCGCGCGACGCGTCACTCGTCCCGCTAAATTGGAATGGTCACAATTCACATAATTGAATTTGTAAACTCTCTCCCATTTGAATGCGACATTCATTCAAATTTTAAATGTCTTTCGCACAACGATTTAAGTGTAATGACGCTGCGACCAATCGACATTCAACGTTTACGAGCGATAGGTACCTAGATCATTTGGAAAATGTTTCTGTCTAAAGTGTTAAAAGCCATAAAGCTGTCTCCATTATGCTTCGGCACATCCTTTTTATCCCGGAAAAATGTTTTTCCGGGATAATAAAGCGGGATTTTTAGAAACCTAATTCCTCGGTGACAATAGTGACATTGGTGAACAATAATGATTTAATGTTGCTTTATTACCTTTGAGAGCCTCAAGCTCTGAAAACTGAAAGGTTGTCGACTCCCTACCCGTTGTGCTATCTTCGTATCCACTCCTAACAAAAGCTTTGCGCTTATTTGGAGGAAAGAGCAGAATATTAGCCAAATACAGCTTGGCTGCTAAAAAAAGAAGAAAATGTTTTTTACCTGGTCCTGATTGAGCTCTACAAATCTCTTGGTGCGTCCGTGGCCAATGTGCATGCCTCCCGCGGACACCACTTCCTGCCATTCTGGATCCAAGAGTTCCGCTGTAAAAAACAACATTTATTCCTCCATTAGGAGATTTCTTTTTAGAAGAAATCATACAAGGTAATGCCAAAGGTATATAATTGCCGGGTGCCACCTACGGGAATGGGTCTGCTTTGTCTACCCGTCTTGACATGCGTTGGATTGTGTGTAGGTACCTACGTATGCATTTTTGAAGCTTCATTGTGTTAGCATAGTTTTGGTACCTATTGTAAAAAAAAAAATTGTTTTTTTTTTTTTAAAAAGAGCAACTTCTGAGTTTTTTGCCAGCTCTTCTCAGCAGAATCTGCATTCAGAACCGGTGGTAGATTTATTTTATTTATAATTTATTTATTATACTTATTTTTTGTTATAAGAGCTACAAGTTGGCCTACATGAAATAAATAAATTTTGAATTTGAATTTAATGTATTTTGCGGAGTAATAAAGTCATACTCGGCTACTAGGCGCCGATCATGCAAACGTCAAATCTACGGCAAACTTATGTGTTTTACGAGAGAGCTTAGATTTTTTTCTTTTTTAGGGTTCCGCACCCGAAGGGTGAAAAGGTTTGTTCCCTAGACGCAATAAAAGTCTTTCTTCAGAAAGAATTCATTCTTTGTTAGTAAAGTTTCATAACTTTATTCAATTTTATTTTATGTCATAACTTTGTGTCATAAATATGTTGTGAAATATGACCTCAAATAAAATTGAGTATCATAACTTTACTAATATTCAGAATTGTCTGACTTTTGATCTAAATTATATAAATAGTACCTAAATTAATTTCAAATTATTTGTACTTAGTGTGTAGGTTATTGTAGTACTCACTCTTGTAATTCTGGCCATCACAAATAGAGATCACAAAAATGAAAACAAGCAGACGCCACATGGTTCGTGTTCCTCCCGCTACTGAAGTACGATGCGACAACTTTTAGGACATTATAATATTATAGGATGTTGATAACACCATGATAAAATTATACAGGAATAATCCGCAGGAAGTTACTTTGATAGCCAATGAGAAGAGTTGCAAACTTTTAGTAAAAAACGTAACTATAAATGGGTATTATAATTTAGGTGAATTTTACAATGGGTATAATGATATAGGTTTATTTTTTTTATTCAGTGACAAGATAGTCCTTGACTGCGATCTCACATGATAGTAAGTGACGATGCAGTCTAAGATGGTAGCGGGATAAACGGGTATGGCAGTATACTCCACCCCATAGAGAAAAAAAGTCTCTACTCTGCTTCACCCATACCCCTAATCGGTTTCTAATGTTAAGTATATCGTTTGGTTTAAAGTTATTATTTTAGTCACTGCTAGGTTTAGTTCAGTAGATATTAATTGTTAAATATACAGAAATAGAAATAAATACCGTTTAACATATCAAGTTTTCCAAGATTCCTTCTTTAAGTTTGAAATCTGTTTGTTTTCCGAACCGGTGGTAGAGTCTTGAAGAGTCCTAAGTTGGCATACTTATATTGTATAAATAAATAATTGAATTGGATTGATAAAAGAGCAACTACTGAGTTTCTCATTAGAGTAGAATCAGCTTTCCAAACCGGTGCTAGAATTTTGAATAGTCCACGAACCATAAGTTGTCCTATATGAAATAAATAATTTTGGAATTTGACTTCAACGGAACCCTCTCTTATACGTGTTTTGACACGCACTTTACCAGTTTAAAACACGTAAATTAAGGTTGTCAAAGATGGCTATTAATAAAACCCTAAATTATAATCTATATGGTATATTGGCAAAACATTTATGTAGATACATTCTATTATAAGCGCCTAGACTGAGACTAAACTAATTCAAGAGCTATGTGTTCAATGGAACTAGTGATAACTTATTTATAAACCAGTCTTTGATTTAAAGTTATTGCAGTTGTTCCAAGAATATAGCAACCTGTTCTACTGAGCAAATTCTGACCCACCTTTAGGTACATTTAATGCAATAAAATATATTAAACTTGTGTATATGTATTTACTTATGTTGGTCGCACATCATATCAGACGAATCGCACGAGTCGCCACGCCACTGTACCTATGCGGCTTTCTGTGGGTATGACGATATTTTTACCCGACTATGGCATTAGCCAAACGATAGAGGAAAGGAATGTTCCACCGTGGCGGATAAACTACTGAGCCAATTTTGATTTGATTTTGATTTGGAAGTGTTAATTAATTCGTTACGATGATCGTAGTGATAGGTTAGTGCCTAAATTTTATAGGAATAAAATTATTATGATTATGACAGATGTTGCATCCAATTTTCCGTTGTCAAGTTATAGTTTTGAAACTTTTATCGTTGTTGTGAATATTTTTGTGTTAGGTAGTATCATATCTATTTGCAGTTTATTATCAATTTCTTTGTTGTTAAATGCTAATGCTAATTAAAAATGGTGATAGCAATACCCCCGAAAATTAGTCGTTTTAACCGATAGATAGCCCATAAACGTTGACCTCTGAATCTATTATATCTTGAGGAAGGAACTCAGAAGAACAAGGTCGTATAGCTCCTCAAGCTAAAGGAAGGCTATGCTTTCCCGTACAGGGTCAGCAGTCTAGCTAGTTCCTTTTAACAATTGAGTCTACTAGAATCAAAAACCGCAATGTCCATAAAAAACTGAAATTGTGTTGTCTATGGCATATGAATCTCCAGTAAAAAAATAAAACATCTATTTATTCAATATGGAACTAAAACCGCAATGTCTCATAGAAATTCACATTTAAAAATCGATGTTTGCTACAAAAACAGCATTGTCCACTTGTGTATGTATCTGAACAAGCATTGTCCATCACAACCAATCACGGTCGCGTAAACAACATGGCGGAATATGGTATTTGCTGTTTGGAGTGCTCTCGTTTATTTCGTTGTTGATGTGTTAAAACAGATTTGTAGGCTATAATTTTTATAAATAAACGAACTATGGAATGTTATCCCCAAGTGGTGGATAATAAAGATGCTCGAAAACGCCGAGTTGATAGTGCAAATTGGAAAAAAAACAAGACCAAAAATGACCGGTGAGTAAATCACAATTAGATAGTTTTGATACTTTGTTTTTAAAGTTTTCAAACTCAGTTTATAATGACTTTAGATCGTCCTTTATTGTACAATTTATATACAAAAATAAAATTTTCACCCCATTTAAACATAAAATTTGCATTTTTTTTATGATACAGTTCATTTATGATTATTTATATTTTATTTATAGACTATTAAAATATCTTTGCGAATAAAATCAAAGTCTTCTTTGGCCAAAGTTCATTGTTTCAACACCGAAATTAATTACATTTACACAAATCGCCTATCACAATTTACTAAACGTAGATATTGTATTATATTCTGAGTATTAGTATAGTATAGTATACTATGAAGCCAATCGTCATTGTTCGTATGTTTATTTTAAAAGTTTGCCATCGAAGCATAATGAAACAGTAAAAACATTTGTATGCGACTCTAAAAATTTCTCAGCAACAATAAATTTGTACCTACCTAATGATACCGTATCACCGTACGTAGCAGGTAAAAATATTAAACAAACTAAATGAGTACAGATCTGAAATTTTGTTGTTCCAGATACGCTCCAAAAGACTTACCTGTTAAGCCGACATGTTCACATAAAGACAAAAAGCTGCAATGCTCTGAAATTAGTATGAATGACTTACAATCTTTTCATGAATCTTTTTATGCCGTAAAGGACAAAGTAAAACAAGATATGTTCATATTAAAACATGTTATAGCTGTGCAAACAAAACGTCGTCGTCCTCGGTCTAATACTAAGCATTACAATACCAGAGCTATGCAAAGAATGTACAGGATTTACTGTAGATCTCAAAAAAAGATGATATTTGTTTGCCAAAAAGCTTTTTTACAAATATTGCACATCAAAAGGTATCGGATAGAAAATGTGGTAAAGAATTATTATTTAGAAGGCAAATTCCCAAAGGAAAACCGTGGTGGTGACCATAAGTCACATAAATACGAAGATAAGAAACAAAATGTAATTTCATTCATTAAGAAATTTAAATGCACTGAAGCTCACTATTGCAGAGGCAATTCTAAGCGAATGTATTTGCAGTCAGAATTGAGCATAAATAAAATGGCCAAAATGTATAATGACCAGACAGCCGAACATCTCAAAGTAAAGGCCTTATATTTCCGAAACATATTTAACACATGTTTCAATTTAGGATTTGGGTCACCACGTGTTGATGTATGTTCAACTTGTTTGCAGTTGACGGAAAAATTAAAAGTCACGAAAGAGCCTGATAAAAGTCAGTTGATGATTGAAAAAACAGTCCACAAGAGACGTGCAAAGGCATTTTTTGATATGTTGAAAACAGAAGACCCTTCAATAAAAATAATATCCTTTGACTGCCAAAAAAATATGGTATTGCCTAAAATTCCTGATCAGAGTACCTATTACTCAAGACAACTTTATTTTTTTAATTTCACAATAGTAGAAGGTAGTTCAAAATCATCATTGACGAGGCAAAATATATTCAGTTACTGCTGGACCGAAGATGAATATGCAAAGGATTCAAATCTAATTTCATCTGCAGTTTTTCATCGACTTTGTAATACTGAATTTACACCTGAATGTAATTTACTTCGGATTATGGCTGATGGATGCGCCGGACAGAATAAAAACTCTATATTAATAGCTATGCTTTCGAAATGGTTAGTCCATCATGCACCAACGCAAATTAAAATTATAGAAATAGTATTCCCTGTAGTGGGTCACTCATTTCTTCCCGCTGATCGAGTCTTTGCCCACATTGAAAAGCAACTGCGAAAAAGGGAAAATATTATAAATCCTAGTGAATACATAGATGTAGTAAGTCAACATGCAACGGTTATTAACGTAGCAACAACATGTCAAATCTTCGACTGGAAAAGCACGTTAAAAGACATATTTTTAAATGTTGGTAAGTGGCATGTACCTTTTGCTAAATGCAAAAGATTCTATCTAAAAAGAAGCAGCAGATGTAGTGACATGGTGGGCCTTCGAGGTGAATTGCACTATCGACAAGACTTAGGGCAGTATAAAAGTATTTGTAAAAAAAAATAAAACCTCTGCAATGATTGCACCGACTGTAATGACACAAGGAGTCTCAATAAAACAGTTAAAACTGAGAGACGTCGGCCAATTACTTAAAACTCATTACGGCGATGATTGGCGCAGTTTAGATACCTTAGGATATTTTGCTCGAGTACTGCCACACGACATTCCTTTACGTCATAATGTTGGTGACGACGGAGAAGACGATAACCCTGAAGAATCGATGTGCCAAGTCCAAGAGGAGCTACCATCATTAATAATTTAATTTGATATTTTTTAATATACTTTTTTAAATTAATTAAACATTGAGTATATAATTTATTTTTTATTTTTAAATAAAAGTACCGCCAATTTTCTTCGATTACTGGACTTCAATTTATAAAATGATGTAAGGATTATAGTCTTTGCTATTCAAAGTATCAATACTAACCAGGCGTAGTACATAAAAATAGGTATGTTTCAAAATAAGCAATGTCCATCAGACTCGTGCAACAAAAACAGCAAAGTCCAGTGGTTTATTTCAAAAACAGCAAAGTCCAGACTATTTATTCAATTTTCTTGTTACTGTGACGAATCTACTTAATTCCATTAATATGCGACCATTACATGATGTATTTACTGTATTTCTATTATACTACATAAACCACTGAATGTACAAACGACCAATAATTCAAAATATATATATTTTGGCCAAAACACGGATATGGACATTGCGGTTTTTGATTCTAGTAGACTCAATTGTAAAAAGAATTTTTTTTTTTTTTGAAAAGAGCAACTGCTGAGTTTCTTGCCGGCTCTTCTCATCAGAATCTGCATTCCGAACCGGTGGTAGATTTTTGACGTTTCATAAGAGCTACAAGTTGGCCTACATGAAATAAATAAATTTTGATTTTGATTTTGATTTTTTTGATTTAGCTCCTTGGAACATCAATAGGTTCGTCGTGCCAGCAGTAACCTTTGTCAATTATACATACTTGGGTTCTTATATGAATCTTATCATAATCTAATTTGATCAAGAGAGACTCCGGGCTGGAAAAGCATGACTCTCCATAGCCTACTTAGTGAATAAATGCGACAGGTGAGGGCTGCTAGCTGCGGTCGACTTATGCTACTGATGTTATTAGCAATTTCAAACCTACTGTAACTGCGTTGCGGCTTTTGCGGTACGAGCGGCACGTGCGGTTCAACTCTAATGTGTGACCAGTATTTGTGTAATTCATAAAATATTTACTTATCTCTATTTACTTGCGTAAGTAGTTTCTGACAGACGAAATTGTACCTACATGTATGATGTATGTAATTATACTTGAATGCGTGTTTAATTATGTATGCATTCCTATCTTGGGCGATCATCAAAATCCTTGGAATTAATTACAAAGATTGTTAGCTATTGATGTCTGCGACATACATTTTCTTTAGCTTGCAAGAATGTCTCTATGAATTAACATGTGGCCGATAGATCCTGATATTTCCGCGTTGTTTGAGCTTGTACCTACCAACTCACGATCTCGTAAGATATTTTTAATAGTGAATCAGATTAGAAAGCGTGGGTATATTATATATCAGCTAAGATATCACCCGTGCGTCAAGCATCAGCAGTAGAGAGTAGAGCTAGAGTAGAGTAGAGTAGGTAGGTACCTACCTACCTAGGTACATTAATTTAAACCTACGTTTATCTAAATATATAAAAGGCAAAGGTGACTGACTGACTGACTGACTGACTGACTGACTGACTGACTGACTGATCTATCAACGCACAGCTCTAACCACTGGACCGATCGAGCTGAAATTTGGTATACAGGTAGCTGTTAGGACGTAAACATCCGCTAAGAAAGGATTTTGGAAAATTTCAACCCTAAGAGGGTTAAATAGGGGGTTAAAAAATCGAACCTAACGTGGGCGAAGTCGCGGGTTAAAGCTAGTTATAATATGTAATTATACGTTGATTATAGATAGGTAGGTGATCTATTTTTTAAAAGGATAAGTAGGTACTAATTTTGGAAAATGTGTGTGTCGAAATACATAATAATATTACGTAAACATTCCTCAAAGCAATTGTTTAGGCTACGGCGTCGGTACTGCATTATTTGAATATCTTAAACGCCCATTGAAATAACGCACCGAAGGACGGCATTTCGCCTGTAAGAGCTCGTTCCCACTTGTCGGGTGTCGGATCCGTATATTAATCGGAGGTTCCAGTGGCAGAGTATTTTATATGAAGCTATTCATACTTGTCGGAAACCGATTTTGTGTCGGCGCCGACAAAAAATGTCGGGTGTTTTGCCAGCCCTCTACGCCCGGAAAACAATCGTGTCGGATCTCGCTCGCCTATGAGTACGAATGTCGCTATTCACATTTGTCGGCTGTCGGTGCCGATAACCCTCTCCCCGCTACCCCTTGTTCTGTTCGTGCCGTGTCCCCAAACTAAATCTTTCCCTCAGGATTGGGTGCACCCAATATTGTCTTTTCTGGGCTCTCTTTCTTTGTTTTCTTCTTAAATAATAATACATCACAACAAGAACTTCATCGACGTCCATCGTACTTAGTTGCTTTGCGTAGAGTGCTAAAAAAATGGTATTAGCTTCAACCGTGGCCGACAACCGATTATTAACCGAAAGTGTGAACAAAGGCGCCGACATCCGATTAATACACGGATCCGACACCCGACAAGTGGGAACGAGCTCTAAATCTGTCATTTCAAAATAGCCTTTAGCATTAATTATTTAAAACCTAAATTGGCATGAGCTGCCTCGTCATCAGCGTTTTGTGTTCGGTGGTGTGCACGGAATAACATGCTTAGAATAAACTCAGTTGACTAACTTAAGGACGCACTAAATTCTATAAATAGAACACAAGGTGCCACAGTTCTCTGCAATTAGAAAGGCCCAGTAATTAGTAGGTAGGTAGGTACCTAGACTTACAGTTTTACCTATAGTCTGATTTTTAATTGCGTGGAATTCTGACGTATCTTAATGTTACCAGAGATTTAAAAAATCCCACAAAAAAGATAATAAAACACTTATAAAAATAAAAATCAATTGCCGCACATAGGTAGATATATGACAAATGCCTGACAAATAGTTTGGGGTAAAATCGAACTACAGGTGGTAATACTGTTTTTCATACAAATAACTCGCTCTATTTATAAAATGACAACTGTCAGAATTCCACCGAATTAAAAATCAGACTATAGTCCTTGGTAGCACTAGATACGAAGGTTTGCCTCTCTGGTATAATTATACCTACGCAATTTAAACTTTAGCGGTTTCTCGTAATATAGGTAAATAAGATAAAATGTATTTATTAATTATGATAATTAAAAAATCATCCTAGGAAACCGAACCGAAACGATTAATAGGCTGTCGCCACAACCTTCGGCCGAAGCCAAAACCGAAGCCTGAGTTCTAGGTTGGCTTCGGCCAAAAATTTCTGCTTATTTTGGACGAAGCCGAAGGTTTGGTCGAAGGCGAAGCTGAAGGCGAAGCCGAACTTCCGGTAAGTCAGCAGCAACCAAAAATCAAGCCAATAAAAATTAGATAGGTACCTAGTATATTGGCCACGTTCACCAAAAGTACTTACAAAATCAATTAATATGACGGTTGAAATGAAATTCGTTTGAGTGGTTGTGCTTTATATGAACACAAGAGGATGGAGTACAATCATAATCCATTCAATCAATAAAATTAATTCCCATAAGTAATTGCAGGCAATTAGAAAGTAGGTACCAAGCCAAAAAAGAAATGACATAAAACCGAATTTCAACAATTATAAAGTTGTGTAATATATTGGCTATATCTATTATTAATTATAGCTGATATCTTTGTAATAATATTCAAACAGTAATAAGATTTCACAGTTAGCGGCAGTTGGTGCTGACGAGTGGGAGTTATTTGTACAAATGTTAAAGATAATGGGAAATATTCTCATAACAAGCGGCTACTTGCTGGCGGGTTGTTGATAAATTCCTTCATTGCGCAACCCGTAGGCTCGCATCGGCATTCGTATAATAAAAGCTTATTAAAAATGTAAACATGGACAGTTTACATTTGACTATAATTTGTAATAATAAGGGCCGATTTGATCAACATAAAATAAGTCTTATACGAGCGCGATATTTTGGCAGATTTAGGTCTTCGAGTAATCGGTGAACAATGAACGTACCTACATAAAAAAAAGACGTGTGGCACTCGGGGACTGCCGCGGTAAAGCTATTGCATAGCATTTTTTATCAACGCCATCTAGCGGTGAGAGGAGTCCCGTGTCAGGTTATTTTCGTTACGGAATTTCTGGATTCGGTCTCCACGCTCAAGGCTCGCGATAGAAGCTATGCAATAGCTTAAAAAAAGATTCCGACGAATTGAGAACCTCCTCCTTTTTTGGAAGTCCTTTAAAAACTGAATTAAGTAGTTAGTTATTACTTATTATTATCTAGTACTAAAGAACTAGACATTAATCACTTATGTTGGTATCCCACAATGCTGGTATGACGATCCTGCATCGGAAAGTGTTGGTAGATCCGTGGACAAAGAACATCAAACATCGCATAGAGCCGTTGGACACAAACAGAACACCATGTATCGGATAAAAATCGAAAAGATCTTCAAAGAGGCCTACTTATATATGTCCAACATTGTACGTCCAACGGTTTCCTCCACTGCGAAACATAGAAGCTAATGCAAATGACGCAAGACATCATAATCTCTATAAGTCTATGTAAGTAGAGCGTTTTGGCTTTCAGTAAAATGATAGTCATTCAAACGCAATCGCTATGCAAATATCAAGTGGATTGTGCACAGAATGCAGGTAGATTATGTAGCAATTAAAATACTGGCCACATTATTCCAGTACGGGCGCCGGCGCGGGCGGCGCTAGGGCTTGCCTAATGACTGATATGTGCTGCCTTTAAACTTATAGTTTGCCAGTCGAGTAGCTGTACAAGTCACTGGAGCCACTGTTTTGAGATTTTCCAAAAATGATTGCATTAGAAAAGAAATTAATTATACTTAAGTTAGTAAGAAATGTGTTTACCTACCTTTGATCTTTACTTTTTTTTATTTTTATAAAGAATATTAGCCAAGTTGAAGTTACCTAATATACTCCTTTCCCCTCCAAATAAGCGGAAAGCTTGTGCTAGGAGTGGGTACGACAATAGTGCAACGGGTGAGATTCGAACCTGCGACTTTTCAGTTTTCAGTCCACACCTTTAACCGTTGGGCTATTGAGGCTTCATTGAGTTGTTTTGTTACTTGAGTAATGTTGCTCTGTAGTTACCTATTGTAGTATCCTTTTCTAACGCATGCCACGTCCACTTCTAGAAGACTCGATTGTAGAACAAATATTTTTCATGTACCAACTAAGTGTATGAAAATTGTCTAAAGCTAAACAAATTTGTGGACCAATAAAAAAAACGGTGTGAAGATCGCAATCGCCTCTCATTGGTAAGAACGCCATAAACTCAACCAGTCAGAGTTATGATGGTATATTATATTTTTATTTGCTAGATCGTCGCCCATTGCATGGTCTCTACGACTCACGTGTGTATAGTCTGTTCAATAAGTCCATGAGTTTCAAGAGTCAAGAGTTTTTTTCATTTATTCCACCTTTCCACATGAATGTGTGTTTATTTAAATTCAGATTTATTTTTATCTAAATTTTATCAAACTGTTTGATTCATCTCTTTTTCGCAATCTCTTTCACAATATTGCTACAACCTATTTTTCAATTTACCCATGTCAACTGACTTATTGAACAGAACTTATGTTAAGATCTATAGAGCGTGCTCTGACTTAGCTAGGACTATTAAGTCCTATAGAGTTAAAACGAGACACAAATATAGTCTGACATAAATCTGTCTCGTTTTAACTCTCTCTGAGCAGAGTGCCCTAAGCCTAAGCCCTAATTTCACTCTGTACACGTCTTGGTTGATTTTATTTTCATTTTCCCTACTCTCCACAGAATACTCGCTATCGTACTCGTACGTTCAAATGAGGCTACAGGTTTATAAAATGATAATAGCTGTCACATATTTATTAACGTCTGCTTATTAATTAAATTATAATCGTGTGTTAAATGATCCCTTATCGTTCATTTTACTACAGGCTTTTAATGACCTTTACTTAATTAAATTATAGACATCTTGCACATTGGTGTTTAATATGTTCCAATCGTTCCGATATAGGTACCTATTATATAAAGTTACAAAACTTACAAATAACTTTAAACTTGTCTTAAAATTGTCTTAGCAAAACTCATAGGCAAAGCTAAATAGTAGATAGTAATTTCGTGCTAATTTCTCATAATTTGAAGTCTCCGTCCTAAATGACAGATTAACAATAAGTTCAATAAATATCAGGGTTCAAGTGACTATTACCTATTTTAAACTGCCTCGTTGGTCTAGTGGTTAGCAAGTTCGACTGCAGATAACGAGGTCCCGGGTTTGATTCCCAGGTCGGGCCATAAAATGTATTGGGGTTTTCTGTCACGAAATTCTCAGTAGGTACTAGCCCGGAGTTAGGAAGTTGGCGGTGAGTCACTCCCGTGCCTCGGAGAGCACGTAAAGCTGTCGGTCCTGCGCCTGATCTCTCACCGGTCGTGTCGGATTTCCGTCCCAACGGAAATAGAGAAGAGGGAATAGAGAGTGCACCTGTGTTTGCGCACACACTTGTGCACTATAATATCTCAAAAAAATTAGTAGCGCTAAGTCCAGTTCGTTTAGTGGTTAAATTGTTTTTCTTTTTGCTTAAAAGTTTTCAAGCAAAAAGTTGTAATGGGGTTTCCGTTCTCAAACAAGATTAAAATCACGTCAAATGCTTTTAACTTATCGATAAATTCTAACAGATATTAGTGATAATGATGGAATAAAACGGTTTTCGTGAGCAACAAGTGGCCGTCCTTGGGTGGAACAGTAGGTTACAAGATACGCAGTGAAGGGAGCGCGTAGGCCGTCTCGATTGCATTTAGCGGTTGAATTGCAATTGCAATATCTGACGTGCATCGAGCGTCACGCGTACAGATACTACTGCTGTACGGTAACCTTTGTAACAAAGGTATCTTCTCAGTAAGCAGCTGGTCGTAGGAAAATTATTACAAATACAAATAACATTACTGCAAGTTAGACAAGATGATAAAGTTAACTAATTTTGTTGTAGATTTAAGTCTAATCTTCTAATCTAAATATATTAAAGGAAAAGGTGACTGACTGACTGATCTATCAACGCACAGCTCAAATCACTGGACTAGATCATCTTCCAGTCCCAGCAGAAGGGATAATGAGCGGATAATGTCACAAGGCCTATCTCCACGACCATCATTCCTAGCGAATGTTTTTAAAGTTTCCATGACAATTCCCAAAAGTTCATTTCTACAGTAAATGACAAGTGATGCACAATAAACGTTTGCTTGAAAAGTTACTCTTTTTAATCTGTATTCCAAACAGGTGGCGAAACTAACATTTCAGGTAATAAGTTCAGTCCTCGCCAATCTTTATGACCGCTATGAACACCGTTTACGGAATCATTCGTCGATGAAATTCATCCATATTTTCGCGTAGTTCAGGGGCTCAGGTCAATCTTATAGATTGGCAAGAGCTGAACACTTCAATGATATTTATTTGGACCCAGTGGTCCAACCATTAAGCAGAGGGATAGAATGGGTGAAGCATCTCCCCTTTGGGTAGGAGGGCCGTGTTGCTTTTTGGCAATCACTGATGACAGCTGATATATTGAAGTTCTACTGGCATCATTCGTCAAATGTAGGTAATTGAATATTGGTTGCAGTAACTCTTGGGGTAATAAGTATTTAATAAATCGCAATTAGTTTTGAAAGTTCCGAACTGAATTTTCTGTTGGGCTTAAATTATTTATGAAGGGGGGTAATAAGAAAAGATCCGATCTGATGATCAAGATTATTCTCGCCAAAGATTTCCTGGTGGAGGTAACTTTGGCAACATGGCCGCTGTTGAAGAATTTAAAGCAGTTTTATTTATATAGGTATATACTTGTATTCTCTTTAGCAAGGTGGAGGGTAAAGACCACTTGGCCGATCACCTAGCAGCTGGTCAGACCAGGTCAAATCACTCTCTGGCCTTCCTATTGCAGCCGCAATTAGAAAAGACGAGGAACGGAACGCTTTAGTATGTGCTATAAAGTGTTTCTATTTATACCTTGTTCAAAAAGACGTGGAAAAACTTACCAACTTTATTTGTGGCCCAAAACACCCATTATTGGGAAGATTTGAACTTTTAACGGGTCCCGACTGTAATTCTAGATTACTATGCTTGTTTTTCTTTTTCAGTTTTTATTTATGCATTCGGGTTTTGGATTTTTTCAATTTAATATTTTATTTTGAACTTTTTAGTTAGGTAACAACTTTAAGGTCCACTTGCACAAGTTGCACCAAACCCCTAAATACATTTAAGTTAAATTTTCTATACCTGTCCTTTTCTTATTCTTCTTTCTTAACTAAACGTGCCAAAAAGTGACAGCATTACAAAATTAACTAAATATGTTTAAGCAGATTGTTGCAAGATGGCCTAAATCGTGTTTACGATTTACGACCCCAGTTTGCCTTTGCGTTGGGAAGTCGGGTAAAAATCATTTAATAACATTCCGAACAATGGATGGCTCATAAGGCAATGTAGTTCATCACGTTTTCAAAATACGATACACGAGGTCCAATCACGGCCTGACCACGCCCGCGACCTCGCTCGACCCCTAAACCTTAGACCCTAGTATCCACACAATCTAGATTTACCCAGCCGTTGCAATGGATTTCAAACTAACATACGAGTGTGAAAGGAAAATAACGATTGTCTGGAGGGTTTCAATCAAGTTCGTTTATTTATGCTAGACCTTGTCTGCGGTTTCGCCTGTGAAATAATCCTATCCCACTATAATATTATAAATACGAAAGTTTGGATGGATGGATAGATGGATGTTTGTTACTCAATCACGTCGCAACGACTGAACCTAATTGGGCTGTTTGGCACAAAGATTATAGTCTGTGTGTAATCTCTCTTTTTTTGTCGTCTATTGTTTTGTGGGCTAAAAATCGTGACAATTTTTATGAATTACATGTGCATGACAGGTAGGTAAGTGCTCCAATCTGCACAAACGACCTGAGGCAACATCATAAGTACTTATTTACTTAAATAAGCTATTAACATGAAAATACATTTGTTATTTAGAAAGGGGCCCATGATATGACTGCACGTATCTATTACGCGTACCTAAGTATACCAAGCATGAACCAAGTCGTAGCGGTAAGTGCAGTGTTTTGTGCCACCATTAGTCTCATTAGCGTCCCATTATTATCACTCATCATTCAGTTTACCTTGATGCTCCATCTTTTTCCCGCCCATAGAAAACGTAATTTATGTGAAAGGGACAGCAAATTATGCAGTTTCTTTGTGTTTTTTTTATTTGAGGAAATGTTACTATTGACCTTACTTTTGACCTTTTTTCAGTGCTTTCTCACGAAAAATGTCCGTACTATAGCTTTTCAATTTCATTCTCGTGTTGTTGATACTCGCAAGATTAACACAAGTCGATTGACGTAAAAATCATCAAAATTGGGTTTGGTCTTCAGCGTCACAAACATACATACATACATAGACTGATAAATCCAATTACCATACTTTGCGTCGTCCAGTCGGGTAAAAAGAGGCATATTATTGATTTTTTTCAAACGTAAGTAAATATCATGGATTATAAATGATGGTAGATTTGAGTCAGTGGCCCTTAATAACATCGCGAGTTGGGAATTACAGAATCTCTATAGGGGTTGGAAAAAAAGTAGCATCCTGTATCTTTCATTCAATGTTGATGGCCGTATTTGTACGTCTCTCGTCTCGTCCATTTACATTCCCGAATTTCAATTGGTTGGCTGTCTCATTGATTCTTTATAGCAGCTACTGGTTTTGTCCTCTTAATAGGACATTATTGTGCGAATCACGATCGTTATAAAAAACGTTGGATAACGACACTCAGTTCCTTGCTGCAGGTAGGTACTCGTAGTATTGTGACCGCGTGATTATTCTACGCAGTTTTCGAGAATAATAACATAGTAGCTACTTTTGTTGTACTCTATGTTTGTTGTTTTATGTTTTAGTTATACTACATTGTTATGTAACGAAAACTGCGTACAATATATTTTTTTTTTTAAATATATAGACTAGCGCGACTTGGCTGCGATTTATTTGTCTGGTGGGAGGCTTTGGCCGTGGCTAGTTACCACTCTACCGTCAGAGACGTGCCGCTAAGCTATTTAGCGTTCCGGCACAATGGCGTGTAGAAACCGATTAGAGGTATGGGTTGAATCTACACTGCCATGCCCCTTCGAAGTTTGCCCGCTACCATCTTAGACTGCATAGTTACTTACCATCAGGTGAGATCGCAGTCAAGGACTATGTTGTCATCGAATGAAAAAAAAAAAGAGTAAAACTAAATACGAGTACATATTGCATTTATTAGTCAGTCTTGTAAAATTCAAATTGTTGCAGGATTTTTTTGCGTGAGAGATTTTAAAGTGTATCTAACTAAAGTTTAGGAATTGTGTTAAAGTCTCTCCCTTCTATTTACTTTCTCAAAACCTACCTACCTATCTACCTACTTACTTGAATTTTATGGACGTTTCATGCTTAGAGCATGTTGGTTAAATGCTCTAAGGTTTTATGTCTCAGGAATTTGCGCACCTACCTATCTTGTGCTCAATTCACGAGATTAGAAACTGACATATACCGAGCGAATCTGGCTATACGGCGGCCATTCTCCACAGAGATCTGCGTGGGAGATACTATAGTGCACTTTGTGCGTAAAAACAGGTGCACTCTCCATACTTCATATTCCGGTGGCATGGAAATCGGACACGACCGGAGAGAAATCAGGTGCAAGAACAACCCGGCTGCCCCATTTCAAAACCTAGTAAGTGTGACTGACAAAATTTTCCAGGAGACCAAAAAAAAAAAAACATTTTTTTGTGGTAGATTTCTTAGCGAAGTAATAAATATATCAAATAAAAGCTGTCAAAGTAGTTTATTTACAAAACATTAATTACTTCTAAAATTAAAACTAAAATGATGAACCTAAAACTAAAAAAAAAACCTTAAAAAATATAATATAATGAATTAAAATATATTATTAAAAGGAGTCCCTTTAGGCAAGGTTTCGAAGATACTGGCAGCGTTGCCCCTTTGGATAGCTAGACTAATCCTTTGTCCAAGGTAGCTGCCAGCTCTTCGGTCACCTGATGGTGATGTCGACTAACCTTTTTGATATTTCTTTAAAAAGTTTTAAAGCGCTAGGACCCCACGGTCCACGGACCAAGGGTCTCGACACCGAATGGCACAAAATCATATTCGGAGCCTAGACCCCTGTATTTGCAAGCTTTCGTTTTTTCAGCCGCTTCACAAGCCGCACCAGCTCTGTTGTTGGTTCCATGTAGATGGAAACATTAATTCATCAACAGATACTGAAGAGTTCAGAAGGGCTACCACCAATACGTTTTTTGGTCACCTGTAAAATTTTGTCAATTCCACTTACTAGGTTTTGAAATGGGGCAGCCGAATCGCTTTACGTGTTCTCCAAAGCACGCGATAACACACCATCCACTTCCTAACTCCAGGCTAGTACTTACTGAGAATTTCTTCAGAAAAACCAGCCATTTTTTGGTCCGACTCGAAAATCAAACCTCGTGATTCGCAGTAGGACATGCTAACTACTAGACCAACGTGGTAATGAGAAGTACACAGTCAACTACACACGATAAGCTTTGAGAATGGTTATTAGTTTATTACACGATCAATCAGTCGTGAGAGCTGTCGTTATTATTTATTCTAATGCGTGTTAACTACTAGCACCGGAACTTGTTGACGCTTTCATTAGACGAACGTCCAAATTGAAGGCTACTTTTTTATATAGTTTCTGTTCATCGCCAGGGGCTACAAAGGAGGTAGGTTGATAAGGCCCAAAATCCGCCCCTCATACACTCGAAAAAAAAAGTTCCAGATTCCGACAAATTGTAAATGTATTTATATACTTGAAGATATAAACTTTATTGTAATATAAAGTTTAGGTGTTAAAAAAAATTGTAAGTTACAGAAAATATTACCCAAAAAGAGAGTGTTTCTTTTACTTTTCTTACATTTTCATACATTTTAGTCGTTTTTTAAGCTTTGATTTAATATTTTAGAATGAAGCGCTCCATGAACCAAAATAAATTAATACTCATACAAAAGCTTATAAAAAGGAGCATCATTATCAGTTACGTTTACCATGGTTCATGGAGCGCTTCATTCTAAAATATTAAATCAAAGCTTAAAAAACGACTAAAATGTATGAAAATGTAAGAAAAGTAAAAGAAACACTGTCTTTTTGGGTAATATTTTCTGTAACTTACTATTTTTTTTATCACCTAAACTTTATATAACAATAAAGTTTATATCTTCAAGTATATAAATACATTTACAATTTGTCGAAATCTGGAACTTTTTTTTTTCGAGTGTATGAGGGGCGGATTTTGTTGCCTTATCAACCCACCTCCTTTTGCATCTTGCTGTGAATATTGCTGACGACTCTATAAGGTTGCCAGATATATGTGTGTGCTTGCTTGCGTGCGTGTGTGCGTGTGTCTGTGTGTGCGTGCGTGTGTGTGTGTGTGTGTGTGTGTGTGTGTGTGTGTGTGTGTGTGTGTGTGTGTGTGTGTGTGTGTGTGTGTGTGTGTGTGTGTGTTCACGCCACAACTATACTACGTATTATTCCAAACTATATCCATCCATCCATCTATCCATCCATACATTCAAACTTTTGTATTTATAACATTAACAGGTTTTGCAGGGAAAACCTACCTATCTCTTCAATAATATTTGACAATGATTAATGCACTATGTAAGTCATCGATCTCTAGTTTGATAAATATATAAGTAGGTAGGTATATATCTACTTATTTAATGGATCAAACCTACTTAATGGATCAAATTATGTAAGTTTATTGTGTTGGTTTTGCGGATAACGTCGTCGTAGCTATAGTATTAGTATAGTAGTTGTAGTAAATATCTACAGGCCAATTTACCATTTCCAAGTGTGAAAGTTTACATTCACAGGCGATTAATATTGACATTTTGACAGATGGCCAATACAAAAACTGTAACTCTGTCAACTTTAAATAAAACACCCTGAGATGGAGCGCAATTTCCTAGAAGATGCCTGTGCACTCTTTATTTATACTTGTACCTAGTTCATTTAGCTTTAAGCGCCAAGCGATATACCTATGCTTTACCTTATTTAGAGTAAGTGCTCGTCATTTTAAAATGCATCACCAGACCTCTTGTAAAGACAAACTCGGTTGGTAAGATCGCAGTCAATCGCAAACCTGTCGTCAACAGAAAAACCTTATAAGTAGCCGGAATAAGTGTGTAGCGGTAGAGTTCAGGATTGTTAGCAATTAGACGTCTTTTTACTAAGCTGGTTTACAGTTAGAGCGTCCAGGGCGCCTTCCTTACAAGGAGACCCGTCCCGGTCACAAGAATGCGTCAATATTGTGCCGTTCATGGTATACGACTTACCCAAAGATCATACTTGCCACATGTCGTGCGATAAAATGTTGCGTAAAGCAGAAAAATAACAGTTCGCTTGATTAATTACCTACTTACGTTACATTTATCCCGGACTCGGAGTGCGGGGCTAACCTAGCCTAATTTCGTGACGGATTAAGTAAGTACATACTTACAAAGCACACTTTGGCCCTGTCTCAGAAAGACAGGATCTAAACCGGGACTTAAATGGCTGAATCCAGTAAACGCCGAAAGTGAACTCCGAAATTTTAATCGAGAGTTTATTTGTTACGTTTGCTGTGGAGACCCTGGAGCCATGGAATCTTAGAAGGGCTTAAATCACCTGATGTCCTGATGGCTGCTTAGCGTAAAACTGCAGCCAGTATTTTTGGCACCAATCCACGCGGGCAAGATTTATTTACTAATTAAATTAGATTAGCAATATTGATTATAACATTTTAATTAAAAAAAAAAGCATCAAACTAGCGTGAGATGAAGACAAGACAAAAAGTCTTCAAACAAAATGTCTTTTGTTTGAAAAAGGAGCACTCCTTAACTCAGACTGCGGTCAACTCAGCTTTCTAGTTTGTTCTAGCTAAAAAGACACGCCTTTTGAATTCGCGTTGCGTTGATAAGGTCAAAGTTAATCTGCAATCTTTAATTCCATTGTACAATATAAATCCAATAAATTCTATCCTTTATCGTATTTTACTTCGACGAATTGTTTGTTACAATGTAACTGACAATTTGTCGAAGCCTACTTACTAACAAGGAAATCCGGGTTTAGACCTCTTATGGATATCTTTTTACATGTCATGAAAAGAGTCGCGAAACGACTTTTTTAAATTTTTTTGCTTTTGTCTTTCAACTGATGCGAACCGGAAGACGGTTTAACTTTCAAAATCATATTCCTACTTCGTTTTTAATTCAAATGGACTTTTTTAGTACCTACCTAAAAATGTTACGATTGCTGAATAAGAAAAATAGGTATTTACGTAGTAAAAATACGTACCTAATTTTATAACAATAACTATAATATAAACTCCTATTTTTTTAGTCAGTTAAGAACACTAATTGTTTTACATTCTGCTAAGTCTAGTCTAGGATGTATCTGCAAAGGTGAAAGTTTTGTTATGCGCAAAATAAAATAAACAAATTTTTACAACCTCCCAATATTAGAGAAGAGAAAATGGAGGGCGCGAAGGCCCAAGCTTAATGCTAGAGAGATTTGCGGTAAATCCTACTAGACGTTTATAAGCCCCTTGTCATTCCACGGCCACACGCGTCTTTGGGCTGTCATACTGTAAACTTTTCCTTATCAATCGGATATACGAGTGTAGTAGGGAATTCAGCGCGCGGTTAGCGTTCCCGTCTTGCCCTTTTTCAGCGATAACGATGTGCAACTCGACTCATTGAGAGTTCCTGCGCGTATGGGCGTAGTAAGAGCCCACTTACACACACCGGGTCCGAACCGTTGATCTACCTGACACTCGCAGATCATCATCAGTCCTTGAATTGCAGTCACTTTCCCTGCTAGTGTTTGATATTTTACAGGCAAGAAGTCGCGGTCGCGCTTGAGAAGAATCTCCAAAGCATTTTTTTGTTTGCAAAACGTCAATTCTGCGTCAGCATATCATAATATTTGGGTTAGAGTTCCATCATCAAAATTAGCTCAAAACTGAACTGAGTAGAGTAGTAGGTGGTAAACCTGGGTCTCAATGCTGAATCCTTAGGAAGGACTTTTAACTAAAGTAAAGTAAAATTACCGTCATATCTACGTCAAGACGTCAAGCCTCCTTCGCAATCAGCAATGTCAGGGCTCTCTTACATGATGCGTTTATTACGTTCACATAGTGATTTTGTTTCGGTTCCTTTAAGAAATTTGCGGGGCACATATATTCGAAGAGCTGATAATCGTTGGGGTCCCAAGGTGCTGTAGTGGCGACCCCGTACCGGGAAACGCAGTATTGGCAGACCCCCCACTAGGTAGACCGACGACATCAAACGAGTCACAGGGAGCCGCTGGATTCATACGGCTCAAGACCGAAGCCTGTGGAAGTCCACGCAAGAGACCTACTCGTATGTCCAGCAATGTCTATCGGTTGATAAAGACCGGTGCGTGTGAGGCGGGTTTAAGCAACGGCGCGCGTTCCTCCCGTGACATGCGGACGCGGACCATTAAGGAGTTCAAGAAACCCTCATTACATCAATTGTCCAAGCTCCACACTCCAGTGGATAATGAGCCATTGGTACGAGCTTGTGAAGTTTTTATGGAGGAATATTAGGCACTGGCATGCTATTTTTTCCTGTCGTCGTTAATCAATTGTAGATAAGTTTTCGAACTTGTTAATGGCCATGCCTTATACCTGATATTAGTTGTAACTTTTTCGTTTGGCTAGAGGTTTGAGGTTTGATGAATAATAATTCGTCGTCGTCATTGAGGTCATTAAGAAGGTATGAAAAGTTAGGAATGAAGAATATTACCTATCAGTAATCTAGGGGTATTAAGTGGTAGGTAAAATGTGTAGAAATATTGCCGGTGTAACAGACAAGAAAAACAATCTTGATAGCCACACTGGTGTGACAATCTGGTATGACCATGAGTCTACCTATCTACTTTTTCAATGACAGTGAGGGAATAGAGACTATCACTATTTCCTAACTGTCATAGATCGATGGAGCGACAATCTGACCCAACCCTAGGGTGGCTTTGGTCTTTCAAGGGAACGGTACAGAGAATTACCCCTTTTCCGTCCATACTAATTAACAGATTTAAGCACAGTTTAAAAGTTATACTAACGCCTCAAAACCGATGGCTTTATGTGGTCTCAGAGGGTTTATCTAATACCGCTAACTTACCCATTCCAAGTTTTTCCTACCTACTCAAACTCGGGACCTCATGCATCGTCAACCGTTTTTAAGCACTGCACTAGGGGCATAAAATACCAGCAGGTGAGATAGTAGTCAAGCGCAAGACCAGTTTTTAACCGACAACTTGTCAATGTAGAGATAAACACGAAATACTTAGAAACACCATTAGTCATTACTCACTCCATATCGACAGGTCAACCGAATGCCAATTAACAGTTTTATATTTTAATAGTCGAAAGCAATTACGATTCGATAATTCCACGGGCAAGTTATTGCTTAGAATGATTTACAATGATAGAAAGATTCTATTCAACTCGCAATTTGCCTACACTGAGCGCCGGTGGACGATACAAATTAACGATAGGTTTAAAGTTTTGATAGAGGTTAAAAATGTTAATAAAACTGCATGCCTTATCGAGCAACTAAACTTTGAATTTAAATAATATTTGCTTTATAATAAAACTCAATTGATGAAAATCGAATATTTACCAATACAATCTTTAGTAATAGGCTGAATTGTTTTAATATCATAATTTTACACGTCATATAGTCAAATGTCAGTAAGTGCATGAAGTAGTTATAGTTGTTAATGCTCAAACCTGCAAAGTAATACTGACTATTGTGGCAGTTTTAGTAAACTTGTTAGTTGTCCCCCAAATCGAAATTAGAGTAAGTAGTTATTTTGTGCTTAAAAATCTGGTTTTCAAATCTGATAGTGGAGGTACTTAACAGTAAAAATATAGAAAAGAGGCATGAATAAACTCAATGCAAGGCAAGGGAATAGTCAACATATCTTTATGTTTACTACATAAAAAAAAAATTGCTGTATAAAACATATGCCGTATTAATTTTAACCAATTTTGACGTTTGCTCCGTGTGAATCCCGTAGAACTAATGATTCGCCAGCTCTTGTAGTATAGTATTTTGTCTCGTTAATGCGACTGGAATCGTTAATGAACGAGTTACTACTAGTTATTCGTTTTTTCTTGTCCACAAGACTCACGTATGTCTAATTTGAGATTGGAAAGTAGGTAGGTACCTATGTGGATAAATACAAAATGCTACATAAAGAGATAATATGGGGAATGGGAGCAATGAATTATTGACTTGTTCCGGTAACTGCGGGCAAAACTCACTTCCCTATTAAACAAATATAGAATTTCAGCATGACAAAATTCCATATTTTTTCATATTAACCAAGCTGAACTTGACTAATATATTTTTCTCGCTCCACCCAATAGGCAGAATTAATGGAAACATTTACTTTGAAATACACAAATAAATATAAAAGGCAAAGGTGACTGACTGACTGACTGACTGACTGACTGATCTATCAACGCACAGCTCTAACCACTGGACCGATCGAGCTGTAATTTGGCATACAGGTAGGTAGGTAGCTGTTAGGACGTAGACATCCGCTAAGAAAGGATTTTGGAAAATTTCAACCCCAAGAGGGTTAAATAGGGGGTTAAAAAATCGAACGTAACGTGAGCGAAGCCGCGGGTTAAAGCTAGTACACAAATAAATATCTAAAGCCCGTTTAAGCCAAGGCTGAAAGCCCAGCAGGCGTCGCGTTAAGGTTTTCGATTGTGTTCTTGAGATCTCGGAGCCTACCAATATGCGCTGAGGGTGGCCATCGAGGTGGTTTTAGTGGGTAAAAACAACACTTCTTCTTCTTCTTTTTCAACTTATAAACGTCCACTGCTAGACATAAGTCTCTTGCATGGACTTCCACAGATCTCGGTCTTGCACCGCCTGAATCCAGCGACTCCCTGCGACTCGTTTGATGTCGTCTGTTCATCTGGTGAGGGGTCTGCCAACACTGCGCTTCCCGGTGCGGGGTCGCCACTCCAGCACCTTGGGACCCCATCGACCATTAGCTCTTCGAACTATGTGCCCTGCCCATTTCCACTTCAGCTTCGCGACTCGCTGAGCTATGTTGGTGACTTTGGTTCTCCTATGGATCTCCTTATTTCTGATTTGATCTCGCAGGGATACTCCGAGCGCAGCTCTCTCCATCGCCCGCTGAGTGATCCTGAGCCTTCTTATGAAAAAACACCACATACCCCTGGAGTTCGGGTATCTTTAAAGAAGATTTCCCCTCGTTAAAAAAAAGGCCAAAGCTGAACATAAAAGAATTATGTCATACTTACAGGCAGATAGTTAATAGGTATTCCGTGTTTATTTTATTTCAACTCTATCGCTAGCTCAGGTGGTTAAGTGATTTATTATTTTTTGAAGTCGATGTAAATTAGATTTTTTGCCGCTTGGTCTTCGATTGCGATCTCAGGTTTTAATATTCTAAAGTCGAATATTGTCGACGGGATATAAAAATAAATGTACTTAATGAAACTAGCGTGATATTCATTTAATGTACCTACCTATTTATTCTGTATATTACAAGTTCCTTCAATATTTTCAAGGGCTTTCTTTATTTACAATTTACACGCAGTAATTTCGTATACCCCGTCATCTACTGCAGTCTGCACCTCACATTGGTTTATTTTGGAACAGTAATCCTACCAACAACTTGTTCTTAAGTTTTTATTCTCGGTCAGAGAATACCTATTAATCGATTGCAAATGTCACCTAAGTAGGTACAATAGCTATACATCCTTATTAATATATGCGGTAGTGGGTTTGTTTGTTGGTTTGTCCTTCAAGAACGCTGCAACAGAGCTACGGATCGACGTAATTTTTTGCATGGGTATAGTTGAGGACTTGGAGAGTGACATAGGCTTTTTATCCTGGAAAATCAAAGAGTTCCCGCGGGATTTTTAAAAGCTAAATCCACGTCACAACACAAGTCGCGGGCATCAACCAGTACTTATATAAAGTAAATCCTTACTTCCTTATTCTTACTATCCTCACTTGCTTGTTCTTGGTTTGTTGGTTAGTCCGTCAATCACGGGGCAACGGAGCAACGGGTTGACCTGATTTTTTGCATAGCGATAGTCGAGGACAGCTAGCAGTAAATAAACAGATAACACTTGCCCCATTATATTGTTACAGATAAGTGATGTTAGATTTGAACGTAAGATATCGAAATTAATTGATACATGGTACAATTACAATTCGTCTCTCCGCATCAGAACTAAATAAACTACGAACCGATTATTTATATCTCTTAAGTCATTGTTTTGCCAGGCACCTGGGACACGAATTCAACTTCGAGTCGATTTCAAGTCTGTTGAACTTTAAGCACGTCTTCTTTAATTATATGGGTTGGTTACACGTTTGACGATAGTTTGGTTTGGTATAAATCTATTTGTATTTTTAGTAAGTGGGTATATTGAATGCGAACCATGTTTTTTAACTTTGTAGTCAATCTATTTTTAGAGCTATCCTAATATTAATTACTAGCTGATTCCCGTGACTTCGTCCGCGTGGATTTAGTTTCTTAAATCCCGCGGGAACTCTTTGGTTTTCCGGCATAAAAAGTAGTCATAAAAAGTAGTGACAATATCACTCTCCAGGTCCTCAACTATACCCATATAAAAAATCACATCGATCCAACAAATCAACAAACAAACACACGTTCGCATTTGGATTTGCCAAACACTTAGGTTAATGTTTTAAATATGTTTCGAGTCGGTAGGTACGTAGGTACTAATATTATTTTTACTATTGCTTTCAATAAAGCCATAATAGGCCATCTGACCATCTTATTTTTAAAACCTTTCACTTGACATAATAACAATATTACGTAAGTTAAAGCGTAGGCCACCCAACAATCTATACTTTCCTAAAATAGAAGAGATGGCATTTCCGGAACTTTTAATAGTCTTCTTTAGATTTCCGCAAACCTATTCGATTACCAGTTTCTAAGAAAATGTGTGGCCATCAATAGAAGCTGCGCCAAAGTTATAGCTTAACCTATAGCACAGTGAGCAATATTAGCCATTAATTACTGTATTCCAGTTAAATGTAACGATGCCCAACGTAGGCGCCGCGAGTTAATCTTAAGATTTATAGCCTGCCGGAGAAAAGCAAAGCGGTCACTTCCATCGAGGGGAGAAGCTATTACGTTTTTCTTTTACTTGATATAAAGATAGTCCTTGACTGCGATCTCACCTGATGGTAAGTGACGATGCTGTCTAAGATGGTAGCGGGACTAACTTGGAAGGGGTATGGCAGTGTACATTCAACCCGTGCCCAGAATCGGTTTCTACACGTCATCGTGCCGGAACGCTAAATCGCTTAGCGGCGCATCTTTGACTTAGGGAAGTAAATAGTCACGGCCAAAGCCTCAAATCAGACAAATACAGTGTTTTTGACAGTGTTTTTGAACCGCGAAGGTACGTAAAAAAAAATTATCCTTTCACAAGTAGGTATTTACGTTGTAGTCGTAAACATTATGTAAGGCCAGAAATCACATTAAAATATAACTTCTTGTTTATTTTTTTCATTTATTTTTTTGAAAAAATATGATCGAATAGCTTTTTTTCAGCATCGAACATTACCCAAAAAAAATGAAAAAAAAAGATCTGGAGTAATGTTCGGCAATTAAATATCACGCTTCAACAGTGAATCAAAACATCGTGAGGAAACCTGACACGCCTGAAACTTCTCCACTGTTCTCAAAGGTGTGTGAAGTATGTACCAATCGGCATTCGGCCAGCGTGTTGGACTATGACCAATTTTATTATAACCCTTCTCTGACAGGACGAGGAAAGAAAAAAAAGTAAAAAAAAAGTTACTGTTACCCGTGTTGTACCTATCTACTCTTAGCCGTGTCACTTGACGCCTGCTGGAATTCTGTGTCGACGATAATATTGGAGGCTTTTATAAGATTTTGAAATTTAGCATAATCGCATTTGGCGTGGATGGATAGGCTTATTGCTTATTACACGGTAAAAGGTTTATGGTCTGTTTTACAACAACGTGTAAAACAGACCATACGAAATGGGACAGATGCTAGCGTGCAGGAGTGTAGTAAGCGAGAAATACACCATAATATACTTATTCTAATAAGTCGTAAGATATTCATTTTTAAGCTATTGCATAGCTTCTATCGCGGGCCAGCGTGGGGACCGAATCCAGAAATTCCGTAACGAAAATAACCTGACACGGGACTCCTCTACGATGAGCCGCGAGATGACGCATTTTTTATCAACGCCATCTAGCGGCTCACCGCTAGATGGCGTTGATAAAAAATGCTATGCAATAGCTTTACCGCGGCAGTCCCCGAGTGCCACACGTCTTTTTTTTAAATGGCTGTATCATCTCTTGGTAATATGTACAGGAATTTTATACAAACATTTTGGCCCTGTAATGTGCAACACATTAGAAATAAAAGCAAATTGGTTAAAAATGAGACCTAACTTTGGGATTTTTTTTGGCGAACTTTCATTTTTTTTTTAATATTTCTACTCAGTATCGATCGTCCCTTGGAAATATGATGTAATTTTTTTGCTCGTTTCTTTTCTGATACTTAAAATTTGATCTACTGATGCAAAAATCGCATCTGAAGATTTACAATAATTTAACGCGCTCTTAACCTTTACAAATGCTAAGGATGATCTGTACATTATAATAATGAGCTAGACATCCGTTTCCCGCTGCGACGCTAATCTTGACTTATTGTTGATTTTTATCCAGCATGAAACTGTATGTTGATTTTTAGCTTTACAAATACAAACTACGGATAATAATGTTCTTTCTTATTCTTTATCACAACACAAAGGTCTCTTGCATGGACTACCACAGGCCTCGGACTTGTACTGTAACATCCGTCTGATGTCAGCGATCACAGAAAAATAAGTCTGATGTCGGTCCACCTAGTGGGTGTCTGAAACACTGCGCGTTCCGATTAGGATCGCCATTCTAGCACCTTGGGACGTAAAATTAAAATTGGTTTAAGTATTCGATTTCCAAGCAAAATAATATATAACTGCACATCTATACATATAATAAAATTGTAGAAAAGTGGTGTCTGTACAAAGGAAATATATATAAAAAAAAGTAGCAGGGGTTGTTATTATATCGATGCCGAACCCGAAATTGTAATTAGTTTTTTTTTGTCTGTTTGTCTGTTTGTCTGTGTGTTTGTGCACGCTAATATCAGAAACGGCTTATTCGATTTAGATACGGTTTTCACTAATATATTGTAGTAAGCTTCACTTAACATTTAGTGTTTATTTCATGTCAATCGGTTCATAAATAAAACTACGTACTACACGCCTCGCGCCTGAGCGTCGACGGTAGGTATATGTAATTCAAAATATGCTGCCCGAAAAGTCACTATTCCACGCGAACGAAGTCGCGGGCACAGCTAGTATAATAATATAAATAAAAACAAAATAAATGCATAACACTATGAATAAAAAAAAAGAAAATTAATCGCTGTTAACAAGATTCGTTTCTTACTTTTTTTTTATAAAGTTTTAAGTAAGTACCAAATAAAAAGTGACAAAGTACGTACCGAGTGCATGACTGTAAATGGTTCAAAAAATAGTTTATTTTTATTTTATTGGCTCTTCTGTAAAAAAGTGTAATTTTATGGTAGTTTTGAATTAAAGCAGCGATATCGTAACCAGCCACACTTCCCTAGGTAATTCAGCAAAAGGCAACCTTAGAACGATAATATAATTTTAATCGTTCAGGATATTAGCTCCACGGTATGAGATCATAGTTCGACCCTAAGTTCATAGGTTTGTATCCCGACCTCGGCTATTGTCGTGCCCACTTGTAAAGCCTTCGCGGTTAATACGAGGTTAAAGAGAAATATTAGTTATGCTTTACAAGCTGGTTCCTTGTCAGGCAGCTGCTTCTTAAGCGTTTTGATTAGTTAGATATTCTAGGGTTGCCAAGTTTCAATTAAAAAAAAAAAGAGACACTCAGGGACTGCCGCGGTAAGCTACTACGACTAGCGGCTCACCGCTAGATGACGTTGATAAAAAATACGCTATCTAGCGGCTCACCGTAGAGGAGTCCCGTGTCAGGTAATTTTCGTTAAGGAATTTCTGGATTCGGTCTCCACGCTGGCCCGCGATAGAAGCTATGCAATAGCTTAAAAACTCTGTTTGAATCAAAAACTGTGATCTTCGATCATAAAAAAGACTTAGTGGATACAGAATTTATCTAAATCAGTCCGTGGAAACTGTAAACTGTAATAATTTATAGGGTCCAAAATAATTAGGATCTCGATATCTAATTAATCTAAATAATCAAATCTTATTCCATTTAAAAAGGCACATGATCACTTTTTAACATCCCGAAAGGATAGGTACTGAAGTACCTGCCGTCTTATGGCTTCCTAAACTGAAATTATTTATCATTCTTTTATCCTTTGCAAAGTACGACCATATTTTTCCCAGTCCACTAATCAGATAAGTTAATAACTAATATTTAGTTAATCGCGGGAGGTTTATCGCGATGATCACGGAACTCTAAAATAATGCAGTAATTAACACATCAGTCCACGGATATGAACGCAGATCACGGTCGGACCCCTCACTTCCTTATACAACCATACGAGTAATAACGAGTTTATAGGTTTGTGATGGAATGAACATTTAAATCCATAGATTTACAATTTAAGCAATTTTTATCTTGCACAACTTTACTTTTTTAATCCCCGACAGGAAAAGATAAGTTATAAGTAAATAAAGTAAAGTTATAAGTAAAGAAAAGATAAGGTGTTATAAGTTTGACATGTGTGTCTGTCTGTAGCTCCCTAACGAATGGACCGATTTTGATGCAGTTTTTCTGTTTCAAATCAATCGTACTAGTGAAAGTCTGTAAAACCCTTTGATCAAGTAGGAAATGAGCTGATGATCTTAAAACGCCTCAGCAGATCTTTACAAATTATAGCTAAGATCCTCACAGAAAAAAAATCATATCAAAATCGGTCCATTCGTTAGGGAGCTACGAGGGAACAGACAGACACACAGATCAAACTTATAACACCCCTCTATTTCCGTCTGGGGTTACAAAGCACGTTATACCGATATTTCCACCAGTTATTATGTTTTTAGACCAAAAAAAAACTATACGCGACGAATTGAGAACCTCCTTTTTTACGTCGGTAAAAAACTTGACCTTATTTTAAAGTCAGTGCTTTGCTCTCTGTGGTCTTTAGTCTAACACTCAGCTGTAGTACTGGATTACCGCTACATGCTAATGACGAGCGTACAAACAAACTACAAAGCTTACGGTCACGCGGCCGCAGTTTACCTGTGAACATATTAAATATAAATTCCTACTTAGATTTGCTTTTAATGTATCCACACAGTACAGTGAAAAATTAATAAAGTAAAAAAAAACAGGAAGGGCATTCCGAACCAGTGATAGGTTCATCGACGATTCAAAAGCACTTACTTCTACTGAAGTTTATTTGAATAAAAAATATTTCTATTCTATTCTATTAGTGAGAACTGATAGATTCAACAATTTTTTTAAACAATATGAAGTCAAGAAGTTGACTAATATCCTCCTATCCCCTCCAAATAAGCGGAAAGCTTGTTCTACTCGTAGGAGTGGGTACGACAATAGTGCAACGGTGGGGTTTGAACCTGCGATCTTTCAGTTTTCAGTCCGCATATAAAAGCCTCAATAGTTGGGCTATTAATATTAATTTGGCAAAGAATATAAGAATATAACAAAATATGTCATAGTCCAACACGCTGGCCTACATACTTCACACACTTTTGAGTACATTGGATAAGTTTCAGGCGTGCAGGTTTCCACACTTTTCATTCACCGTTGAAGTATGTGATGTTTAACTGCCATAACTCCGAAAGGTCAGGTGCGTGCGCGGGATCGAACCTGCATCCTCCTGAATAGGAGACCGCAGGTCCTAACAGCTAGGCTATCACTGCTCTTAATACATCGTCTTATTAAAATATGATATTTAGAACCATTGCAGTCTTGACGGCCCACTCGATATGGTAAGCTCGCGACTTTCTATACGCCGCCAGTTTATCTAGAGCCGCGTTAACAACCGGAACTACACAACAACATTAGGTTCAAGAAATTTGTTGCTACCACCAGCGACACCTCGAGAGGTCAGGCTTTTCTGGTGACTTGTTATTTTCTCCTCGCTTCTGTTAGCCTAAGGCGCATGTTTTATTGGGCTGTAGGTGCTTACTGCTTATAGAATCGCTCTCTTTGTATATAATCTAGTAGATACCGCCAACACTAGACTAACGTCTTTATTGAGGTCTACGCTGACATCGAAGATAAGTTGCAAAAAGCTCGTCTGAACGTTTATACTAATACTACAAAATATACCTATAATGTCCTCCCGATTGCATCCCATCACGGCAGCCAACTTCCTTGGAGATTAGCCATCTGTGCGGGAGATAATATAGTGCATAAGTGTGTGCGCAAACACAGGTGCATTCTCTATTCCCTCACTCTCATATTCCGGTGGCATGGAAATCTCTCTCATAGTCCGACAAGACCGGAGAGAGGGATCTCTCTCGGGTCGAGTCGGGTCGTGGCGCAGGCTTCTTTTCAGGCTTACGTGCTCTCCGAGGCACGGGGGTGAGACACCGCCAACTTCTTAACTCTTGTTGGACTGAATGTTTAACCTTGTGAAGGTCACATCTACTAGATATATACAGATAAGGTTGATAAGTGATAGAGTACCTACTTGAACTAATGACGTCATTCATAATGCACTCGGACAAGACTTGCGTCATCACATCACTTTTAATCCCGGATGATCCAAGTTGAGTGTAACAAGAGTGTAACTAACACAATGATAGCAAAGTTATGCTTTCTAAAATACTAGCTTTTGCCTGCGACTTCATCCGCTTGGACTTAGGTTTTTAAAAATCCCGAAGGAACCCCCTGTTTTTCCGTGATGAAGGGTAACCTATGTCATTCTCTAAGTCCTTCACTAAGTATACTTACCGATCGGTGTATTTTGTGGTTGATGGACATTAAACCAACAAACAAACACACTCTCGCATTTATAACATAACTAGGTGATGCCCGCGGCTTCGCTCCCGTGGATTTAGTTTTTAAAACCCCGCGGGATTTGATTTTCCGGGATAAAAAGTACTCTCCCGATCCTCAACTATATCCATGCAAAAAATCACGTCGATCCGTTGCTTTGTTTGAAATTCTTTGTGTGATTAGAATAAACCAACAAACAAACACACTTTCGCATATTAGTAAGGATGGAGGATAGCTAAAAGCGACAGCATATTTTGAAGCCTAAAACAATTTCGACACCTTAGCTACTAAATAGGCTGAATATCATAGGCTGGGAGCGAGTGGCACACCGGGCCCGGCCGTACCAAATACGGTAGGCAGTTTATCTGATATGCTCTTATGTTAGATCACTGATTTGAGTGAGTGATAATGGCGACGTACTTTGATAAGCGGCATGGCTAACGAGATAAGAGGTTGTGTGCAATTTTGTACCTACATCTACCTCGTAGCTCGTACCTTAACCAACAAAAGTTGTTTACTTTAAATTGAATACCTATAGAAATTGTTGGTTGTCAAGATTGTACCTATCTCGGTAGGTATGTATAATTTTTTTTTTCTTAGTTGTATGAAAAGCTACACAAATCCCTGAAAGTTAAGTTTGGGTTTTCATTTGTGGTACTTACAGATTTTTTTTATTCGATGACAAGATGATCTCGATGACTGCGATCTCACCTGATGGTATGTGATGATGCAGTCTAAGTTGGTAACAGACTAACTTGGAAGAGGTATGGCAGTATACTCGTACTCCTTATCCGATAAGGTCCTAAGTGTTACGTATCTGATATTATACAGGCGAGTTAACATAGCACTAATAAATACAATATGTGAAAATTAGATGCTAATATCTATACAAAGATGAGAAAAAAATTAATTTCAAAATTAGTTTAAAAAAAACATATCTTCCTTTATTGTTCACTTCGAAATTAATTATGTTTCCAAAAATAGCACTTAATTGATTTTATAGCATGCTATAATTGAAACTTAAAAACTTTCATTACGTAGAAAGTTACAGCATTTCTTAGTTTTTTTCTGGTAACCATAAAAAAAAATTTAAAAAATTATAACTCCGGTTCTAAACAGAATTAACTTCTGGGTGTTCTACTCTAGCATTAAAAAAAGCTTAAAGTTTCGATTAGTATCATAAAAAATGGATGTCCGATTTTGGGAAAAATTACACAATGTGCATCGTGCCGGAACGCCAAATCGCTTGGTGGTGGTAACTAGCCACGGCCAAAGCCTCCGACCAGACAAAAGTGACTGATGGTAAGTGACGATGCAGTCTAAGATGGTAGCGGGCTAACTTGGAAGGGGTATGGCAGTGTAAATTCAATCCAAACCCCTAGTCTGTTTCTTCACAGTCAGTCGGTAGGGCGGTAGGGCGGGCGGTTGGGCGGTCGGTCACCCACCTTTTCCTTTTATTTATTTTTTATATTTAGAAAGATATTATTGTATTGTATTAACCGCTATGTACCTACTTGATAGCTATAAATTGCGGTTTGCAATTTTTCAGGATATGAATTATTTTCGCAGATAATAATAATTATTAGGTACCTATTTTTATATTTTTGTACTATCATATCTAATTCTACCGCACTGTATATTAAAGTAATTATAGAAATAAATACCCAGAAGTTATGATCTCATGCATTATTAAGTGTTATCTAAATGTACCTTGTTGTTTTAGTCGATATTTTGATAAACGTGATAAGATAATTTTGATGAGATAACTGTATGAGTGCCTAAGTACTAATTAAGCCTCAATAGCCCAATAGTTAAAGGTATAGACGGAAAACTGAAAAGTTGCCTGTAGGGCTAACATGCGCGCCATGAGAAAATTTTGTCTATACGTTTTCTCGTGAATTACCTACTATAGATCCGGTACGATGCATGAAGATAGATATGGTGTGTAGAAACCAAAAGTAAATCCATAGGTTTCGTGAGAAATAAGAGATTGTGTGCACCACTTCTTTGATTATTTATTATTATACCGTAAGAGTACCAATCTCTTTTAACTTTTCATGAAGAGATTCACGTGATCCGAGATTAGGTAGGTATAAATTCATCGGATTTATGCAATATAAAAATAGTTTCAATATTAGCCGCTCCGCTCAATAATGCTGAGATCTATTGAGCGTGCTCTGACTTAGCTCAGACTCAAGATAAGATTTAAAACGAGACGCATATATGCCCCGACATAAATCTGTCTCGTTTTGTCTCTGTCTTGAGTGTGAGCAGAGTGAGAGATTTCAGCCCAAGATTCCATAGGGCATTAGGTACACCACAGAGGTACGCTATGAAAGTAGGCGAAGTAGACAAGCCTAGCCCAAAACTACATAGGTATACTGATTGAAAATTAATTTTCTTTTATATTGTACTTTATTTCTTGTACAGAAAATTATAAACTCGCTATTAAAGCTGCGTTCAAAAGAAGGCGTCGAGATAAGCCATCGAGATAGAAAAAGTTAAAAAATAACACTGATAAAATTTTAAAAGTTTACTTGTAACAAAATCGCGGCTAACGACGAGAATCATGCAGGTCTCCTGTCTAATTATCTAGATTCTAGATTCTAGGTGTTCGCTTAGCTTAATTAAAATGCCTACTGCTGTGATCTAACATGCTTTGATATAAATACACACCATCTAACATCAATAACGCTTAATGTTCGGTATTTACTTAGGATTTTGCCATAAACTTGTTTCGGATCTATCTAGCTATTCCTCTATAATTATTTCTAACGTTTTTAGGGTTCCCTACCTCATAATGGAAATCGGAACACTTTTTCCCCAAAAGGAATGAAGTCGTAATACTGAAAACTGTGTCAAAGTTCTCTAATAATTGCTGTAAATTACATAATAGTTTTACTTACACGTAAGGAAATTCTCCGAAAAAATCTAAATATGTATATAAAAGGAAAAGGTGACTGACTGACTGATCTATCAACGCACAGCTCAAATTACTGGACACAGCAGGCTGAAATTTAGCATACAGGTAGCTATTGTGACGTAGCCATCCGCTAAGAAAGGATTTTTGAAAATTCCACCCCTAAGGGGATAAAATAGGAGTTTGAAAAATCAAACTTTACGTGAGCGAAGCCGCGGGCAAAAGCTAGTTTATAAATAATTTAATACATAATATTATCAAAAGCAGTGATCTTAGCTTAGTATGGTTAGGAGAGACCGCAGCTCTCGGGCCATTTTGGATTTGATTGACGCCATCTTGGCGTTGTAAGGTATTTCATATTGAATCATAGATTCATTATAGAGGTTGGTGCGCCATTTGCAATATTATTAGTTCCAGAGACACTCGTATGTCAAATGTGGCGCTTCAGATTGATCCATAATTAACCTGTTATTTGTATGGGGTCAGCCAATCCAGCCTAAACCCTTCCCATTCGAAAAAACCTGTGCGTAGTAATCGGCTGGCGATGTAATCGTGATTTAGACCCTTTATAAGTAAGTACATATTATATAATTTATTTCTATTATTATGCGTAGGGACATTATTAACTAATGAGCAGTTCGTTTTGATAGCCTTTACTAGCCGCGGCTCTTTTATCGGTTACACTCTCATATCAGACTTGACCTGATTTCGTTGTTTTGCTTTATCTATCAAGTTTACTTGTTAAACTGTCTAAAGAACGACTTTGAACTCCAACCGCATTTTATCATGAAAAATTACATACATATTCTCTTCATCTCCAGCACTGGTAGTATGGGCAGGAGATAAAAGTTTTATCCCCCGATTTTATCCACTGACAGGGGATAAAATTATCTTTTCCCTAAGCTAAAGCATGGCGACAGAGGAGAAGGCGATGTATATTTCTATAAGTATGTCCACTGAGTGTTATTTCCACCGCTGTACCCATACTCGACGGGTGGATAAAGCTAAGCAAGGGGATAAACGTTTTATCCTTTTCCCGGGGATAAAATTTCTCCCGCCCATGCTACCAGGGCTGGGAATTTTTTCCGCAAGTAGGCGTTGATCACCCGTTTTGCGTGAAATTACATACATATGCACACCCTTCTAAGTAGGTACGCACTACGCATTATATTGTGAAATGCAACTACGGAACCCTACACTGCGAGTGGCCTGACACGGGATTGGCGATTTATTTATTATATAAAAATAAGAGAGAACGGTGTACCTCCATTGCATTTACTATTATGGCAAGACAAGAGGCAAGACTTCACGGTTTGACCCCATTCTGTGTCGAGCAAGGGATACTCACGCACCTCACGGAGGCGCGGGTTTTAATTTAAATAATATTACGCAATAGTACTTGCATTATGATATTGGAACAACAATCTTATTCTGAATTTATTATTAAGTATATCGATTTATTTCATTGCAGGGCGCTTAACTTGACTAGAGGATGTTCTGAATTTGTGATGAAATAATTAAAAGTTATATAAGTAAGTAAAACCCCTCTTTATCTTTATTCTATTTAGCTAAGATCCATCTCGATTACGTTAGCTTTTAAACAGAAAAAACTGTATCAAAATCGGTCCATTCGATAGGGAGCTACGAGGGAACAGACAGATTTACACACATAGACAGACGTAGAGATATACAGACACACAAATACACATGTCAAATTCATAACATCCCTCTTTTTTCGTCGGGGGCTAAAAAAGGACATGCTGTAGCTAGGTATATGGCTGGACTGTACATAAAATTAAAGCTGTTTAATATTGTATGAAATAAATTGTATTATTTATGATTTGCCTTTGTTTTTGATACCTACTCTAGGTACCAATACCTACCTACCAATTTTAAGACCCATTAATTTGTTTTTATTAACCTGTAAGTCAAGGTTCTAGGTCAAGGTTAGCAACTACAACTGCAAGTAGGGTGATTTCGGGGTTTACGCGACCGGGGTCAGTTAGCCGACCACTAACAGGTCCTACGGCATTAAAACGAAAATAATAAGAATTCTATTCTTCTTTTCCAAATGAAATTCACTTAAGTAAAGAGGGGGATAGACCTATTAGTTTTACCTACAATAGTTGGCAGCTTTGTGTTTACCCGAAAGCAAACAAATCTTAGTTCAATCAAAGGTAAGTAGATCGTGATGTATTTATTTGAGTCATTTTTTAATGTTCTATTAAGTGGATATATATATGTTTTACGTTATTTGTACATTTATTACATGTAATATACAAAATCAGGTAAAAAAATTGAATGGTCGCTAACTGAAATTGGAATTATCCAATAACTTCAGTTGGCGACCACCTGGCCGCCAATAGACATTTAGAAAGAAAAACATTTATTTTTATTTTTTATAGACTACAAATCTAATTCGGAATTTAATCACTTTCAATTTAATTTGTTTATTTTTATCCGTGTATCTTTTAGTTTACGACCACCAAATTATTATTATAAAACATCTTAAAATGTATGGGTATCAAGTGGTCGCCAACTAAAAATGAGCAAATTAATATGTGGATTTACGACCATTTGCAATCACTACTTATAATCTTATCTGTTTTTTGCATAATGTAGGTGTTTAATATATAAAATTTTCATTACAGATGTCCTCCACAAACCGTATTAGAAAATAACACCGGCTTATTCCCAAAGAGATCTGGAATGTGCTTTAAAAATATAAGAGAAGGAGGACACGGTATTAGAAAAAAATGTAAAGTGTATAACATCCCGAGATCTGATGATCTGATGTTTGATTCTAAACTTTTGTAATTGTTGTTTAAAGTGATATTTTTAATTTTGTACTTGTGTAGGAAAATGTATTATACTTGCTAAGATTCATTTAAGCTTAAGCTTGAATATTAAAGTGTACCTTTGATCTCATGAAAAAATGTGTTTTAATAATTTATTAAATGTATGAATAATAAAGCATGAATAATAATTATTTTTTAAACATTAACACGTTCATATTTTTTATTTTTAATTAATCAAATTTAGTTTTCCCTAGCAAATCGAGAGGTCGCCAACTAGATAAGGGGGCAGTCGTCAACTAGCAAAAGTGGTCGCCAACTAGCATTTCACATAGTTTTTAAGATTTATTCAATTTAAAATGTTTTCACAACTGTAATTCTTATTTTTTTACTTTTAAATATAACTTGACAATATCTAGGACCCCGTCATATAACTTTAATACATGTGCTATGGGTGCAACATACTTAAATATTGACGTAAAGTTGAATATCCCGCTAATCGGTCGCCAACCGGCGAAATCACCCTACCTAGTACCTATGTGCTTAGTAGTAAGAGGTAGGTAAGTACAACAAATATGATATTTAAAGTATTTTCGTGAACCCCAAAACTAATTTTACTAAAATTTGGAAGTATTTTTATTCGTTGGTTTGTCCTTCAATCACGCAGCAACGAAGCAACACAACGTTACGCAACGTCTATTTGAGGATCTAGAGAGTGATATTTAGAGCCTTTTTATTCAAACTACTTAGTAGTAGTAGTAGTAGTAGTAGTAGTAGTAGTAGTAGGTACAAAAAATTACTTACCTACCTAATTAATTACCTACCTATTTACTACCTAATTCATTTTAATAATTATTTATCTATTTTTTATCGGGATTTTTAAAAAACCTAACGGATCCCCTATTGGTTCCCACCATACCTATCTATCTACCTAGAATCTATCTGACATGTATGGCGAGTCGAATGGAGTCAGACTTCCAAGTTCCGACCCGCAATGCATAGAACAACTCGAACAGCAGCCATTCTTTTCCTTCATTTCCTTCCTTGCAAGGAATTTAACATCCACAATTCAAATTATTTCGTAAGATTCCAGGCAAATATTACGTACCTACCTATGTAATATCTAAATAAACAATTTAGCCTGATAATTAATACACTGTGCCCATCGATTTACTGTGCCCATACTTAATATTTCATCCATTGATTATCGCGTTAACAATAGATAGTTGAAAATGTGAAATAATGCGGCAATGTACTTAGAACATCTGTGTGTTTTTCTTATAATCGGTGTTGATTGACGGAGGTAAGCGGTCGGTGGCCGCAAGGACGTTGGTGCGCGGGCGGTGTACGTTCAAACTTCAAACTTCATTGTGTTAGTGTGCGTGTATCTTGAATTTTGATTCTTGAGCTTTTGTTTGTGGTCTGGCGGCAAGCGGGGATTGACACTGAAATTGAATGTTGCTAGTTTAGAATTTTTACGCAATTAAGAGGAAATGCGGACGCAAAGACTTGAAAATTAGGTAGGTATTTGAAAAAACTATCGCTATTGCTCTGCGGTTGTCCATAAAGTATATTCGTGTGATAAAAATAACTGCAGACCCAACTGAATAGCCTAAGTAAAAAGTCATAATACTCTTTCCTCCTCCAATATTGGACCAATTAATAAGGACTGAATAAGGAAGATATATATATGTGTCCCTATATTTTCTTTTTTCAATTATAGTTGTCAATGTTGTAAATAGGCAATTTTGAGCATTTTCTAGTGTTTATAAAGATAAATGTATCATCAAAAAGGAAAACATAGAGATATACTCGTAGAAGAGGTTGATATTTATTTAACTGTAAAAATCATTGCTTTAAGATACAAAACCCGAAAAAAAAAAACAGGCGAGAGCATTTGTATAGAGAAAAGACCACCCGCATTTCCTCCCATAAAAAAAAATTTTTGATCATCTTATTGGTCTAATATCATGATCAAAATTAATATTAATCTTATTTATAGCTTGTATATTATATAAATTATTCAAGTTGCAAATAAAGACTTATAACAAAGTTCAGTTCCAAGTAAGGCATGTACAGATTTTAACTCCAACAGAATCCATCGTGATATTTCAGTAGCACCACACGGTGCAATTTATCGAAAATCAGTTTTCTATATTAAAGTACCTAACCTAAAATGTATGTACCGACGCACTCAGTTGTATGGGCGTTGAAAATGATCTTCCATTTTTTACATTCTATATTGTCCCAAGCATAATATCAGAAATAAATATATAAATTCTTTTTAATAATAATCTCTATTATATTACAGAAGACACAATAGTACTTAACTGATTCGTTATCATTTTATCAATGGAATGGAAATCTGTTCTCGCAACACTAGCAACTCTATCGCACGCCCTCTACCGCTCTGCGGATAATGCATACTATACAATATTCATTCACGCACACTGCTGCGTAGTTTGTTGAGCGTGTTGGTTGTGTTGCGCTCCGCAGCTTATATTGTTTTTTTTTCAACTTCTCAGCGAGTCAACCACTTGCTCGGAAGTCCTTTACCAGTTTACCTGCGTGTGCTTAAGATTTATAAACTGTTTCATGTTTTATATCCTCTAGTTTAGTGTGAATAACTTTTAAAAACGCGAAGTGAAACCTCCCAAAGTCCAGATGTTATAACGAGCAGCAATAACCTCGTTTAGTGTCAACAAAATAAATAAACAGTGGTAACAAGTTGATGCCTTACAAAAAAAGGATTGTGATGAATTAAACAATGATCTAAACTGGTAATCCAGGACGAGAATGGGCTTCGTTCAGTATAGGAACGTGATTATTATCAATCCGAGAGTTTCTGCTTCAGCTTCACCCACATAACGTTTATGGTAAGCAAAAAGTTTCGTGTTTTGTTTCGTAACAACCAACTTTTTCGCGAGGCGGTACCTGCCTACTTCTTAACTTTTTTTTTGTTTTATAAAAGCGATGCATCCGCTTTTTTTACTTTGTATCGTATTACTTACTAGCTTGTAGATGTATAATGTTACTGCGTGCAGGTTGTAGTTTGCGAAACTACGGTAAGCGGGAAACCCACGCACCCAAGCCGTGAGGTTTTCTTTTTGATTTATGACCCTTTGTACTGTTTTATAAGCTCTACCATTGGATATGCATACTGTAGCAAAAGTGTTTAACTACCTATACGCCTGACTATATTTTCTTTTCTCAGTGGTAATCCCTAAAAATAAGCGGAAATTATCTTCTCTAATTTAAAGTAAAACAGTTTACTTAATGTGGGTAGATGGAAGTAATAATTTCTTGCAATCCAATTTATTAAATAAAACCTACTTGTTTTAATTAGTAAAAAAAATTGGAATATTTAAGTTCTTAATTTAAAGTAAGAAATATAAAAGTAAAAAAAATAAAGAATTTAAGTACCTACCTAATTTAAAGAGTCATCAATTGCAATTTTGCAATTAATTTGCAGTCTAAATGCAGCTTTTCTGTCCAGACACTATTCTCACACAACTACATACTGTCACACATATTTTTAATTTCAAATAGATAATAATAATAGATCATTGAAAAAATGAAATGAGAAAAAAAGTAAGAGAGGTCTCCACTCAGCTTCCTTTGGTTGGATGTAGTCTTACGGAGATCTATAGAACATATTCTTACTTCGCTGAGAATTAGGATGAGACAAAAATATGTTTTGACATCATCTATCTCACTCCAACACTCACTCAGTCAGTCACAACGACACTCAGTGTTAAGTCTGACCATGTGCTATGATCTATAGATCCCATCCTGGTCTATTTTAAAAATGAGTGGGAAGGTCAAAACAATAACTTATATTATTACAGTTCCTATATGCACCTAGTATTCTACACTTTCACATTAATATTAGTCACACAAGACACAACCCATTTACAATCAGAGAGTCTCAATCATTAGTTTGGCCTCATCTAAATTGCAGCGTGGCCTGGTAATGACTTTGTATTGTATTCATTGCGGGCAATTTGCATGTATTTGAACCTTCTGCCTGAGAGACGAGACAAACAATCCTAACATGCTATTGTATTGGTAAATGAAGACATTATTGTACTGATGCTCTACTTGCTTTTGTCTTGTCTTTATTTATTTATTAAGTATTGGAAGAGAGGGTTTTTCCAAGTAGAAATTAAGTTTACTTAAGAAAACTTTTCAAATCTTAATTTATGTATGTAGCTCTTGCATCTCTGCATTAGCTGATGCCCAAGACTTACCGGGAGGTTTCCGGTTTGATTCCCGGCGGGGGCAATTTGGAAATTTATAATTTCTGAATTGTCTCTGGTCTGGTTTGGTCAGAGGCTTTGGCTGTGGCTAGTTACCAACCTGCCGGCAAAAACGTGCCACCAAGTGATTTAGGGTTCCAAAATGATAATGAGCAAAAACCGATTAGGATTATGGGTTGAACACTGCCATACCCCTTCCAAGTTAATCCACTACCATAGACCACATCGTCATTTACCATCAGGTGAGATCGCAGTCAAGGACTATCTTGTCATTGAATAAAAAAAAACTTATACTATGGAGTTGCTACGTATTTAGTTAGGTACAGTATTATTTTTTTATTTTAAAACATTGTTATCCTTACTTCCTGACTTACTATTGACTTAATATTATAACTTTTATACTTGACTTAATATTATAACTGCGAAAGTGTGTTTGTTTGTACTTTAATAATGTTGCAACAGAGTTACAGATCGATGTAATTTTTTGCATGGGTATACTTGAGGACTTTGAAAAAGACATTGGCCTCATTTTAGCCTGGAAGATTAAAAAGTTCCCACAGGAATTTAAAGACTTCTCAATAAAGGCCATTTTTGCCGAAAATATTAACAGTTACATATTGATTGGTTACAACCGCATATAGAAAACGGATGTAAATCAGCTGTGTTCTATTGATAGTTGACTCAAATAAATTGCACTACTCCTTATCAACCAAAAGATATACGAAATTATTATTATAGTTATTTACTTAGGTAATAATTAATATAAATTTTATTTTATTTTATTGATAAAACAAATTGGAACTAGAGAATTGTGGGACTTGTTTAATAATTGGGAAAGAAACACATATACTATATCATAGGAAAGAAATGACCTAACAGTTAATCTAATCGAAATCGATAATCGAAATAAAAATTAGTTTTATTTCGATATTAAATCAAATAAGATTTAAAGTTAAGCTAGTTTTAGGCTTTTAGTATTAACGTATACACAATTACACATGTATATTTTTCTGCTAATATATTACAATAGAAACGCAGCATTAGGAGAGTTACTTACTAATTGGATGGATGATCTCAAGCCGCTATGCACAAGCGGCGCAAGATCGGCTTCTGTGGAAATTCTTGCAATACGTAAACATCTATTGGTTGAGACGACGATGAAGACCGCAAAATTGTTTTAAAATAATAACACCAGTTTAGGTCCGACATTTCAACTATACTGCTGTCATGAGTTTCATTTTTCAATTAAATTGTAGGAAATTGTAATTTACCTACCTACTCACTTTACTAATTCTATATTTTGAACTCTACCTTGAACTGCAATAATACCGGTTTAACTGAGTGCTTGACCTTTGCAGTCCTAACATTTATGGTCCCACTCTTTATGGCGACAAAAGTTGTGCACATAGCACAGCACATTAGTTTTTGAGATTAGCCTATACAAACAGGCAAATTATATTCGAATTTAATATTCGAAGAGTATATTAATATTCGGAGAATTGCAAGATAACTAAAAATTTGAAATGAAAAGAACCTAAAAGTTTTTTATAATAATAGAGAACGCAGTCGAGGTTGCGCTCATTTGCTAATGACCAGTACAGTACTCTTAGTACGACTTTGCACATCTCGATAATGTTGATGGAATTTTGAGCTAATTAACCCTAAAATGCTTGTATTTAAAGTCGTGCATTCAATTACCTACTAAAGATTTTTATTATGCAGTGTTCGCTTTTGATATAATATGTTAAGAAAAACTTACTTAACTTTACTGTGACGTTATTGTTTCTTTAGTCGAACTTTATCAACGTTTTCGAAATACATAAACTCGTACTAACCCCACAGTATGAATGACCCTTCCACTAGTAAAGACTATACACTCGACAGTTTTATAACAGGTTGAAGTCTTATAGGGAGTTTTTATAGCGGGATAGGCGTGGACTGTATGTATAATAGCATCTCATTTTATTGCTCGCTTTATAAACTGATTGCGCCCATGATCTTATCCAGACTAGCTTTGATCGCTGGGTTCAACGTATCCAAGGTACCTATTCCGAGAACAGTAGCTCCTTGTGGGTTTACTTGTGAGAGTCCATTGTTCCGTCCACTATAGGTAATAGTTGTTTTCAGGCGATATTATGTGCGTTCATTGTGACCGACATGCCGGCAGGCACGTAGTGTTTGTTTTGTACAGTGATGTGAAAAAATGTTAAGACCCAAGACACGGAGCTGCCCGCGAAATACAAATTTAGTTTGGTTTTTCGCCATTTATAAACGAATACGACAAAGTAGGCTTATGGTCTTCAAATTGCGATAATGGCAGTATCATCTTCACAGGTTTATATACTAATCTTTACGTAAAAGTATCCAGTTTAAGAAATTAATCAAAATAATGACTAATTTGTGAGTAGCTCACGTCAAACTCATTATTTTGACTAATTTCTTAAACTGGATACTTTCACGTTAAGATTAGTATATTATATAAACCTGTGAAGATGATACTGCCATTGGTGCAATTTGAATACCATAAGCCTACTTCGTCGTATTAGTTTACAAATTGCGAAAAACCAAATTAAATTTGAGTTTCGCGGGCAGACCCGTGTCTTGGGCCTTAAACGCGTTTCATATTATGTGACCATCCGATATCGTTAAATATCGGTATCAAATACCAAACCGGTATTTTCTTCGTTAACCGATATACGCCCAATATTGGGCAGTGGTCTCTTGTAGAAACTTCCATAAATCCAGTTCTTGGTCGCTTATATCCAGTGGCTTCTTGGCGGCCGTGACTAGTCTGATGTTATCTGTTCATTTAGTCTGGAGACTCTCAACAAAGCGCTTTTCGATGGAGTTCCAGCTTTTTGGCACCCCAACGTCTTATCGATTCTTCAAATTACATAAATTGTCCCGCGAATATCACGTCAGCTTCAGCTAATTGGTAACTCTGGTTCGTCTATGGAACTAATAAACATTTTTGATTTGATCGCTTGCCTATTCTTTCTAATTTATCCTATACTACTCTTTTCCTCCGTCTCTCTGTCCGGAACTACTAATTCCATACGTTTCAAGTATTAGATTCGTCCGATTCCGATATCGCATCGGAAATATTCTTAAAAGTTCTTACGTACCTATCTCTAATTTTAATATTTTGTCAAATTATTAGGTGCTAGGCTTTCACAACTTGAGAGCCGTAAAAAGCTTTTGTATCATCACGTTCGCAGGTACCTCCCTATTTGTTCAGTTTTGTGCTAAAGTAATTTTCACAAATACACGATTCTAGGTAGGTAGCACGCGTATGTTTAGTATAATAACTAAACGATAAATAACTATGTGCGGTAGGTATTAACAGTAGTTGTCACTTTGTGTAAGGCTCTAAACCTCAAGAATGGACACATTCAACGTTGATTGAACAATCTTCAAAAGCCACAAAATGAGATTGAGGCTTTTGTGTTTGGTTCTAAAGCAGTTAGCAATGACTTCTGTGTATTCTAGCTTCTATGTTTGAGCTCGCTGAATTTAGATTACTAGTTGATGCCCGCGACTTCATCCGCGTGGATTTAGTTTTAAAAATCCCGCGGGAACTCTTTTCCGGGATATAAAGTAGTCTATGTTACTCTCCAGGTGCTCAACTATACTCAATCAAAAAATCCGTAGCTCTGTTGCAGCGTGATTGAAGGACAAACCAACAAACAAACACACTTTCACATTTATAATATTAAGTAAGGATACTACGTTTTCGATTATTATTATCAACATTGGTAAGATTTATAGAAACTAACCTGAGTCAAGGAAAAAAAAAAGACGTGTGGCACTCGGGGACTGCCGCGGTAAGCTATTGCATAGCATGTTTTTTTAACGCCATCTAGCGGTGAGAGGAGTCTCGTGTCAGGTTATTTTCGTTACGGAATTTCTGGATTCGGTCTCCACGCTCAAGGCCCGCGATAGAAGCTATGCAATAGCTTAAAAACAAGTAGAAAATTTTAGATTGCTTTTCAACGTTGTAGAGTTTCCTTTTTACCCAGTTTTTACCCGTCTGCGCGACGCAAAGGAGAATAATGTATTTTTCTCGATAAACGAGCATCCTTTCTAAAGGAATATTATAATGAAAAGATATATATTATGTTTCTTTGTACACGTTCTGGAATAAAGCCAGTGTCTTAAATAATGGTCCTACACAATGGCGTCTTCGGCAATAAAAAAAAAATGATATACGGGTTTATTATGTCAATCGCTGTAGTGATATCACCACCGTAAGTGGTCCGTAGTCCTGTTAATTAACTTTTTGAAAGCACTGCGGCCGGACAGACATGCTGCGATTGCTTTTAATTAATACATTTTATTAATGAAGCTGTTAATAAGCGGTGATAATCTAGTGGTTAAGACTTCGCCCTACTTTTCGAGGGTCCGGGTTTCGATCTCAGGTACTAGGTGCCATGTAGTACTTGAGTTTCAACTATTTTGTCCCACCAGTACGAATGCCTAAATCATTTTAACAGTTGTACTACTGGGGAAAAAAATGTACTAGTTCAAGGATTGAACTAATCAGTTATACTTCTAGTTCAAATGACCCCACTTTTCGGAGTAAGGTGCTAAGTAATCCTACTAATACCACATCACACTAATATTATAAAGGCGAAAGTTTGTATGTATGTGTGTGTGTGTATGTTTGTTACTCCTTCACGCCACAACGAATGAACCGATTTGGCTGAAATTTGGAATCGAAATAGCACATATCCAGGATTAGCACAGGCTATATTTTTTTCTGGAAAATTAAGGAGTTCTCGCGGGAATCAAAAAACCTTAATTCACGCGCATTTATAATATTAATAAAATTTTTCTTATTAGCATCCATGCATAAACGGCTAAAATTATAATTTATAACTCCTCCTTTTTGTTTTGTTGTAGTCGGTTAAAAAAAAACTTTATTTTTTTTACGTATTTTGTGCTCGCCTGTAGCGTGTAATTACATACGAGTGGTTATATTATTATCAGCTTATCTGTTAAGGAGTTTTACTACCATTTGAGTAAACATAGTCTACACCTACCCTACCTTATCAATACGGGTCAATCGGCTTGATGCGACTTAAGTTATCAGTTGCTTCGGAAATATTTGTAATAACAAGGTACACACATAATTTTATTGCATTACTAGCTGATGCCCGCGACAACGTCTGCATAAATTTTGTTTTCAAAAATCCCGTGGGATTTCTCTGATTTTCAGGAAAAATTCCGATTTTGCAGCTGTTCTTTTGGGGATTCACAATTTTTTTAAATGTTTTAAACCGCTCCTGTGTTAAGGTACCCCACTAACAAAACAAGAAAAAAATTCAAATCGGTCCAGCCGAGTGAGTTTTAGCCAGACTAACGAACACCAATTCATTTTTTTTTTTTTTTTTTTTTCATTTTTTTATATTAATTTGCTTGCTTTCCGAAAGCTTATGTTAGAAGTGGGTACGATAATCTCTCTTGAGTCTGAGGTGAGTGAGAGATCTCAGCATAAGACAGTCTTGCGTCGTTTAACGGAAAACTCAAAGATAAAGATTTCCTCTTAGCACAATCGTGTTAAATAACCTTGTTACTTAACTAAACACTGATTAATAACAAAGTTTAAACTTAACCATAACTTTTGAGTCTAATCTCTGATTACTCGGTGCGATTATGTACAAACTGTACATTACGACAGGATACGCACTAATTAATAACTTCCCTCCATTCTAAATACTATGGGCTCCCGTGAAGTCGAAAGTGGTATCTTTCGACGCGATTAGGTAAAATTTCCCCTAATGTCACTCACCGTCAGTGACACACTTTTAAGCCTAAGGCTTACATAATATAAATTGTAAACAAATTATTACAGTTTATCAATATTGTAGTTGTAAGGCCAAAATTGTATACAATTTATTAAGCACTGTGTTAGCTATGTTAATATGTGTGGTGTACAATAAAGTATATTCATTCATTTATTCATTCATAATAGGAATGACAGGCATCTGTGATTCGCTCAATTAGTGCAACAATGTTTAGGGTTCCGTACCGGGAGGATAACCAACGGGACCAAATGAAGTACTAATATTTTGAAAATTTATAATATTTAAAATACATATGTACACATTTTTTGAAAAAAAAAAAAAAAAAAATGGGATTTTTGAGGTAAACAACACAAGAAATAGTACATAGCAAATGAGCGAATTGTTCCCTCCCTTACAAGATGATCTCGATGCAGATACATTTATCTGCAAATATTCCATAATACAGTCGTTCTTTGATGTGCTACCGCTCTTATTTTTTTTAGCAACATCATCGCGATTAATTGCAGGGCTGTCAACAATAAGTTACATGTAGATTATTTTAAACTAGCTTTTGCCCCCGCGACTTCGTCCGCGTGGAATTAGATTTTGGGGTGGAATTTTCAAAAACTGTGACACACGTACTTTTTTATTTTTAACTGAAAGCTCAAATACCAACTTTGATGGAAACAGCTTGAAAAATGACGGAGTTTCATATAAACTTCCATCCCCTATTTAAACCCCTTAGGGGTGGAATTTCCAATAATCCTTTCTTAGTGTGCGCCTACGTCATAAAAGGAACCAACTGTAAAAATTTCAAGTTTCTAACTTCAGTAGGTAGTTTAGGTTGTGCGTTGATATCTCAGTCAGTCAATCAGTCAGTCAGGACTTTGAATATTATATATGTATAGATTATATATGTAATGTACCTACCCCGTAAATGTACCTACTTCGTATAACTTTGTCGTTTTTCTGCAAGAGATAAAATAAAGATTAATTGATTTATGCATTGCAATAAAAACAGAAAACAGTCGTTCCTTCAAAATGCCACCACTCTTGTATAGCACTAAGTAGCCAGATATTTTAACGCGATCAAGTTACATTTCTCGAGGTGGCAATGACATGACGCGATTATTAAGTACAGGGCTGCCATCATCCTGTTTAGAGTAGGACTTTAGTTGGAGGTTTTGAAATACATATTATAATAAATTACAGTTTAGCTTGAAGATGAATGGAACAATATTGAAATGACCGCGAAAAGATTTAGATCTTATCATTTGGTCATATTTATTTAGCTCCTATATGTAGGTTGTAGGTCCGTGGGATTAAAGAAGTTTGTCTTTTAAAATAATCGTTATGAATGTTAATTAAGTAATGTTCCCAATGTTATGTGAATATTTCCTCAATCATGTCTATAGTTTACTAAGATAGATAAGATACTTGATGAAATTGAGGTGCTAAGACTAACTATCATTCCGGCCTAAGAAATATACCTAATTTGAACAGGCAAGGGGAATATCGGTCATGTTTACGTTGGCAATTAATATCATTTAAAAAAACTCTATTAAAAATATCGCTCATTTGCGACAAGGGTGACATAATTCAAAATTCACCAATTTTAGTGTCGAAAATTTATACTTTTTGCTATAAAAACAACATTACGCTAAGCACAAAAAAATAAGAGCGAGAGAGATTGTGACTTAATGCTCTGTCGCTTTGTTGGCCGCTGTGTTGTTTCGAGACAAAACATTACTCTCTACCGAGAGAATTCTCTCATCGTCGATTTCGAATTATGTCATCCTTGTCGCAAATGAGCGATATTATGAAGTGTCAACCCTACTTCATTGGTTCCAAAGGGTTTCGAACGCAATTAGGTTAAAAAGCACTTTATCTCTGTAAACACTCGGCGTCGTTACACGGGTAAATAATCTTAGGCAATCAGCCCGCAGTATCGAAATAGATCACGCTATCGGCAATATCAATAAATTCGCTTCCGAACCCGACGCACCTGTAGCTACTTGAGTGTTGAACTGGATTTGCAGACGCGCCCGATATACCTTCTACTACTACTCAGGTATATCTACTAATAAACAAATGTGAGTCGGACACGCATACGAAGGGTTCCGTACCATAAAACACTGAAAAAAATTCGTTTGTAGTAGCGGAGCCCCCTTTTTAATTAATTTTTTTTTATTATTACAACAACAGAAATACACATTTTCTGAAAATTTCAACTCTATCTATTCGGATCATAACATATAGCCCGCGGACAGACAGACGAACGGATAGCGAAGGCTTAGTAATAGGGGCCTGTTGGTTACCTTTAGGGTACGGTAACCTAAAAAAGAATAATATAATAAGTGACGATGCAGTATTAGATAGATGCAGGCGATACATTGTGGAATTCCATGATTCTCAAGGAAAAACAAAATTCTTTCGCTATAATCCGTCAAACCAGATAAAATTTGTATGGCACAATGTGCCGCTTGCGCTATACACTGTCGCTCTTCCCGTAGTAGAACAGATACAGGAACAACCCAACACTACATAAACCCTCCAAAATATGCTCCCATAACCGGCTCTAACTAGAACCGCGTCATTGACGGACGCGTCTAGAAACCGCGTCATTGACGGACGCGTCTAGAAGAACATCATCTCACGCCTGTTTCGCCCCTACACCGGAGCATCGTCAGACAAAGATTGTGTAGTCCACCTTTCCTGAGGATATTCCGGTATTGCGTCACCAATTATTATCGCCAATAGGACATCTTTCTTGGGCTGCGGCTAAGCAGGTTACAAGTCCCTGTAGCACGTTGACCGTCGCCGATCTATTGTGCTCGCCACTATTTAAACCTCGCCGATACTCGTCGCCGCCAAGAACAGCAGCACTTTCTTGACTGGGATTAGTGTATTCTCCTCAGGGTCTACGATATGTTTCCCCAGATGGATGCTGCGCTTATGCATTACAGCAGGGCAGTATGTCACTTTCAGATCTTCAACGATATCCATAGCTTCGAAATAGCGTTATTGAATCACATACCAACAATCTTAAACTCTATCGTTGAGTAATAAAGATTTGCTTATCATTACATTACCTACTAATAAAATGGCTGCGTCGGCCCTCGATGTGGAACTAAATCAGTGAGTACCTACTCGATATGTAGAGCAAACCTATCAAGAGCACTTGAGTTATTATAATATAATGCGCAGGCGAATTTATAAACTTAGATACACTCCTAACTAGTATTTATTTACGTACGGTTATGATTGGATATGATGAAATCAGATAAACTGCAATCTACTTGCATCTTGTAAATAGATACTTACGTCTTTAAAGTTTCAGTAGCTCAATAGATAAAATATAGAATTACTAGCCAATGCCCGCGGCTTCGTCCTCGTGGATTAAGGTTTTTTGATTCCAAACTCTTTAATTTTTCGGGATAAAAAGTAGCCAATGTGTTAATCCCTGATTAATCCAGGGTATATTCTACCTCCATTCCAAATTTCAGCCAAATCCGTCCAGTAGTTTTTGCGTGAAAGAGTAACAAACATACACGCACGCACGCACATATACAAACTTTCGCCTTAATAATATTAGTGTGATTAGAACTATCTACTCTTAATCTAGATTATTATATATCTAGATATTTAGTTGTTTAAATGCACATAACTCCCTCCCAAAGGTTAGGGGTACGTGGCTGAGATTCGAACCCTGGACTACCCGAAGAGGAAGTCGAAGTTCTTATCCTTTCACCGCTTAGTATTAAGTGCATACATAACTTTGAATTGAAGATCGTGAGGTTACATGTATCAGCTAATACCCTTCCTACGGTATCATTTGTGTTGTGATTGATTGTAATGATCTTGCTGTAACGGATATGGACCCGCCCGAGTATGGCAGTTAGCAATAAAATGATGTTTCTCACGACTGATTACATTATGATTGTTGTCGAGTTGTATTCAGCTAGAGAATCAGCACTCAACCTATTTTAAAAGAATATCTGAGTGTACGGTAATGCAGCATTTGCCCGCGTTTTTAATCGACTCCCAAAAAGGGTAGGAGTATCTCAATTTGTCGGGATCTTATGTTCCCCGATTACTCAAAGACGCCTATGGACTGATTTGGAAAATTCTTTTGTTTGAAAGAGGGTATATTTCCCAGGTTCCATGTTCATCAGGTCAAGATCTGATGATGGGGAAAGTCGCCCAGTTGTGGTGATTGGCTGAATTTATCGCGTTTATCAATAAAGTGATAATATTTGTGTACAATGTTACGCAGCATGTAGTCGAGTAGGTACGGATTCAATTTAGGTAGGAAACGTTATTAAAATTGATTGCTTAAGTACTTGGTTAAGAGTTATTAGTAGTTAAGAGGAGATCACTCAAAATAGGCAATTTCGGTTAATTGAAAATTAACTTTGAACAGCGATTAACGTAAAGTTTATTAGTATACTTGTTTAACGGTAGGTTAGTGTATCCATCATGTACCTATTGAGTTTTCTGTTAAGAAATTTTCAGTACTAGCCCAGAGTTAGGAAGTCGTTGGTGAGTCACCTCCTTGCCTCGGAGAGCACGTAAAGCCTGGTCCTGCGCCTGATCTCTTTCCGGCCGTGTCGGATTTCCCGTCCCATCGGGCTATGAGAGTGAGGGAATAGAGAGTGCACCTGTGTTTGCGGACACACTTGTGCACTATAATATCTCCAACGCAGAAGGCCAATCTCTGTGGAGATTGACCGCCGTGGCCGGATTCGGTTGGGTGGACATTATATCCATCGAATGCCTGCCGAAGAAGAATGAATGAATACAGCATCAAAAAAAGTACTTGATTGTTTTTATTTGTATTGAAGTAGGATAAAATAAATTGATTGACTTATCTTTTCCCATCACTAGCAACATAACAGTTAAGTACTCCTCACTACCGTAAGCTAGTGATTGAATTTTTTTGCGTCACAAAAACGATTCCGGTCGTTCTATGACGCGAACATAATATTAGACCACACTGCTTGATTCACGACATAAAATATAGACTAATACATAATATAATATGGTATAATAAAGATATATCTAGACTTTGTAGAGATTAGTAAAAGGAATAGATTGATCTTTAGAACCTCTTGTACAAATCAATTTATGTACCTACGTTAAAATTAAATTGTAGGTATAAGTCGTCTTGAATACTTATTGATTGATTGCAATTAAATTTTTCGTACAGTACATTTACATTATACCTAATATAATTTATATTACTTTAGTAGATCGTAGATGGAAAGATTGTATCTATATGTATAGCTGTCAACAGAGCGTTTTGTAAAGAAACAGCTGCGCGTAATGTTATCGGCGTTAAAAATGTTGAAATAAAGTATCATTTTAACTTTAAGTATACATAAAGTTAAGTACAGATAAAGCTGCAGCAGACAGATAGGCAAATGGACTCGAAGACTGACAGGGGAGCGATAACATGGTAACAACAGTTGGAACGTTTCGAATTTCCCTTTCTCTTGTATAATTTGATATCCTATTCGATCTGCGAACTACGATCTTTGTATTTTATGGCAAAGGCAAACGTAGTTTGACTCTGCGGGAACCGATCGGTTCCCGCTTGAAATATCAAAATGGTGTTACCACAGTTTTCTTTCGATATCTTGTAGTTGGTTTGGTAATACTAATAATAGAAAAAAAAACAATTTTTTTTTTAAAAGAGCAACTGCTGAGTTTCTTGCCGGCTGTTCTCAGCAGAATCTGCATTCCAACCGGTGGTAGATTTATGACGTGTCATAAGATTTACAAGTTGGCCTACATGAAATAAATAAATTTTTGAATTTTTTTTTTGAATTTAGAAATATCATCTAAGCTAATATCAATGCCATGTTACTAATATATACAAATGCAAAAATGTGTTTGTTTGTTGGTTTGTCCTTAAATCTCGTAGCAACTGAGCAACGACTTGACATGACATTTAGGCCACCTTTTATCCCAGAAAAACGGAGATTCCTGCGGGATTTTAAAAACCTTAATATGCTGACGATGTCGCGGGCAACACTTAGTACACATCAAATGAATGATTGATTGTCTATAAGTAACATTGCGACATAATATATCCATTTTGAAAATGATGAATGATTCAGGCTCTATTTCAGACTAAAATGTTAATCCCCATTAGGTATTTATTGTAAAGTAGGTAGTATACTTAACAGAAAAAGGTTATTATAAAAAGTCACTCAAAGCTGGAATATTATTCTCATCAATTTTGTTTTTGTTGCAGAGGAACTAAAGCCGTCATCACGCAGGATGCTCGGAATATACAAAGTTGCGGCGATCATATTCCTCGGCGCGCTCAGCAAGGGGGAACTCCCCGAAGATGACTTCAGGATAATCAACAGGCAAGGTAGGTACTTCATCATTTTTATTGTATAAACTTACGATACGATGATCTGTTTTCCGAACTGGTGGTAGAGTCTTAACTTGTCATAAAAGCCACGGGTTGGCCTACATGAAATATATAACTTTTTAACTTTTGATTTTTAATTTAATTTGATGGGAGTCGAGGCGGAGCAGAAAGCTGTGGCTGTCGCTTATATCTGCTGCGCCTCCATGCTTATACACAGTACTTTATCTCCTTACCAGCGTCTCATGCGTCATAAAAGTTACCAAAAACCAATAGGCTTAAGTCTATTGGAGTTTAAGTAACTTTTGGCTATCCAGCGCTGAAATGCAGCCATTATTTTTGGCACCATTCCACGCGGGCATGATTTGTGCAGTAATTAGTTTAGCTCTGTAAGTTTTAGCGTGTAATTTTAATTATTTACCAATTTCTAAATATCCTCACTAATATTATTCATCACTTAAGTCTAAATGATATGCAGAAACTATCATTCATTCTTGAATGTAGCAACAGCCAACTCCTGATTTCAAAGTTCCTGAACTGGTTTTTAGTTTTTGTGTGTAGTTAGTCAGCTTCTATACGAAGTTTTTGTTCAGTGATTGAAATCATTAAACCTCAATATAACTTAGCCGGAACTTGGGTGAACGATAAAAAATATAACGCATATAAAATATCTGTTGTGTCTGTTGGCTTGTCACTATAATATAGATTTTTCAAAACGAAGTCCTTGATAAGTAATTTTGCCCGCGGCTTCGCTCACATTAAATTCGATTTTTAAACCTCGATTAAACCTCTCAAATTAGGGGTTGAATTTTCCGAAATCCTTTCTTAGCGGATGCCTACGTCAAAATCGCTATCTGTATGCCAAACAGCCCGATTCGTACAATAGTTTGAGCTGTGCGTTGGATAGATCAGTCAGTCAGTCAGGCACGTTTTCCTTTTATTTTTATTTAGATATTTAAAAAGCCTAAAATATTTTTATTTATTCTAATATTTAATAGTTTAGGTAGGTATACGTTGTCGCTAGACTAGCTGAGTTTAAACGTAGATTTCATCATAGATTAGATTTTAATCTAATCACATGACGAAAGCACCTTTAGTGCAGCAGTATCCTGGAATTAGGAAGTACTTCGTCATACATTATAACATGACATTGAGATGCGGGTGATGTCGCGTATACAGCTAATACTCGTTATTCAAGTTTTATTAGCTGAGTGTTTTTTTAACACTGGTATATAAAAAACCTGTGTAAAGGAAGCACGTCTGCAGCCTTTTTTGTTGACAGACGATCGTTATCGAAGTTTCCTCGAGCGTTACACAAAATATTTTTGCATGTCATTTATATTTTATGCTTGTCGAAATTAAAAAGAGAGCAGGTACTGGTCTTTAGTGGCATTACTTTACCATCAAATTCTGACGTAGATGTTTTATGCCAGTTTAGACCAACGTTCCCTCACTTTTACGGCCTACCTAAGCTAGGTGACGCTTTCTGGCAATTTCGTAAGCGTTTTCATGAACTTTCAGGGAACACCTAAAGGTGGAAATGACATTGGGCAAGGGGTTGTATTTAGGGGCTACCTACGTTAAGAGACTTCTACTCAGGGGATGATTTAGGTATGGTTTGTGAAAACGGGCATTATATACGATGAAAAGTACCTAGAGTTCAAAAATTCAAATGAATTTGAAACACACCAATGCATTCGTAAAAAGTTCATACTACCTACAAATTCTCTTGGGAGATGTAAAAGGTTAATTCACAAGCTTGAAAAGCGTGAATGTCATTGATTCTATTAATTAAGTTACCATTTAATTTACATTTTACATCAATAAAGAAAAAAACTGGTATTCTGCATCTTGAAATACGGCTAGCATTAAGCTTTAAGATTTTGTACTGTTCGTCTAATCAGCCAATCTGGTTGTCATAAAAGAGAGCGCCAATCAAGTTGCAATTTTTTATACATGCAACCAAAACTTTCACATTATATATGCATAATAAATATAATTGGCCAAAGAGTCTTGAATATTTCGTGCCAAAATGCTAGGTCTTAGAACTCATTACGTAACATGGCCTGTGGTCAATGTACTCAAGGATTTATGTCCGTCTTTTGAATGATTTGTGCTTTGAAATAAGTTTAAACACGTGTACACACTCAAAGCGCGACAACAGACGTTGACATCTGCATTGCTGGCCATCACAATAAACGCGCGCGTGTACGATTTGCTATACAATATGAGCTCTGAGCGAAGCCTTTTATAGTTTACATTGACCGTGCATTACAGCATTATCGTATTTATCATTGAGTATGGGAATATTTTTTTTGGAAAAACGTCGTAATTTGAAACGGTATTATTATATTAACTTGACAAGTTGAGCCAAATCAAAATACGCTCTATAGAGATTAGCCTTATTCTTCCACCTTGGATCTTCGTAGTTCACTCTTGTTCTTGCACCGCGCAAATTGTCTTAGCTCAGATGATATGTCCGACCATAGCAATGTATGTATCGCTATCGCTATCTACTTCGACGATATCATCTCGTATTCAGAGAAGACAGCCCTTTGAAACAGCGTTTGAGGACTGCATTTGGCAGTGACTGAACTTCAATAAAGTGCGTTGGGCACGCATCCGTCGCGCATTTGTATTGTGTGCATCTTAGCCTTAAAAGTTTTCGGCTCTTTCGTGGGACAGAATGAGGCAATGTAATGCAGCGTGCCTAAACGATTATCGACGGTCGAGCTTAACGATAAATGAAGGTTTTTATACTAGAACATCTTGTATTCCGATGGGACTATGGACATAATATATTTTGGGCATTATGTATTACTTCATTGTGGAAAAAAAACCGCATTAGGCGCGAAAAAGTTTTAGCCAATCACAACGCACTACTTTTAGGCTATTGTTGTTATGGTTGTAATTGTTATATTCTCATGAAATAAGTCTTGTATTTTATTTTTGTTGTGTGTATTTTATTTATGGTGTCAATCGTTTTTATTTTGTAAGTACACACATAGTAATACATATCTAATGGTTTTTTTTTGGAATAAATGTTGTTTCCTGGCTATAATTAACATAATTTTAATAGGTTTGCTCTGTTAAGTTAGGTTTAATAAAATCGATTTTTCGAACTGATTGTTAGACCCGAGCAAATATGTAGTGAAAAACCTAAATCTTATGCGTAGCTAAAGTTATAACGGAAAAGTTGTTTAAAGCAAATATATATTCTAAATACAACTAAATGAACAGCAAATAATGTAAGTCAATTTGATTGGCAAATATTGAACGCTTGACGGGCCTTACGTCTATCGCAGACGACCGATAAAATAGTCGGACCAAGTCAGACAAAAATCGAAGGTACACAGAGGCGTTAGTACGAAACTTGTGATTAATCACATTTCGATTATCAATTGTGCATTTTAGGTAATAGCGTGCCAGCCAATCAGAGATGATTAAGCTATCTTTGGAAAACCAAAGCCTGCTTTGAGGAGCTTTTAAATTAATAATGGTGATGAAGTGATGACCTCGCACCGGAAACTGTAGTGTTGGCAGTAAAGGAAGATCTTCCCCTTTAGATGGCTCGACTTTATCAGACGAGTAGAAGGCACCCGCTGGATACAAGCAACGCAAGACAGAGTGGAAATCCAGTGTGAACTTCTATCGGTTGATAACAAGAGTAAGCTTTTAAATTAAAGAGAACTAGATTAAGACTAATTAGAGAGAGAGAGAAGAGAATTAGAGAGATTTAGAAGAGAATTGGAGAGAGAGAGGGTTCTGACGGAGAAAAGGATCTTATTACATTCGAATGAACCTGTGATCGAAGGAATGAACACACGAGCTGCGTAATTTGCATTTATTGAGCCTAAGTAAAATTGGAAAGGCGACGGACGGCTGTTGTTTGATAAAAATCGGTCGTCTCTGTGAAGCCTTGTTTATAATCTTCTAAATGCTGGAACGACCTCGATAAAACTAGTAAAGCTCGGTTAGTGATTATGACAAGAATCTTAAGAGCGTTTGAGAAATCTCTCGAGTCGTGAACATTATTGAAAATTACGTCTCTATCCCGGCGGTCTTGCCTAATAATAATAATTTATTGATTGTGCCATTTTATGCGGTGATTACGAAATCTTTACATAAATCATAAAAAAAATTGCTGTTTGTTTGTTGGTTTGTACTTCAATCAAGCAGCAATAGAGCAACGGATCGACGTTATTTTTTGCATAAGTTTTTTGAGTGAGTCCGGGAGAGTGACATAGGGTAAATAAAGTAAAAGTCCTAAGTTACATACTTATTTTACATACACACTTATTACAAACTTATTTTAACACTTTAGTTTTTATCAAAATGTTGCTGCGGGATTTTCAAAAATGATCTTGTATCTGTGTACCAGCAGTGTTGGAGCAAAAGAGCGAAGTGCCTGTCTAATTTTGTGTGAAGGCTCCATTTACTCGATAAAATTATGAAAAATTCTTTCATGGATTTTGTTAGAGAATTTCCTAGAGGCGTTGATTGTATAACCAACGCTCAACAGTTCTGACTTCAATATTCAGTGTTCCTATTTAACTGAACTCAGCTCTCAGACAGTGGGATGATTCCTATTTAGACAATCATCAATGATGCAAGTAAATGAAATAGTAGAATATTATCAAATTCAAAAGTAAAGTAAAATCTACACATGTATGCGAGTATCTTGTATCTGCGAGCCCCGAGGAAGTTGAGGGACCTCGCGAATGTATCGCAGGATGTCGTTTGTGGAACTTGTAACACCTACATACTAGACCGGCCATATCTACAACGGTTATAAATACACTTCATTAGAACTCGTTTCCATCATGCGAGACCTCATAAACTTATCCAGGAGCAGCATTAACTTGTTCCTCTTACATCTTTTCATCATCTTATCAAGTAAGTGCCTTGTTGGTCTATTGGTTAGTATGTTCCACTGCAAATGACGAGGTCCCGGGTTGAGCTGATTTATTTTATTTTTCTGTCAAGAAATTCTCAGTACCCTGAAAGTTAGACCCGGAGTTAGGAAGTATGCGGTGTGTCACAGGTGCCTCAGAGAGCATGCAAGCCGTCAGTCCTACGCTTGGTCTCTTTCCAATTTAAACTATACTCAGTCTACGTTCCAATTTAAACTGTACTCAGATCTCAGGCAGTGGGATTGATGCCTATTTAGACAATCAGCAAGTTTATTACCGCTTTAGGTGTTAAGCTGAATCATTTTTTACGCGTAGTAATCTAGCGATTTATACGGAAATATTGCTCTAAACATTCTTGGTACAATTCCACGCAGACATGATTTATAATGTAATTAGCTTAAGATTTAACTTGTAATTAAGTTAATGAAGTTATTTATATATCTCTACATTTTATAGAAGGTACACGTAATGCTCACGGCTTAATGGATTGTACCTACGTCTAGTTGGTACGATTCGACAACGTTGATAGATTTCGAGTATCGTACATTCGTAGCACTGTGAGGTCAGAGTGAAATGTACATAAAGATTTTGTTTTAAAGTTCATCAGACATTACTACATACACATTATCGTGATATTGTGTTATGAAAATCATGACATGATGCAAAGTGGATACAGTTCTCGCCAATTTCGGTGTGAAGAAAACCAGATATCAGCGAGACGTAGATATACATAGATGAACTCGAGCTTTATTGGTAGGTAAAGGTCAGTTTCAGCTTGATGTTGTAGTTTATAGTACATGGTACTGGAAGTATATCATCGTTGTCGAGATTTGCAAACCTGTGCTAAGGGTAAACTTGTGTCCGTTATTTCTAGTATTTCTTATCTAAGATACCTTCAAGGCAAAAGGGGATAATCATTAATCCTGAAAGGAGAATTACTTTATTCCTCAAGTAGAGCAGATGTCAGATGGCAATCGCAATTATATTCCTTATTAGCATGACTTGGTCGATTACTTACAGTGTCTATTTAAGTATATGCCTCACTGCAAGCTAAGCTAACTTAGTTTAGCTCACGTAGTCAATGATGAATGTGAATTATGGTTAGATGCCGTTGCTTTTCGTACGTAAGGCTAGTTAAGTTAGCTTAGGCTGAAATCTGTAGACTGTACCATACTCAGTTCAGACTCAAGACAGAGTTAAAACGAGACAGATTTATGACAGCACATTTGTGTCTCCTTTTAACTCTGTCTTAATTTCGAGCTAAGTCAGAGAACGCTCTGTAGATCTCACCATTAGTTTGCAGTGAATCTTTCGTTAGCTGTGAACACGTCGAGGTACAGAGCACTAACGTCCTATTTAGATGAGTTAGCGACGTCCATCAACGTTGGCTAATGACTATCAAATGTGAAAATGTCAATTGTCGGTCTTTAATCTTTATAGGCGCTCGTTGGTTCAGTGTGGGCCACAATTATATCATTTTGGTATAACATAATATTATCTTTGAAGCGATGTGGTCGCGATTGTCCGACGCCTTTTCTATTTATAGCCGTAGTTTTATACCACAAAATGTATTTTAATGTGTGAATATAATGCGTTATCTCGTACCTTTCAGACCTGTTGGCGTCAGATAGCGATATCTTTGAAGATAAGGACGGCAAATCATTTTCGCAACTGCTGTTTGACGTGGCAAGGGACCAGGTGATAGTGGGCGCAAGGTGAGTACAGATTAAATATTTTATTTATCGTACCTAAACATCTTAAACATCATACAATTATGTTCGCCTAGTACCTACTTACTCTATGGAAATGGTATACTCGTTCATAATTTTTGTTTAAACTGAAGATTTTATTTAAAGATTTTGATTGTTTTGTTATGCAAAAATAAATTCCACGTCATCATCATCTATATCATCAGCAGCGATCATTAATCGGCTCATTACTGAGTTTAGGCCTACCCTGTATGCACGCCAGTCAGACACTATGTAAACTCTTCTATTATTCACTTAAAGATTTAAAATATACTCGTTTTTAACTTTCGCAGCAGAAACTAGCGCAAGAATGTCGTCACAACCTGCATCTATTTGCCCAATGTTGGCAACAAAACTAGCCTCTCCCAATCTTGTCGAACATAATTCACAAAGTGCCTTACGGATCCTCCTACATTATTTTACAGTCCCTGATATGATATCACTGGCCCATCGGAAATTTTCTACCAGATTACAACTGCCTTGGTTTAAATTGTGTTACCTTGAGGCACCAACTATTTTATCCGAAGATCTAGCAATGTGTACCACGTTTTACTTTTATTCCAAACTTGTTTTGTCTTTTTAATACTCGAAAACAGTATTATAGTCGTAAAAAGCATTATCACTTGATCAGTCCGCTCCACTCCAATGTTTTGTTCAAAAAGCACTTTTCGCAGTTATCTTTTACATGCTTGCGAATTACTTCAGTGTGCAGTTTTGCGAATCCACTACTTTATGACGTGTACTTTTAAAGTTTTTTTGGAAAATCGACGTTGTCTTCCTTCGTGCATCTTAGGTCAGCTGACTCTTACCAAACTCGTTATTTGTTTATTTATTTATTTATACAATAATTTTATTGCATTAATATTGAATATGATAAAGAAATATATAAATAAAGGAATTGCGATGTAAAAGGTGGCCTTTATTACTAAGTACTAACAGTGATCTCTTCCAGAAAACCTATACAAAATACCTATTTAGTTAAATATAAATCGGTATTAAAGAAAGTTCTATTACACTGTGACATTACGATTTCGCTACGCACGAAATTTCCAAGACTATCAATGATTTTGATATGTGCAGACTCGTACTAGGGGACAGAGTCTGTGCAAAGGGCCCCATATACAGTACGATTCATCGTTTCGATCAATCTGAACGAAAATCGTGGTTGACGATCTGACGAAGATACTACTTGATACACGAAACAATTGGTCGTTACGATCGATCGTTTCGATCGGTTTGAAACGATCGTAAAGATCAATCGTACCATATATGGGGCCCTTACCTAAACGATATGGTGAGTTCAGTTCAGACCGTTAGCACATCTCCGTGGCAAACTCGTAGCATCGGAACCACTCCTCCTCGAATCGCTGCTAAGGTTTCAGCGCCGAGATGTGCTAACAGCTTAAAGGTCAAGAATTTAAAATTAATTCGGAGATCGCAAAGAAGCAATTTGATTGAGGTAAAACTGTTTACGAATAACGTGTTGGCAATTACTTGCGTATAATATAGCGTTTATCACGTCGTCAAGTTGATTGTGTCTTCAAATTTTTGTACTTTCTCTCGTTGAAGAAAATTGCAGATCTTCCGAGTTCATTATAAAGCGATTTTTATGTGATGCGACTTGATGATTTTTGGTATGGAATCTGTTTTAAATGTCGTCTTGTAGCTTAATTTGCAATTTCATTGCATGAGTTATTGTTATGTTTAATACTTCACCCGGAGATTCGTGGAGAGCCAGAGGCACTGACGTAGCTTATAGAGGTGGCGAAGAGGCATCTTCGTTTAGATTGGATCTTAAAACTTGTCTTTCATTTTACATATTTTTTCTCTCTCAACAATAAACTCTTTATTTGTTCTCAATTCAGTAGGCCCACTAAAGAAGCAACGAACCGACGAACACGCTTTCGAATTTACAATATTAGTGTAAATTTTCTCATTATGGATTTAGCTTCAAGTGACATTTACAACCAAGATAAATTCTTCTTTATATAGCCGGAGCCGCGTCGTACCTTTGTGGAAGGAACGTCTCAATCGCAAAGCGATTATTGTTGAGTGTTTTACTTCACATGACATTGTTGTAGTGTTTTATCTGGAATTATACGGAACGACTTGGTGCTGAAAGAAATGCTCTCTTTCTCAGTTAATAGTCAATTCAACTTTCAACCGCATTGCTTGATACATAACGGCTGGTAGTATTTTGAAGTTTTGTATTTCTCTGCATTGCCCAAAAATGGATTAGAAAGAAATGCTTTCTTTCTCCATCAAGAGTTACCTACGTTTGGAGCAGAACTTTGTTAGAAACTTCTTTTCTAATTGTTATCGTTCGATGGATGAGGTAATAAAAATTCAATAACGCCATTACATCAACCACTAATACCACATTTTGATAACGTGAACGTAGTACAAATAAATTAAAGTTATGTTATGGGTCAGATAAACTTCTTCGATAATTCTGTTTGCCCCGAGCTTACCCTAACAGATTAAACGGAAAATAAAACGATTTTTTGAGTCGTTCACCTGTTTGTCAAGTTGATATAAGATAGGGTTTCTTATCAGTGGAACAGGTTCATAACGGACTTAATTCCGTTTGGTATTGGAGGCTTGGACAATCAGAACGCGGGGCGATAACAGTACGGCAGGATTTCACATTGAATGCGTGTATTATCATACTATGATACTAATATACCCGTCAGATATTCAGGTAATACTGAAAGAAAAAGTGATAGATTGCTGTAAAATAATACTTGGACAGACAGACGGACGAACAGCGGAGGTTTAGTAATAGGGTCCCGTTGGTTACCCTTCGGGTACGGAACCCTAAGAAGCAACATGGCGGAAAAGAAACGATAAATTTTTCGGTACGTGGATTGGGATTCGACTGAAACACTCCATAAATTATTATTAAAATCTGGAACTGGAAATAAATCTTATGCTCATAAGTCATAAACTCAACATTAAAACTCATGAAGGAATTTTAATTAAAAGGTTACTGTACATTTGCGAGGGTATAGTAAAAAACAAAAGATATTCTTGAAGGAAAACTTTTTGAAAGATTTTTAAGTTTTATAGTGCGTCGTTAATGCGAGTTTGCATTGAGAGTTTTTGGATTGAAAATTTGTCAAAAATCCTCAAGGTAAGATTACTTGAAAAATAATATAAACAGTCAAATGCGAGTTGGATTGGCATACGAAGGGTTCCGTACCAAAAAATGCCGGAAAAGAAGCACGTTTCTAGTACAGAAACCCCTTTTAATTTTTGTTGTTATAGCGGCAACACATCGGCGTAGAATAGTAAAAGCCACTATTTGAAAGTTTATGAATCTATGGTCTCTATTCACGAATCTATTGTCTCAGTTCCAGTACTTATTGCAGCGTAAGGTGTGTACAGTCTCTAATTAACAGGAGAAAAAAAAACTGGATATGATTTTCTTTTACAAAATTTTACACGCCATCCATATCTAAATATATAAAAGGCAAGCGTGACTGACTGATTGATCTATCAACGCTCAAACCACTGGACGGATCAGGCTGAAATTTTGCATGTTGATAGCTATTATAACGTAGGTGTCCGCTAAGACAGGATTTTTGAAAATTCAACCCCTAAAGGGATAAAATAAGGGTTTGAAAAATCGAACTTAACGTGAGCGAAGCCGCGGGGAAAAGCTAGTACGCAATAACGTTTCAACCCACAAAACTTTGTCAAATTAAATTCATACGTAATGCAAAGGAATAAAGTTAACTTTTCAATTGATAAGTTGTGTATGTTGACACTTTATTGTATATGGGCGTCCAATTTTATCAATGGTCTTATTGATGCACTGGATAGGTAAACTTGAGCGTCTAAAATTTAGCGTTCCGCGTTCTAACTGCCATCTACATAATCGGGAAATCGTTTCAGCTACCTTTCTGTCGCACCAGGGCAAGACAACACGACCCATCTACCGCATATGCTCCCTAATTAATTCCCACAGGAGCAACTGCGACATACTTACAGGTTCTTTGACCTCTTTAAGTTTACTTTATAATGGCTACTACTAGCTAAGGAAAAAACATAAATAGATAAGACCACCTTCGCTCATTCACTTCTCATTCGTTTTATGAGATTACCTATTATATGAGAATAGTAAAAGATATCGTAATGTTGTGGGCAGATTTTATTTCAAATTGCGCCTACATAACACTCGGTATCGATTTAATATTATCAATATCGATCTATTTTGGTTAAAAAGTAATAAAGTCTGTTTAGGATTCGTATTTCATATCGATTGATATTTTGTGTTTTGAAGTGTAAAGTTACATTTCTATGATTTTATGCAATGTTCTACAACATTTATTGAGGTCCAATTAGTCTACATTAGTATAATTATTTATTTACTAGCTGATGCCCGCGACTTCGTCCGCGTGGATTTAGTTTTTAAAATCCCGCGAGAGCTCTAAGTGTCCGGGATAAAAAGTAGACCATGTCCTCAAATATATCCATGCAAAATTCACGTCAAACCGTAGCTCTGTTGCAGCGCGATTGAAGGGCAAACCAACAAACTAACAAAAAAACACACTTTCGCATTTATAATATTAGTAAGGATTCTGCACTTCAACTTTCTGACGCAAAAAAAGTTAATATGTGCTTTTCTTCTTTCGCGCAATAAGATAAGAGGTTCGTGAGATGGACCAACACGTGACGCTTTAATATGGATATCGTTAAAGAGCTGGAGAGTGACATAGAGACTCCTTTTAATCCCGGGAAAAAGTTCCTATGCGATGACCTTACATCGATGGATGACCTAAACCCACGCGAACACGAATTCGCGGTCAAAAGCTAGTAGACCTATATTTCTATGTATCAATAAGTCCCACGCCCAACTTTCTCTGTTTCTGTATTCCGAGAAGTGTAGGTTTATCTGCTTAGGTTTGGTATAGATTTGTGTTTTTAAATACGAGTATTTTTGCATTCCTAACGGGAACTGCGTAAAATAAAATGCATGCCGATTTTAAGAATTCTACTTAATTTTTGATTTCCCCTACTTTACCTTTAACATAATCATTCCTAACAAAGCTTTAACTTAAGAATTAATTAGGGTTTGTCCTAAATTAATTCTTAAGTTAATTAATGCTTAAGCATTAATGAGAAGAATGAGGATTGAACTCAGATAAATTTTGCATTTTAGACAGTACCTACTGATGTACAAGTTCTCAATATTAGATATGGTATGGTTGACTTAAATATATGGAATTTGGGACTGAACTGTAATGGACGGGTATTGTCTTAAATCTAAATGGCACATGGAGGCCCGATAAAAAAATGTTTTAAGCCAAGAATTCTTAAGTAAACAATCGCCGGAGCTAATCGGAACAAAGCTCGGTATAACGGTAACTGTTGGCACTAATGCATACTAACCACTTGCAAGAATTGAATCAGCGATTGCTATCTGGCTTCGTATGGTGTGAATGTTGGTTAATTAGTGCGTTTACTGCAAATTGCATCTATGCGTCTTTGCTGTAACTATGTACATAGTTTAAAATGTTCTATACGGGTTTTGGTGAAGGATACGTATTTGCGCAATTTGCTGTTCTCCTAGCGGAGTTTTGTTATAGATTTCGAAAACGAAATGCATTGCTCGATATCGCATTTCGCATTCCTCGAAAAATTTACATCCAGCTAGCCTTTATATAGCTGAGTTTCTTGCCGGCTACTCTCAGAATCTGCTTTTCGAACCGGCGCGGCGCGGGTCGTCTAGACTTGTCATAAGAGCCCATAAGTTTACCTTAGCACATGAAATAATTAATTTTCAATTTATGAAAATTGTAAGTAGGTATTGTACTTTTTTTCATATGCCATCCATTTCGTGTATTGAAAATTCGTACTTGGGATATTGTGCGAATTGCTATTCCGAAAAGAAAGAAGAAAGAAAATACATTTATTCTTGTTTAGTGTTACAAACAGTACATTTTATACTAACATAGAAAAGAACAACTAAATCTGTATCTGTACTGTTTCTGTATGGTTTATTTCAAATCGAATTTGAAACTTCCGCGTGATCAAAGTGCATAAGAAGTGTAGAAAAGATAATACTTAGTGTTATAATATTTTAACAGCCATTACACTGCGTGACACGGTTTCGGTACCCGAAAAACTGATTGCTATTTTAGTTTTCTATTAGTCATAGTATGTAGACAGTGGATATCTTTTGTTTCTATCACGTCTAGTTTTTGAGGTACACACCGTTAAATTTTTTCATACCCTCATTTTTCCCATACAAGTTAACTTTACCGTTATTGACAAAATAAGTTCATTTTACATTGGTACCTTTGTAATTAATTGGTTAAGATTGTAATCGTATGATTTTTAAAATAAATACTGGAAAAAGTAGTCACCGCCAGCGCAGAAATTAAAAAAACAAGTATTGGTAGCGTGTGTGGTTACGTCACATTCTTCAGTCTCAAGAAGAAAAAAATCTGAAAAAGTATGAAGAAATTTTGAAGGAAATGGATAAAAAGCGAAGGATTTTTTATATTTAAAGTTTATTTCTTCGAAATTAAGTTACGCAATATTAAAAATAAGGGCACAAATGCATCTATTAACGTAAAACCAACTTTACGATTAAAAAACCAAATGACAAAGATTTATGTACATGGAAGAAGGTTGCACAGGAAGGTTGTTAAGGTACTCTCAAAGCTGAAAACGTGAAACTCTTGGTGAACTATTTGTTAAATAAATATAAAAAGATTGGTTGCTGGATGACATTAAAATTCATTTTCTCCATATCCATTTCTCTTTTTATTCCATAAATCTTGAATTTGTGGGTGTTGAACCAGTGGAGCGGCTTACCCAGGATGTAAGGAGGCTTAAAGAATGGTTTCAAGGTCATTAGGATACATCTATGTTAGGAGATGACTGCTGACGTTTAACGCAAGAAAATACTTCCTAACATAAAGCGAAAAGTTAAATATTTTTCATTTTTTGTGTATAATATAATACTTTTTATCGTTTATTTTATATTTTAATGTGTGCAAATATATTAGGAATAAATTTTACTCGAATTATTGATGATTTGATAATAAAATGTGTAAATGTATTTAATTTTTAATTTCAGTACTAGTAAATTTTTATTACCATGTACCTAAAAACAAGACGTGATAGAGAAAAACTAAGTATGCATTCTTATCAAGCAATGTGTATGAATACATAAACAGGACAAATTGAAATGGGTACTCAATTTTTTTCGAAATTTGTCGCGCAGTGTTATTATACCTAGTTAGCTGGTTCTTCCTTACTCCTGACAGATAAACATTAGGTACTAAATAGATGCTAAGTATTCTAATAGCACCACTCGTTAGGTAACCTAACGAGAGCCGTTGAATGCCTGCTTTGAATTCAATCATGAGCTAGCTTTCACAAGATTAGCTCGCTAATTAAATCATTATATGTTATTATAATATAGCTGACACGAGTTACCTATGTTTCTTGTGTTATCTAATTTTACTAATGTTATAAATGCGAAAGTGTGTTAGTTTGTTGGTTCGATCATTCGAATCGACGTGATTTTTTGCACGGGTGTGGTGGAAAACATGAAGAGCGACCTTTTATCGTATCCCGGAAAAACAAAGGGTTTTAAAAACCAGAAGTCGCATGATTGAAGGACAAACAAACATACAAAAACATTGTCGCATTTATAATATGCGGGTGTAGGTTGATAAAAGTAAGCTAGTAGCAGAATACGTAAATAAAATGAGATAGGTATGCCTTATTAGTAATTTTGGATGGTCGCACAAACATTTTTATTGCACGCCGGATGGTAATTTTTAAACCGGTATCATACGATTTCATGTTATCGTAGATACCTTTAATAGTGTAATAATATGCCGGCTCAACCAAATGTTCAATTTTACCTATCTCGATGATTATGATTAATTATATCAAAAAACCTGTTGGGCTATGCTGATCCGTGGGCGCAAATGTGTCTTTGTGTAACGTGTTACGAAACCTGATTTAATATGCAATAATAATTTATACTGCTCTAGTGTATTGTAGGTAACGACTAATCCACAGACCACGATATAAAATAATCAGTTTAGTGCACTGACCTCTAAAATTAATCTAAAATGCTGCTGTCACATTTTTTTGGATCTACTTGTTTGGCGCCATTTTGCCGCAGTGAACAGTTACGAGTGTCCAAGGAACTAAAATTCTCAAATCTCAAGTTCAAATTCAAATTCAAAATTTATTTATTTCATGTAACTTGTAGCTCTTATGACACGTCATAAATCTACCACCGGTTCGGAATGCAGATTCTGCTGAGAAGAGCCGGTAAGAAACTCAGCAGTTGCTCTTTTCAAAAAAAATTTTTTTTTTTTATAAAGCTATGCTATGTATACAGTGCTTCCACAATAAAGCTTCAAAAATGCAAAAATGCATACGTAGGTACACCAATCCAACGCATGTCAAGATGGGCAGTCAAAGCAGACCCATTCCCGTTGGTGGCACCCGTTCACGAGCATGACGCATGATCCAGCCATTGCTTCGCTCAACCATATTCGAGGGAACGTCCTGTCTGTCCTTGTTTTCGACACCACCACAGAAATGGTGATGTCGAACACAAGGAACTAAAACTATCTGAAATTATTCGAAACTTTTATCGGTTCCAGTAATGGTCATGGACATAACTTATTAGCAAGTACAAGCTTACAATCGAGTCAATAAAAAAAATGAAAAAAATAAGCGCGGGTGAAGTAGCCGGTGTTGCACATAATATATTTTACTGTATAATAATTCTGTGAACGAGACATGTTTATATGTATGTAGCTTGTTGACCTTTTCTACGTATTGTTGACCATATAACCAGATGGTAATAAAATATACATAACATAGCCAAATCGAGGTTAAGTTTGTTTGCTTGCAGATAAATTATAATAAATAATCCAGACACATATCTGCATAATATTATTAGTTGCACACTTCTTGCAAAATTGTTATTGGCTTTTACTGGCAGCTACAAAAAGGTCGTTAAACATCCTTTACTCGGCTAGATTGGTGTCTGAGTAGTGAGATCAGTTAGTTAACAGTGTTTTTATTTATTAATGCTTTTACGGGGGCCGGAATAAAATGGTAGGTGGATTATGCAAAGTGTTACGCAAGGACGTATTCGGAACCCACGATTTTTTCTAAATATGTCTTATTAGGTTAGACCATAAGCAACCGATATCCATCGAAACTAATAAGTATGTATTATAAATGCAAAAGTAACTCCGTTTGTTACGCTTTCCTATTTTGATCAATTTTGGTATAAGTATAGATAGATTAAACCTTCGAGAAGGACATAGCCTACCTTTTGTTACAAAAATTAAGGGGGGTGAAACAGAGGATAGTAGCTTTCCCGATTTTACTCCATAAGTTCGTCAAACCTGAACCAGTTTTAATAATTCTTTCTTTAAGTGCGCATCATCAGGCATGTTTTTTTACATTTTTTGGTGAAGATGAAATATTACTGGAGATAGAGGACACAATTCCTCACGGATAGCAAGTCACTCGCATAAGAGTTAACGAACTTTTATATAGAATCTAAATGAACGCAGGCGAAGTCCCGAGCGTCAGCATAGACTAAGTCTATGAATCTAGGCTCCTTTTACGAGTTTATCACACGTTATAGTCTCCTATAATGAGAAAAATGTTTCCATTTTTAAATGATTTAGTACACGTTACGTCCATTAAATGAATCATCCACACATATTTTGACTTTACTTCAGTGATTAGCGAGTGCAAACTGCCATTAAAACGTGTACTTAAATCGTGTACGAAATTCCGTGTTAACAGGCGGCAATCATCAAAGGAACGAGGAACGTAATGCCTGTTAGCCATAACATGTACATTTTACTGTGTAACCTGCATGGAACATTTACGCAGCTATTAAACACTGTTTGTTCAACTCCCTGTTCCACATTAAACGGTGTGTTTATGGAAGCCTTTTTTATTTTGGTGATTTTTCGACGAGAATAGACAAGAATATGACTCGTTTTAGGATTCGTTATCCTCATTCACGTTACAGGTTGATTTCTTCCATAAGCTCAGTTTTTAAACCCCGAAGCAAAAACGACAGGGTGTTATAAGTTTGACGTGTCTGTGTGTGTGTGTGTGAGAGAAACGATTTGATTTCATTTTTTTTGTTTCAACGGTGAATTAGTCGGGATAGTTCTTAGCTATGTTTGATGAAAATCGGTCCAAGATGGTCGCCGCCACAAAATGGCGGATTACATATTTTTTCACGATTCCTTCAACATGGGTATCAAATGAAAGGGTTTGACTAGTAGAATACTATACACTATGATAAATTTCAAATCCAATATGGCCGCCAACACAAAATGGCGAATTACATATTTTTTTAATTTCATATGTCGGGGGTGTTATAAATTTTCAATTTACATTTGTTTTTTACTGCGCACAGCTCTCCTCTCGTATGAGAAGGACTTAGGCCATAGTATACTACTCTGGCTAAGTGCGGATTAGCAGAATTCACACATATTCTAGATAGTTATGTAGAATTCTCAGGCATTCAGGTTTCCTCGCGATGTTTTCCTTTCCAGTGATACTTTTATGCTTAAAACGGACAAGAAGTTAGAAATGCATACCGTAAATGGATAATATTTAATTGTTTACAAAGAAAAAACCGACCAAGTGTTAGTCGACCCGCACACGTAGGGTTCTGTTCCATTAGTTGTTGTTATAGCGGCAATAGAAAAAGAAATACCCATTCTGTGAAAATTTCAAGTACTTACTACTTATTACGGTTGAAGAGATACAGCATTTTATTGACCTTGATTTTTTTTTAAAGAATAATAGCAAAGTTGAACTTGACTTATATTCTCCTTTCCCCTCTAAATAAGCAGAAAGCTTGTGTTAGGAGTGGGTACGACAATAGTGCAACGATTGGGGATTGAACCTGCGACCTTATATATTTTTGAAGTTACTTTCGAATCATCAAGTGAATCCATCACTGTTTGATTTATCGTAATCCCCTTCCTTCCTCATAAACTTGGCAGGTTGCTCTTTTTGAAAATTCAAATTATAATATTACTATGGCATGTCCAAATACATATAATTAATTGCCGTCTGGCTTACGAGTGGTTATATCTCGATCTGTCATTGTTTTTGTGAACAAGTTTTGTGGTTGGTGCGTCCGCTGTTTTGTGACCTCTAAGCATAAAAGGACGCTTATTGAAGACTTTTGATCGAGTGCGGTTTGTGTTCAAGCCAAAGCCAAATGATCAATCATGCTGATATTCGAATTGTCCAAAATATTGAGACAACCTGTGCTTATGAATATTACTAGACGATGCCCGCTATTTCGTCCGCGTGGATAAGTTTTTTGATTCCCGCTTGAACTTTTTAATTTTCCGGGATAAAATGTAGCCTACGTGTTAAACCTGGGTATGAGCTATATTCATTCCAAATTGCAGCCAAATCGGTTCATTCGTTGTGGCGTGAAGGAGTAACAAACATACACGCTTACAAACTTTCGCTGCCTGCCTTATGTGACAAAATACCATTCTACGAGTATGAAGATGTGTCGCTATATTTATTCGGCCAAGACCAAGTCTGGGAGTTGTCTGGATTTTCTACTAATGACGACCCAAAAAGGGATAGATCTTGATAGAAAAAGTCACAATTTAAACAGTTTTCTTTTCATAGTATCTAAGAAAGCTATTGAGAGAGCTATCATTAGCTACCTACGGTTCCCTTACAAGTTTTTGTGTGATTCCATTACTACTGATTTCTCTGAAATGTCTTTTGTGATTATTTAGAAAGTGTATCGAATTTTCTCACATAAGAAGTAAAGAGTTGCGCTCTGTGCACCTCACCGCATCGTAAGATTGCCTTTTATTTGTACTACTAACTTTATCTAGCCTTTGGATTGTTTATACTTACTCTTTTGTGTAGGCAGTTCTGTTTACATTGTTAAATTAAAGGTTGCCTGACTCATTTTGATGTCAGTACCTCTAGTACGAGTTTTCACGCACTGCCTACGTCGATAGATTTCGACAGCAACATAATGACGTCAGAGTGAAATAGGCCTAAAATCCTAAAGAGTTCTTGTAATAAAGTCATGCATTCAGTACTACCGATTGTCACTTCACTGTTTCCGCTTGGAGTGTTGGAACTTGAGCCTTAAAACATGATGGTTATTTAGTATAGGTACATTTCACTTTGACGATCTAGTGTTTTGAGAACCGAAACATACCGTCGTCGTCGAGATGTTTAGGGTCGTACTAATCCTATTGGGCTTTACATGGGCTATAAAGATAAAAAACCTTCGAAAAAACTGATACAATCTGTGGATATAAGTATGGTTATAGGTTACAGAAAATTTTATCGTCATTCTGTTGGAAATATGAAATCTCTTGTAGGGACAGGAAATTAAGGAATAAACTCTTAGATCTTATATCGATAGTAGGGACTAGTAGTATAATATTACAATGTACAACATTCAATAACACATGCTTTTGTTACTAGCTTTTGCTCGCGACTTTGTCGGCGTGGAGTCAGGTTTCTGGTATAAAATGTCTATGTCACACTCCAAGTCCTCAACTATACCCATGTAAAAAATCATTGTTGCTTCGTTTCTGCCTGATTAAGGGCAAACAAACAAACACACTTCCTTCTTCTTAAAAAAGATCTTGAATTAAATCAAAATATTTCGTTTTATTAGGTATGAGGTATGGTGCATAATTTTACAAAATTTTTTTTTGCATTATTATTTATGCATGATTTTGACAAATTTTGAACTTTGTTATAGAATAATGCGCTTAGTAAATGTTAGAAAATAAAAAGCTCTTACATATTAAAGTTAGCAAAGCTACAAACAACAGTAAATTTGGTTCTAGACAATATTTTAGCAGCAGTTTCACCAAGTTATCTTAACGCAGTAGATATATTGTATGAGCCAGTTGTCGATTCCGGTTTGGCGATGCAAGCTAATGTATGACTGGCCCTTACTTGATATAATGTTGTACTTTATCATCCTCTCAGGATAATCTTTATTTATAAGTAGAAAATATTTATTATACTCATGAACTATAAGAACCAGAAGTTGCGGAGCTGAAGTGGTATTGGACAGGGAACATAACAACAGAATACCTAATAGTTGGTACCTGAAGGTACAGAAGATTCACTTTGCAAAATGATTTAAATAAATACCGACTTTTGTTACCACATAATAAAGTGCTATTCAGGTTGACACAGCGCTACTTACCTATCGTCTTATTCACCTAGACTTGTCTCTCTTTCTATCACGTAACTTTTATCCCTTCGCAATCTGAATTTAGGCCCTTCGAAGAGGTACGCCATGTACTTGTATGGTTTAGGTTTAATTGTTTATAGCTTTAATATAGTTCCCGAATTCCAATTCAACTCGCTTTGAAATAAAACAACCGCATTAAAATTGGTTTAACACCGTTTGAGCGATGACATAGATAGACAGACACACAGACAGGACGGTCAATTTTATAACACCCCTCTTCTTCCCACGAGGTTTAAAAATACAATATTATAATGTGTAATCAGAATTTATTGACAAATAAACCATAGGTAATGTTGTGCAAAACCAAATTACATGCAATTACTATCTGCATGGCCGATAAAACCGATCGATTTGTAGATTTCTGTATCCTATTAATCGAAATCGATTATCTACTCAATAAAGTTAAAATAGTTATTACGGTAGAGCAATTGTAATTCCGCTTGTATTATGAAACAAACTTGGTACAATACGATTTACACAAAGGCTGACCTTATTGCCCTTACAATTCCTATAATGCACAAGGTTCCCAAACTTGTAAGAAAAACTGCAATGCTATTAAAATATCGCGATCTCGGTGTTAAACTGTTGCGCAGGAAGAAGTTCATCAACGGGTTCATTTTAAAACCTATTTTTGCTAATAGGCAATCCTACTAATAGTTAAAAAAGTCTTTTTATTCTTTAACGCAAAAACTATTGAACGGATTTTACTGCACAATGTAATAGGTTATACATCAGAATAGCACATAGGCTACATTTCGCGAAAAATTAAAGTTCCCGGGGATTAAAAAAATCTTAATCTTAACGCGGACGAAGTCATCTAGTATTAACTAAATACGTGCGCTGGCGAAGTAAAACATGCGTTACGTCTTTCATTCAAAAAGTTATTTGAAAGTTATGAATTTCGCGCGTGGAAAATCTCACGCGAAGTTTATATTATTTTGGAATAAACTCGAGTACCTCTGTTATACCCACGCAAAACATCACGTCGATCTGTATCACTGTTGCAGCGTGGTTAAAGGAAATACCAATAACCTTTCGAATTTATATATTTACCTACAATGTTTGCATGTCAAAACATCCATCTATTAAGATCTATTGACATGAATTAGAAATTACTTCTTATGCACATTGATTAATAAAATTTAATGTGTACTGTGGTGCTGGCTGTCCGAATCTGGCAGATCTGCTATTTAGGATACTTGCGGACTGGACTTAATGCGCGAATCGCTCTTTGAGAACCTCTGGTTCGAATATAACGGATTGATAGTTTCCTAGGACTATACAGTTACTCCGTATCGCACTGAAATGTGATATCACTTAGTACACGAGATGATATTACATACCGAGCTAGATTAGAGAAGGCTTGCGAAGTCCTGATTATGCAAGAGTGGTGAACCACAAAATGTGAAATCGGCGGTAGGTACAGTTTCAAGTATATCGCGTCATATTTCTATGGAAAATATCCATCTGTTAGTGCGAGTTTACACACCTCGATAGTATTGATAGATTTCGAGTGCTATAGCTATATAAGCTATAATAATACCTTAAGTATAAATAAAGTTAAGCATCAAGTTAGCCCAATGTTAAGCTTGGGCCGCAAGCGCCGAAACCTTGCAAAATAAACGAGAATCTTTGAGTCCATTTTACTCAGATGACATTTTGTTTCATAGCTCGACGTTCCAATATTAGATAGTAGGCAAGTAGGTATATATATATTTTTTTTTTTCTTTACACATTTTGAACGTTGCAGTAATCAAACCAGTTATCCCGATTTGAATAAATACGTAAACGCTTTATATAAGGAGTAAAATTAATTGAAATATTTATTAATTTTATATCACCGTCAACACAGGTGACAATGTTATTTAGCGAGTAGTGCTGTTATTCTGAAATGCCCTTGAATTCTGAGTGTGTTTCGATATTATTTCATTTTAAACAAGCTATACAGTACCAACAAGTATTATTTTTCTTCAAATAAAACTGTGTATCGTTAATAGTACTTTGCGAAAAAAATATAAAAGATCAAAAACCGGACTCGACGCAAAACGTGCTTCGTTGAAGCGATACTTTCCGTACCAAATGAAATAATACAATTTACTTTTTGTTTTTACTGCAAATGCATAAAAAAAGCACTTAAAAGTTTCGTGGTGAATTTTTTTATCAATTTTTATTAGTTCGACCTTTTTTAATTCATTGTATTCACGATTTTTTTTTATACTCTTATCATAAAACGCGGCGTTTCTGATTAAATAAATGCCGCGATTTAAACGTGCGTGTAGAGCGAGCTTTATGATGTGAGATATACAAATTGTGGATACTCCATACATCATGGTTTCAAGTTTCATAGATAATACACAACAATTTCATAGAATAATTACACAACAAGAAAAGCACTTGAGAACAAAATCAAGTAGATACCTAAGCCTCAATAGCCCAACGGTTAAAGATGCGGACTGAAAACTGAATGGTCGCAGGGTCGAATCCCACCCGTTGCACTATTGTCGTACCCACTCCTAGCACAAGCTTTCCGCTTATTTGGAGGGGATAGGAGGATATTAGTCAACTTCAGCTTGGCTAATGTTCTTTTAAAAAAAAAAAAAAAAAAATGTTAAGTATATTGTTTTGTTATAATAAGTTGATTATGATATACAATACACATACGTTGGCCATCAATTTGGTTTACTATGGATCGTATCCATTAAAACCTGAATTCAAAAGGGACGAGATTATACTTTTGTTTTTGATTTGTTTTCTTTTAAAAATGTTTCTGCCGTGCTATCCTTTACTGCATGGAGCATTATGATAGACAAAGCACGAGAATTAGACCCGTGAACTTAGTTTAGAGATTGTGTGCAAAAGAATTAGCCGCAATATATTTTTCATTTGAGATTATGGGCATGTTTTTTTATTCAATGACGGTCCTTAACTGCGATCTCACTCTTGATGGTAAGTGACGATGCAGTAGCGGGCTACGGTATGCGGTCTACGTGCCATCGTGCCAGAACACTAACTCGCTTGGTGGCACGTCTTTGGCGGTAGGGTAGTAGGTAACTAGCCACGGCTAAAGCCTCCCACCAGACCAGACCAGAGACAATTCAGCAATTCTAAATCCACAAATTGCCCCGCCGGGAATCGAACCCGAGACCTTCCAGTTATAAGACCACAGCGCTCACTACTGCGCCAGTGAGGTCATCGTTGTTATGCAAGATGTCCGAACAACGCAATATGCAAGAGTGATTCCGTATAAGGACGATTAAAAATCCGTATAAGGATAACTGAAAGTAGAGGCCAGGTTCAAGATGTAGTTGAATCATGAATTTTACGCTCTTGTTCCCGTTTTCAACATTATGCAAAGCTCTCAACAGACAGCGATGCGAAACCGCAGCGCGTCTCACTGAACGCATGTTCTTAGTTCTATTTGTGATACGAGTATAAGTGATAATATGAAGCACATATGTGCTTCATATTATCACTTATACTCGTATTATTTTGTTTTGTTATTATTTTGTTGTGTATATATATATAAACTAAAATTCAAAGTTATTTAATTCATGTAGGCCAACTTGTAGCTCTTATGATACGTCAAGACTCAACCATCGGTTCGGAATGCAGATTCTACTGAGAAGGGCTGGCAAGAAAAATTTGGTATGGCGTCCTCACAGTTAGTGGAACGCCTTTCCGGCGACCGTTTCCAGCCATGTATGAGTTGAGTACTTTCAAGACAAGAGTGGATAGGTATCTTCTAAGCAAGCGTGTTCCAATTGCTTTCCATTAGGTATGATTGTCGTCAAGCGCAAGTTCTTGGAATAAGAAAAAATATTAAATTAATGTATTGCTCTATGTTCTACAGTATTTTCTATATACAAAAGTAAAAAAAATAAAATAGAAAACACGCCCTAAACTAAACTAGAGTATTAACAATAATACATCTGAAAACAAACTCAGCTGCTGCGCTCAGCTTTATGCACAGCATAGGCCATAAAGAGTAAGACTAGGCCAATATCAATAAAATTCAACGCTGATTTTAAGTTTCGCTCTTTGTATTAAAACCTCTCATAGAAAGACGTAGGATACTATCTGCTATGTCTTATGCTGAGATCTATAGAGCGTGCTCTGACTTAGCTCGCGCTCAAGAGTTAAAACGGGACAAATATGCTCTGACATAAATCTGTCTCGTTTGGACTCTGTCTTGAGTCTGAGCTGAGTTAGAGTGCGGTATATAGATATCAGCCTTAGTGAAGTGACGCGATTCGCTGCCGTCGCGCGGCACGTAATGTCTGTGTGAACAGGGCTTAAGAGCTGTGTGTGCTATGTAAACTGTAACGTAACCAGTGGATTATTTATCCATCAGTTATATAGATGGAGACCATCTGTGTAAATACGAGTAAATACTATAGGTAATCTTGGATTCTTGTTACAATATGGCGACCTTTATATAAGTAGGTATGTAGGTGTAGGTATTCCCGATTTCCGATATTATGTAATGTAAATAATCTTGATTACTAATCCTAGAATACTTAACTTATGCACTATACATATATTTCCATTTTTCTTGAAACTAGTAGGTAGGTACTATTAAGAGCAAGTAAGGCGATACTGGTTTATTTTTAAAGCGCATATGCAAAGCATTGTATGAAGTACAGTACAGCTTGCAATGCCAACGATTTCAAGCATGTGTGCGTTTCGCTGCGAATGAATGCGTTACAGATGTTATTAGTATTTACCTTATATCGAGAAACAGGTGGGCTGATAGCACATTGGTGTTAGTATAAAGCGTATTGTTTACAAACAGAACGATTATAGGCTTGACGACCTGACAAATCTAAATCTGCATGTTCTTTTCTTCGCCAATAAATTGATTTAATATTTTATTGACCATTTAAGAGTTTAACATACCTTGAGGTGTTGGATCGGGTTACTCGACACATTTAGGTATATTACGCCACCTGGAGCTACTAATCTCATGTTTGTTAACGTTTCACAAGATTATCCATATTATAAATGTGACAGTGTGTTGGTTTGTCCTACAGTCACGCAGCGACTGAGGAATGGATCTATGTGATCTTTTGTTGAGGACTTGAAGAGTGACATACTTGTTATCCCGGAAAATTAAAGAGTTCCTTTGGGATCTTTGTAAACTATCCATAAATCCACGCGGATGAAGTCCCAAGCATCAGCTACGCAGTTATGAAGAAAATATTGACTACGGCTATCACTAGATTGTAAACATTCCGCAAGAATATAATACAATTTTTTTATTTTTATTTCATGACAAGATATTCCTTGACTGCGATCTCACCTGATGGTAACTGACGATGCAGTTTATGATGGTAGCGGGCTAACTTGGAAGGGGTACGGCAGTGTACATTCAACCCATACCCCTTATCGTTTTCTACACGCCATCGTGCCGGAACGCTAAATCGCTTCTCGGTACGTTTTTGACGGTAGGGTGGTAACTAGGCACGGCCAAGCCGCCCATCAGAAGAACAACAACAACACGAATATTCAATGCTTTCTACGCCTAAACTTTCTTGCGTCATACTCGTGAACGGGTGCCACCAACGGGAATGGGTCTGCTTTGTCTGCCCGTGTTAACATGCGTTGGATTGTGTACCTACGTATGCATTTTTGAAGCTTCATTGTGGAAGCACAGTGTACATAGCATAGTTTTGTTACCTATTGTAAAAAATTTTTTTTTTTTTGAAAAGGAGCTACTGCTGAGATTCTTGCCGGCTTGTCTCAGCAGAATCTGCATTCCGAACCGGTGGTAGATTTATGACGTTTCATAAGAGCTACATGTTTTGAATTTGAAAAAATGTGATTTTATTCCCCCATTTTAGTTTGATACTTTGTTCCAGGGACGCCCTCTACCGCCTCTCCCTGCGCGGCCTCAGGCCGTTGGAGCGCGCGGACTGGCCTGCTCCCCCCGAGAAGGCGCAGCTTTGCCAAGACAAGGGTCAGACCGAGGCGGACTGCCACAACTACATCAAAGTCCTGCTCGCGTACGGACACAAGCTGTTTGCGTGCGGGACTAACGCCTTCAGTCCTATTTGTAGCTGGAGAGAGGTATACACGCATCCTTGCTAATATTATAAATGCGAAAGTGTTTGTTTGTTGGTTTAGCCTTCAATCACGCAGCAACGGGTCGACGTGATTTTTTGTATGAGTATAGTTGAAGACCTGGAGAGTGTCATATGATAGTAGTTTGAAATAAGATCAAACTTTCTTTCTATGAATGAATGAATGAATATACTTTTATTGTACACCACACATATTATAAGAACCGACACAAAGAGCTTAATAAATTTAATGTGTTTCTATGTTGTAGAGCATACTAGGATGAAACTTTTAAGTAGGTATTACCTGTGTCGTTTCAGTCAACCAAGGAGTTTTTTTTTTTGAGTTTGTAATGGAACCACTTGAAAGTTTAGTAATTTTACAAGTAACCTTTATGGAAGTGTGAATCGGGCTAATTCTTTTTTATTTAAGTCTAATTTCCGCATTACCCAAGGTAATAATATGTAAGTACCTTATAAGTTATAATATCCCTTAGATCTCCTTTGTTGAGTGAAAATGGAAATAATATATTTTTTAATGGAAAGAATATTATATTTTTTAATGCTTCCAAAACAGAGCTAGCGTACTTGTTATGCTCAATTTATTTGACGTTAACAGCGGTTGCCTATATTTTAAGAACTTAAGTACACAGAAGTTCGATTGGGAAAACTTGCTTCGCGCTACGTACCGAAACAATTAGTGTGACCGGTTAATTAACCGTAATTAAACAACAAGCGTGTTAAAGAATTCAGGTTACGAGTAATTTATCGATAAAGGAGCTGCTGCTATTTCGATAAATGATTAAAAAGCCTTATAATTAAACACATTAATTAACGTGCACTGTGCACACCAATGTTTAAGTTAAACTTTGAACTTATAGTTGACTTATATTAACCGTATATTTCAATATATACAAATTATGAAATACATACTTAAATAATAAGTAACTGTCAAAAATCTTATCAACCTATTCTTAAATATCAATGATCAGATCAGATTCAGACCTTGAAACATCTTTTGTCATATCCTAATACATCTTCCGGCTACATCACCAGCCCCCCGATTCAGACCCTTCCGATAACTTATTTATCGATCGAGTCGGTTTGTTACCGTACGATAACATATATTTTCAATTCGTAAATGCTCTTATAATCGAATGTGTCTTGTCGATGTCGATAACGTAGTCGATACCGAATCGTATCCTCAAACCAAACGCTCTGAATCACACGACAAAATTTTTTTATACGAGATCGATATCTAACCGTATCGACTCGGTATGTTATCGAACAGGTTTGAATCGGCCCCAGATCAGCTCCGTGTCACAATATTATGGCATTGTCATACTATTTACATATACAGCTCAATTGAAAACCAGAAACTTCTAATTCAGCTTGCAAGATTTGACCTAAACATACATATACATACATTGCGAGTTAAATAAAAGCTTGTAAATAATTACTTTTTACAAAAAATTGAATTGACGATAGAAGTTTCCCTTCACTCTTAGAGGTGGAATTTCTTTTTCAAATTTAAATGAGACCAATTTCGAGGTAGACGCTATCCATTAAAAAAAGAATCATCAATGTCGGACGACTCTGCGAAAAGCTATGCGTGGTCACTGGTCATACATAAAAAGAAATATGCGCGATGAATTGAGAACTTCCTCCTTTTTTCGTCGGTTAAAAAATTAGATGAACTAAGTGCATATACTTTTTCAGATCGAGTCTCTAAGTTTGGTGTCGGAATGGGTGTCGGGCGTGGCTAACTGCCCGCACAATCCGCACTCCAACGTGACGGCCATATTCGCGAGCAGCGGGGAGTACTATGCGGGCACGCCGACGGATTTCACTAGTTCAGATACCGCTATATGCAGGTTTGTATAGAATTTGACTACAACGTTCCGCAATAATAAAATAAAATATACTTAATTTAAATTTTGAAATGTACTTAAACGGATAATAACCTAAATATATAAAAGGAAAAAGTGGTTGACTGTCTGACTGATCTATCAACGCCTATGCGTTCACCACTACCACTACTACTATGCGTCAAACCACTGGATCTGGACTGGACTGGATGGCATCCGCTAAGAAAGGATTTTTGAAAAATCAACCCCTAAGGGGTTTGAAAAATCGAGCTTAACGTGGGGGGAGGCTCAGAACTTTTCTCTTACCATCGGCTGGAGTAAAGATAACCTTAAAATCCTTAAAAATTGTCTAAGGCTTAAGACCACGAAAAATTTGGTCTCGTAAGAGTTTCTAATAAGCTCGAGTTTGAAAGCAACTCTGCAAACCCAAAACTCTGAAAAGTACTCTTAACTTTTCAGAGTTTTGGGTTTGCAGAGTCTTTACCACTGAGCTAAGAGTATCACCGTTTGTAACTTGTGGCCAGCTTTTGAAGCTAATTCGGGTATGTTTTTAGGAGTCGCGGCGCATCTCCACGGGATTCTGGGATGCTTCGCACAACGCAGTACGATTTCAACTGGCTGAATGAACCACAGTTCGTGGGCAGTTTCGAAGATGAGAATTTCATATACTTCGTCTTCAGAGAAATGGCTGTGGAGTATTTGAATTGTGGAAAGGTAATCACCGCAGATTATTGCCCACTCTTATAAATCGATGAATACTTAACATTAGCAGGTTATTATAATATTCAATTTAAATAAATGTTTTCTTTTTCACACGTACGTACCGCAGTTAGAAGTGTTAATATTATATCCGTGGGAAAGAGAGAAAGGCATTTCTCCCTGGCCTTCGAATTACGCAATGCGCAATAATATTATCGTTTGATGTCGTCAGGTTCAAGTTCCAGTTTTGTTACAACTATAGTTTTTTTTTTTTCACATGGAACCAGCGTACGTTTAATTTAGCGCGGATTCGACATTCTTGGTAATATGGTTCAAATATGGTTGAGCGAAGCAATGGCTGGATCATGCGTCATGCTCGTGAACGGGTGCCACCAACGGGAATGGGTCTGCTTTTGCCTGCCTGTTTTGACATGTATTGGATTGTATTTATTTTTACTTGTATTGTACCTACTCAGGAAAATTCATCGTGGAAGCACTGTATACATAGCATAGTTTCATTATTGTAATTTTTTTTTTTCTTTTTTGAAAAGAGCAACCACCGAGTTTCTTGCTGGCTCTTCTCGGCAGGAAAGACATTCCGAACCAGTGGTAGATTCATTGACGATTCAAAAGTGCTTGTAAAAGTTTATTTGAATAAAAAATATTTCTATTCTATTCTATTCTAATAATCTTACAAGTGGTGCCACAAGTTATTCAAGGAAAAGTTTTTTTTTTTTGGTTTTGTTTGTCCATACATTGAATAATTCTATGCCAATTTTCTGAAATCTCCTTCTCGTTCTCTTGAGCTCTGGCTTACAATAAATATGAATTTTGGAGTATATTTTAAGACATTTAAATCGCGAGCGAATAGGCAAGCGCGCTTAAAACCTTCCATCAAGTGTGATCACGAAGTGATTACATTCTCTTGGGTGTGCTCGATGTCAAGCGCTAATCTTTCATTATATTGGCTATAAACACTAAACACGCACCAACGAATAAATACGTCGCAAGTTTTTGCAGCAAGCCCGGTTCGGCGACAAGCTCACGCAAGCCAAGCCAAACATCTCGTTAACACGCTTGTGTTTGTGGACACTTGTCGAGACTCGCCAAGCGTGTAACGTAGCTTACGATTTCATTTTGCAGACGATATACTCGCGTATAGCACGCGTCTGCAAGAACGACTCAGGCGGCCACCTGGTGATGAAGGACAACTGGAGTACGTTCCTCAAGGCCCGCCTCAAGTGCCCCGTCCCTGGGAACTTACCGTTCTACTACGACGAGGTACAGAGCGTCGAGTATCTGGCGCAGGAGAAGATTCTAGTCGCTGTGTTCACTACTCCCACGTGAGTGTTTCAAAATCTGTGTTGACTCAGTTACACAAGATGAGTTTCTCGAATGCGAGTGAAATTTTCGGCACTCGCATTCGAGTTTTGCTTAACCGATACGAGTTTGTGTCATTATGTAATGTATAATGAAGAAGGGTCGCAGGTTCGATGCCCATCGCTGCACTATAATTGTCGTATCAACTCCTAACAAAAGTTTTCCGCTTATTTTGGAGGGGAAAGGAGAATATACTCGTACTAATTAAAAAAAATTGGTTTGATTTTATTCTTTTAACGACCTCCCTGACACAGTTGTGAGTGTTGTAGTCTTATAACTTGGAAGTCTCAGGCTCGATTCCCGGCGGGGCCATTTGGGAATTAATAATTTATAAATTGTCTCTGGTCTGGTCTGATGAGAGGCTTTGGCCGTGGCTAGTTACCACCCTACCGTCAAAGGCGTGCCGGCAAGCGAGTAGAAACCGATTAGGGATATGGGTTGAATGTACACTGCCATGCCCTTTTCAAGTTAGCCCGCTACCATCTTAGACTGCAACGTCACTTACCATCAGGTGAGATAGTCAAGGACGATCTTGTCATCAAATGAAAATAAAAAAATGTTTTCAACAGTAACAGCATAGCCGGCAGTGCAGTGTGCATCTACAACATGTCGGACATCCACATGGCGTTCGAGGGCCCGTACAAAGTGCAGGACTCCCCGATGTCCACGTGGGAACCGCGCACGCCGTCGCGACAGGCCCGGGAACACTTTAAGTGTAATAGAGATACGAGGTTGGTATACATGGATATTGTAATCTTGATTCCGATTGATTAGGAATCAATCTGAAGATAGATTCTTATTATAAATTAGATTCGTCCGCGTGGATTAAGGTTTTTTGATTCCCACGCCAACTCTTTAATTTATAGGGATAAAATGTAGCTTATGTTTTAATCCTGGGTATGAGCTATCTCAATTCTAAATTTCAGCCAAATTGGTTCATTCAGTGTGCCGTGAATGAGTAACAAACACGCACGCACGCACGTACGCACGCACGCACGCACTCACGCATTAGGATCCCTTAAACCATATAGAAAGTTTTCTTACAGACAACATTCCGATCATTCTGATATTATACGGCTGGTTTTAGGCTGAGATCTATAATATTCTATCTATAGATAACACCTTCACTCTGCTCAGAATCAAAAGAATTTTCTGCGCAGATTTAAAAGGAGAGAGAGAGAGTTAAGGTCCAAACGAACAACTACGTATCAACAATAAAAAAACAATCTTATTTTCAGATCCCACCAAACCATAGAATACCACAACTACCACCTAATGTACGAATCGATACAACCCATATCGGGCGAACCCGTTTACAAAGCCACGCTACAACGCTTCACGCACGTAACAGTCGATGTTACCAACACTAAAAACGTGATGAAACAACTGGTAGTGTTTGTGGCAACACAGAAAAATGAAATTATGAAGCTGGCAATACTGCCGAGGTACGAAGGAGCTTGTGTGGTGGAGACTTGGAGACTGAGCGATAGAAAGGAGGGATTCAATATACAGACGATGCAGTTTGTTAAGGATACTGTAAGTATTTTCTTTTCTTTGGCCGCTGATGTCATCTTTTTTTTTTATTTAATCACCATTTACAAATTTGTTATACACTTTTACATAATGCACATCGAAAAAACTGCGCATACAAAACAATATATAACTGAAAACAACATGATATTGTTATTACAATAATTTTTTTTAAAGATCGGTTGGAACGGCATTCCGAGCCAGTGGTAGACTCTTTTGACGATTCGAAAGCACTTTGTAAAAGTTTATTTGAATAAAGAATTCGCTCATTTGCGACAAGAGTGACATAATTCAAAATCGACGATGAGAGAATTCTCTCGTTAGAGAGTTATGTTTTGTGGATGCTGCGGTCTCGAAACAACACAGCGGCCAACAAAGCGACAGAGCATTAAGTCACAATCTCTCTCGCGCTTATTTTTTGTGCTTAGCATAATGTTGTTTTTATAGCAAAAAGAATAAATGTTCGATACTAAAATTGGTGAATTTTGAGTTATGTCATTCTTGTCGCAAATGAGCGAATTATTCTATTGTATTTGTTTTGTTTTTGTACAGATGTCTATCTACATCGGCAGTGATAACGGCGTACTAAGAATAGGCAGTGAGCGATGCTCTCGATACAAGACTAGATCGAGCTGCGTGGGCGCGGTGGACCCGCACTGCGGGTGGGACGACGCGCGCGAGCTGTGCGTGCGGGCGGCCGCCAATATACACGAGGCTTACTTCGTGCAGTCTACATCCAGCTGCCCTACTGTTAGCACGCCTGGTAAGTATTATCTAAGCGACATTTTGTAAAACTTGTTTTTTTTTTGGAAAAAAAGTCATAAAAAAACAACTATTGGATAGTCTTTTTACTGTATTAAATAAATAAAAGACTATCCAATAAGTAGTTGTTTTTTTAATGATTTTTATTTCCAAAAAAAAAAAAAACTTTGGTCAGTCTTCCTGCAAGTTTTACAAAATGTCGCTTTGATCAATTAGCCTCACTTACCATCAGGTGTGATCGCAGCCAAGCGCTAGTCTATATACTTATTTAAAAAAAAAAAAAAAAGCCTTTCACCCGTCGATATCATTTTTTTAAATATTTTTAGCGACCAAGCGAACAGGCGGCTGATGTTAAGTGATTACAGCCGCCCATGAACACTTGTAGTACCAGAGGCACCACCAAAGCGTTGCCGGCTTTTCGGGAATTTATTGGCCCTTGAATAACCCCGTTGTAATTTAGTGGGAACACCGTCGCGCGAATCAAATCTAATCTTCTATCTGTCTAAATATATAAAAGGAAAAGTTGACTGACTGACTGATTGATCTATTGTCTGTATCTTATGATCCGTAATAGGTTGAGAGTTGAAATTTTCGGAGAATGTGTATTTCTGTTGCCGCTATATATTAACAACTAATAAAAATAAAATCCTACTATAATATTATTAATGCGAAAGTTTGGATATATGGATGATTGTTACTCAATCACGCCGCAACAGCTGAACTGATTTGGCTGAAATTTGCCACAGAGACATAGACAGAGATGCATAGATTATAGACTGGAATGGCACATAGGCTACTTTTTATCCCGGAAAATAAGAGAGTTCCCGCGGGAATCCAAAAAAACCTCATTCTACGCGAATGAAGTAGCGGGTATCAACTATTAATAACTAAAAATTAAAGGGGTTTTACATTACAAAAGTGTTTTTGGTACGGAACCCTTTGTTTGCGAGTCCGACTCACATTTGACCGGTTAATTAATTATTTTCAGTCGACGGCGGTTGGTCATCGTGGTCGGAGTGGGAGCAGTGCATGCAGCACGGCACCCCGCATGCGGTGTACGGCGACGACAAACCCGACATGTGCATGTGCAGAACGCGCCGCTGCGACAACCCTAGGCCGGCGAATGGAGGACAGAACTGTCAAGGTGATTAGCATTTTTTTATTTATTTATGTGGCAACTTAAAGTATTTACAACTTATTTTAGAGCTCTAAATCTAACTAATTAGAACTAATCTGTCCATTTACAAGACCAGTCTGACAATTCGTGTAATTTATTAACATTTTATAATTTACATTAAAAGTCGAACGCTGTTGATTTGCTAAAATGTAAATCTTTAGACATTAATTAGGTTTTTTTGACACAGCGAGTTGGAGCGCCGCGATTTTTTTAAATAGGGAAATTTTTTATATTACGAGTAGACTAAATATCATACACACGTGTGGACACGCGATATAAAGTCTACAGCAGGGGACTAAGTTAGTATTATAACACTATAAGGTCACACTTGGATATTGCGCGGTGTGCACTCGCTCGCACCGTAAGCAGGAATGTGTAAGCGTCCTGTCGCCCGCGCAGGGAAAAATGCGACGTTGCGGATTGCGTAAGACGCGGGGAATATTGCATCATCCGCGCGTTGCCGCTCCGCTATTTAAGACGACTTTGCATCGACGTACATACTGTAAGACGTACTCGGGGCGTCTCCTTACATCATTATTTTCCACCCCCGCGGCAAGAGTCTCTAATGCTACTGCTCCAGTTGCGGTAATGTTAGTGTTAACGGCTGCTTTCGAATGACCTTAATTAAGGCATTAAAAAATAACGCGTGAAACAGGTGGCTACATTAAAAGAAAAGATGCTGCCAAAAGGAATTTTTCATGAATTAGTGAATTAACTGGAGTAATAGTGTTCCGCTTTGTCGTTCGTGTTCAAAATCACATTTAAAATGGAGATAGAATAGATGCGCTGCACAGAATGAGACAGCGCTAATGTAGCCAGCAAAGTTTGGTGCGTTATTCAACGAGTTAAAATTCTTTGATGTGAAAAAACCGCCCTCTGAGTTATCGCTTAGTATCTAACGTAATGATACAACACGTTTATGCATTAAAATATTAACCCGATGGGGTTAATATTTTAACCCAAATTTTTATTTTTTTTATTTTTATTAAGCAGATGTGCTTAATGCCTTTATTATCGTGTTAATTGTAAATTAAATGAGCAAGCAATAGGGACATTAATTTATACATTTTAAGAACAAAGCAACTCAACCAATAAAATAAACAAAAACTCTATAACTCACTTGTGAATAATAGTAATGAAAAAGTCACAGTTTGATTACATTATGTGCCTAATTGCGGTGAAATTGGAGCCACTTTATGAGCAAGTGTTTTGAAAAAGTAATTTTTCCAGGTGCAAGCATAGCAGTGACCAACTGCACGGTGCACGGCGGCTGGTCGGCGTGGTCGGGCTGGTCGGAGTGCTCCGCGTCGTGCGGCATCGCCGTCAAGTCGCGGCGCCGCTCCTGCACCTCGCCGGAGCCCAAGTTCGGCGGCCGCGTGTGCGTCGGGCTGGACGTGCAGGACCTGTACTGCGCCAATCTGCCACCTTGCCCGGGTCAGTGCTAGTGCCATTGATGAAATTAAAAAGAAAAAATTTGGGACGTGCGGGATCTGTACTGCGCCAATCTGCCACCTTGCCCGGGTCAGTGCACGTGCCAATAGGTTTCATTGATGAAATTAAAAAGAAAAAATTGGGACGTGCAGGATCTGTACTGCGCCAATCTGCCACATTTCCCGGGTCAGTGCAAGTGCCAATAGGTTTCATTGATGAAATTGAAGAAATTAAAATTGGGATGTACAGGACTTGTACTGCGCTAATCTGCCACCTTGCCCGGGTCAGTGCAAATGCATTGGCATTTAAGGTTATAGGTTTCATTGATGAAATAAATAAAAAAATTGGGATTTATAGGACTTGTACTGCGCTAATCTACCACCTTGCCCGGGTCAGTGCAAGTATTACTAAATGCAAATGCCAATAGGTTTCATTGATGAAATTTAAAAAAAAATGATTGATTAAAATGGACGTCAGTCCTCCAGCCTTTGTCCCTTTGTCTCTTCTATCTTTTCTCCGAGGGTACAAGATATCTTACTGAAGCTTATATTACAGATCCCGCATTAGCCCCCGTAGACGGGTCGTGGTCCCCGTGGGGCGCGTGGTCCCCGTGTGCGGGCGCGGGTTGCGGGGTCGGCGCCGGCATGCGGGAGAGGCGGCGCGTTTGCGGCAGCCCTGCGCCGAAGCACGGCGGCGCGGACTGCGACGGGCCGCGCTCCGAGCGACAGCCCTGCGACCTGAGGCCCTGCGAGCTGAGGAAAGCCACCGCTTGGACGCCCTGGGTGCAGATACCGAGTGAGTTTAATGCGTGGAAACAACATGTGTTTGTTTGTCCTTCATCCACGCAGCAACAGGGCAACGTGATTTATTGCATTTATTTTAGGCCTACCTTTTTTACCTAATCCCTGTAAAACTGAGGGTACCCTCGAAATTTTTTGCATGGGTATAGTTTTAGGCTTGACCTAATCGCTGTAAAACAGGGGGTACCCGCGAAATTTCAAAACGTGGACGAAGTTACGGGAAAAAGCTAGTGAGTAAATCATTACTCATGCACTAGTAGCAACCCCTGACTGATATGAGACAAAGATAATATGAACTATTTTGAGGACACCTTCCTGTTGTTTAAAAGAAAAAGAATATCAGCCAAGCTGAAGTTGACTAATATCGTCCTATCCACTACTAACCTAATAAACGGAAAGTTTGTGCTAGGAGTGGGTACAACAACAGGTGGGAACCTGCGCGTTTCAGTTTTCATTAGTTTCACAGACTGCACCGTCACTTCCCATTGAATGAAAACCATGTATTGTTACAGGTAATTCTTCAGATGGAAGTTACATGGAAAAGAGATTCAAGTTTTTGTGTAAAGCACCGACACCGGAACAAATAAGGGTGAGCTAAATTCATGAATCCTTTGATAAATATTAATTTTAATTGACTGACTTAAATTAATTGAATGGAAAAATTACAGCTATCATTGGCGAGGGAAGAAGAGAGGTATTGCAACGCAAGGGGGACCTGTAGTAGTACGCCCCCAGAAGAAGATGCAGCGTGGGACCCCTGGGGGCCTTGGAGGGCCTGCTCCGCTGCGTGTGGCGGGGGCCAGCAAGCCCGCACGCGGCGCTGTCGAAGGCCCCCTTGCGAGGGGGCTGCCGATATGTTACGCGCTTGCAATACACATGCTTGCGTTGGTAAGAATCAATCAAAATTTAATTACACACGCCATTACGTATAAAAAATTTGAGGGTAATTTTGAAACACAAAAACATATCCGACTACCCTCTGTGTACATGAATTTTTATTATCGTCGTTTGTTCCTCTTTTGAATATCCTTTTTAAAACGAAATATTTTTTGTTTAGGCTCATATTATATTGAGAGCGATTTGAGAAAGAGAAAACTAAATAAATTAAACGAAAAAAAAAAAAATTATATATTATGTTCCATCTGACGATAAGAGCGAGGAATTACAGAGTGCACATGTGTTTGAGCACACATTAGTGCACTGTAATATCTTCCGCGCAGATGGCCTATGACGTTAATTCATTGCTCCGTTGTTGCACGACAACAACAAATAGACACACTTTCGCATTTAAAATTACTAAGGATAGTAATAAAGTTAAAAAAAAAGTAATATTCTTGCTGTACCAGGAGAATGGTCATGTTGGAGCGAGTGGAGCGAGTGCAGCGGCGGCTGCGAAGATGCCTCGACCGGGCATCGAACTCGCACCCGCATGTGCCTCTCGCCCGAGGGCTGCGCGGACGCCGGCGCGGCGCTGGAGAGACGAATATGCGTCAACACTTGTGCAGGTAACTATATACCATTGGTTACTAAAATAGGCTAAAAAAATGATGTCATTAACCAAGAATCAATGAAATTATGAATTTTTCTTATGAAATAGGATTCATGGATTATAAAAAAACATATTTATTTTTCTATTTCGAGCGAGATTGATGTTTATTTTGATAAAATAAAACTACAAAATACAGCAATCCGCCTTATTGGATTGAACACCAATCAGAATGATATGTCACATCTATCTTCAAACTTTGACAAACTACTATGAAAAGTGACGCCATGACACCGTCGAGCGTTTTTGCGTGAATTTTATAAAACTTATAATTGAAACTGAATTGAAATGGCAATTTTATCTTCTAAACCAATACTTTAGTTGTTTAGTTTTTGCTGAAATAAGATATTTTTTCGAAATAGTAGATACTTACGAACATTTTCCCACAGTTTTTTTTTTTCAAAATTGGTTATCATGCCTAATTGACTGGACCGCGACTCACCTAACATGATGTTCCAAATTCGGGTTTGACATTCGTTTCATCGACGAAATGAACAATACAAACGTAGCACAAGCTTTTCGCTTATTTGGAGGAGATAGTATAAGTCGCTTATTTGGAGGGGATAATATAGGTCATGTTCAACTTGGTTAATATTCTTTAAAAAAAAATGCTGCTCAAGTTAACTTTTCTTTGTACACTAGAAACCGAAGTCGGCTGGGGTCCATGGGCCGAGTGGGGCGAATGCGTGGGCGGGGAAAGGATCAGGCGACGCAGTTGCGAGGCCGGCGCGTGCGTGGGCGCGCAGCTGCAGGTGGCCCGGTGCGACACCGATGACGCCGAGATGGACAATGGTAAGACTCTAAAACAAGGACGTTAGGGTTCATTTTACCCTAACGCCGTCTTAAACCGAAGTTCGAGTCGCAGGAGGCTTTAGCTCAATCCCAAGCGACATACAGTTTAAACATAGGATTCATAAAAAAAATATCTTAGAGGGTAGGTGTAGATTGGCAACACATTACGGTGTCTTCTAGTGAGGGTAGTTTTATAATATTGGTATCATTGTTCGTTGAGTCATTGCTCCCCACTCGTTCGGTCCATAAAACGGAGACGTACAGCGTGTACAGTTCATTCGTTTTTTTTTTTTTTTATATATTTTTAGCGAGCAAACGAGCAGGCGGGTCACCTGATGTTAAGTGATTACCGCCGCCCATGAACACTTGATTCTAAACCCTTCGTAGTATGGATAGCTCAGACGTCCCGTACCCCGACAGACAGTAGGGTGAATTCTTTAACTAGTGATTTTTGTTGTAGAGCTACACGCGATGCCGGCCTACAGTCAGAATGTAGAGATGGCGTCATTCGTCACCATGTCTACCCGCGAGTCGCTGAGCGTTGGCGGCATTGTCGGCTGTGTGGTGGCTGCGTTCGTTGTGGGTAAGAAACTACCCGCAGATTATAGAATTTTTGGACATTATTTATTAAATGACTCAGCTAATCGCGAAGCTGAAACGGAATTGGACAGGGCACATAGTTCAAAGAACTTACTCCAGCACGTTAGGGTTCCATGGTGCTGGAGTAGCGACCCCGTAGCGGAAAACGCAGTGTTGGCAGACCCCCCACTAGGTGGGTTGACGACAGAAGAGGCGCAGGAAATGGCGCAAGAGAGGTCTGTTATAGTCCACGCAAGAGACCTATATCCAGCAGTGGACGTCTAGCGGTTGAAAAAGAAGAAAAAGAAAAGGTTTAGGTTGTTCAAAATCCCGCGAGAACCCTCTGTTTTTCCGAGATAAAAAGAAGCCAATGCTCTCAAAGAGCAACCAGTTAATAATTAAGTTTTGTTCAGGTTGTCTGGTTTGCTTGGCCGCGGTTATTTTCTGCCAACGACGTGGTCCTCTGCCGTGGAATCGTCAACCCCGCGTGCCTTCCAGCCCGCACTATATCACAGCGAAGCAGAACAGCTACGTCACTGTGCCGTTGAAGGAAGTGGTAAGCGAAACCCTGCTAAAACTAAAACAAAATGTTTTTTAACTAAGTCTTGCAAGGGACTTCGTTAATATGGACTTAAGTTTTTAAAAATTCCCGGGATTCTTTTTATTACTTATCTTATTTCTTAAAGGGCTTTTGTTTGACACGAACACGCCAGCCTCATCGTAACCTAATTTATAATTACCCCCTTTTATCGGATATGAAAAATGGCCTATACCACTTTTCAAGTCATCGACTAAATATAACCTACCCATACAAAATATCAAGTCGATCGGTAGCATTCGCATTTATAATATTAGTCAAAATTGTCCCTTACAATTTTAATTAAGGACATCTTTTTGTCGCATTTGACATCCATGATGTTGTATCATCCGCCATATTGAATTTGTATTGACGTCATCATCCTTTTTCCCTTAGCCTCGAAAAGCAAAACGCCAGCCATCATTCTCCGGTATCGGAAACACAAGTGGGATACTCTTGTCAAAGAGCAACAATCTCTCCAACGCAAACCACAACAACCCGATGACTACACCAAAACTGTATCCAAAGGCGATCGCGAATGAATACGACTCTATGGGCACGTTACGAAGACATTCCAACCAGCCGAACAACAGGACAAACCTGGGTATCGAAGATGATAAATTTAATTGAAGGGTAGTCTGATAAAAAAAATTCGGTCAGTCATGATGTTTGTATAGATTTTTGTATGGTGTCTCTAAAAGAGGCCATATTCCATACTCAGACTCTCATTTTGAAAAGGACAGTCTGTTTTACAACAGGCATTATGATAGGCAATTTCTCCAACGGAAACTACAACAATTCGATGACGACACCAAAACTGTATCCAAAGGCGATCGCGAATGAATATGACTCTATGGGCAAGTTGCGAAGACATTTTAATCAGCCGAATAACAAGACAAATCTTTGTACCGAAGATGATAAATTTTATTGAAGGTAGTCTGATAAAATTTTTATTGGAGGTAGTCTGATATAAATAATTCGGTAAGTCATGATTTGTGTATAGATTTTTATATGGTGTCTCTAAAAGAGTCCATAGTTCATACCCTAATTTTAAATATTGAAAAGGACAGTCTGTTTTACAACAGACTTTATGATAGGCAATCTCTCCATCGCAAGGGGCTACTTATGAAGACATTCCAATCACCGGAACAACGAGACTAACCTTGATATCGAGAAAGATATACTATTTTATTGAAGCTATTTATAATGTTAACAAAGTTTTTATACAAAAACTCTTCTTGGCTCTTACAAATACTAGATAATGCCCAGTGTATGGGTAATTTTTGAATAGCTAATAAGTACGACGTTGTGAATACATTCCAACTAGCCAAATGAAAAGACGAACCTCGTTATCGAGGAAGACAAAGCTTTTTGCAGTCAGAGTGAAATATATTGTGTAACTTATAATTTCCATGCAAGGTCATGATTTAGTAGAGGTTTGTTTTTCCTTCATCAAACTTTTTTTCGAACGGATAAGCACTTCGCGACTCTAAAGTTCTAATGGCACGTATCAGGTAGGTACTTTCTTATTCCATAGATTTAATATTATTATAACATTAAATTACATTTAGGCATTTTGTACTTAATAGAAGATATAAAGGTCTACGAAAAACTTGGAAATTGTTGAAAAAATATTTGACAAAAACATCTCGGATATTTGTACAACTAATTGATCTTCCTGCGTAGCTATAAATAAATCGAAAATAATGAAGGAACTTTGTACTAACGGAATAAATTCTTTCGGTCCAATATAAATATTTAACAAGAAAAACAAATGGCAAACGGAGTGTAGGGCGCCCCTTGGCTAGGTAAATCGATGATATCCGGAAAGTGGCAGGCATCGACTGAATGCGAAAGGCCGAGGTTAGGTTAGGTTAGGTTAGGCAACGTTAATGCTACCTTACAGAGGGCTATGCCAGTTTTCACCAACGTACCCTAACGTTTACGCACTACCTAAGCTACATTAGGTTCAATTTCGTTTTCACAAACCTTTAGGGAACACCTATAGATGAAAATGACATTGGGTGAGGGATAGTATTTAAAGGCTACCTACGAAAAGAAACTACTATTTAGGGATGAATTAGGTATGGTTGGTGAAAATGGGGATGAGTGTAACAGTGGATGCATATGAACTGATGATAATTAAATTAGCAAAGGTTCATGATTTATCGCCTAAGACTGTACAGAATATAAATAGAAACTTTTAAGTGCACACAAAAGAAAAAATATTTATACATATGCGAATTTACATAATTTATAATGTAAATAAAAGCGGCCTTATAGCTATGAGAGTAAGGTTTAGAGTTTATAAATTTAATTATCTGCGCCTTTCTCCTACATACCAAGTTCATGGAATTCACTCATTTGAAACTCTATTGAAAAATAATGAAAATGAAAATCGTAAATAGAAGCTTTTGGAAAGACCCTCCTCATACAACATCAACGTATTTAAGAACTTTTATTTCCAATAAGTATTGCTGTAATTCCGTACGGAGAAATACGTACAATGTACACAATGGCAACAGTGGATATGCGTAAAGTATGTTCATATTATTTCTTTGGCCCATTATTATCCATTCAATGTATTTAGAATTCGGGCTATGTTTCAACAAAACACGAAATTTACTTTGTTCTTTATTTCCTAGAGTTCACAAAATTTTACATCGTTAATAACCCTTAGGGGGTAAATCGTAGCTTCGTCTTGATAGTTAGACCGAGACGATTAATTGCCAAAGTTCGGAATGCTTGCCCGTTGAATAAAGTGGAACAAAATCTTCGGCGGAAACTTTATTTGCTTGCTATAGAGCAAGTTGGGATTATGTATACCTACAATATAGACGTTTACTGTTGGGCAAAGGTCTCGTGTGGGGACTTCTACACGTTGTGATCTTGCGTCGCTTGTATCCATCGGCTCTATGGGATACAGAAAGACGTAAGACGTTCTTACCACACACAATGAAATCATGTTTTAAATGAAAAACCAAACTTAAGAGTGTTTGTAAAAAATTTGGCAGTAAATTTTGGGAGTACATATATACGACCGCCCCCCCTTTTTTTTGTTAAATATAAATAATGTTCTCCTTTCCACTCTAAATTGCACGTAAATCTTGTGTAATGGATACGACGGCTGCGGTTTGAACCGTTGACCTTTCCGATTTCAGGATTAATACAAAAAAAGATACCGGCCGAATTGATAACCTCCTCCTTTTTGGAAGTCGGTTAAAAAGAGGGATACTTAATCGTTCTAAGTATTATTGTGATAGTATAATTGAAATATTTTGTTCATATAGATAATAGATTAATATTAAATATCTAAATGGCGTTAAGTATTTCATTTTATTAATGCTGTTCACATATTACAACACGAACCGTAACTACTGATTGTTAAAATATTTTTCCATGAAAAGAACATAAAACATTGCTTTCGATGCTTGCTATAATGTGCGATCAGCTTAAAGTTCGAAACTAATCTTTTAAATGTCAATTAACATTTACGACCTACAATACAAAGTTCTAAAATTCCACTCTCATTGATAGGAATGTTCGCTGCACTTTAGTCTGGGTATAAAATATTAAATGCCATAGACTAAAGAACTACCGAACGACAGCTCGTGTAAAACTGATTTCGCTTATTGTTGCCTAATCTTAAGGTTCCTCCCTGAGAATGTAGACGTTTAATACTTAGCGCCATTTTCCATACAATGTAAAGAATCCAGTGCCATGGTTAAAACAATGTAAAAATAGTATTTTAGAGAGTTATTATATAGGATTATTAAATTGAATGTACTTTATTGTAATAACAATTTTAACGTTGTTAATATTGTTCTTTGAAGCGAGTTTATTGAAGTATGTGCCATGTAAATAAGAATAGAAGAATTCCTTTACAATATTATTAAAAAATAGCGCTTTTCATATTACTATATATTCAACATACCAGTACAAATGTGGGTGCCTTCGAGAAAATTAATTATTATTTAATATAATATGTAGGTATACCAATTATATTTTACAATGATTTATAATGCGATTTATATTTTTTTTATTATTGTTGAATTAATTTCAACATATTGCTTGGCTCATGTTGAGTCGAAATTGTTATTATAATGTAGAATAAAAGCATTTTGTATTTTTATATTGTTAATTATAATTCTTAAAGAAGTATTAAGTAATAAGCACAGACAGATGTTATAAGTAGTATTTTAATACATATTTTGATACACATTCGCACTAAAGTAAGAATACACACATACATATAAATTGTTTTTGTGTTTATAAATTCTCTGTTTTGAATAGAAAATTATAAATGTTTTTTACACTACACCATAGAATAAGAATACAAGTTCAGTATGTTTTGTTTTTATAGTTTTCAACGATAATCTCTTTTCTACAAGTATGTTATTTACTTGATTTCATGAGGTGTTTTATTAATTGCAGTTTTTTGCTTTCATGACTAAGGATACTCTTAATGTGTGTTGTAGGCATAAAACTTTAAAAAATATAGGTATATATTCTGCTTGCTTGTTATTTTATTATTATTCTATGGCTGTTAATGTTCAATTAGTTTGAAATGCTCTTCGCATTTAATGCATGCATTGCATTGTACGTAATATGAACATGATTGGAGAATGTGCTGCATTGAATTGCAATGGAGAAAATGTGTTGTTAATGCCCTATCAGACTCGAAGCGTTTTGATTACGTTTTTTATGAACGACTTTGAATAACATTTTTGTAACGGTTTATTTCACACTATTTTGCATTATTGAGTAAATTGATATCTTTAGTTTCTCTATAGGTACTTGAAAATAAGAGATAGGTATGTACTTGATGAAGCAATTTGATATATTTAAATCAGTTTTTCTATAGGTTCTTGAAAAGAAGAGATATTTGATACTTGATACTCAATAGTGCTTACTGAAACTTTAAATACATAATTGGAAAACCATTCTAAGAAATACAATCAAATTAGACTTTTCGAGAATTATTCGAGGAAAATTGAATATAGGAGAATTGTCTTTAAGGAAAATATTCGTCTTTCGAAAACATTCTTTCTTTTCTTTCAAAAGATTTCTGTTCCCGTAAACGAAGTAAAAAGTATTTCTGAATCTTTTGTTAGCAAAGTGAAACAAAAAAAGATTCAGAAATACTTTTTTTTCGTTTACTTATTTTATTTCACGATATCAAATGAAACAAAATTGAGTCATGAAACTAAATTTTATTTTAGGTCAAAATGATGTCGTGAAATGCGACCTAAAATAAAATTAAAAAAAAATCAAAAAATTCAGAAAGACTTTTTTTTTCCTTTAAGGAACAGAGACCTTTTTTGAATTGTCTTACTATTGATCTAGGTGTGAATTTTTGCTTCCGTTAATTTTTAAAAAATAAATTTTTAATTTCAAAATAATGAAGCAGAAATCGCTGCAGAAATCTTCTCGAGTCTGTTGATGCTTTAGATAACTTTTTAGTATACAAGATAATTTTGAATGTTGTACTTTCGTGTTTCTATAGGTATTCCCAGGAGGCTTTCTCATCAAAAACTCACCGATTCTAAGCGTAAGAGATTATTACTTGTGATTGTTATTTCGGTAGATAAAATTCTTTATTGTTTTTTCATTCCTTTCTTTGCTATAAGTATGTTGATTTGGACGCTGTACATTGTTATTTAGCTAACTACTTAACAATAAAGACTGTCATAGTGATTTTTTGTTTGATTTTTAGGTCCTATTTGCACCCGATTTCGTTCGCGTAGTTAGATTTTTAACAAGTGTAAATTGATACCCCTGACATCTGAATTTACCCAGTTTTCTACACAATCATCATGATGACAAGATAGCCCTTGACTGCAATCTCACCTGATGGTAAGTGACGATGCAGTCTAAGATGGTAGCGGGTTAACCTGGAAGGGGTATAGCAGTGCAAACTCAACCCATACCTCTAATCGGTTTCTACACGCCATCGTGCCGGAACGCAAAATCGCTTGGCGGCACGTCTGACGGTAGGGTAGTATCTAGCCACGACCAAAGCCTCCCACCAGACAAATTCGTTGACAGGATAGTTATTTACTGTGATCTCACCTGATGGTAAGTGACGATGCAGTCTAAGATGGTAGCGGGCTAACTTGGAAGGCGTGTGGCAGTATAGATTCAACCCCTTAATTATAAGTTAGTTATGACAGTCATAAATAAATACTATGGACTACTTCTTTCACTTATAGATATTTATAACGAAAATGGGCTCCCCAAGTCGCGTCTTAGAGCTTTCAAGTTTCCCCGCAGCACGGAGCATTAGCGCAGAGCGACGACGGCCATTAATAAAACAAATACATTTTATACTGTAGTTACCCAAAACCAGAGAGATACCCCAACTTTGAAAGCAGCCTCCGAAAAATCGACTACTCAACCTGCCTGAGCATTCTGAATGTTATTAAGCTATTGCATAGCTTCTATCGCGGGCCTTGAGCGTGGAGACCGAATCCAGAAATTCCGTAACGAAAATAACCTGACACGGGACTCCTCTCACCGCTAGATGGCGTTGATAAAAATGCTATGCAATAGCTTTACCGCGGCAGTCCCCGAGTGCCACACGTCTTTTTTTATTGTATTTAGTAGGTCTAGATCAGTGGGACTGTTAAGTAATATCGTTAAAACTTGGCTATACAAGAGTATTTTATTCAATCGAAGAAAGAAAAGCCTATTAAGACAAGAAAAAGTCTCCGAACAAACTTTTTTTATTCTATGACAAGATAAGTAGTCCTTGACTGCAATTTCATGTGATGGTAAGTGAGATACAATGTAAGATGGTAGCGGGCTAACTTGGAAGTGTTATGGCAGTGTACATTCAACCTGCACCTCTAATCGGTTTCTACTCGCCATTGTACCGGAGCGCTAAATCGCTTGGCGGCACGTCTTTGTCGGTAGGGTGGTAACTAGACGCGGCCAAAGCCTCCCACCAGACCAGAACAAAGACGATTTAGAAATTATAAATTCCCATGAGGCTAACAGGTACAGAGTACGTTCGTGGTTATCATAAGCATGTATATCTCTGTTACCCTAAAGCTGTTACCGTTCTAAGCCTGTGCCGTTTCCTGAGAATTCCTATTGGAAAAGCCGCTTTTGTTTATGTAACTTGTTATGTTCGGTTTTGTTTATTAGCAGCACTTTTTGGACGACTGACAAAATATATAGGTTTGCTGCTCCACAGTCAAACTCAATGCACAAAACAAACGAACTGAAGCTTTTGTAGCGAGACGGGTCTTTTTCTACTTTTAAGTGCTCAATTTTAAACACTTCCAAGCGCTCCCAACAATCAAACGTTAAACTTTGAAATTTCCTGCTAGCTTGCTATAGAAAAATTTCGATACAAGCCATTTTTAAGTTTTTTTAAAGAGCTGTAACATATCTATAACTACTTATAATAAAACTGTAATACTGTACATTAAATATATTTTGAACGTTTTAATCGGAGGATGCTTTATTATCGATACTGAGCCCAAAATATATATATATATTTTAATTTTTTTCTCTGTCTGTGCGCGCATCACGTGAAAACTACTGAACGAATTTGAATGAAATTTGGTATAGTGGTAGCTGATACTTCAACAAAAGGTTCCAATGGGATGATTAAATTATTCACGCGGATTAATTCGCGTTAACACAGCGGGCATCAGCTTCTAAATAAATAATAAATAAGTATCTACCTATCTATTATATCAAGGTTTAAAGTGATTAGGTATTAATGGAGACACACATATTATAATATTAAAGGAAATTTTCCCTGAAATTCATAAATTTTCATGCCACGTGCGCTCGTCACGACGGCATGTGTAAACAAGTTATGAAGGTTGTGAATATGAAATGTAAACATACGAGCAAATTGAGGGGATATTTATTCCTTTTAGCTACATTTTTATTCCTCTCATGTTTTCAGTATTGAATTAAGGAAGTCTTTCTTTTTTATAACGTATCTAGGGAGTCTTATATTTATTTTAATAAGTTTTGGGGTACCGTACCGAAATGATAAGAAAGGGCTTCATGTGCATATTCTACAATGGGTCTATATTTTCCATAAAGTTTAACCTTTATAGTATTGCCAAGTCCTTCCATTTGTCCGCAGCTTAACTTCGAGACAATAAGTAACTAATTATAATTATTAGGCACTAAAAAGCTGTAATTTGGAATGGTTAGGTTCATGTTAGGTATGCATATATTAATCATCACAACTTCACATTAAGATATCGTCGATAATTTGTGCGTCCCAAAGTTGTGATATCTTAATTTCCTGGATCCGGTCTTCAAACTCACGGATGTCTACGACATTCATATCAGTCTCTTGAAGGAATTTCTAAATGTGCCGCTAGTGTCCAGCTAGCTATTTTCACCGACTAATCAAGAGTTCTGACCGCCCTAGGTTATTATGAGGACGCGCCCCCGCCAGGTACGTGTTACGGACGGCTTAAAAAGTATTAAATGAGTAGAGTAGCAGTGTGAAAATTTTAACATGGTTCATACTACCTATAAAAGTTTTCAGATCGATCTGCAATGATGCAAGATTAGTGCATGCGAAGACACGATTTCAGCGCGCCCCCCCTGATCCTCGCGCCCTAGGCTGCAGCCTAATTAGCCTAAGGGTTAATCAGGCCCTGGCTATTATGCATTAATTTCACGAAAGCAAATAGGTACAGGTAGTTCATGGGGGTCTATCAACACTGCATTGCATTTTTTGTGGGGTCGCCATTCAGATCTAGTAATAATAATAATAAAAATTAATCCTTTACCGTAAAGTACTCGCAGCGAGTTTAATGAGTTTAAAGCTTTCTCTGAATTATGTTGAAATAAGCAATTACCAAAGTTAAATTGTATTTCTTTTAATTAATTTGCACAATATTTTACTAGAGTTTTACATAGATGACTTTTTTATCGATAACGTTTATAAAATTTACGATTTTTAGGGCTAGGTAACCTAACAGCCTAAGGCATATAATCTGTAGATAGATACCTACCTAATTTGGTAATTGGAGAAGTTTTTCTTTGAACTCCCGGGAATCACGACCTAAGAGTATTGACCTTAGGTACGGAGCACAGTCTGTGCTAAAATATACCTAAGTATCTATTTTTCAATCAGTTTAGCAACAGACTATTAGCGACATTTGAACCGACATATTGCAGCTGCTAGATCAACATTTCAAATTCCAATAATATCAATTCACCACGTAAACGAGACTAGGTACTTGAGAAATGAGAGAAAAATCTTTGAAACGAGAGATAGTTCATTATTTAAAAATAGATAAAAAATTTCTAACTGGATGAAGTTACGCAAAAAGTATCTAAGTATACCTAAGCCATAAAACATTTACCTTTTTATATATCTACTTTACATCTTTATTGAAATGAAATGAAATTAAATTTAATGACATAAGGTAATTAGTTAAGTACAATGATCCATCTTTTGTTAGGTTGAGACCAGTGGCGTAACTATAGCGTTTGAGGCCCGTGGCAAATTCATCGTATGGGGCCCTCCCTCCCCCAATATAAAGAAGCTCAACCAATGAGATACCTGACCGGGGGCCCCTTCAGGCTGGGGCCCTTGGCATTTTGCCGTCTTGCCACCCCATAGTTACGCCCCTGGTTGAGACACTGCTGCCTAAGATAAGTTCAGAACTCGTAATATAGGCTCACACATAGGTAACTACCTCTTCTACCTAGAAAATAATATTAGAACTGTATGGTCACCGCTTTGCACTTCCGATTTCATGAAATCCACCATATACAGATACAATGGACGTTGATATGTATGTAAATACAAACTACTTATTGCATACTATGTGCTACTAATTTATATACGTACTACCTTTGTCCAAAATGTACGTAGTTACAATGTAGGTCACGCTACCATTAGAGTAATATTGGAAAAGCATTCGAGGAATAGCATTAACGTCCGTTATATGAGGCTCTATGTGGATGCATTAGAAAATGTTCGAGTGGTATGTAGCGAGAGCTATGAAATGTATAGTTCACTAATGACAGGCGGCAAAAATCCCTGTGTGATTAGAATAGTTCTTTATTAAAATTAAGTTTTACTCAGTTCATAACAACACGTTAAAGTCTAATTAGCTGAGGTACCTATCCTAGGCAATTTTGACTCTGAGTTTGAGTTAGGTTTGAGTGACTCAAATTTCAAAAAAATAATAAGTATCTAGTATATTTTCAAACTTTAGATTAATTTTACTCCACTATTGTCCAGTATAACAAAACTTTCCGATAAAAAATATCTAAAAGAAGCGTCTGTCCTTTAAATGGATCTTCTTTTAAAAGAAACACGAATCTCATTACAGTTAATAACTTTCAGTTGTTAATTCCACGAGAAATAATTATATTTTACAACGCTTATCGGGTTAATGATCTTGGTGTAATCCTGGGGCGTCAACTTTCATTATTTTTCTACTAATTAAAAAAACAAATTGATTTCATTATGAACGAAACTGATACCTACCTTTTTTATTAAATTACAAGATATTCCTTGACTGCGATCTCACGTGATGGTAAGTGACGATGCAGTCTAAGACGATAGCGGGCTAACTAGGAAGGGATAAGGCACTCTAGGGCATACCTACCCCTAATCTGTTTCTATATGTCATTGTGCCGGAACTTTAAAATCGTTTGGTGGCACGTCTTTGACGGTAGGTTGGTAATTAGCAACGGCCAAAGCCTTCCACTAGACCAGAACAGAGACAATTCAGAAATTATAAATTCCCAAATTGCCCCCGCCGGGAATCGAACACGAGACTTCCCAATAAGATCACATCTCTTACCAGTGCGCTATAGGGAGGTTGTCAACCTATTCGTAATCCAGCTATCGCAATCACTGATTGGCTCTGTACTCTCTCTCTCTCTCTCTCTCTCTCTCTCTCTCTCTCTCTCTCTCTCTCTCTCTATTGCTTTATTGCTTATATTTATTGATGCAGCAAGAACCCCAATAATTTACCCAATCATTCACAGACACTGTAGCTATCCTCCTGTTTTTTAGGATATATATACATATTTTAGTAGGTTTTTATACAAGGGATGGGCGATAAAACTGTGACAGTGTTACATTATGCACTATGCACTGTGATCAATGTTTTTTTTTTATTTTTTATGTACACATAAGGCAAAAACCTAACAACAAGAAACCTAAAAAGAAGAAGTAGTCATAGTTAAAGCTTATTTCTAAAAAAAAAAAAAATTCTTCCAGCTTCCCTTGAAAGTAAGGTAAAATTATAGAGTGGTATGTCAACTATTTAAAAAAAGACTTATTTTTTTTTGTGTAAAATGGATAAAATTAAAAATAACCTGATACCATTGGTAAATTAATATGTACTAAGATAAAAACTCTGTCAAGAAATAACTGTACCGTGGTAACTGGCAAGCTTATAGCATCCTGCCCAGTCGGGAGTCTAAATACGATACCTAGCTATTAATTACCAGTTAACTACCAGCACAATTTAGGTTAAACTTGAAACTTCGCTAACGTATTTTATAATGTATGGTATATTTAAACATCCTGCCTTAAGGTCATTCACCCGACTCGGGCAAGATATAAATGTAAGTATAAACGTATTGTTAAGAAGATTATACTGAACTGCGTAGAACCATTTTTAAGCTATTGCATAGCTTCTATCGCGGGCCTTGAGCGTGGAGACCGAATTCAGAAATTCCGTAACGAAAATAACCTGACACGGGACTCCTCTCACCGCTAGATGGAATTGATAAAAAATGCTTGCAATAGCTTTACCGCGGCAGTCCCCGAGTGCCACACGTCTTTTTTTATTTTATATTTTATATTTAAGTGTTAACCTACACTTAAAGGAAATCCCGCCGGCCGCGGAAATTTTGATACTATTTGATATATAAATCTATGCGTAGAACCATTTACGTACCAATAGGCAATACCGAGTGCATAAAATGTAAAATTAAAAAAAAAACTTATGAGGAGGAGGACCTTTATTTCAGGTATAGGCTTATAGGTCAGGACTAGTAGACCGATACAAGTGTCGGTCTTGACCCGATTGCAGAGCAGAATATATAAAGAAGAAACCGCCAAGAAGCGCAGCAGCTTTACTCTAAAAAAAATATGTGATATCAACTGTATTAATCGTTATTAAAACAATTATTATTATCTACTCCAAATAGTTTTGGAAGAAAATCGTTGTCATTTAAGAATTTAAATGTTCGTTGGTTGCCTGTCACAAAAGATAAAGATAAAAAAATTTGTGGAAGTCGGTTAAAAACATTATTCATTAGCAAACTCTTTCTCACTGATAATACGTTGACAAACGGCACAGGTACTTGTAGGTTCGCGACACGCTTATTTCCCCCAGGCTAGCCAAACTACCGTCGGGGTCACAGTTGTTTGGCACTCGGCCAGGACCCGCTCGATCTGAACTTTGCAGGTTCAAAGACCTCCAACTACTGACAGGAAACTGCAAACTACTTGATTATATGACCCGCGAATGTAAGGATGCAAAAAGTTTGTGAATAAAATCGAAAACAAGAAAAAACTAATACTTACATAGTTTCTTAAGGTTATATATATGTTAAAATACCTTTCACCAGCGTAAAACAAACCTTATGCGAGTGTAAAGATATTTGGACAGTATTAAAAAGTGTCAGAACGTCCAATAATTTATTCCTCGGCTAAACGTCACTCAGTAGCAATTTCACAATCGCCGTGTAATCCACAAATGACGTTTTGATAGGTTTAGAATTAGGCACAATTTCAACAAAGCTTCCTTATCTTGTTTATTATCTGATTATCTTCTCGAGAATAACTGTACCTACCTACTAAGAATTTTATTTTAATCTCCATATTATTTGCTCCAGGAATAGTAGAAATAAACTCGAGAGCAGCGATTTTAATCCCAGATTATGCGCGGGCGTCATCTAATATTACGTATTATATTCGTATTATAATAATATATAGCCTTATGCTACGCGGAATATTAGTTAAAAACACTACCTAGCAATCGGCAGTACACAGAATACAAATGGTAAATTCGAAATATAGGTTGCCACTGAATACATAATAGCCATCGAACGCTTAGAAGCGTAATAGCCGACTCGGTGCTAAGGCATTTCTAGTAAGCCTTTAAAGACTACGTACTATCGCGTTAGTAGGACGAGCTCGCAGAAAATTATTCAAAAAATACCTATGGGTATCATTTAAGCTATCGCCAATTTAATTAGTTTTGTGTTTCTCAAATAATAGGGTTTGCCTGCAAAATAATAGATTTGTCACCAAAATGTAGTCAACAAACAATATAAAATCAATTCCACAATAAATCACCTAAAATCATGGAGATATATTATGTAGGTTCTAGTACCAAATAAATGTTTTTGTAAGTATTATAATAGGTTTGTCCTATTGTGCTGTGATAGGGTGTCATAATCCATGACAATAACCATTAAAACCGTAATAGAGCAAGAGCCCAGGATAGCCAGACCTTCGTCATTTTATAAAAGCTGAAAGTTTTTCTGTGCATGTCCCCTATACAGGTAAGAACAACCAGCGACTATGGAGTTTGGGTTGTGGTTACTTTGGCAGATAACAGATAGTAAAGGTATACAAAATAGTACCTAAAATTCGTTAAAGTATAAAGCTCAATTTTTTTATATTTTCTCAGGGATAACTTTAGAAATCTCGTCATCCATTGCCGGACACTTATGACAGTTACTTCCCCCTGCCGGACACCCCTAAACTTTAATAAATTATAATTATACTTTCGTTATAGTATAAAAGCTAAATTTTATATATGTTACTTGGGGACCTATAAAAAAATGTTACCTCAATCTAAATTTAATCAATTTAAATCTTTCTCGAAGGGAATCCCGCGGTTGAACAGTTATAACCTCGCGCTCGCACCTAGAGCGGACTTTCAATGTGTCTGGCAAGGTGTAAAAACCATCAAAACTGTCCGGCTTTTGAGGTAACATTTTTTTATAGGTCCCCAAGTAACATATATAAAATTTAGCTTTTATACTATAACGAAAGTATAATTATAATTTACTAAAGTTTAGGGGTGTCCGGCAGGGGGAAGCAACTGTTATAAGTGTCCGGCAATGGATGACGAGATTTCTAAAGTTATCCCGAAGAAAATATAAAAAAATTGAGCGTACTTTACTTTAACGAATTTTAGGTACTATTTTGTATACCTTTATTATCTGTTATCTGCCAAAGTAACCACAACCCAAACTCCATAGTCGCTGGTTGTTCTTACCTGTATAGGGGACATGCACAGAAAAACTTTCAGCTTTTATAAAATGACGAAGGTCTGGCTATCCTGGGCTCTTGGGCCATAACTATCAATACCAATATCAGAAAATAGTTACATATCACAAAGGTTGTTTTGAACCGACGTTTGGAGCGGAAACTTTGTTAGAAACTTCCGTTCTAAGCGTTATAGTTCGATGTTAATACTCGTAGTAGGTATAGGTACTTACTACCCTCGACATGAGCTCGGGTTTCCGGAATTCCCAGTAAAACAACCCGGCGATTGGTACCGGATTATGAACGCAAACTATAAGTCGGACAGTAGGACTCTCTGAGGATTTAATTATTGCGGTAAAACTACTCAAACTATCTCCCAACTGCCGAATGGCAACCAGTTCATTTTATATGTGAGTATTTATACATTTACTAGATGATGCCTGCGACTTCGTCCGGCTGGAATAAGGTTCTTTTAGTTTCCGCGGGAACTTGGTTATCATTGCTGACTTATACGTATGTATTTTACTGGGATTCTGCGAGATTTTTATCAGGATAAAGGGATAAAAATGTGAGGGGCTTATATTACCAAGGGCTTGTTTGCTAATAGCCTATTACGAGCAGGTGGCTTTGCCGAATTTGGAATTTGAACCACTTACATCTTAAGCCATCTTACACCCTAAGCCTCTTATATCCACTTGCCTTTAATATACAGAACTCAATTTATGATTTTTTTTTATAAAACGAATTCTATCTTAACATAAAGTGTTAAAAGTAACATTGAATTTAAAATGCATCTAATTTATAAAATAAACTAAAATTTACTCAAAATCAAATTATAAATAAAATAGATCATTATTTATTTATTTATATAATTTTATTGCATGAAAAAAAAAGAATAAAATATATAAGTAGTACCTTTGGGTGACCTATCATCAGCCCAAATTCATTAACTGTTGAAAGTCATCTTTTAATTAACGCCGACGATGTCTAAACCCGGCCTGGAGCACAGAGAAGAAGTCCATTAGAACTTTCACATAAGTTCACAGCACAAGAGAAGAAAGATACAAACAATTAACGTAGATAGGAAAACTTGTAGGTATATTGAACGTAAACAATGGCGGACGACATTCGAAACACGTCAGAGTTAATCGAACAGCATTGATTCGATATCAAGCGGTGTGAAGATTTGACCAGTCCCGACTAGGCAATTGCGTGCTAACTAAAACTAACTAATGTAAGCACTAATAATGTAGTAATTGCAAACTTAGTGGTAGACATTCATATTGCTGAGCTATAGTCGAAGTTGCTTAACAAGATCTCGGGAGTTCTAGTAAGTATATAATAATGTTTGGTGGAGCGAAGACAGCTTATGACAAAACTTCATGATTAACTACGTATTCAACCCATTCATAATAGCTTAATCAAAGAAGATGAATTATTATTATTACCACAAATTACTTGTAAATAAGTTCAAAATCTCATCAAAGAGCAATAACCAGAGCTCTTGTGTATCTAGATAAGGTCAGTTACTAGAAGTCGGTTATTCTAGAAGTCATAGAAGGCGGATAAAGTAAAGTTACGGTTACGATAATATTGTTGAGCTTTATATTTGTGAATATTTTTATATTTATTTTCATTACTCATACACGGAAAGTAGGTCTGAAGTTGCCTGAGAAGCGGGTTGAAAGTAATACTTTTCAGCCCTAGGGAGAATCGTTTTCAACTGACAGCTGTCAAATAATTAAAAAAAACTAGTTGTCACATTTTTATTGGAATTCAAATGAAACACGACATACCCGAGTGCATCCATAGACAAGAAGAAAGATAGACTTTTGTTCTAATTTTAACATAAACTTTAAATAAATATCTCACCAAAGTTGTTGATTTACTTATGTAAAATAAAGTTCACTCAATTTTCTTTAGCTAATTTCTATTTTTATTTTGACTTTCCTTATATTCGTAATGAAAAGCACAGTGTTTACCTCGGGATAAAGACTTATTTAGTCCCTCGAACTATAGGCCCCCTCGCTACGCTCGGGCGCCAAACCCCGTCTCGGGACTAAATAAGTTACTTTCATCCCTAAGGTAACAATGTACTATTAATACCCAAAAACAAAAGAATTAAGTATAGAGGACATGCCCAAGGACTGCTTGTCTCTAAGGAAGAGATTTCTGCCAGAAGCTCTCGATAATATAGGACATAGGTATATTTATATAATTTTGGCCGAAAGTTGTATTTTTAGTCAAAGGTGACCGAATCCAAAGTTACGGTCGGACACTAATCTATATACCTACATTATTATAAGTAAATACATATTATAAGTTACATATCTGGAAGGATTTGGGTACTACCCATCCCATCATTATGCCAAGGAAAACCTCTACCATTAATGGACAAGGCTCGCAACCCTCCAACCATACAACAGAGAAAGAGGTACCTACTTCACACACTTCTCCTCATGCACTCTTCCATGTCATGTCGCATGTCCAAAGGTAGACTGGGAAAAACCACACAGGTAAAAGCAATTCTGATAAAATTTGTTTTAGCCGCACACTCAGGAACAAGGGAAATTGAATTTTTTCACGTTTAAAATGTCAGGGGCATCTGCTAATCTTGAAACGTTGCGAAAATGTCACAAGCAGTTATCCGTACGAATTTAATTCTATCCAATAAGCTTCCAGGCCCTCTTCCCAAGCGAGTTTGAACAAAAAGGAAATTGTAATAATGTACTCAACATAAATATCAAGAGCCTCATTCCTCTAATTAAATAAATTGTCATAAAATTTTTTGATGACAAAAGGCAGAGTTAATGCCAAAAAAAAAAAAATCCCCGCGATAGATGAAATAAAACATACCCGAAACCTTGTGTGTGTTTTTTTTAAATGGCTGTATTATCTCTTAGTACTATAAGAATTTTATACAAAAAAATTTGGCTCTGTAATATGCAAAACATTAAAAATAAATGCAAATTGGTTAAAAATTAGACCTAACTTCGCGAGTTCTTTTGTCGAACTTTTATTATTTTATGTTTCTACTCAGTATTGTCCCTTGGAAATATAATGTAATTTTTGCCTGTTTTTTTTCGGATACTTAAAACTTGATCTACTGCTGTAAAAATCAAATGTGCATCTGAAGATTTACCACTACACGCGCTCTTAAAATTACTTGGGTACGATTTTAATTTCGCGATTTCTTTCTGTTAAAAGAAAGGCTTTATATATTGTGAGTCAGCACTTGAGTACATCACCTGAAGTCGAGATTGATTCTGAGATGGTATCTAATAAGGTTTTAGATAGCCTCAAAAGCCTTGTCTTTAAGCGGCGTCGAATCAGAAGGCTTTGTGCTATGATACTGCTACCTATTGCTCGCGACTTCGGTTGCTAAGTAGTTAGTTGATGTATAAAAATCCTGCGGGACTTTTCTCGGGACCATAAGTTTCCTATGTCACTCTTAAGGTCCTCAACTACATATGTTCGTGCACAAAATAGATCAAAAACGGCTTAACGTGCATCCCGAGTCATGGAAGAAGTTAAAAGGTAAAAGTAGGTCAACCGATCAGATACAAACTTAGGTTAATGTTGCTTACCCAGGCCAATCGATTGACATACGCTGCAACTAGACTACACGTCTTTACTGCACACGTTTACGATACAAACGTACATAAAAAAACATTAGCAGTGAAATTAGTAACTTAAACAATAAAAAAGTAAAGCTAAATTAGTGAGTAGCCCCAATTATATATGATCAAACGAACTTGCAAAGTGAAGTTCGATCGATATTATATGAGTACGCTTATATAATTTGTTATTAGAATTAGAATATTGAATCCATTAAATAAAAGCCGAATATTTTCCAAGGAATGAATAGATGGTAAATGAAGTGAATATGTATAGACCGTTAATCACATTTCCACTAATAGTAGTTTTATATTGCTTCGGACCAAAAAGGCGTTGGAAATTAAGATATATTATAAATTAAATATTATATAGTATTTATTAGTAGCATTTGCATACTGGTGGTAGCCACTTTCATATATTAACTTCAAAAGCTACACCCTGAAAAGAAAAGTTCAAAAACAGTGGAAAATTCTGACACAAAACGAAGACATAGGAATACAACTGTATAATTACGTCCGAACACTTCATAAAAACACCATAACGCGAGTAAATCATGGGGTCGTAAACTGTACCTCCGACCGAGGCGTGAGGCCTCATTGATCAGAGTTCCTTGCGAGCCTCCGTAGGCCGAGCGCGTCTACGACAGTCGCGTTACGCCTGTAGCACGCTACGCTCGTAGCATTTTCCGGTGCTACGAAATCCACGCTACACTAAATAAATAAATATACTCGAACTATATTACAAGTATTTTGTAAGTGTATAAAGTGTATTTCTGTGTAAAGTGACTGCTTGTGCTGTGCTGTGGAAATTTCAACGTAAGTTGTAGTTTATTTGTATTGTCTTTATTTCATCGCACGCTTCTAGTACCTCCGTGGTCATTATTTCAACTGCCTGGTACATACCTAATTAAACTGGGTATTTGTAACTTTAAGGTGATCTTTTCATAGATATAACAAGAAATATTTTTAGGTTTAATGGTAATACGTGATAAGAAATGAAATAAGGACAGTAATTACAATAAATAAATTGTTGGTATTCAAACTTTTTGCTTTTAATTTACATTCATAAAACTTGTGAATATCGAATCGCAAAGGCATCTTTAAAGGTTGTAAAGCTAAATTTCAGGTTTCGATAAAAGATTATGTTGAATGGGTAAGTACTAACCTATTTTAAAAGCTTGATTTAAATTGAATTTTAGTTAAAAATCTTCTCGTTTACCTTTTATTTTTCAGGTTCCTTTAATGTTTTATCCTCTTTAATCTGAAATTAAAAGAGGATTATGACAGGTTTAGACAGCGGCATTTTCCCTAGCGGCTTTACAAGTCTTTGGGGCAAAATATTTGTATTCGTCCTTCTAATAAGATTACGAAAGCATAGCTCCTTTTGGGATTAGGAATTCTGTGTTAAGTTTTATGGACAGCTTTCCCGTGGAGAAAATTTACTGCTAAATATTGTCTTAGCTATTTATTTAGGACGAGGGGTTTCTTACTAGGGACACGTTTATTTTAACTTTGCAATAAATCTTGCGTACTTATGTACACTGATATTTCGTATTCTTTTGTGAAAAAAGAAATACATAAAATAGTAAGATCGGAAAATATATTGTGACTTTAAGAATGTGGGCTTAGTTCGTGACATGTTTGTGGGATTCTGTCATAGAGTGAAACTTGAGCCTCAAGAGTAACGTTTTCTTAAAATCTCCATACTAAATGACAAACTTACGCATATTGGATAAGAAGCAGGCGTTACTTTGTGGAATTACAAAAAAAAAAAGTAATATTTTCTTGTAATCCGATAAATCAAAAAAAATCTGTAGGGCTAGTGTAAGATTTAACTCGATTGATCGTATTCGTATTCGATGATATTAGTCACATTAAAATGAGCTTAATTAAGCTTAATACAATTAGTATTGAATTAAAATATAATTTTTACAAAAAAAAAAAAACTTACTTTACGCTACCTTTAAAAGTTTGCGAACTTTGAGGCGCTTCTTCTGCCGTAAATAGAGTTATAAAAAAATTTATAGTTATTGACAGCTATAAATTGCTCTTAGCACAATGTTACAAATTTCACGAAACGCCGCTATCGGCTATAATATAATTCCCGCTGAGAGATTTTATGTCAAGCGGTCGTTAAAACTTAATTTCATGCTTCGAAAATTGTTGATTTCCACGATAAAATATTGCCACCCCAAGGTAGAGCTATTATAATAAAGTTAACTATGATGAATCATATTTTTATTTCTCCGCATTTTAATGCAAATAAATTCCAATTTCGGTTGCTGTTCATTTTTAACAGTATTTGAGAGAATCACTAGTATAAAACAAAGTCGCTTTCTCTGTCCCCATGTATGCTTAAATCTTTAAAACTACGCAACGGATTTTGATGCGGTTTTTTTAAATAGATAGAGGGATTGAAGAGGAAGGTTTATATGTATAATAACATCCATTGACAGTGAATGACATAGGCTATATATTTTATACCCGTGCGAAGCCGGAGCGGGCAGCTAGTAAGTAATAAGTAAGTAAGCTTAGTCACGTTTAAAATTGCAAAAGGTTTAATGAAATTGATGATATTAAATATTTTGTATTTTGTATCCTTACTAATATGTGTTTGTATGTTGGTTTGTCCTTCATGCGTCACGCAGCAAACGATCGGCGTGATTTTTAGCAAGAGTAACTATAACTAGTTGAGAACTTGAAGAGTGACTGAAGCTGTAATCTATAGACCGCACTCTCCCCCAGCTTTTACTCAAGACAGAGTTAAAACGAGACAGATTTAAACTAATATGTTCTATCTTAAGTCTGAGTTAAGTCAGAGCGCACTCTATAGATCTCAGCATTAGTCTACCTTTTACCCCGGAAAAATAAGTTCCCGGGGGATTTTTAAAACCTTTCTCTGTGCGAAGTCACCGGCGACGCAAGTTTTTACTCGTATACATTTTATATTTATTGTAGCTAAATTGGTGAATCAGCATTTTTGATGAACAAATAGAGTAATTTAATCAAATTAGTCCTTTTATTCTACACTAGCTGATGCCCGCGACTTCATCTGCTTGGATTTAGATTTTAAAATACTGTTTCATTTTCCGCGATAAAAAGTAGCCTATGCCACTTTCCGGGTACTCGACTATACCCATGTAAAAAATCACGTCAATCCGTAGCTCTGTTGCAGCGTGATTAAAGGACAAGTCAACAACCAAACACACTTTCATATTTATAATATTAGTAACGATTGTAAATAGAGTAATATAGTCTAGACAAACGCTATTTCAGGTAGAGCTAAACATAAAACAAGCCCCAGCTTTCAGACTTAAATGGGATTGTGCATCGGTTTCGTCGCAGCGAACATAAAAAATTTTTAATTGACGAACTTATTGTTTTTGTACTAGCGATAAACGTTAAAAATACTGTATATATTTTGTTTATGATGGTAGGTATAAGAGTGTAATACACTCTAGGAAAATTAGCTCATGACCGCGACTCCGTTCGCGTGGAGTTAGGTTTTTAAGAAATCTCGCGGTAAAGCTTCGTTTTACCATAATAAAAAGTAGCCTATGTCTGCAGGTCCTCAGATAACTATATTACTTCCGAGCAAAAAAAAATCACGTCTTTCCGTAGCTCTGTTGCAACGTGATTATAGAAAAAACCAACGATTATAGGAAAAACTAAACAAAGACAAAATATGTATTAGTTTTAGTAGTAAAGCATAATATAATATGTCAGCATTAAAGTCAATAATGGCGTGACACAAAGGCCTATAGTTATTTATTACTTGCCGAATAGCCTATGTCTGCAGGTCCTTAGGTAACTGCTTCCGGAAAAATAATCACGTCTTTCCGTAACTCTGTTGCGACGTGATTATAGAAAAAACTAAACAAAGACAAAATAAATATTAGTTTTATTAGTAAAGCATGTGTCAGCATTAAAGTCAATAATGGCGTGACACAAAGGCCTATAGTTATTTATTACTTGTCGAGTAGCGTATATCTGCAGGTCCTCAGGTAACGACTTCCGAAAAAATAATCACGTTTTTCTGTAGCTCTTTTGCGACGTGATTATAGGAAAAAACCAATAAACTAAACAAAGACAAAATAAATATTAGTTTTAGTAGTAAAGCATGTGTCAGCATTCAAGTCAATAATGGCGTGACACAAAGGCCTATAGTTATTTATTACTTGCCGAGGTGTAGTTGCGTGAAGGTCGCTACGACGAAAGAAAAGCTTAAACAAAGGCACGCGCCGGCCGACTACAAATGAACTGCCAAACATTTACGATGCGGTAGTAAAAAAGAAGTAAATATTAGGGAATGTACATACTCATAGATGGTATACACTTACGTGATTGGATAAATACAATATTATATTTTTATAGTAGACTATGAAGTATCAGGGTTCGGAGACTTCCCAAAAATTAGTTTACAGGTAGTTGGCAAAGATTATGCGCCAGCACTTTGTGCTTGAGACTAACTGATGCCCGCGATTTCGTTCGCGTGGATTGAGGTTTTTTGATTCCTGCGGGAACTCTCTTATTTTCCGGGATAAAATGTGTTATAAGAACTATACATATATAATGCTAGTACAGTCCTAAGGCTTTATACTAAGCGTTTTATTTTAGAAACACGAGTACGTAGATATAGGTGCCTTAAGCGGCGCGGCTGTATTTTTATTTGGCATGCTACCAAAAGTGTTTGACTTTTATTCGCTACACTATTTATTATATTTATTAGGAACTCGCTGTTTTTAGATAAGTTTCTTTCGCTGAACTTTCGTGATTTGTCGAAGATTTGTTCTTATTTTTGTCGTACTTAATAGAACTATTGTATTTTTGAAATTACCCTGAATTAATTGGCTGAGCGAAGCGGTCTCGGAGTCTCGTTGAATGAGTTTGCACTTTTCCGTCTAATTATTATCTGTTTTTCTGAGTGTCTGTTAGAGCTTTATAACCCTTGAAATTTTATTGAATTGGTCCATTGGCCCCGCCGGTAATCGAATCCGAGACTTTTTACTTGTATGCCACATACCACAGTACTCACCACTACGTCAGAGAGATACGTCTACGTCTTTCACAAATAATATTTTCATTGATTACCTAATGTCCGTGAAGAAAATTTGCTCTTCTGCTCTGCCCGTATTAGATACACATTATTATTAAATATATAAAAGGAAAAGGTGACTGACTGACTGACTGTTCTATCAACGCATAGCTCAAATCACTGGACGGATCGGGCTGAAAGTCATACAGATAGATTGCTACGTAGGCATCCGCTAAGAAAAGAATTTTCAAAATTCAACCTCAATTCAAAGGGTTACCCCCTTTGGGGTAATAGGGGTTTGAAAAATTGAACTTAACGTGAGCGAAGCCGTGGGCAAAAGCTAGTACTTACTAGAAATATATCCATACAATAAGTGTGAACGGCTACGAAATCAATGTTCATTGTTTGTATAGTCTATGCCACACTAAGTCAACAATAGCGTGACGTGAGCTACTATTTATTGAGTTATTGAAGTGTCGCATTGCGAAGGTCAATACAGTGGGGAGTCTTAACAAAGTCACGCTATACTCTCTAGAGTTAGTATGAGTTTATAAGTCTCGAATTTTGATAGATTTTAAGTATCGCAACAGTGGTAAATTCGAGTGACGATTCGAAAGCACTTTGTAAAAGTTTATTTGAATAAAAAAATATTTCTATTCTATTCTAAGGTATTGTGGTTTGAATCTATTAACGGTTGCTGTTCGTCTCAACCTATTGCCGGCACAGGGCACCTACTGTCTGTATGAAAGGAGTTTAGGCCATAACTCAATACGCCGCACCGGCTAATTGGAGATTCACAGACACACTTTTGACAATATTAAGGGGAACTCACACTTATAGTTTATACTTGCACTTTAAGTTATTCAAAATAAAATGGACGTTTTATTTTGACTATTAGGAGTTACTTGTTTTAAGGCCAAAGTTTGTCTGTTAATCTACAGCCTACCTACAACCTAGCGGACATTAGATAAAAAAGTTCAGTATTGACTGCAAGACTTATAAGTTAATTTCCGTCTAACGTTATTGTTTGTACATACTCGATATTTTATCAAGTAGTAGCACATCTCGTTTTAAAAACTCGTACTAAGGGTTACTCTATGCGGAAGTTCTGCGAACTTAATCAAACTTTTTCAAATATCGTGCCTAACATTGCGTAACACCAAGTAATAAATTTTAATAACATTATTTTTACAATTAATAATAATTAAATATTTCTTTTGGAATATACCTAAGGTTAATTGTAATGTTTTATAATGTGCGTGTATTTGAATTAGGTGTAATAGTTTTTAGAATAAATCTACTTTTCTACGACTGTAAATTAGGCCTTCAATATAAAATTATACTTTTATTTCTTACAACTTGCTATTATGTGAAGTGTCCACTGGCACTGGTATTTTAACTTCCGCTATTACTTGTGGAATTTAAATTATCAGACTTTTAAAAATTTATTTTTTTAACCTCTGACTGAAAAAGTGAGGTGTATAACACCCTACTTACTTAACCTCTATCATGGGTATCATGGGTTTGACGTGTTTATCTGTGTGTCTGTTTGTACTTGCGGAAAGAATCCTGAGGAAGAAGAGAAGAGAACTATACGAGTAAGTTATAAACAGATCCAAAACGTTTTTTGAGTTTCGATTCCGATTGCTCGATCACAATCCGCCTGTATCCGCGTCCTGATTGAGATAGATTGTGACCGACTCATCCGGGGCTTTGCCAGCAATTAATTTCACGGATTGATTTATAGGATTTTCCACTGGTGTACCATATTCACTTTCATATAATAGAGAGGGGGAATCGGTTTACTGTTAAGCTGTGAAGTATTAATGGATTTAATTATCGTTATCTCATCCCATCGTCTACCTACTACCTACCCACCTTTTGTCGCAACGATAAAACATGAAGGGGTTGAAATAGGGGATGATTATTTTTGTCAATTATACCCCATAACATCGTCACATCTTAACTAATTTTGATAATTCTTTTTCATAACAAAGTGTGTCAGGTATATCTTATGTACAAGTATGTAGTTCTTGCAATTCACGTGGGCGCGTGAGCTTCACTTGTGGTTACGTCGTGTACATGCACATTGCGTATGTGTGCGTGCCTGTAAGGAGTCTAGGTTGGAGCGGTCAGGCACGAGCAAGCTCTCGCTCACACTTATACAGATACGACACACACCATGAGCCACGCGCCTTCGTGAATTGAAAGAACTAAAACACAGATTAAAAATTGTTTATATTATTTTTTTACATTGTTATCAGAACTGTTTTAATAAAACTACAATTTAAGGAAATCAATTAATTTATTAACAAAAATCTTTGAGAAAGAGCTATTAGAAATCTGGTTATCTATAATATTACAATAGAGTTTGAAATATTGAAAGACTTTCTCAATGTCTTAGTCAGAAGATTTATAAGTGCCAATTAAGTTGAGTTCAATAGCTTTATGAAACTGAAAGGATGAAAATAATCTATTCTTCGGTTTGTTCTTCAATACCCATGAAAAATAACGTTCACTTGCAAATTGGGAAGAGACTCGGATGTGTTAATTAGAAAAATTAGATTTTATCCATGAAGCACGTGTAAGATTATAATAATACTAGCTAATATGTAAGGTTATTATAATAATACTAGCTTTTGCCCCCGCGACTTCGTCCGCGTGGAATTAGGTATTGGGGTGAAATTTTCAAAAACTGTGACACACGTACTTCTTTATTTTTAACTGAAAGCTCTAATACCAACTTTGATGGAAACAGCTTGAAAAATGACGGAGTTTCATATAAACTTCCATCCCCTATTTAAACCCCTTAGGGGTGGAATTTCCAATAATCCTTTCTTAGTGTGCGCCTACGTCATAAAAGGAACCAGCTGTAAAAATTCCAAGTTTCTAACTTCAGTAGTTTAGGCTGTGCGTTGATATCTCAGTCAGTCAGTCAGGACTTTGAATTTTATATATAAAGACTAGCTGATGCCCGCGACTTCGTTCGCATGTATTGAGGTTCTTTGATTCCCGCGGGAACACTCTTATTTTTAGGAATATAAAGTAACGATGTGTTATTTTAGACTAATCTATCTCTGTGCCAAATTTCAGCCAAATTGGTTCAGTCGTTGCGACGCGATTGAGTAACAAACATCCATCCATCCAACCATACATCCAAACTTTCACATTTATTTATACTTATATATTTATTTATTGCGATGTAATCATCATGCGATCGCAGGAACTTACTTGATTTTAATACAGAAACAATTTTTTCATCACATCACATCACACTAATCACACTATCACACTTCACATCACACTAATATTATAAAGGCGAAAGTTTGTATGTGTGTGTGTGTGTGTATGTTTGTTACTCCTTCACGCCATAACGAATGAGCCGATTTGGCTGAAATTTGGAATGGAGATAACTAACACCCAGGATTAAAACATAGGCTAGATTTTATCCCGGAAAATTAAGGAGTTCCCGCGGGAATCGAAAAACCTTAACCCACGCGGATGAAGTTGCGGGCATCATCTAGTTGTTAATATTTTCCTAGAAAAAAAATGCTTCCTAGGAAAATTGTTAGCATACAGATAGCTATTATGACGTAGGCGTCGGCTAAGAAAGGATTTTTGAAAATTCAACAACGGGGGATAAAGTAGCGGTTTGAAAAATCGAACTTAAATCGTGACCAGAACCGCGGGCAAAAGCTAGTTATATGTATAGAAACTCAAGCTGAACCCAGAATATCTAAAATATTCGACTGCGGTCTTGACGGGACTTGTGATTTATGCTATGGAGGCAACTTTGTGGGCAAAGGGAATAGTTGATGACCTAACTGACATGGCCTACATTTCAAGAACTTCTAGGCATACTTGTACCTATCTAATATTATAAAGACCACTTGAATTTTTAATTCGTGTCTTTACTTATCCTATTCAAACTATTTTTACTAATATTATAAATACCAAAGTTTGGATGTATGAATGAATGGATGGATGGATGTTTGTAACTCAATCACGCCGCAACGACTGACCTGGTTTGGCTGAAATTAGACAAAGAGATAGATTATAGTCTAGAATAACACATAGGCTATTTATTCCGGAAAATAAGAGTGTTCTGCTGGAATTAATTAACCTTAATCCACGCGAACGACGTCGCGGACATCAACTAGTAATATAAAATCCTTACTATGTAGATTTGTCCTTCAATCACGCAGCAACGGAACAACAGATTGACGTGATTTTTTTGAAGTATAGTTATATATAGACTTGGAGAGTGACATAGGTTACTTTTCATCCCGGAAAAAAGAGGGTTCCCGCGTGATATCAATCAAACCTATTTCGGGATCTAAAAAAAAGAGCCCGTGGGCAAACGCTGTTATTAAAGTTACCCGCCATATTTATAATAAGGTAAAAAATACTTAATCCCCCTAAACCCTGTTTATCTCGTACAGACAGTTAATTAATTTTGCATAATGAGTTCAGTAATTTGCGGTGAACCTCACATAACTTGACAGCAGAAAATTGGTTCGCTTTTAAATTAAAATGGCGAGGTTTAATTAGAAATGGTTTCAGGCTTTAAAAGTTGCAATCCGTGACATCAGAGCGAAGCGCCGGCAATATACGAAGCTCCTGAAAGTTGAATAGTTACATCTTTTATCCAACTGCGCGACGCGAAGAAGGATAATGTTTTTAGCAGTCTATGTATGTAAGTTTGTAGCGTTCTAAAGATCAAACGCGTGGGTCAATTTTTATGGTTCTTACGTGAATCGATTTGTGATAATCTTTCGATTGTCCCTAAAGACATAGAGTGAAATAGAAAAAAATGAAAGTCTACGAACTATGGCAAGTGGGGCTAAAAAGAAGCTATTAATTATATAAGCAGTCATAGCAAGCTGAAGTTGACTAATATCCTCCTATCCCCTCCAAATAAGCGGAAAGCTTATGCTAGGAGAGGATACGACAATAGTGCAACGGGTGGGAGTCAAACTTGCGACCTTTCAGTTATATTGAGTCCGCACATTTAACCGTTGGGCTATTGAGGTGCCTCAGAACGCAGAACTTTGAATTCGGGCCACTAGACGTAGGCTATAAGATCGATGCCTTATAGACAGCGCGCACGGGTTACTTTTGTCACCGTGACTGTTTCGTCACTCTTATCAAGTCCATGGATATGTATAGAGAGAGATGCGCGCATGTTACGACGTGACAACTGGGTGACATTTATGTACGCCAACCGGTAAACAAGCTCGTGACGAAACTGTCACCTGCTGTCACCGCGCCGTTAGGTTATCATAGCAGCGCGCGCACGAATGTCAAAATTGTCACTCTCCGCGTCGTTCGTTCGCATTTGCATTCTTCTCGACTTTGATGCACGCAAAATGGCGTTATCGTCTACACAAAACGTGAACATCCGAGAAGACGATATTGATAATGACATCATTATAGAAGAAGTGGAAAAGAGATCAGCACTCTATGATAAAAAATTAAAAGAGTATTCAGACATTAATTTGAAAATAAAAACATGGGAAGAGATAATTCTTTGCGCTTTTTTTTTCTTCTGAGTCTGATTAGTTCACAAATTACGACCGTCTCTTCGAAATCTATATCGGCAAATGACGCTTCGATTTTAAAAAAAGTTTTGTCACTGTCACCCTTCGTGAGCGTACTCTACTTTGGAAGCGTGACGTGACATTAGCTGGGTCCCCCACCAGACGATCCATCGCGCTCCGATCGCACGCGGCAGGAGCGCGATCCAAATGTGCAGGCGGTGTGGACGTGCCGCGCGCGATCCATGCGCTCGTATTGGAGCGCGCGCTCCCTGCTGCGCCCGATCCGTTCGTTCCGGATCGCAGTTTAAACAAACTGGATCGGCCTAGTACGATCCACGCTCCACGTTCACGATTTTGGATCGCGGATCGCGGGATCGCCGATCCATTTTGGATCGTCTGGTGGGGGACCCAGCTAATGACTAAAACTTTAATTTCATGATGACAAAAGTAACCCGTGCGCGCTAGCCCACTCACATAGGTGTTTTATTTGCTACGTTCTTTGCGAAAGAGACCGGACGAACAGTTTCCGGTGAACGACATCGGTATAATGATGAAACAGTTGGTAGAGTGTTCTAGAATAGAATGACTGTTACATATTCAAGAAACCTATATTTGCAAATACGGCATATTACAAGCTTTTATTTAACTTGCAAAGTATGTATGTATTTTTAGGTCAAATCTTGCAAGCTGAAATAGAACAACTTTCCGGTTTGTCGTACCCATTCTTAGTACAAGCTTTCCGCTTATTTGGAGGGGAGAAGAGAATATAAGTCAAGTTCAGCTTGGCTAATATTCTTTTTTAAAGAAAAAAATATATGTTTTTAATTTTTTTTAATTTACACTTGTTACTATCTATCCTTGCTGGTATTATAAATGCAATTTTTTTTTGCCTGTTGGTTTGTCCTTCAATCACGCACGGAGTAACGGACCGACGACATGAGTTTTTCCATGGGAAGGTAACTAGATAGATATCTATAATATAGGATAGGTAGATATAATAGATGAGTAAAAAGTTCGTCCTGGCGGTGTCAGGTTTTTAATATTCCTGCGGGAATCTTCTCTATCCCAGATAAAAGTTTATTTTTAATGTAATGACAAGATAGTCCTTGACTGCGTTCTCACCTGATGGTAAGTGACGATGCTGTCTAAGATGATAGCGGACTATCTCGGAAGGGGTATGGCAGTGTAAATTCAACCCATACCCTTAATCTGTTTCTACACGCTATCGTGCCGGAACGTTAAATCACTTGGCGACACGTCTTTAACGGTAGGGTGGTAACTAGCTACGGCCAATGCCTCCCACCAGACAAAAAGTAAGTCTGTCATGTCACTCTCCAAGTCCTCAGATACACCTATACAAAAAACACGTCGCTCCCTTTCTCCGTTGCTCTGTGATTGACGGACAAACCAACAAAAAATGCTTCCGCATTTATAATTCAGTAAGAATTCAAGGTTCGATGTAAGAGCTTACAATAACTGGGCCAAATACTTGAATGCTAGTCGAGTGGGAAACGCCGGGTTTTTCAGATTTATTTTAGTTTTGGATTAGTACTGTACGACTTTTCTATGGACCAAAAGAGCTTCCCAACTTTAAAACTTTTCTGTTTGTTTTGCTTTTTACTCGAACAATGAAAGTTAGATTGTTTGCAGGAAAAATCATTGTTTTAACAACCACGTATCTTTTTGCGAATTGTGATCTAAGTAAAAATCCTTTTTACAAAACTGACTTCAAACGCCACAAAAAAGTATAAAGTATCAATTGTGCCTATAAAATTTGAAGTGTTCCCTCGATTTCTCCAGGATCGAATCATCAGATCCTGACCTGATGACAATGGGACCATCTGGGAAGTATACCCTTTCAAATAAAAAAATAATTTTCCAAACCAAATGAGGGTTTCTATTAAGGTGGGTGAGGAACCCAAAAAAGGGAATATGTGAAGATATTTTAGCCTCGCAATCAAATAACGTCCTCCATCCATTTACATCGGATGTTATTGATATCGTCTCGGTTTTATTTGTGTTAGAGATTTTCTATCAATATGCGTGACGCACCGAGTTTCCCATTCAATATTGTGATATAGGTATAGGATCTATACGAGAGTTTAATAAACTACCTAGCACAGTTTTTATCATTCTCCCTTTCAATGCGCTACTGAATTGCTCTTAAAAAAAAAAATCGCTGCTTCCCGGGCATTAATTGTATTGGATAGGAATACGGTAGGAAGATCATATTTCTAAATAAAAATTGTCAAATAAAATTTTTGCGGAACCACATGCAGCGAATGGAACGAACATGGTATGCAGTGGTAAATAACCTTTGATGCGATTTTTTCCATTACATAGGTATAAACTTAGATTTTTTATGTAGATTCTTAGATTAATCTTACATGTATGAAGGTTCATCGTTACCAGGAATGGAGCAGTTCGTGGTGGGTTTTAATTTTTTTTAATTTAAATACATAAAAAAAAAAAATTAATTTCTTTGTTTCGTTTATATTGAGATTATATAAAGGCAGAAGATAGTTAGATCGATCATGATTCATTTTGCTGTATTCGTAATATCGAGAGAATGTCAAGCGTAGAAAGCGTTTGCAACAGACAGTCTATTTTGAGAAAGGTGGTTCCATCTTTATCGAAAGAATTGTACGATTTTGTTTAGGTATATGTCTTGGAAATTTTCTCAAGCAAAAGAGTAACACTATTATTATTCAACGACTCTACAATTTCAAGTGCATCATAATTACTAAAGTTCTGCAAGATAAGTATTTTGAAAGGATTAACGTCTATATGTGAAGTAACTAATATAGGGTTCAGGCAAGGGTAGCTACTCTAGACATGACCATTATGTAGACTATTAAGGATAACGTTTGAACTTTATGAAACTTGAAAATTTTGACGACCTCCCTGGCGCAGTGGTGAGCGCTGTGGTCTTATAACTGGGAGGTCTCGGGTTCGATTCCCGGCGGGGGCAATTTAGTAATTTATAATTTATAAATTGTCTCTGGTCTGGCCTGGTGGGAGGCTTTGGCCGTGGCTAGTTACCACCCTACCGTCAAAAACGTGACGCCAAGCGATTTATCGTTCCGGCACGATGGCGTGTAGAAACCGATTAGGGGTATGGGTTTAATTTACACTGCTATACCCCTTCCAAGTTAGCCCGCTACCATCTTAGACTGCATCGTCACTTACCATCAGGTGAGATCGCAGTCAAGGGCTATCTTGTCACAGAATAAAAATAAAAAAAATCATGTCCATATTAAAACGTGTTATCTTAGGTACAGAATATAATTCATTAGTAAAAGAACATATCTATTTTCGGCACGTTTGTATTTCTAGCATTTTACTTTAGTTTTTCAAAATGTTTTGTGGTTGAAAGCATTTTGCAGAAAAGCTGAGCGTGATGAATAATTCAATGTTTTCTTTGGATCAACGTAATCTTGTTTTATTTCTAAAACACTAGCACACCGCACCTGTGAGGCCCTGGGTAGTGTTCAAAGTAATTTATTTTGCTGAGAATTTAAGATCAGAGTTTGTAGAAAATGCCAGTAGGTAGAACCTTTGTCAACAAAGAACGTAATCGAGTGAGGGGTAATATTTTTTTTGCATTCAATTGCTGTGGTGAAAGTGTCTGGAATTTTATCTATAGACGAACTAGCTAACTGTGACGAGAATACTTGCTGATAATAATAGCACGACGTTCGTGTAAAGTTTTCTTACTAAGATTTTAGTCTTTGGCCACTAGATTATTATTCTCATTATTTTGCCGAATAGATAGATTTAAAATAAATAAAACAGGTTCTCATGTTTGGAGATCCTAGTAGTTTTTGGTTTTTGGATCGAAACGGCAATAATTAATTATCTTCAAAGTTAACATTGCAACGCATTAGTGCGTTTTGTTTGTAACTTACCTCGACTGCGTTTTTAAATCCACACTTGTTTAACATAAATAACTATTAACATCTACTTAAAGTTCTGATTGGTACAATTCGGGAACTTACCTTAAGGGCACGATCTTCGGCCGCAGTAACTTGCAAGCAATTGAAGTGAGGTGCACGAGCCACTTTGTTATAAAAAAAGTAAAACAGTCATGATAAAAAAAAGAAAACTTTTTAGAGAAAAATTAACGGTAAAATATTCTTCTAAAAGCTTTTGCCTATTTTTTGACTTTTTTTTTTAGTTTAACTTTGATATACTATAAATACAAACTGAAAAACAATTAAAAACTACACTGTTTTCGGAATATTATTTGATCGAGTGAAGTTCAAAATATGGACTTTTGAACGGTAAAATAATTTAGAACGTGTATTAAACTACAACATATATTTTTAACCTATCAAAACAAAGAATATTTGATTGTTTACTATTGAATCAAAAACAGGCTGTTTTCGGAGACCCTGCCGTTAAATAAAATTTCAAAAAAAGCATCTTCTAAATCCTGAAATCGAGATCATCAGCAAGCGGTGAGATAGGCATTTATCATTTAAACGTGGGATGGGTAGAGATATAAATCTCTCGAATATCTCATTTGACAGTGTAATTTACCAAATGTATCACAACATATCGAATAACCTGGTCATCATAGAAAATCAATCACTCATAGAAAATTAAGCGTGAAAATTATTATTTTTGACATTAATCTATTATTATTTATTTACATCAAGACGCATAATAACTTTATAAATATAAAATTAATTATTATAAAATTTATTATCTATACTAATATTATAAAGCTGAAGAGTTTGTTTGTTTGAACGCGCTAATCTAAGGGACTACTGGTTCGAATTGAAAAATTATTTTGTGTTGGATAGTCCATTTATCGAGGAAGGCTTTAGGCTATATAATATCATGCTGCGAGCAATAGGAGCGAAGAATCAGTGAAAAATGTTGCAAAAACGTGGAAAATTATCCATATTTAAAATATATTGTTTTAAAAACTTCTTAATCGCGATCATAATAACAGAAATTGACGCGGACGAAGTCGCGGATAACAGCTAGTAAGTAATAATTATTATCAATGGTGAAAGTGTTATTTATTCTAATAAATACAACCCTTGCATAGGTGGTTGTATTGAAACTAGGATTTGTTCAAATAAGTAACTTTCTAGATAAGTATATCTACAAGAAACTAGCTACAGAAATACATGTTTCATTACAAAAGTAATCGCATAATAACATCAACCTAACCTATTGAACCCACATGAATATAGCATTATTGATATTGAAGCTTCCAATACGAGTAGATGCCAAGATTTAGCTATGACGCAAATCACCGCAGCTAAGTGTATAGCGGTCTATGGGAATTGGACACCAATAACGCCAATCCACCTACGTCATTTCCACAACACCCTTACAATATTATAAATACAGCTATAATAAGTATAGACATTTGAAAAATAAATAAAATAATGTCCTCCCGACCGAATCCGGCCACGGCGGCTAATCTCCACAGAGAATTATAGTGCACAAGTGTGTGCGCAAACACCGGTGCACTCTCCATTCCCTCACTCTCATAGTCCGACGGGACGGAGAATCCGACACGACCGGAGAGAGAGGCTCAGGACCGACGGTTTTACGTGCTCTATGAGGCACGGGGGTGACTCACTGCCAACTTCCTAACTCCGGACGGACTGAGAATTTCGTGACAGAAAACTCCAATACATTTTTCGGCCCGACTCGGGAATCGAACCCGCGACCTCGTCATCCGCTGTCGAACTTGCTAAACACTAGATCAACGAGGCAGTTTTTTGAAAAAACGCAGGTTCCTAGCAATAAAACATACATAGTACTGAAATTTTCTAATGAAAATGTACAACTAGGTAGCTACAAACTTTTTATTCTTGTTAGTGAACGATTTTTCTACATATTCATCAAATTGCCTCAACGTAGACACAGGTAGTTCTGTCGATGGATAGCTCTACCTGTGTCTACGTTGAGGCAATTTGATGTGCAAGAGTAAAAAAATAAAACCTTTCATTGGAAATAAAATCGAATGTAAAAAACACTCGGCGTATTCATGTATAGAGAGTAATACAAATAAAATTGTCGGATGAAAATATTTCATCGGATGCAAATGGTAGTTGTTATTTCAACGCAAAGCCCACTTTATTTTAATTATGTTTTAGGTTATAGGTACTCTGATAGATAGTCTGAGAGTATAAAATAAACTCTCAACTGAAATATGATGGCTTATTCAATTCTGTTTAACTTTATTGCATGCTTTATTGGTTCATATCTACATAGAGTTTTTATTAAAAGCAGAAATCGCAGGCCTTTGTTGCTAAAGCTTTTCGCCTTAGGTCATAATAAGACATTTCGACCTAGTATTAGATTCTTTAGCGATGATTTCTGACGATTTACAAAAAAAAATTAAAAGTAAAGCAAGCAAGGGTAAGCAAGGGTAGCTACTCTAGACATGACCATTATGTAGACTATTAAGGATAACGTTTGAACTTTATGAAACTTGAAAATTTTGACGACCTCCCTGGCGCAGTGGTGAGCGCTGTGGTCTTATAACTGGGAGGTCTCGGGTTCGATTCCCGGCGGGGGCAATTTAGTAATTTATAATTTATAAATTGTCTCTGGTCTGGCCTGGTGGGAGGCTTTGGCCGTGGCTAGTTACCACCCTACCGTCAAAAACGTGACGCCAAGCGATTTATCGTTCCGGCACGATGGCGTGTAGAAACCGATTAGGGGTATGGGTTTAATTTACACTGCTATACCCCTTCCAAGTTAGCCCGCTACCATCTTAGACTGCATCGTCACTTACCATCAGGTGAGATCGCAGTCAAGGGCTATCTTGTCACAGAATAAAAATAAAAAAAATCATGTCCATATTAAAACGTGTTATCTTAGGTACAGAATATAATTCATTAGTAAAAGAACATATCTATTTTCGGCACGTTTGTATTTCTAGCATTTTACTTTAGTTTTTCAAAATGTTTTGTGGTTGAAAGCATTTTGCAGAAAAGCTGAGCGTGATGAATAATTCAATGTTTTCTTTGGATCAACGTAATCTTGTTTTATTTCTAAAACACTAGCACACCGCACCTGTGAGGCCCTGGGTAGTGTTCAAAGTAATTTATTTTGCTGAGAATTTAAGATCAGAGTTTGTAGAAAATGCCAGTAGGTAGAACCTTTGTCAACAAAGAACGTAATCGAGTGAGGGGTAATATTTTTTTTGCATTCAATTGCTGTGGTGAAAGTGTCTGGAATTTTATCTATAGACGAACTAGCTAACTGTGACGAGAATACTTGCTGATAATAATAGCACGACGTTCGTGTAAAGTTTTCTTACTAAGATTTTAGTCTTTGGCCACTAGATTATTATTCTCATTATTTTGCCGAATAGATAGATTTAAAATAAATAAAACAGGTTCTCATGTTTGGAGATCCTAGTAGTTTTTGGTTTTTGGATCGAAACGGCAATAATTAATTATCTTCAAAGTTAACATTGCAACGCATTAGTGCGTTTTGTTTGTAACTTACCTCGACTGCGTTTTTAAATCCACACTTGTTTAACATAAATAACTATTAACATCTACTTAAAGTTCTGATTGGTACAATTCGGGAACTTACCTTAAGGGCACGATCTTCGGCCGCAGTAACTTGCAAGCAATTGAAGTGAGGTGCACGAGCCACTTTGTTATAAAAAAAGTAAAACAGTCATGATAAAAAAAAGAAAACTTTTTAGAGAAAAATTAACGGTAAAATATTCTTCTAAAAGCTTTTGCCTATTTTTTGACTTTTTTTTTTAGTTTAACTTTGATATACTATAAATACAAACTGAAAAACAATTAAAAACTACACTGTTTTCGGAATATTATTTGATCGAGTGAAGTTCAAAATATGGACTTTTGAACGGTAAAATAATTTAGAACGTGTATTAAACTACAACATATATTTTTAACCTATCAAAACAAAGAATATTTGATTGTTTACTATTGAATCAAAAACAGGCTGTTTTCGGAGACCCTGCCGTTAAATAAAATTTCAAAAAAAGCATCTTCTAAATCCTGAAATCGAGATCATCAGCAAGCGGTGAGATAGGCATTTATCATTTAAACGTGGGATGGGTAGAGATATAAATCTCTCGAATATCTCATTTGACAGTGTAATTTACCAAATGTATCACAACATATCGAATAACCTGGTCATCATAGAAAATCAATCACTCATAGAAAATTAAGCGTGAAAATTATTATTTTTGACATTAATCTATTATTATTTATTTACATCAAGACGCATAATAACTTTATAAATATAAAATTAATTATTATAAAATTTATTATCTATACTAATATTATAAAGCTGAAGAGTTTGTTTGTTTGAACGCGCTAATCTAAGGGACTACTGGTTCGAATTGAAAAATTATTTTGTGTTGGATAGTCCATTTATCGAGGAAGGCTTTAGGCTATATAATATCATGCTGCGAGCAATAGGAGCGAAGAATCAGTGAAAAATGTTGCAAAAACGTGGAAAATTATCCATATTTAAAATATATTGTTTTAAAAACTTCTTAATCGCGATCATAATAACAGAAATTGACGCGGACGAAGTCGCGGATAACAGCTAGTAAGTAATAATTATTATCAATGGTGAAAGTGTTATTTATTCTAATAAATACAACCCTTGCATAGGTGGTTGTATTGAAACTAGGATTTGTTCAAATAAGTAACTTTCTAGATAAGTATATCTACAAGAAACTAGCTACAGAAATACATGTTTCATTACAAAAGTAATCGCATAATAACATCAACCTAACCTATTGAACCCACATGAATATAGCATTATTGATATTGAAGCTTCCAATACGAGTAGATGCCAAGATTTAGCTATGACGCAAATCACCGCAGCTAAGTGTATAGCGGTCTATGGGAATTGGACACCAATAACGCCAATCCACCTACGTCATTTCCACAACACCCTTACAATATTATAAATACAGCTATAATAAGTATAGACATTTGAAAAATAAATAAAATAATGTCCTCCCGACCGAATCCGGCCACGGCGGCTAATCTCCACAGAGAATTATAGTGCACAAGTGTGTGCGCAAACACCGGTGCACTCTCCATTCCCTCACTCTCATAGTCCGACGGGACGGAGAATCCGACACGACCGGAGAGAGAGGCTCAGGACCGACGGTTTTACGTGCTCTATGAGGCACGGGGGTGACTCACTGCCAACTTCCTAACTCCGGACGGACTGAGAATTTCGTGACAGAAAACTCCAATACATTTTTCGGCCCGACTCGGGAATCGAACCCGCGACCTCGTCATCCGCTGTCGAACTTGCTAAACACTAGATCAACGAGGCAGTTTTTTGAAAAAACGCAGGTTCCTAGCAATAAAACATACATAGTACTGAAATTTTCTAATGAAAATGTACAACTAGGTAGCTACAAACTTTTTATTCTTGTTAGTGAACGATTTTTCTACATATTCATCAAATTGCCTCAACGTAGACACAGGTAGTTCTGTCGATGGATAGCTCTACCTGTGTCTACGTTGAGGCAATTTGATGTGCAAGAGTAAAAAAATAAAACCTTTCATTGGAAATAAAATCGAATGTAAAAAACACTCGGCGTATTCATGTATAGAGAGTAATACAAATAAAATTGTCGGATGAAAATATTTCATCGGATGCAAATGGTAGTTGTTATTTCAACGCAAAGCCCACTTTATTTTAATTATGTTTTAGGTTATAGGTACTCTGATAGATAGTCTGAGAGTATAAAATAAACTCTCAACTGAAATATGATGGCTTATTCAATTCTGTTTAACTTTATTGCATGCTTTATTGGTTCATATCTACATAGAGTTTTTATTAAAAGCAGAAATCGCAGGCCTTTGTTGCTAAAGCTTTTCGCCTTAGGTCATAATAAGACATTTCGACCTAGTAGTAGATTTTATAGCGATGATTTCTGACGATTTACAAAAAAAAATTAAAACAATATAACTAGCTTTTGCCCCCGCGACTTCGTCCGCGTGGAATTAGATTTTGGGGTGGAATTTTCAAAAACTGTGACACACGTACTTCTTTATTTTTAACTGAAAGCTCAAATACCAACTTTGATGGAAACAGCTTGAAAAATGACGGAGTTTCATATAAACCTCCATCCCCTATTTAAACCCCTTAGGGGTGGAATTTCCAATAATCCTTTCTTAGTGTGCGCCTACGTCATAAAAGGAACCAACTGTAAAAATTTCAAGTTTCTAACTTCAGTAGTTTAGGCTGTGCGTTGATATCTCAGTCAGTCAGTCAGGACTTTGAATTTTATATATATAGAAGATTATATTTTAATAACATAATAATTAATGCAATACGTAATTATATACAAGCAAATGCCCTAATTGCAATCGGAAGCATAACCATTTTTAAAGATGTTGACTCAATAAATTTCTTTTCACTCGTTTTAATAGAGGTTCACTTTTTTACGGAGCTAAATTGGAGGAAATTAGATTTTCAAAGGCAAGGCAAATGTTAGCAAAATTTTGTATAGAGTCGCATTGAAAAAATAAAAAAATAAGTAACTTAAATAAATTAAACTAACTACTACTAATATTTACAAAAAATACACAACGTCCAAGTGGTCGTTTATGGGCATGGTGCCCAAAACACTGGCGCTATTCCCTCGTTGGATAGAGAAGCTTAGCCGTTGGGCTAAATAAGCGCCAGCTCTTTGGTCACCTGAGGATTAAATAGCAATATATATTATAGCAAAAAAGAACGTGTGAACTTTTTAAAATCCTATTTCAAGCTGAAATAGCTGCATACGAGGTTGGTATACATATTTTTTACCTCACTGCGAACTAACGGTTAAAACGAAGGGTTGTGATTTTAGCAATCTTTGTATGCGTACATATGTTTGTATTTACGTATGTTCCACTATAGCGCCTCAACAACTGAGCAGATTTTAATGAATGAAGTGTCAGTCGATTCCTGGTGACTATTAACCTTAAAACATATAAGACTTTCTAAGCATCTGCATATGAATCTAAGAGTATACCTATGTAATGAAAAAAATCGCATCAAAATTGGTGGTAGTACTTACCACTGCATAACATGTACATAAAAAAGGCGACGAATTGAGAACCTCCTCTTTTTTTGTCATCGGTTGAAAAATATTATCAAAAGTTTATTTCTTTAGTGGACAAAGAATAAAATTAAAAGAACCTATTGTTGAATTGTTTTAGGTATTGCGTACGCGAAGTCAATTCAAAGCAAAGAGTCAAAGGGATACATAAATAAATACAATAGGGATACATAAGGGGATACAGTAAAGTATACATTTTTCTTGTATTTCCTTTTGTACGTTGGAATGCGGTCAAAACGAAATTTTTACTCGAGTAAAAATTCTTAGTGCTTCAACTCTCAAGTAGAATGGAGGACATCAAAGAAAAAGAAATATTTCATGTGATTCTTTGAAATATCAGACTACCGAGGAATTGAGTATTTTTCGAGTGAATTTGTTTACGCTTTTATAAACCTCCCTGGCACAGTGATGAGCGCTGTGGTCTCATAACTGGGAGATCTCGGGTTCGATTCCCGGCGGGGGCAATTTCGGAATTTATAGTTTTTAAACTGTGATCTGGACTATGATCTAGTGGCTAGTTACCACCGGCACGATGGCGTGTAGAAACCGGTTAGGGGTATGAGTACAATGCCATTCTCCTTCCAAGTTAGCCCGCTACCATCTTAGATTGCATCGTCACTTACCATCAGGTGAGATTGCAGTCAAGGACTATAAAACAAAAATAACCAAGCTTTTATTTAACTTGCAATGTATGTATGTATGTATGAATCAATTAGAACCAGTTATCGGTTTCCAATTGAGCTGAAATTTTGCGTGTATTATTATTGTGTTTATTAGGTATACATAGATTGATAAACACATTACCCTCCTTTGCGTCGCGCAGTCGAGTAATAAAAGGAGCTACGAAGCAAATTCAAAAACCGTAAAAATTTTAGTGAAAAATTGCGGCGCACAAGACGCTGCTGCATTTAAATTATTCATTATGTTCAAGAAAGATAGAAAAGCATTTTTCAATTCAGAATAGCGTTCTTAAACTAGTTCGCTATTTACATAATCCGCATTATGTACCTTGCATGTAAAGGTGGTAAAAATTAATGGAAGTGGAAAATGAAAATCGTTCTTGAAGTTTATGATCGATAAATAATTATATCGATTATAAACGAGTTTTATTATAAGTATAGAAAGAAAGAAAGAAGAAATCTTCTTTCTTTCTTTCTTTTCTTTCTTATTATAAGGGTAGACATGAATTGAATATAAGCAAAGTAAACTCTTGACGCGAAATCATACTGAAATATCATAAACATGGCTGTGCGTTTCAATTATAATGTCGTAATTATTCTGTCAGTGTTCATACAATTGCTCAAAATTTTGCAAATGGCCTTGATAAATTGGGATTTCTTTGCAAGAGCAACCAACCAACCAAACTAACATAACATAAAGCTAAGCTAACCAAGAGGTTAGCTTAGCTTTATTTATCATACTTTATGTGTACCGATTTAAACGTATTATGTACAATAAATCATTGGGCATGGCAGGTCACAGACAGTTCTCAGAGCACCCAATATATCAAAATATCGGTGGAAATAGAATATACCCAAACCGGAATTTTGTATGGAAAGGACATATTATTCATCTTAATCAACTTGTCAAGAGCTGGAAGATTTTTTCTTGTATACTATTAGACCATCGAAACGGGGAAAAATTATCCATAGTAAGTAGGCAATCAATAAATTTTTGTTTAAAAAGTTACGCCTTGTCTCGTCGCTGAGTTTTGTTAGTCTGGTTGAGTAATAAATAAATCCAACGTCATAAGTTGATAATTTTTATTTCATTATTCTTTATTAATATAATTTCTTTATTAATATAATAAAAAAAATATGCTTTATAAATCATTTTATGGTTGGGCAAATGGAAAATAGTTTTTCCTCGAATGCTTCAAATTTTTTTAAATACTCAGCATTCCACAATTAAACGGTGAATACAGGAAATCATAAGTTTCTCAAAGTCTGCCAAATTTTCTGTTCAATGTGAACAAGATACCTTTTGTGGGGTTCTTTTTTTTTTTTATTCGATGACAAGATAGTCCTTGACTGCGATCTCACCTGATGGTAAGTGACGATGCAGTCTAAGATGGTAGCGGGCTAACTTGGAAGGGGTATAGCAGTGTAAATTCAACCCATACCCCTAATCGGTTTCTACACGCCATCGTGCCGGAACGCTAAATCGCTTGGCGGCACGTTTTTGACGGTAGGGTGGTAACTAGCCACGGCCAAAGCCTCCCACCAGACCAGACCAGAGACAATTTAGAAATAATAAATTTCTAAATTGCCCCCGCCGGGAATCGAACCCGAGACCTCCCAGTTATAAGACCACAGCGCTCACCACTGCGCCAGGGAGGTCGTCAACATACCCGATGGGTGACCAACGGGACCCTATTACTTAGCCTCCGCCGTTCGTCCGTCCGTCGTATATGTATCCATCCGTCTGTCTGTCAGCAGACTGTATCTCATTAACTGTAATAGATAGAAAATTCAAATTTTCAGAGAATGTGTATTCCTATTGCCGCTATAACAACAAATAATACGAGTAAAAATAAAAAGACGTGTGGCACTCGGGGACTGCCGTGGTAAAGCTATTGCATAGCATTTTTTATCAACGCCATCTAGCGGCTCACCGTAGAGAAGTCCCGTGTCAGGTTATTTTCGTTACGGAATTTCGGTCTCCACGCTGGCCCGCGATAGAAGCTATGCAATAGCTTAAAAATTATTTAAAAATGGAAGGAGGCCCTATTAGAAACGTGTATTTTCGGCGATTTTTGGTACAGAGCCCTTCGTATGCGAGTTTATATTTTGGTTTTGCAAAGAAAACGGTTGGTCGAGTTTATCTTCTTTTCTGTCTTTTTGATAAAAAGAAAACATTGTGTTAACAAAGCCAAGCGCTTTAAAGCTGCCGTTAAAAAATATAAAAAGTACATTTAAGTCGACTTAACTTTAGAACTGGAAGTTAATTAAATGTTTGTCCAAGCTGGCTCCAGTAAAAAACCGTGATAAAACAATGTCTATACCTAGTCAGTTGCGAAATTGAAATCTTTATAGCTTTTTAAAACTATTAAGATGTTTTTCACAAGCCATAGTAGGTAGGCTATAGATACAAATAGATACAAAATTCTTTATTGCTACACGAAGTTTACAATAATATCTTAGAGTTAATTAATGAACAAAGGCGGTCTTATCGTTTTAAGAGATCTCCTCCAGACAACCTTAAAAGGCTATATTATTATGACGTCATCAATCCAAAAATTCTTCTGGTGGGAGGCTTTGGCCGTGGCCAGTTGCCACCCTACCGTCAAAGACGTGCCGCCAAGCGATTTCGCGTTCCGGCACGATAGCTTGTGGAAACCGATTAGGGTTATGAGGTAAGAACACTGCCATACACGTTACAAGTTAGCCCGCATCTTAGACTGCATCGTCACTTACCATCAGGTGAGATCGCAATCAAGGACTATTTTGTCATTGAATAAAAAAATACACTTACTATCGTGTCTATTAACATCGAATTATAACGCTTAGAACGGAAGTTTCTAACAAAGCTCCGCTCCAAACGCAAGCTCAAAACAACCAATGAAATGAGTGCCATGTAATTATTTTTCGGTATTGGTACTGATAATGACGTTTTAAGCTATTGCATAGCTTCTATCGCGGGCCTTGAGCGTGGAGACCGAATCCAGAAATTCCGTAACGAAAATAACCTGACACGGGACTCCTCTCACCGCTAGATGGCGTTGATAAAAAATGCTATGCAATAGCTTTACCGCGGCAGTCCCCGAGTGCCACACGTCTTTTTTTGATAGTTATTGTGATGATAGTTATTGTGATGAATTATGACACCCCTTTACAGCATATGTCATTTTTTTATAATTGCTGCGAGCTCGTTATATTCACGCGACGATACTACGTAGTCGGCCTTTATAGGCTCACTAAAAATGTTACGAATATTGCGCTTCTAACCATTACAGTTCGATGATATTATTTTCCAAATATTAACTTAATAGTGTGAGACTCTTAAACTAAATTCGATTTGCCAAATAAACGAAGTTTTCTTTAATTTACAAATTATTTAAACGCTGAATCAAACTTTGCAAATTGGGGTGATAACTGATAACATACGTCAAATAAAAATTAGTTTTGTATTAAAAAACTAAAACTCATCGTCTCTCTCCCATCTCGTCATTTTTTAACTCAGTCTAATTTTTTCGTTTTCTATTTTTTTCTCAACAAAAACCAATTTCAAAGTTTTATGTGTCACTCCAATATTTCCGCAAAGTTTGATGTTGTTGAAAGTGTTGTCACGTAGGTACATAGTTTCTAAATTAAACCAAGTTCGACTACAGATGACGGTGGCCCGGGTTCGCTTCCTGGGTCGGGCCAAAAATTTATTGGGTTTTCTGTTAAGAAATTTTCAGTACCCGCCCGGAGTTAGGAAGTCGGTGGTGAGTCACCCCCGTGCCTCGGAGAGCACGTAAAGCCGTCGCTCCTGCGCCTGATATCTTCCCGGATTTTCCGCCCCATCGGGCTATGGGTGTGAGGGAATAGAGAGTGCACCTGTGTTTGCGCATACTTGTGCACTATAATATCTCAAACGCAGATGGCTGATCTCTTCGGTGATTGATGAAACTGAACAACTTTGAAATGTGAAAAAAAAATGTGGACGATACAAAATTGACGATCAGCTGATTGATTTACTATGGGAGGTAAAAATTTTTTTTACATATTTCGACCTATGTTCCTTGGGGAAAGTTGTTCAGTTTCATGAGCAGATTCATCTCCTTCAGTGTTATTTCGGAGTTTTAATACACGTTGTATATTTAGATTATGTTATGTAAGTTCCAAAAAAAAAACGTTTTGGTATTTTTAAAGTAATATAGAGGGATTTACGTTTTTAACTTTGTTATTAAGACTTGAAAACAAAAGCCGTAAAACTTTTCCGAAGTACAATGCCACGGTGCAGCTGCAGGCTTAAATAGTTTTCATTTCAGTTGAATGTAATCGTTTAAATTCCCGCGGCACAAAGGGAGCGACAGTGTTGTTTATTTTTATTCCTAGATCCGTTTGTCTAAAGTCTAGACCACGAGTGGCGATGGATAAAACGTGAGCTTATCGGGATTCTGACGCTTAAAATCTGAAAGAAAGCGCAAAAAACTTTTAGCGGTGTTTACAGTTTGAAATCAACGCTGTGTAGGTACGTACTTGCGAGACGCTGCCAACAACTTCAACAGTGGGGCATTTTTGTTGTTGAATTTATTTATTTACTAGATGATATCCGCGACTTCGTCCGCGTGGATGAGGTTTTTAATTCCCGCGGGACTCTTTTATTTTCCGGGATAAAAAGTAGCCTAGATGTTAATCCTGGGTAGGAGCTGTCTCCATTTCCAGCCAAATCCGTCAAGTAGTTTTTGCGTGAAAAAGTAACACACACACGCACGCACACACACACACACACGCACACGCACGCACGCACGCACACATACAAACTTTCACCTTTACTGTAAAAAATCCCTTTAAAAAGAAGCGAAGAAGATTTTTTTTATTTTAAATATTTTCACTCCGTCTTATGAGTGGGTATCATATAAAAGTCAAAGCTATATAACTAGTGGTTCGCCCCGAACTGAGACCTCGCGATATCCCATAATTCCCAAAAGTTTTAATTATATATTGTAATAATTAACTTTTAACATTAGACGCAATAAAAAAAATAATAGTTGACATAAAACTGTTTTACTGACACAGCGCCATCTATTAGCATTATAGTGAAGCTATTAGCTTCACAATAATGCTAATAGATGGCGCATTAAAATTAAATAATTTCGTTTCTTTATAACATTTATCTAATTTTAGTATTTGTTGTTCAAGTACAGGATATAACTGAATTTTCAACCAAGTTTCACGTTCTAATATTCAGTAATTCAGAAGTTATAGGGCTCTGACAGACATTTAGACGGACACACTTCTCTGTCTAGTAGGCAAGCGCCCTAGTTGACTCAGAGAACTCGCTTCGCTCGTTCAAAAATAATTAAATGCGTGGATTTAACTCACTTCATCAATGTTTGAGATGGCGATTAATCATACTCGTATACCCGACACAATATTGATATTTTTTAAGACCAATAGCACCATTAGAACTGCATTCAAAACCATTGATAGATTAGATTTACTTGACAGATCAAATGCTCTTTGTAAAATTTTGTTTGAATAAAAAAGTCTATGGTATTCTACATTGTACGAGATTCTTGTTTACCCAACACTTTGAGCAAAACGAACTTTTTTAGTACATTTATCTCACGAAGTTACGGGCGCTTTACTTGTGGTTACCTCGTGTACATGCACATTGCGTAAGTGTGCTTGCCTGTCAGGAGCCTAGATGGGAGCGGTGCGACGCGAGCAAGCTGTCGCTCACACTTATACAGATACGACACACACACAACCATGAGCCACGAGCCCTCGTGAAATGAAAGAACTTTAAAGGTGCGATTAAACGGCGCGCTATAACACGAGCCGCGCCGCGCCGCACCATCCGTGTAGGCGCGGCTCGGCTTAATGCGGACGCAAGCCTGCTCGTTTAAACGACGCGGGGTAGCACGAGCCGAGCGTCCGTGGAGATGCGGCATCAGCGGCATTCGTTCGTCGCGCGCTCTGTGCCATCTGTTTAGACGGCGCGTATTAACACGAGCCGAGCCTAGATGGCCCGCGCGCCTTTGATCCGTGGATCGGGCAAAGTTTGCCGAGCCGCGCCAAGCGTAGTTGTTTACACGGCGCGTGGCGCGCCGAGCCACGCGCCGAGCTAGGCTCGGCTCGTGTTATAGCGCGCCGTTTAACCGCGTCTTAATACAGTTGTGGGACTGTCTAAAAAGTTACAGATAAAAGTTACAGATAAATTCTGAAATTTACTAAAGAATTTATTAATAAAATTTCTTATATTATAAATGCAAATGTGCTCCTAGCAATTCGTATTATCATTTGTCATGCCATTACAAAGCTTACCCACGTATCAGTGTGAGCTTTGTATACCAGGCTATGTTTATTATTATAAAAAGATCATTTAGTAGCTTCTTAGACTTATAATAATAATGTATTATTTCTACAATAAACGAATAAATGTGGAAGATTTTCATAACGCCTACAGTGAATATTGAGCGTGGGAGGTACCAGCGAAGCCATTGGCACGTGCTGGGAACTGTGGAGTATGAATCACTGTTTAGATGAATGATGACAAATAATAATTATACCATAGCTAATTTTGTAGGTATGCGGAAAGAGCCAAGATGTCACGACATTTCTATCTTAAGAAACCCCCTAATATAACGGATGAAGGGTAACGTCCCAAAGGAATACGACGCAAGGAGAAAATCAATGGTTATAAATAGATCTATATATATAAAATTCAAAGTCCTGATTGACTGACTGACTGACTGACTGAGATATCAACGCACAGCCTAAACTACTGAAGTGAGAAACTTGAAATTTTTACAGTTGTTTCCTTTTATGACGTAGGCGCACATTAAGAAAGGATTATTGGAAATTCCACCCCTAAGGGGTTTAAATAGGGGATGGAAGTTAATATGAAACTCCGTCATTTTTCAAGCTGTTTCCATCAAAGTTGGTATTTGAGCTTTCAGTTAAAAATAAAGAAGTACGTGTGTCACAGTTTTTGAAAATTCCACCCCAAAATCTAATTCCACGCGGACGAAGGCGCGGGGGCAAAAGCTAGTATGTTATATATTTACAATAAAAAGAATATTAGCGTGCTAAGCATAACTAATATTCTCCTTTCCCCTCCAAAATATAAGAGTAAAGGAGCGCTTCACATTGGGAGTGGATACTTCAATAGTGAAACAGGTTTGAACCGTCGATTTTCGCTTTTCAGGCCACGCCTACTTAGTTACTATAGTACCTACCTACTTGTCGATATTATTTTACTAGCTGATACTCGCGACTTGGTTCGCGTGGACTTAGTTTTTAAAATCCCGCGGCAAATTTTTGATTTTCCGAGATAAAAAAGTAGCCTGTTACTCCTCAGGTCCTCAAAAATCCCGATGCAAAAATTCACGTCAGTCCGTAGCTCTGTTGCAGCGTGATTGAAGGACAAACCAACAGACCAAAAACCGACAAAGAAACACACTTTCGCATTCATAATATCAGTAAGGATAGTAAGGATATTCTTACGTATACTATGTTATGGAGGTCTCCAGACATTACGTATACCTACTATGTAATGGAGGCCTCCAGATATGTAATAATGTCGCGACATCGTTTTTCTCGACGAAATATAAGATAGAAATACAAGGAAACGAACATAATAATATACATAATATTACTACATCGCATCGTTGGAAATGAATGGAAAAAAACTAATCATGATTTGCGCTGTACAAATTGAAGGAAGCTCAAAGAAGCCACGCAAAATTCAAATCATATAAGCGACTTGATTATATCAAAGAAAAGTACTACTCTATCGTCGTGGTCTAACTGATAGACCTACATTACTGAGCATTTGTCTCCTACAAGGATTGCTACAGAACACGAACTTGTGCCGCTTATATCTAGCGTCCGATCACCTTGTGATCTTCCAACGCTGGATTCTCTAAGTACTATAAAAGTCGTTATCCGCGTCTGTTTATTTTATTTTATTTATTTATTTATTTTTTGTTTGTGCGCTTAGCTCTGGGAGGATTAAACCAAGTTTAGGTCTTCTTAAACCAAAGAAAAATTAAATGAACTAACATTTTATACTTTATTCAAACTACCAGCTACTACATATTATACCTTATACCTACTAATAATTCATAATCGATCCATTTTGCGTCATTAGGGCTGGTAAGGGGCCGGTTGATTCAAACTTATGTAACTTACATTTAACAGACGTCAAACTACGGAAATTTTAATAACTAATTAATTAATAGCGTCGCTAAATTATAAATAAACAGTTCGTAAATTTTTTAATTCTCATTTTGAACGAGTTTCTTTCTTAGATCATCTCTTTCATCTGCGAAAAAACTATGGTAAGTATTAAAATTAATTCTAATATACTACTCTGAAACATGCCACATGTAAGTGACAAACTAAAATGTAATGATCAAATGTCTCAAGCACTGCTCAACGAAACAGTTCTTTTTAACGACTGTTAGTCCTAATGCTATTGCTCCACCTGCGCCTTAACGCGTAAATTAAGACGATAATAAAGGCATTAGGCAGATGGGGCATAAATTTTAATGCATTAAATGTGTTGTAGCATTACCAGATGCTGAATTGCTAAATCAATGCTTTATTTCACTAAACTATCGTTAGAGCAATGTTTAAAAGTTATATTTACGATAGAATAAGTTGATACAACCGGCCTTTATACTGCTACAGTAAGGTTATTAGGTATTCAAGTGAGCTATTATTCATAAATGCCTCCACCGATTTTCTTCGGTCGATACTTAGATTCATCTACTTAGTAAATTGAAGGTTAACTGTTTGGTTCGTGTCTTACACCAATTTCTTTTGACCTTTCTATTCTTTCCTTAATACGATTTTCTTTTTTAACCGACTTCCAAAAAGGAGGAGGTTATCAATTCGGCCGGTATCTTTTTTTTTATACGTCAACTTTATTCGTCGAGTAATTAATACTATTCAGAGATTGTAAAATAGGCCCTTGGTAGTAAGGTTAGCCCTGGGTTAGCCCATAAACCTATGGATTAGCCTACTCGAATATAGTTTTTAAGAAAATCGGTAAGGATAGGGTATTATGCAGCATACTACGTATTATGCAACACTACGTACAAGATTGAATGCGGACTAAATGCGTCCGTTTTGCAATGCTGTATTTATATTTCATATGCAGCAGTAAATTAAAAAAAAATTTGTGAAGTTCTTCTCTCTATTGTCTATGATAGTTCAGCCCGCGACATCGTTCGCGTGGATTGAGACTTTTTAATTCCCGCGGATACTTACTTTCCGGCATAAAAATTAGCTTGTTGTTCCAAACTATAACCTATCTCTGTGCCTTTCAGCCAAATCGGTTCAGTCGTTGCGGCGTGATTAAGTAACACACCGACATCCAAACTGTCGCATTTATAATACGTTAGTAGGACGAGTGTGTGATTCGTTCAACAATTAATCGACTGTACCTTGAAGTATATAGCCTATTTGATTCCTCCATGGACTGTACCTATCCTATAAATACTGTGTTCTGACACGCACACTAACACACTGCTTTTTCCTTCCTATTTCATAACCGCTGAACAATTTTGATGGGACTTTCCCAGGCAATACAGTTTACAGTGATTTAAAATGCCTTTTTCCAGAATCGTAGCTCCACACGAAAACGTAGAACATTTCGGGTTATATTACGCGTGGGTGAAGATGTGGGTATAAGGACTGGTGAAAAATATTTCCTAATACAATAAAATGGCCTTTATTCGTCGAATTTCTCTATCTCTCCGACAATTGAGTTCAGGAAAAGTCTTCCGCTCGCTTCGTATTCAGACTTTGTTGTAGGTAATTGGCTCTATAAAGATAAAAGACGTTCCAGGGCACAAAGTTAGATTATATCGAGTGAAATACGATTGTTTCGTAGTCAAAGGAAGAAAGCTTGTCACGTTGAGGAACATACACAAAGACGGCTTGTCTAAAAATTAAACAAGCTGATGCTTGCGACATTTGTGAGTGCCTGCTAGGATTTGTATTCCCGAGGGAACACTTTAACTGTCTGGGATAAAAAGTATCCAATGTCCAGGTTGCAAAATTATCGAAAATTCGTTAATAACTACCAATACAATTTGAGAATGTATTCCAAAGTTGTCTAGTTTTTCAAGATAATGAGATTTATGTTAGACTAGGTAATAAATCACAAAATGTTTTTTGAAAAAAAAAAAAAAATTGTTCCATTTGTACTTTTTGTAATAAATCACAAAATGTTTTTTGAAAAAAAAAAAAAAATTGGTTCCATTTGTAGATACTTTTTTTGTGAAAACTCTAACAATTAAGCCATGATTATGTTAAAGACGCACAGACAGACACGTTTTCGTAGGTATTGATGAATCGATGAACTAAATGATTTGTCCACCTTCACTCCGACATTGTGGTAGGGAGAAAATGCCCTATTGATATTTTTGTATTCGATGACAAGATAGCCCTTCCAAGTTAGCCCGCTACCATCTTGACTGCGATGCAGTCTAAGATGGTAGCGGGCTAACTTGGAAGGGGTAGGTATGGCAGTGTACATTCAACTCATAAGGGCTAGTCGGTTTCTACATGCCATCGTGCCGGAACGCTAAATCGCTTAGCGGCACGTCTTTGTCGGTAGAGTGGTAACTAGCCGCGACCAAAGCCTCTCACCACAAGGAATATCGGGGCATCCAATTGATTAAAATTATATACAGTCTAAATAATTATTTTTATCCGCGTCATTGAGTCTTATAGATCAAAGTGAGTTCAAATCTTACATACATATATATCATTCATGAAAAAATGTATTAAATCCGTCTCGGAATTACTCTAGTACTTTAGCGTGAAATAATTGCTGCGTTTGAAGGGGTGTATGACGTCAAACTACCATGGAACTTGACTTAGTAACTTGACGACAACATACCTACGTTTGTGTATTAAGCTTATAACATTTGTAGAGATAAGTAATTTCATCTTTTCGCTCTGTGCGTGTTACATTTTGGTTATATTTTAATTTATTAAAACGCAAAAAATTTTAGACTTGGCGCTTTTCATTTTTTTTTTTTGGCCCAGCGTTGGCCCCAAGGAAGCACGGCAAACATTAACGTAAAAGCGCCCAAATTGGTGTACCTAACTACCTACTGGACTAAATCCCTATTTAACACCGTTTAAAGCCTACATTTCAGAGCGTTCCATTTATTTCAGACTGTTTCAGTCTATAAAACGTTGTTTTATGATGATTTAATGTTACGGAAAGACTCCGAGGCGTTTATCAAGGCTTAAATCTGGGGCTTTAAGCTCCAACGGTTTTAAGCTCTTCACAAACTGGTTTATTTATGAAAACAATTTTAGAAATTGATTCAATAAAACTAATAGCCATAACCATGTATACAATGCTACTAAGATTATCAGCAACATTTCTGCATGAACCCAATTATTATTTCAGTAAAATAAAGGTATTCTAACTTTATTGCACAAAATCAATAGAGCATGCTCTGTCTGGGGACTGAGTTAAAATTGAACACATAACAATTATTTTCTGATATAAATGTCTCATTTTAATTCTGTCTTGAGTCTGAGCCATGTCTGAGCAATGTTTGAGTGTAATTTGAAGATTTCATTCAGCCTTAGACAGCATGGCTCTAGGATTTTCACCGCGAATAAATTCGTATACAAGTAGCTTTATTATTCAAATCGGTCGGTCTTGGGTTCTTTCAAGTTTCATTAAAAAATAGACGGTCGAATCAAAATATGTTTATTTTATTTTTATTTATTTTCAATACGAAAACCCTATATTATTTTCAATATGCTTCGTCCATGTGGATTTTATGTTTCTGTGTTCTGAGGAATCTATATAAGTTGGCTTTAGAATGTAATAATCGTATTAACACGTTAGCTGTCCAAGTTGATTTGGTCAAGTGACACTCTACGTCCAACTTTTTTTTTAGATTATTTCAATAAAGATTATATATAGAGCTTCACGAGATGACGGGACTATCTCCAGGTTTCATGAATTTGTATTACAGGCTGAATTTCCCTATGCGCTACATGTAGTGCACGGACTTCTCAACTTAATTTCGATGCACTATATGTAGTGCACGGACGTATCACCAGGAACTGCAGCTATATTTTAGTGCACTATTTGTGGGTATTTCTATTTTTTGTATTTTTTGAGCGTGAGGCATAGACAAGAAAGTATCAGACAGCTGTTTAAAAGTTTTACTGTCAAAATATAACGTAATTTCGGAAATTTACTTAATTAATTTAAAGTTTAACGGAAAGTGGAAAGACGGTAAATGAAGCAAGGAGACAAACGCCAAAGGTGGTTACAAAATGTATTTATTGTAAAAAAGACTTCTGCCTGTCATATTTTAATGAATACCACTGAAAATATTAATGTTTTATTTAATAATTTTTCCTCATGACCCTCTTTCCAAATTACCCTCAACTACAGCTTATATTATTAAGATTATTCCGTATGTCCCTCGCGGTTTTATTTACGCAACTCCTAATCCACACGTCCATCTCAAATTCAATAGTCTTTTTCGTACGTCCAGCTCAAGAAATAACATTAATTTCGAACGGAGCCGTGCCCTAAATATAGTGCACGGACGCTATGGCTAACTCCACAGTGCCCTATATGTAGGGCACGGACAGTTAACGTGTTAAGCTCTTATTATCAAAAGATTTTTTCTGTACTTCAAGATGCACCGTAAATCATACTTTTTACTTCCTTAAAATATTAGGGTGTGTTTGTTTGTTGGTTTGTCCTTCAATCACGCAGCAATGGAGTCGTCGTGATTTTTTGAAAAAGCTAAAGGGTAAGTAAGGATATTAAAAAGAACGGCAGATTTAAAGCCCATTAATACTTGGCCCAAAGTATCTGTCATGTACGGTATACGTCGATATGGCAACACATAATCTGATTTGAAAAAATCTTTTAATAAAACCTGCTTCAAATGCCACTACAAAATATAAAACTTTTGCTGAAGGGAACCATAAACCAAAACGTCCCTCGTGTATTTTTGTTATTATTGATTTTTTTCAAAAAAACACTAAATCAATTTCGATACGTATATTTATACAGGGCCACCTCTAAAGTATTTTTTTCAGAAGAATATTAGTCAAGACCAAGTTGACTAATATCCTCGTATCCCCTCCAAATAAGCAGAAAACTTGTGCTAGGAGCGGGAACGACAATAATGCAACGGGTGGGATTCGAAGTTCGAACCTGCGACAGTTTTCAGTCTGCACCTTTAACCGTCGACCCCAACAAGGTTTATGACCCAACAAACAAAAAAGAATCATCAAATTCAATTCATAATTGGCGGAATGATCACGTTACCAACGTACTGCTCCTTTTTGAAATCGGTTAAAAATCTAAATGATGATGTAGTGACATACATAGAGTCAGAACTCACCGTCAACATCAAGCCAAGTTAGCTAGTCCAATAAACAAACAGGCACTTCATCACAAGAGCAAATCATTTAAAATATACAAAAATAACGAACGTACTACAATACAATATAGCCTGCGAATATTATGTGAGTGTTTGTGTGTGGTTTACGTGAAACACGCTCGTAAATTTTACGAGAGAACACTTTGAAAACAAATTACACAGGCTTTTGTTAACGGTTCTCGCTCGCTCCGACGCCTTTCTTCTAGTCTAGGCCCAAGTTTTACATCAGCAGCTAACAATGAACCATGATTTTTCTTTTCAAGATGTTGGGTTTTTCGACGTAATTATAATATTTACAAAAAAAGCTCAACAGTAATTCGTGTTTTTACGGTTCCGTACCCATAGGGTGGCTTTGTAGTTGAAGACTGGTGAAGAAACATAGGCTACGTTTTATTCCGGAAAAACAGAGGGTTCCAATCAACATGCCCGAAACCTCGTGTGAAGCGCGACAGATGCTAGCGTATTACGCGGAATAGGAGTGTAGCAAGCGCCAAATACATCATGTATTCTAATAACTCGTAAGATATGCATTTAAAAAATAATAGCTGTGTGGTCTCTGAGTAATATGTGTAGGAATTTTATATAAAAATTTTGGGACACTTAAAACTTGATCTACTGCTGTAAAAATCAAATCTGCATCTAAAGATTTATCGTTACACGCGCTCTTAAGCTATTTTTCTTTTGTTAACAGAATGTCACTGGTACCACCAGGCGGCGGAGACTCCCCCAGTCCACGCCGTGCCGTCAGTCCCCTGCTTGAGTCCCGAAGACCTCACTGCACGTTGGCATGTGACTACTGCGCGGCCATCTTGGAAGACAAGTTTAGACGTATGTATCGTTATCGTCGCATGATAGCTAGTTATCCATTGCTGGACAAAGATATCTTTGAGGGACTTCCATACATTACGGTCTTTTGCTTCTAAAAGATCTTCGTTAAGTTTTCCGCTGGCTTTGATGGGCGGTTAAACTTCGCTGGAGAAAGTTCTTACTTTTGACAAGATACCAAAGTTTTATACTTACAAGCAGTTGAGCTCAACGACTTTCCTGATATGCCTTCAGTTTAAGTTTTTTTTTTGTATAAGCAAACTAAACTCTTCTGCGAGGTATTTATGTTTGAATTCTAGTGAGATGTGGGTTCGATACCTGCCGGTCCCGAAATTGTTGATTGTTGCTCAGCTCGGTAATGTTAGAATAATGGAGATCAATTCTAATTCTAAATCTAATCTTTTTTAACTTTTCTCTTTTTTTAATCATAAGGCTGCACGACATCTTTCGAGTCTTTAGTCCCTGGTACATGACACGTCATTTATTTCATCCAATTTCGATAAAATATGATAGGTACTATGCTTTGACCGTGTCCTGTCCGTAAGCTCTGCACCGTCTAAGATAAATCGTTGTTATGGTTGAGAAATGTTTTGCATATTTTTATAAACTGCAACGTTGCCAAAGAGATAAGTGACACTTTCATAAAATCTTTATGTATTTTGGCGGCAGCTAGCGGTTACGGCTTTAATAAAATATTCGTAAAAAAGTAACTGTATCAAATAAAAGAGAATATAATATTTAAAGCATTACACGGTACGTCTGATTCTACTGATGAAACTGATATTTACAGTATTGGAAAATGTTCCTCTTGCGGCTCTTACATATCGCTCATTTGCGACGAGTGACATAATTCAAAATCGACGATGAGAGAATTCTCTGGTTAGAAAGTAATATTTTGTGGATGCTGCGGTCTCGAAACAACACAGCGGCCAACAAAGCGACGTAGCATTGAGTCACAATCTCTCTCGCTCTTATTTTTTTAGTTACGTAGAATAGAATTTTTTTTTATTAAATAAACTTTACAAAGTACTTTTGAGAGACCAATCGCTACTGGTTCGGAATGCCGTTCCAACCGAGAAGAACCTGCATGTATCATCACAAAAAATATTTTTTGTGATGATACATGAGTATAACAGCTCCTATACTGTACCAGTATATTATATACTGTTTTTAAGTAGGTACCTAACTGTTAAGAAGTGGTTTAATCTATAATTATATAAAAAGGCTTGTCCTGACTGACTGACTGACTGACGATCAACGCACAGCCTAAACCACTGAAGTTAGAAACTTGAAATTTTGACAGTAGGTTCCTTTTATGACGTAGGCGAGCACTAAGAAAGGATTTTTCGAAATTCGCCCCCCAAGGGGGTAAAAAGGGGGGTTAAAGTTTGTATGAAACTCCGTCATTTTTCGAGTTATACTCATGAAATTCGGTATTTAGGCTTTAAATTGAAAACAAAAAAGTACGTGTTTCACAGTTTTTAAAAATTCTACCCTCTAAGGGGTTAAATAGGGGTTGAATGTTTGTATAATAGTAAGGACTATTATACAAACATTCAACCCCTATTCCCGTTCTTCAAGTTATTTTTCAAGTTACGTTTATGAAACTTGATATTTTGGCTCTTGATTAAAAATAAAGAATTACGTATTTTACATTTTTTTTAAATTCTCCCCCCAAGGGGGTAAAAAGGGGGGTTAAAGTTTGTATGAAACTCCGTCATTTTTCAAGCTATACCCATAAAATTCGGTATTTAGGCTTTAAATTGAAAACAAAAAAGTAAGTGTTTCACACTTTTAAAAATTCTACCCCCTAAGGGGTTAAATAGGGGTTGAATGTTTGTATGATAGTCCTTCGTTCTTCAAGTTATTTTTCAAGTTATGTTTATGAAACTTGATATTTTGGCTCTTGATCAAAAATAAAGAATTACGTATTTTACATATTTCGAAAATTCTCCCCCCAAGGGGGTAAAAAGGGGGTTAAAGTTTGTATGAAACTCCGTTATTTTTCAAGCTATACCCATAAAATTCGGTACTTAGGCTTTAAATTGAAAACAAAAATGTAGGTGTTTCACAGTTTTTAAAAATTCTACCCCCTAAGGGATTAAATAGGGGTTGAATGTTTGTATGATAGTCCTTCGTTCTTCAAGTTATTTTTCAAGTTATGTTTATGAAACTTGATATTTTGGCTCTTGATCAAAAATAAAGAATTACGTATTTTACATTTTTTGAAAATTCTCTCCCCAAGGGGGTAAAAAGGGGAGTTTCAATATTCATAGTTAAGACAGGACAACGTCTGTCGGGTCCGCTAGTTTTACTATAGATTTAAAGGGAGGCAAAGAAAATATACGAAGATGATTTATAGGAGATAGTGGGACGTAGATACATGGCATTGAACGAAGTCAGTGGTCAATCATAAAAGCTAGTCATTTCCAAAATAATAGCATACTATTATCTGCAAAGGCTTCCAACTTTTCTTTTATGGGGTCTCTTTATTGTGTACAGGATAAAAATATTTGAATAACATCTTTCAGATTCGCGGGATTTATCTAAATCATAAATCTTAAACGCTTCTTTCAGGATAAAGGGCCATCGTCCCTATTCCCTAAATATGTTTTGTAAAGATCCCAAAAATTGTATTAGAAAGGTTTTATAATATTTACAAACATTTACTTATCGCACCTTTTGTATTTGTAAGCCTTTAGTACACCTCCACCGCGGGACTATAGAAGCGAAAACTCTGAAGTACTACCATTATTTAAGCTAGAGAATATGTATAATAGTAAAATAAATAGTACTACTTGTTTGTTGTGTGACAAGTGGAATTGCATGCTAGGTCTGCTCTAACGTATTTCTTTCTATTTTACTATCATATATTTTATCTTTCCCAGGCGATCACGATGCTTTAGGTAGATAGACACCTAGCACATTCTCGCGTTTGGTTTCACTATTACTAAGTACATGTTTAAGTTTGCTAAAACCTCAGTAGGTACATTTACAAAGTCGTAATTTTAGACTTCAGTAGAGTCGAGTTTCATTTCACAAAGTTTCCGCTTTTGGCGCTGGCTGTAAATGTACTAGTATGACCACTTGAGTCTTAAAATAAGGATAGTTAGTTCCATTTTACTTTCATGTTTATGTATTCCGAGACTTGAATCTATCAACGTTGTCGGTATGTGCAGATTCGTACTAGCCCTATAAATCCTTCTTTATACCTACGTCTTGGCTAAAGGACTTCACACACGGCAGCTATAATGTATATTAATGTACATTACATCCCGGGATGTATAGCTTTACATTATCTTAACCTATCACACACAGAGCAGGTAATGTAATATATCTTTCCCTTTATTCCATTGGTATATGTCTCAAAATTATATGTATCGAAATATGAATGTATATTTTCGTATCGCTCTGTATCTTAAGATACGAAGATGTAAAAATATACATTATAGCTGTCGTGTGTGGTGTCCTGACGATTTATATGGAAAGATGTAATGAGATGTATCGTGCTATAATATACATCTTTACATTATAGCTGCCGTGTGTGAAGTCCTTAATAATAAAGTTAAGTTAATAAAATAAAGAAAACTTTGCTTGAATAGCACACTTTCGCAAACATTGATTTGCGCTGTTGAACCGGTTTAATTAACTCTCGAAAATTTCCCAATATTAGTCAGCGAAAAATTTTATTCTAAAATGTTCCATTAATTTCGTAACGTCCCCGTACATTGTGTTTATATTCACAAACCATCACAATGAGGGACGCCCGCGGAACATTAATTATTGCAAAATGGAAGGCCTTTGAATAGTGTAAGCGATCGTCCATACTTTTGCTATTCATAAAGCACGTATCTTTGTAGGTGGCATACGCGGTACGAGTATTTGTATTGTTCAGAATAGTTTATGTCTTTTCATTAGGACCGTTGTCATAGATAATATGTTTAGTGGAGTGGATACAATAAAATGTTTAAGTGTTTGACGACCTCCTTGGCGCAGTGGTGATCGCTGTGATCTTATAACTGAAAGGTCTCGGGTTCGATTCTCGGCGAGGACAATTTGGGAATTTATAATTTCTAAATTGTTTCTGGGCGTGTAGAAACCAATTAAGGGTATGTTTTGAATGTACACTGCCATACCCCTTCCATGTTAGCTTGCTACCATCTTAGGCTCCATCGTCATTTACCATCAGGTGAGATCGCAGTCAAGGACTATCTTGTCATCCAATGAAAAAAAATTGCGAATTTAATCATTGCCGAGTAATATATTAATTACCCGAGGAAAGACTAGGAAAGATGACAGATTTTCTATACTGCAAAAACTGTCGAAACGTCCAATTTATTCCCCGGTTAAACGTTACTTATCCATGGTAAAACAGGAACATAAACTAATTTATTTTAATTATTATTACTCTTTGTTAGTGTGTTTTTTCATTTAAAATAAAGTTATTATTATTATTAAAAAAAAAAAAAGAATTTAACGTACAAACTGCATACATCCTGCGTACTTATGATAGATGCGAGTATATTGATCTTGTTTACTTTCTGTTTACGGACGTCGCGTCGTGGTCATGACAGGATTATTAATATTCCGGCCCGTACCATTATTAATTAAAAGTTTTTAACTTATTTTGTGAGTTAGCGACATAATTCTAAGGTACGAACTGGGTACTTAATAATACCACCACCACGTTAGCACGATAATTTTGTTTTTGTTGTAAATGCTAATTTTCGACCCAGTTACATAGATGTAAGGTTTATTTAGGTATTTGTTTTATGTCGGGATAGTACCTACCTGGTTTTTATCCTTTATTACAATCTATCTATATATATAAAATTCAAAGTCCTGACTGACTGACTGACTGAGATATCAACGCACAGCCTAAACTACTGAAGTTAGAAACTTGAAATTTTACAGTTGGTTCCTTTTATGACGTAGGCGCACACTAAGAAAGGATTATTGGAAATTCCACCCCTAAGGGGTTTAAATAGGGGATGGAAGTTTGTATGAAACTCCGTCATTTTTCAAGCTGTTTCCATCAAAGTTGGTATTTGAGCTTTCAGTTAAAAATCTTTATTTTTATTTAAGAAGTACGTGTGTCACAGTTTTTGAAAATTCCACCCCAAAATTTAATTCCACGCGGACGAAGTCGCGGGGGCAAAAGCTAGTAATTTATAAATTACAAAATTCTAGCCATCCTCATATAACTTGAACGTTTATGTGAAGATCATCTTCACATAAACGTTCAAGTTCAAGAGTTTGGACGGTTCACATCACAGGTTCACATATAAAAAAATAACGTCTTTTATATGTGCCTAGCTTTTGCCCCCTTTGGGGTTTAATTTTCAAAAATTTCAGTGTGATGCGTTCAGTGATTAGAGCTGTGCGTTGCTAGATTAGTCAGTCAATCAGTCAGTCAGTGAGTCACCTTTGCCTTTTATATATTTAGATAGATATTGTTTATTAACATTCTAGACCGATAGAATAGAATGGAAAACTTTATTCAGTGCTTTCGAATTGTGATTCTTTAGACTGGTTCGGAATGCTTTTTGTACCAGCATGAAACTTGGCAGTTGCTCTATTTGAACATTCAAATAACAGTATTATGTCATGTTTACCCACACGATTAATTGCCGTCTCGTGCATTGCTGGAGGAATATAAATTCACACGGCACAAGTTTATTTTGCTATAATTCACAACCATATAACTTTGTATGGTATAAAATGTAGCGTGCATGCTTCGCTCAACCTATCGCTACCGAAGCAAAAGGCTAAATGATAAATCAATACTAATTAATGAATAAAGTCACCTCTCGTTCTGCTTTCATGTATCAACGAAGAGCTCCAGTGTTTCTCCATAAAAATTTTCGATTATAACCTCCTTTAAACAAAAATGATTTAAATGTTTAATAAAAAAGAAACCCGAAAGCACAGATGCCGCCAATATTTAAGACTTTTAATATAATGTACAGAACATTACATTAAAAGTCTTAAATTTTGGCTTTTTATGAACCATAAATATTTTCGAGAAACTGTTAAAGAAAATTATTTTGAAAATCCTATTATCCTATCACTTGGCGGCACGTCTAGACGTGCTAGTAGTAGCAGCTAGCTACTAGACAAAACATCATCTCCTTTTGGTGCGGTGGGGTGAATACGAAAGACGTTCGCAGGAAATGCAGACATGCGGAACCGAGGCACGTCGCCGCTGTCGGTGTCACCGCGCCAGTCCCTCACCGGAGAGCCGCCTTGGACATTGCCGGATGACGACCGACCAGACTTCTCTGCTCTGAAGGAAAATATACATAGGATCAACAAGTAAGTGTTTTGTTTGTGTGAACTATTTGATACTTGGAGAAGTAACTTTAGTGTTAGTGTGGTCTGTGAACGTATGTAGGTATATATTCTATCCTTTGTCACACTATCACAATAATATTATCATAAAAGCGAAAGTTTGTATGTGTGTGTGTGTGTGTGTGTGTGTGTGTGTGTGTGTGTGTGTGTGTGTGTGTGGGTGTGTGTGTGGGGGTGTGTGTGTGTGGGTGTGTGTGTGTGGGGGTGTGTGGGTGTGGGTGTGGGTGTGGGTGTGTGTGTGTGTGTGTGTGTGCTATGAGCTATCTCCATATCTCTAGGCTACATTTCCCGGAAAATTAAAGAGTTTCCGCGGATATTAAAAACCTTAATCCACGCGGATGAAGTCGCGGGCATCGTCTAGTTAACCATACATGAAGAGAGGGATAATTCGATGCGACAAGGATCTGTTGGCACGTGGCCAAAGTAGGAACTAAAGCCGCCATCTTTGAAACATCATTTTATGACAGCACTCTCACACCCCGTTGTTAATGTTATCTGAATACGCGTGAATGAGCGAGTGCGTGTGTGCATGTGCGTGTGTGTGCGTGTATGAGTTTGCGTGCGTGCGTACGTTTGATTAGTTGGCAACACCCTTATATTCCCTTTATAAATGTTTTTTTTTTTAAATAAAGTTTTTTTTGAACTTGAGGTTTTTTTGCAGGGACTGCGAAACATCAACCCGGCTGGACATGCTGCTGACGCAAGTGGAACAGTACGCCAACAACCTGGAGGCTCTAGTGGAGGAACGCACGTCAGACTACTTGGAAGAGAAACGAAAATGTGAAGAACTATTATACCAGTTACTGCCTAAGTAAGTAACTTGCAAAAAATACATTTTTTCATAGTAGCACACGAGAAATCACAACGTCACAAACCAAAAAAACGTCATCTTATGTGTAGGTATCTATGCTTTAAAAGAATATTGCAATATACATTTTAAGAAGAAGAAATATGATTTAAGTTCATCTTTTCAATTTATCTTGAGAAGATCTCGAGTGATTTCAAATCTAATTTTAGTATCCAAAGTCTTATCCCTCGGCGGGAAGGGTTTACATTTCTTTGTTTTTGGAAGTAAGGTTTTGTGAGTTACTTACTCAACGTGTACCTATTACTTTTTCTTTTAACAATCTTTTGTGTATTCAAATAAAAAATAATCCTTTAGCAGCTGATATTGGACCTTAGCATGAATTAAAAATACTTATATATTACTAGCTTATGGCTGCGATTTCGTCCGCATGGATTTAACTTTTAAAATCCCACGGGTACTCCTTGATTTTCCTGGATAAAAAGTAGCCTATGCAGCGAATGAATAATTATACATCGATGAGCCTATGTAATATGTCACTCTCCACGTTCCCATACCCATACAAAAAACCACGTTGATTCGTAACTCTATTGTGGCGTGTTTGAAGGACAAACCAATAAACAAACAAACTTTCGCATTTATAATATTACTAGCTGATACCCGCGACTTCGTCCGCGTGGATTAAGGTTTTTTATTTTCGCGGGAACACTCTTATTTCCCGGGATAAAAAGTAGCCTATGTCCTATTCCAGACCATAATATTATTGGTGTGCAGCAATTATTTATGCTTTTCCCACGGAAAAAATTTGAGAGATCGGGATTAAAATTAGTAGTAGTAGTAGCAGCTTCTGTCCGCGACTTTGTCTGCGTGGACTTCAGAATTGGGTCTAAAGCTTCGTTCGTTAACAATTTTTAATCTTACCACGGGAACTATTTGAGATCGGTATAGAAAGCACATGTCCTTTTCCATAGCATAGGTGACATGTATACCAAATTTCAAAACTGTCTGCCCGCGGCTTAGCTCTTAAACAATTTTCAATTTTCCCTCGGGAACTACTTAAGAAATCGGGATAAAAGGTAGCCTATGTTTTTTTCCATGTCAAAGGCTACATGCATACCAAATTTCAAAGCTGTCTGCCTGCGGCTTAGCTCGTAAATAATTTTCAATTTTCCCTCGGGAACTTCTTAAGGAATCGGGATAAAACGTAGCCTATGTTCTTTTCCATGTCAAAGGCTACATGCATACCAAATTTCGAAGCAGTCTGCCTGCGGCTTAGCACGTAAACAATTTTCAATTTTCCCTCGGGAACTCCTTAAGGAATCGGGATAAAAGGTAGCCTATGTTCTTTTCCATGTCAAAGGCTACATGCATGCCAAATTTCATCCAAATCCGTTCAGCCGTTTTTGCGTGATTGAGTAACAAACATCCAAACATCCACACTTTCACATTTATAATATTAGTAGGATAAAATAAAATAAAAAAATAAAAAAGCCTTTTATTTCTTGTTTAACAAAAATTTTGACATAATGTGATAACTATTTTAAAATAAGCTATATAATCTTACAATCTACTTAATTTATTTTTATTAATCTTACCACTAACTTAATACAAATAATTAAAAAATTTAAAAAAATAACTAAATGAACAAGAACCCCTCTAGGTGAGGGTGAAGGCTTCCTCCAGAGAGGACCATTTTTCTCTGTCTTGTGCTATCTGAAACCAGCGTTTGCCAGCGCATTTTAATAGATCATCGGTCCACCTTGCGTATGGTCTGCCTACTTTCCTGTGACCTGCAGGACCCGGCCACGACGTCAGCCTAGACGTCCAGCGGTTGTCCCCCATCCGCGCCACGTGACCCGCCCATCGCCATTTTAGTTTTAGAGAGTAATGGAGAGCATCTGTTGCATTTGTTTTTGCCGGATAGTGGTTGTGCCGAATTTTGTGAATCTTTCTAATCTTCAGAACACTTCTCTCCATACTTCTTTGGCACGACCTGATTTTATTTTTTATGCGAACCGTGTATTTCCAAGTTTGGCACGCGTAAGTTATTGAAGGTAGCAAACAAGTATCCAGCACCCTTGTCTTTATTTTCATTGGCATGTTGCTTTTCAGAATTTTCTTTAAGACTCCAAAATTTTTCCATTCCGCCTATTATTCTTCTTTCGACTTCTAAATCATTGTTTTGGCTATTAAAAGAAATCTGTTTACCCAAGTAAATGTAATTATCGACGTATTCTATATCTTTGTTTTCAAGGCATATTGGGGTCTTAATGAAATTTGTCATAATTTTAGTTTTACTGGGGTTTAGTTCTAAGCCAACATCTCTGCTTGCTAATTGTAGAGTTTGCATCATTAATTTAAGTTCGTTACTGTTTTCTGATAGCAAGACGATGTTCATCAGCAAACCGTAAGTGATTAAGGTATCTGCCATTTATGTTGATTCCATAGTTTTGCCAATTTAATTTTCTAAATACCATCTCTAGTACCGCTATAAAAATTCTAGGAGAGCAGGGATCGCCCTGTCTCACACCTCTTTTGATGGGTATAGAAGGCCCCAATCGCTCCAGCTTCACTCTACTAGTGCATTCTTTATAGAGATACTTTAGTACTTTTATATAAGTGCTCTCTACATTTTGTGAATGTAGAGCTTCCCATATAGCTGAGTGGAGTACAGTATCGAATGCTTTTTGGTAGTCTATAAAGACTATGTAGAGTGGTTTACGAAATTCTTGTACTTCTCTATTATCATTTCTAGCGAGTGGATGTGGTCTATAGTAGAGAAGCCCCTCCGAAATCCAGCTTGTTCGATTGGTTGGTGTTGCTCAAGCGATTTGCTGATTCTTTTTTCTAAAAGTGAAGCGAATAGTTTGTAAAGCACCGGAAGAAGACTTATTGGCCTGTAATTACTTATATTTTTAGGGTCGCCTTTCTTGTACAGCAAAATTATATTTGATTGAGACCATTGCTTAGGCGTGATATTAGACTTCAAAATCATATTGAACAAATGTGAACAATTGAAATTGAAAATTAAATTAAATTGAAATTAAATTAAATTGAAAAATTTGTTCAATTTATAATATTAGTAAGAATTAATTTTTTTTATAATTGTGTATTTTTAGGTAATTTTTTGTATATTTCTATGTTTATTATCTAAAATCACACACTACCTTCACTTTTTTTTAATCAGATCCGTGGCCTCTCAACTAATAATGGGCCAACCGGTCATGGCGGAAACGTATGACCAAGTGACCATCTACTTCAGCGATATAATTGGCTTCACCCAGCTCTCGGCCGAGTCCACTCCCCTTGAAGTTGTGGACTTGCTCAACGACTTGTATACTAGTTTTGATTCGATCATTGAAAACTTCGATGTGTATAAGGTAAGTTGAAATTCATTCAGCTTCACTTTGTATAACGCATCTTTAGAATTAAAATGACCTAACTCAAAAATTGCGATTTGTGGGAAATGAGCAAAAAGATTTCGAAAACGTATAATTTTGAGTAAATGTATTTCTGCCGTGTTTTATTGAAAAGTTGATTTTTTACAGTTTTTATGTATTTAATGACCACGCACGATTTTGATGATTCTTTTTTTTAATAGATAGCGTCTACCTCGAAGTTGGCTCCATTTAAAAAGAAATTCCACCTCTAAGGGTTTGTCTTAAAAAGTTTGTCGCCGACTCAAAATTTGTTACTTACATTAGTTTAGGAGCTTAGTTAGTAAGACTAAAAACATTTATTTTTTATTTTTCCTTTTTTAGTTGCTTTTATCGTCGGTTAAATAAAAAAAAAATTTTTTTTGAACATAATCTAGAACAAATTGTAGTTAATGGCAAAATGGACAAAAGGAGACCTTAGGGACCTAGCCCGATGCCGATGCGTTAGTCAGACCAAATCCGCACAACTCTCAATAGTAAGGCCCACGAAGCCTTGCATGTCGCAAAAAACCGAGGCACATGGCGCGAGATTACCTACAAAAGAGTCCTTGGTGGAAGGGGTCACGACCCTCAGTAATGGGGAACACGTCGGAGAGAGAGGATAATTTTTATTTTTTTATTTTATTTACTTGTGTTGGAATTAGGTGGAGACGATTGGTGACGCATACATGGTGGTGTCTGGTCTGCCGATGCGCAACGGTAACCGTCACGCTGCTGAAATAGCGAGAATGTCACTTGCGCTGCTTCGAGCAGTGCGCGTGAAGACCGTTCCGCATAGGCCAGGGGAGAGATTACTCCTTAGAATCGGAATGCATTCAGGTATGTATATGTCGCAGTAAAATGGTTATATCTACATATTAAAATATTATATACAACGTGTAACAAAAGTGTGAGATAACCCTGAAGGAGGTGAATGTGCGCTCTTTAAACTGAAAAACTTTCCCCAAGGAACATAGGTCGAAATATGAAAAAAAAAACTTTACCTCCCATAGTAAATCAATCAGCTGATCGTCAATTTTGTATGGGAGGTCCACATTTTTTTTTTCACATTTCGACCTATGTTCCTTGGGGATAGTTGTTTTGTTTCATGAGCACATTCACCTCCTTCAGGGTTATCTCACACTTTTGTTACACGTTGTATATTAAAAAGAATTTAAGCCAAGCTGAACTTGACTTATATTTTCCTTTCCTCTTCCAATAAGCAGAACGCTTGTGCTTGGAGTGGGTACGGAAATAGTGCCACGGGTGGGGTTCGAACCTGCGACCTTTCAGTTTTGAGTCCGCACGGTTAACCGTTGGGCTATTGAGGCTTATAAAGATAACGGTGGGATATAATTTTCGCAGGCGAAGTACTGGGTCCTCGGGCGTTATTAATTGTAATTACAGCCTTAATGCAAAAAATATCCTACTTAGCATTATCTTAGGTTTAATATTCATCAACGTCACCGTCTTCACAGTCCACTTGTTAAGAATCCTAAGCTTGTCATTGTGTCAGCAGCTCAAGCCCAGTCACTCAAGACTAATTTTAAGGGCAAGATCGTGCTTCGTTAAATAATTTAAAATCTTTGATGGAGTTCTGGAGATCCATTAAAATTAGACCCGTCAAGTGCCGTGTACTTGATTGATTTTTATTTTACATTTTGCATTTACGTGTAAAAGGCATTTGAACAATATAAATTTTTCTTCAACGTTCTTAAAATTTTAGGAATTACATAATACATAAACTAAGTAAGATTATAACCTTTAACCATTAGGGAATCCTTGCTAATATTATAAAAGCGAAAGTGTGTTTGTTTGTCCTTTAATCACGCCGCAACAGAGGAACGGATCGACATGCATGGATCTTGCATGGGTATAGTTAAGGACCGAGAGAGTCACCGGCAAATCAAAGAGTTCCCGCGGGATTTTTAAATCCATGAAGTCGCGGGTATCAGCTAGTATTATATTAAGGGGCAAGGCACTTAATTTAAGGGCTACCTACTTTAAGAGATTCCTACTTTGTGAATAATTTGGGTATGTTTGGTGAAAACAGGCTTAATAATATAATAATAATTTTAATAATTTATTTTTAGCCAAAGTTTCAGCTTTTTAAGCTACCCAGATGTGTTAACTAGGTATTTACATTAATTGTATTGTTATGATAGGTCCATGTGTAGCTGGAGTGGTTGGTCTGAAGATGCCTAGATACTGTCTGTTTGGCGACACAGTGAACACGGCATCAAGAATGGAGTCTCACGGAGAAGCACTAAAAATTCATGTTAGCCCGAAAACTAAGGAAGTTCTTGACCTTTACGATTGCTTTGACCTTGAGTGTCGAGGGGAGATTACGATGAAGGTGAATTTTAATTTGATTTAATTTCAAGATTTTTGATATTTGACTTGATTTCTTTAAAACGTGCTATGAATAGGAACAACGAACAATTGTCTTTTGCTATAGTACATAATACTTATCTTTATGAAATTATTAAACAATTTAATATTTGTCAACAGGGAAAGGGGAAAATGACAACATATTGGTTACTGGGTGAAAAATCAGGACCAAACGATAGCAAAATGTCAAGTGAGATTCATCACAATGAAACTACAATTACAAACAATCCAAGCATCACATTCCAAGGACCCGACAGTCCAGCATCCCATTCTTTGACACATAGTCAAAGTCCAGAAAGAAATGGCACTAAAGACAACGTTAATAGCAAAGCACAGGAAATATTAACAGAAAGGGAACGTATCAAACATGAAATAGCGACATTTGTTGCTAAAGATCTCATTAACAACATAGATAACGCTGTAAGAGAATTTAGATTATCTCAAAGCGCAACCATGGCTGCTGTACTAAATAGTTATAAACCGGTTTGTAATGGAAACCAAAAGGGCCTAATTACACCTACGTATGATAAAGAGCTTGTTATTAATAAAGGAAAAGTGCGAGACGTTGTTAAAAGGTTAAACAGTACTAGTAGTACTATGAATGAAATTAAGAATACCAAAGGTGAAGCTTGTAAAAAGTGAAGACTGAAAAAGGTAACTGAGTCTAAAAATGGTCTCTATGTCTTCAGAGAAATGTTAATTATTGATCTCAATCACTATATTTATTTATTTTATTTACATTAATGTGTAGTCGAAGTAGTATTATACTGTAGTGCAAAGCACGTAAATAAAATAACGGACTAGTCAATAATTTTTAAGAATCCTTCGTATACTAAATTAAGTAATGTAGATCCCTACTAATGCGAAAGTGTCTTTGTTTGTTAGTCTGTCCTTCATTCACTCAGCAATGGAGCAACGGCTGAGCGCGATTTTTTGCATGGATGAAGGTAAAGAACTGGAGAATATCATTAGTTACTTTTTAGCAAGGAAGAACAAAACGTTCTCGCGGATTTTAAATCCTAACTCCACGCAAAAAATCTAGATTTATTATAATGTTATGTGGGTGACCAGAGAACCTACTCCGAATTTTAGAGTAAGTGAAACTTATAATAGAGAATTTAATGTAGATGGAATAAAAAATTAATAATAAATAGTATTTACAATATTGTATTTGTACAATGTCGTAAAAGCGACAAAACAGAAAGCAGTAGTGAGAATTTGTGTGAATATAGAAGATTTCAGATAACTATTGTATTTTACACTAGCCCCTGTAGTATTTTTACTAACCTTTTGTACTTCCGTACCTTTTTAAGTCTCGTGTACATACAATACAAATTGTCAACATGATAACGTGTTGACAATTCGTGTGACAATCGTCCTTTTATGAGTTACAACAATGTAACTACGCCAATTTTTTTTTTGTAAATGGAAAACTACATTTATACGTTTTTGCGTCATGAGACGAGATGTTATTTATCTTATTGATTTCTAAAATAAAATTAAAAAATATACTAAAATCTAAACCTAAAATAACAAGTTCAGTATTTCTTTGGTGTTTACAATCGTTTTTATTCGGCGAGATACTCCTTGCGATAGCAAATATTGTTGATGTAACTCATAAAATTGGTTTTACTATACGAATAAAATATAAGTTTCATAAGTCTTAACTCACGTGCTATTACTTTCGACTTAGCTTTTAATCGTATCTATTCTTTGACGAATATTAAAAGTTTATTTATATATCTGTTTTGAGCATTGAATGCAGTTATAAGTTTATGAGTAAGACTTTAATAGAAATACATATTATTACGTTTTAGTTGAGAATTTCCTAAATTCTAGTCAATGTAGTCGTAGGTGTTTAATTGTGATAATGTTGTTAAATAGTACAAGATTTTTATAAGAGCTGTGACTCTGTTTATTTGAAATTTTCATTAAATGTGTAATTATTTCAAGTTCCTTAAAGTTAGAAACAATCTGTCAAATCACAAATACAATTTATGTGGGTAAATAAATGTTTAATGCATCTGTGTGTTTTTTTATTTTATAATGTTCCAGTAGTTACAATATTTGAGAATATTTCATAGAGTTTGATTGGTCTTCAAAAGATTCAAACTTCGTTCATAGATAGAAAAAAAAAGGATAAGTATATTTTTAATGGGAAAAGGATATGAAGTTTATTTAGTCTATATCTATCTATGTTTTCCATCATATAAAAAGGTCGAATGAGCTATAACTAAGTCGACCTTTCCGAAAGAAATTTCATTATGATCCATTACCACTAACACAATTAATTTCAGGCTTGAAATATAGCTCACAATAAAACCGATAAATAATTTTATTAGAGGCCGCAAATTCAATTGCATAGAATAAAATTACCCTTAAATGGCCTATAAAGAGGTAGATTAGAGCAATGGAGGATGACTAAGTGGTCATTAAAGCTGGGATGCCGTAATCGTCGGCAAATACGAGTAAGTATCTCTCTTATCAACATGGAATCTCAAGATGGAATCACAAGTTAAGTTAGCCGTTGTTTTTTACGCAATTATTTTCAACTTTTCATTTGCCCTATGCTGTGTCGTGCTAATTTGACCATCGCATCGTTAAATGATTAACCGAGGAAAAAATTGGACGTTCTGAAAGTTTTGTTTGGACGTTCTGAAACGTTCTGAACGTTTTTTTTTAAATGTGACAGGCCTGCGCTTGACCACAATCAATGATTAGGTCTAGGTTAGGTAGCGCGCTTGCCTAGGAAATGCCTATTCAGTCTTTCCATGAAGGTACTCAAATGATACGTGGCCGGAAACACAGACGCTGGAAGTGCAACCACACCTTAGCGGATCGTTTCAGAAACGTTGAACTAAAGCATTTTGTGCGAGTAGGTTTGATTTCAACCACGTATGGGTACCATCGTTCACGTTTTCTCGAAGTTCTGTGGCAGAACGGTAAAGGGTGCACAATGTTGTGAAGTTCATGAAAGCACTCTCCAAAGTAGCTATGCGCCGCCACAAAATGGCGGATTACATACTATTTTTTCACAACTCCCTCAATATGGGTACTATACGTACTATAGTCAAATTCAAGATGGCCGCCACCACAAAATGGCGAATTACATATTTTTTTTTAATTTCACATGTCGGGGGTATTTTAAATTTTCAATTTACACTTGTATATTAAAAAAAAAATCCTCGCTGTTATAATAGAATAAGTGAAACGAGGTCACAGTTTATGCCAATCAGCGCCTTAAATTGCCAATATAAACGGAGATTGGAGTAGATATCCGCTGGGAGGCAGCACTTAACTTGAAGATGACGTATGCAATTACAGCCGTATATTAGACGACTAGCTTTAACCCGCGGCTTCGCTCGCGTTAGGTTCTATTTTTAACCCCCTATTTAACCCTCTTGGGGTTGAAATTTTCCAAAATCCTTCCTTAGCGGATGTCTACGTCCTAACAGCTACCTGTATGCCAAATTTCAGCTCGATCGGTCCAGTGGTTAGAGCTGTGCGTTGATAGATCAGTCAGTCAGTCAGTCAGTCAGTCAGTCAGTCACCTTTGCCTTTTATATATTTAGATAGGGTTTGCATTTCTGCCCTCCTCAAGCTTAACGTCGCTAACCAACATTTGGCCAAATACAATTTTTAATGCTATCTTACTTACGAAAGGTTCCATAGATATAACATATAAGTACAAGATTTAACGCTAGCTGTTATTAAGGTAGAGCAAAAACAAAAGTTAGACCCTCTTTAGTTTATACCTTTTTTATTATTTGTTTTTATAGCGGCAATAGAAATGTACATTCTGTGAATATTTCAAGTATCTACTTATTGCTGTTCATGAGATAAAGCCCGCTGACAGACAGATAGATCGACGGACAGACGGACAGCAGTTGCTTAGTAATAGAACCCCATTAGAACCCTTTGGTTACGAAACCCTAAATATCAGCGATCTACGTTTAAGGGTGATCTAAATATATAAAAGGCAAAGGTGACTGACTGACTGACTGACTGACTGATCTATCAACGCACAGCTCTAACCACTGGACCGATCGAGCTGAAATTTGGCATACAGGTAGCTGTTAGGACGTAGGCATCCGCTAAGAAAGGATTTTGGAAAATTTCAACCCCAAGGGGGTTAAATAGGGGGTTAAAAAATCGAACCTAACGTGAGCGAAGCCGCGGGTTAAAGCTAGTGTTCAAATAAACCCAATAACCTAAAATGTCGCTCCAGTTTTTACGAAACCCATTTTTCTGAGCATATTATATTCATATTCACGGGCAAGATTTATTTCATGCGTTGAGTGAAAGTAGTTTCGAAAAAGACGAATATTACACATTTTTTATAATTAACCATTTTCGTACAAGATGCTCTTTCAAATATCATGTTGCTTGATAGGTGAACATTATAAATGAAGAGTGACGCCACACAATGCGAGTGAGGATCAAGTTGTGATAAGTTACATTTGAGAGCAGTGAAAACCTAGGACTAAGGTCTCCTATTTAGGGAACTCTATCTTTCGGTGTTAGGTGTGTGCGATTAAGCATCTAAATATCATAATATGCTTTACCGGTCAAGGAAAAACTATGAGGAAACTTTACATAGATATATTTAGATAGATAGATAGATAAAAACTTTATTGCACACAAGAAAGAAACAAAAATTAAAACTACTTAAAACTACGCATGCAAAGACGGCCTTATTGCTACAAAGCAATCTCTACCAGGCAACCATTGCTGATAGGAGTGAAATGATGTGTGAGGGTAGTATGGTGCAACATAAAGGTATATTATCTAAGCAATATACATATTTACACTACATAATAAATAACAAATACTATAATATCTATTTAAACAAATAAAATAAAATTATAAATATTTAATAAATATTTAATTTTCAATTTTCAAATAAATTACAGACTTCACACATTTCAGAGCATTAGGGAGAGTTCTCAAATGTGTGTGAAGTCTGCCAATTTGCATTGGGCCAGCAGATCCTTGTCTATAATGTACGAATGGGAAATCTTATTTCTACAAAACCTAAAAGCTTAACGTTACCCTTTCATACAGCGAAACTATTACTTATCAAACACCTGTTTCCAAAGGTATCATGAAACAGCAATTTACTCAGATTTTCCTCAATAAATTATATCCTTCGCTGTTGGAATCATCAATATTGGGAACTAGCTTTTGCCCCCGCGACTTCGTCCGCGTGGAATTAGGTTTTGGGGTAGAATTTTCAAAAACTGTGACATACGTACTTCTTTATTTTTAACTGAAAGCTCAAATACCAACTTTGATGGAAACAGCTTGAAAAATGACGGAGTTCCATATAAACTTCCATCCCCTATTTAAACCCCTTAGGGGTGGAATTTCCAATAATCCTTTCTTAGTGTGCGCCTACGTCATAAAAGGAACCAACTGTAAAAATTTCAAGTTTCTAACTTCAGTAGTTTAGGCTGTGCGTTGATATCTCAGTCAGTCAGTCAGGACTTTGAATTTTATATACATATATAGATAAGAGCTAGTTCTTACCTACGACTTCATCCGCGCGGAGTAAGATTAGGATAAGATTCGGACACGAAGGGATCCGTACCATATTGGTACCATCGTAACAACAGCCCGCTGATAGACGAACGGACGGACAGCGAATGCTTATGAAAGGGTCCCGTTGGCACCCTTTGGATACGGAACCCTAAAAACCTAACTCCACGCGGACAAAATCGCGGGCAAAAGCTAGTTTCTTTATTTAGTTAAGTTCGTCTGAGTTTTATATTCAACTTGGTAGCTACTTGAATTTCTAAGCTTGCTATATATAGCCAGGGCCCTTGGTGAGAGTTTTCAAGAAGACTTTGTATAAGTATTATTATTTGTTTAGGTCTGAAATTTTATTAATATGACATCTAAAAGACAGCTGTTAAAAGTTACGCTGGAGAATGGAAGTTTTCTCTTACACTGAAAACTTTGCCGCCCCGTCAACGATAAATAATAAATTGTTCAAGTTTTAGAGATTTCGGCTCCCTTGTTTCGTAGATATTTTGGAATCTATTATATCTATCTATCTATAATCTATCTTTTTTAAGATATTTTCATATATTTATTACCTACGGTCGTTTTTCACTTCGTCGACGTTACATTATTTATTATACTTGTCAATTTATATCTGTAGGTACTAATACTCGTATAATAAAGTGGAAGAGTTTTTTTGTTTGAACGCGCTAATCTCTGGAACTATCAGTCGGACTTGAAAAATTCTTTTTGTATCTGATAGCCCAATTCTTGAGGAAGGTTATAGGCTATTCAATATCTCGGTACGACTCTTAGAAGCCGAGCAAAAAGAAAAAATAGCGCGGGTGAACAATGCGATGCGGTAAGTTGGTGGTCGAGGTTCGAAACAAGAACCGAACCGAAGGCTATTTATTAATCCGGAAGATCACAGCGTTCCCAGGGGATTATTAAAAACTAAATCCAATCCGAAGTCACGGGCAACAGCTAGTTTACTCATAAAAGGAAGAGAAATAAATTCTGATTCTGATTTTGAAGAGATGAGCTCAGTCGAATTTGTAGATAACTTTCGGTTTTGGCTCGCTTCCAAGTAATATCTCAAATTCCTAGCTGTTTGACTAATTTGGACTAATTTGGATTATTGGGATCAATGAACGTATTGTAATTAATTATACCACTAATATTAAACTCCAAACTACGAATCTCAAGCTCTAATGAAGTCTGAATTTCAGATTCAATTTACCTACAGCTAGTTTCCTTAAAAATGCTACGGTCAAATGTACGTGGCGAAAGTGTAAGGGTAGGTACCTATATATTATGCTATAAGGATACTATGTTGTTTTACAACAGAGCCTTAAAAAAGTTTGAATGCCCTATTAAATGTACAAAGAAAGGGTATAATACGACTAGGCGTAAACATAAACATTAACTCCGGAATGGTCTTTTGCGGGCTATCTAACAAACATAAGGTCCCGAGGGGTTCCTACGGCGGGTATAAAATTAAATGTTCACCGTGTGCGTGTGTGTGTGTGGCTCGCAAAAGTTAATCTTTATCATACCTATGCTAGGAGTACCTATGCCACGAAATCGTTAGTAGCTTTGTAACTTTTTTTTTTATTCGATGACAAGATAGCCCTTGACTGCGATCTCACCTGATGGTAAGTGACGATGCAGTCTAAGATGGTAGCGAGCTAACTTGGAAGGGATATAGCAGTGTAAATTCAACCCATACCCCTAATCGGTTTCTACACGCCATCGTGCCGGAACGCTAAATCGCTTGGCGGCAGTCTTTGACGGTAAGGTGGTAACTAGCCACGGCCAAAGCCTCCCACCAGACCAGACCAGAGGCAATTTAGAAATTATAAATTCCTAAATTGCCACCGCCGGGAATCGAACCCGAACATTTCAGGCGCGGCGATTAATCCATCCGATTTGTGCATGGAGGAATCAAATTTTTTGTTGGTAATACTCCCAGGATTTGTGAATATAATAGAAAAGAGACACTTAAATTTTATTTATTTGTGATTGTTGTGATATAATCACTTTATTATGTGTTATGATATACGGTACTAAAATAATAACGTTGCCATAAGCAAAAGTATAACACAGAAAATTGGACGTAAAAGTTTGATTAAGCCACTTAATTTTCCACGTTCATGACAGTACAATCTTCTCCGAACGACTTCCGAGTAAACTATAATTCTCCGAACTCTATCTCACACTGAATAGGTATTCGTTGCCTCAATTGAATTAATTGCCTATCAAGGAAAATGATATCTCCGGAAAGGTGTAGGTACAACATTTGGTCGGGGCTTGAAAGGTTTAAACGTTATGTAGTATCGTACGTTTATCTCACGAAGTTACGGGCCACCTTACTTGTGGTTACGTCGTGTACATGCACATTAGTTGCGTGCCTGTCAGGAGCCTAGGTAGAAGCAGTCAGGCGCGAGCAAGCTCTCGCTCCCACTTATACAGATACGACACACACACAACCATGAGCCACCCTTGTAAAATGAAAGAATTATATGTGTCATGATTTCTAAATTCTGTTAAGATTTTGTTTTGATTTTAAAATGAAGAGTGTTTGATTTGACTTAGATAATTTATCGTTTGAGTCAAGTCACATATTATCAAAAGAGGATCTCATTTGACTACAAAAGATTGGAACGAATAAGAACGGAAATCTTGATGTTCGAGCCTCCGCTAGTTTTTAAGTTAGTTCTAGTTGAGGATTGAAACGGAGAGATTGTATCCGAAAGTATTTCATGAGTGATTTAAAATTAAAATTTAAATAATAATTAAAGTTGTGTTACTGTTGAAAGAGGGGATTATAAAGTGAATAAAATCGTGTCATTGCTGAAAAGGTGATTTTCATTATATATGTATGTACATTTTAAGCAGTTAACTGTAACTTACTTCAACAGTAAAGGAGGAAATCTTAGAACAAGACTAAATTGTTAGGTTTTTCACTATATTCCCTGTGGTGAGAGGTGGGATTTTTTAATGACAGGTTGTATCGAATTAACACCAACCATAACATGTGAACCTGCCGTTAGGTGTAGGAACATACTAAAGCCCAATTTAGACGGTTCACCGTTCATCGTTCATTTTTGCGACGAACGAGGCACGATACCAGTGGACGCTTTCCTCGCGGAGGCAAATCGCCCGTGAACGGTGAACGTTCGGTGTTTAGACGGTTCATTTTCGATGATTCATCGGTGAAGCTTCAAAAATGAAAGCAAAAAACCTCGAAAAATGAACCGTCTAATTTGGGCTTAACTTATCTTCAGTGGCATCGTTTTGCAAAGGTCGTAAGCCTCAGTAAGTATTCAAACTTCGTCCACGGACCTTCTTTGGGTCGAAATTTTTTCCAACTTTTCATTGGGTTGAAAGAATTGAAAGGATAATGGGGCTAACTTAAGTAAAGCTAAGTACTTTCATGAATGGCCATACTGGGAGCTTTAACAATAATCTTAATGGAAACGCTCAAGTCCTGGCGATAACAGTCCGGTCCAATATAATGACTAGAAACCTTTTAACGTAACGTATAGTATAATAGGTATAGGTATGGTTAATATTTACTTTTACAAAGACGGCTCCACACTAATTGTTAATCGTCTTTTAGATTAGGTTCTTAAATGCACACATGCGCTTGTTTTTTTTTTTTAAAACGATACCTCCGAAGCTAGAGGTTTTCCGGGGTAAAATGCCACTCTATAATGTATATAAAAAAAATCATCGAAATCAGTCAATCCGTTCTCGAAATATCATAAAAAAGCTGTTCCATACAAAGTGTATGAGAAAATGAATTTTCGACATATTTTTTTTTCATGAATTTTCCGATATTCAAAATAGTTATTTTGGGCGGAGACAAGTTCTAATAAATCAAAAATCATTTAAATCGGTTATATAGCCGTTTAAGAGTTATAATAATGGTGTAACTAGCTCGATGTTTTATAAATACCTATTTCAATTTAACCCAATTTCATTCCAACCAACCAACCTTATACTTCTACCGAGAACATCGTACAAAACCCGACCCGAAATCTCCTAAGACCCATATTAATTAATAATTCAAATGTACATTGTACAATCCTTTATAATATTACAAATGCCAAAATGTGTTTGTTTGTTGATTTGTCCTTCAATCACACAATAACGGAGCAACGGATCGACTTTTTTGCATGGACAAAGTTGAAGACTTGGAGAGTGTCATACAGGTTACTTTTCATCCCGGTAAAATAATGTTCTCGAGAGATTTTTAAAGACCTACCTCAAAGCGAACGGAGTCGCGGGTAAAAGTTAGTCCTGAAATAAATTAATTTGATAGAGGTGGTATTTAGACATTTAATTTACCTAAGCGTTAACTAAAACACCATCTACGTAGTGAGCGTTTCTGTTTTAGACAAGCAATTTATGGTAGATTTTAATTACGATGTTTCTTGGAAGTATTGAATTTATCTAACTACCTCCTTTAGCATAAATTAATCTTATTTCTAAACATCCCTAGTGCTTCTATTTACGTTAAAATGTAAAGAAATCTGCTAATTACAAGTAGGTAATTAACGCTAGAATGAAAAGAAATCTTCTACTAATTAACCTGTAAATTTCCTTAGATTTAGCGTTCTTCTACTAAGTCTTTGTATAACTTTGTTTCTTTTTCCCCCCCCCCCTTTATTCCTTTTTGTTTTTCCTTCTCCCAGTTGAGTGTTTTTTTCTTTTTCATATGTAAATCCTATCTGTGAAAACTTGTAATTAGCTTTAATTCTTCTTTTTTTGTATTTATTAACTAGTTTTTTTTCTAATAAGCTGTAAGTTTTCTTGTAAAATAAAAATAAAAATAAAATAAAAAAACACGTAAAACAAGGTTGAACGAAAATACAATTAGTGAAGCTTTTTTTGGACTTGTTGTCGTACCCACTTGTAACATGGTCAAGCTTTTCGTTTATTTGGAGGGGAGAGAATTTAGTCAAGATCAGCATGGCATATATTATATTATTCTTTAAAAAAACTGAAATCAGTCGAGTTAGTACATTATAAAACGGAAAAAATACGCGAATATTCAGAAAGTTTAGTTAAAAAAATCATCCAATCCAGTTGTTTAATCAGTATTTATAGCATTTAATATTTCTAGTTCGTGGCTAGTTGCCACCCTACCGTCGAACATGCGTGTGAAACAGATTAGGGGTATGGGTTGAATGTACACTGCCATACGCCTTCCAAGTTAGCCCGCTACCGTTTTAGACTGCATCGTCACTTACCATCAGGTGAGATCGCGGTCATGCTATATCTTGTCGTCGAATAAAAATAAAAAAATTATATTATTTATATAGGTACCTACTAAATTGTCTTTGGTGGAAAGGTCGTTGATGGAAATCAAGGCTACCCGCTGCGTGAAATACCTTATTACGGATTAACTTGGTAATCTGACAGCACTCACCTTAAATATTCTTGGACCCTCAATCCTTTTACGACTCCCGAATAAACCTTTCTTCGGATTTTGGCTTTAGAATAAACGACCCTGACCTTTGAGAATAATTTTAAATTAATCAAAATTAAATTAGTATCTAGGAGACGGGAAAACAAGCTAACGGCAATTTAGAAGAAAAATTAAACCGACCTCAACATACCGCAATAAAGAATAACGGATGAAAAGGGAAAACTGTCCGTATCTTGAAAACTACTGAACTGATTTTGATGTTCCCTAAGCTGAAGTTAATGTTAGCAAATAAATCTAAATATATAAAAGGCAAAGGTGACTGACTGACTGATCTATCAATGTACAGCTCAAACCACTAGACGGATCGGGCTGAAATTTGGCATACAGATAGCTGTTATGATGTATGCATCCGCTAAGAAAGGATTTTTGAAAATTCAACCCCTAAGGGGTTAAAATAGGGGTTGAAAAAATCGAACTTAACGTGAACGAAGCCGCGGGGAAAAGCTAGTTTTAATATATAGCACACATTCGCATTTGCAAGGATTTTTTCCAGGAAATTGTATGGGTTTTATATGTACTTCCTAGGATTTGTGGGTACGCAGCGTCCATTGTCTCAAGAGTGGGTCGCCACTGAAGTCTCTTTGATACTGTCATCCCTCGTCTAACTTTTGAAAGCTACGTTGTGAAATTGAGTGACGTTCGCCCAACTATCTATCTCATGATTGCATCTGACGTTTCCGACATAACTCGACCTAGATTCCCCTTTGACCAGCATGATTCGATTTTACTTTTCTAGGATAAATCTGGATTGAAATCGGACATCGAATTTTTATTACAATTTAAAAAGGGGAAACTCAATTCGAGGTCTGTACAACTTTTCGATTCTACAGAGTATGGTGTAAAGTTAGTTTAGAATTGATTTACGATTCTGGATTCACTATAAATCTTAATGAGGGATACTGACCATTCCATCCCATCCATCATTGGATTTCCATCCCATCGGGCTATGAGAGTGAGGGAATAGAGAGAGCACATATTTGCACTATAATATCTCCCGGGATAATGGCTGTATTATATCTGCTTAGTAGTTTATAAAAAATTAGATGATACCCGCGAATTCATCCGCATCAATCTAGTTTTTAAAATCCCGCGGGAACTCTTTGATGTTTAACCGACTTCCAAAAAAGGAGAAGATTCTCAATTCGTCGGAAACTTTTTTTTTCTTTTTTATGTATGTTAATGGTTCAAAAACGCCTGGACCGATTTGGAAAATTCATTTTTTGTTTGAAAGGGTATCCTTCCCAGGTGGTCCCATAGTCATCAATTGAGGATCTGATGACCGGATTCTGGAGAAATCGAGGGAACTCTTCAAATTTTATAGGCACAATTGATATACTTTTAAGTGGCGTTCGAAGTCGGTTTTGTAAAAATAATTTTTACGTTTATATTATTCGGAATAAAAAGTAGCCTATGTTACTCTCCAGATCTTCAACGCAAGAAAGCACATCAATTCGTACCTCTGTTGTAGCATGGTTGAAGAACATATAGTAAGATAGTAGGATACATAAGAAGCACAACAACATTAAGAATTACTAGCCCTAAAAAGCTTCTACGTACTTAGTCCCATTTATCATAAAGCTATTCATATCGACCTATACGTAGAATAGAGTTATATATGATTATGGCACAAAAATTTTTTATTGCATTTTTAAGCCTAAAAAGATCTCTAATATTTACTAGTGAAATCAAAATTTTAAAAAGTTATGTAGATCCAAAGATACCAGTCGAATAAAGGTACATTTAATTTATTTCTCCAAAGAAGAAGGGCCCGACAGCACAAGTGTCAGTATTCACTGTCCAGATCAGCGCGATCGGAGGGTCCCATCTGCAGTTGTATTCATGTTCTCCGAAATGATAGTGTGCACACGCTCACACTTTTATCTGCTATTTTCGTGTTAATTTTGTTATTATTTTTTACTATATGTGCTCAAACTTAAAAATACACACTCAAAACATATGATCTTCCCTTCGTTAAAGCCAAAAAAAATTGAATATAGTAATACGACAAATGCCGTGGAGATAAAAAAAATGGAAAAATGAATGTTCCAGGTAAGTGAATGGAATTTTCTTTCTTCAGCTTTGTAATTATATTACATAGATTGCTCTTAGATAGTTGTATATAATAATTTTTACAGATATATATTTTTAAAGCTAAATAATTAAGTTAAACGGTTCCACATTCATATAGAACATTATACCTCGGAATGTTAGATTTTACTACAAAAAACAATCAAAAAAAAAATATCAACTCATTACACCTATTAAACATTAATTCATACATTTTAATAAGTAATCAATAATATTAATTATTTTACCATACTACTTTATTATTCGGAAATCATGTAAAAAATATCGGGACAATGTGCACAAGTTACTTTGTTCGAGGGAAATTATTTTGAAATTATGAGGTATATGTGTATATATTCATTTATTCTTGGTTTGACATTGAGATATATATCCTTATTCAGCTGAAAACTACCATAAAAGCCTAAAATTAATAATTTTTTTTATGTTAAGTATTTATAAAAAAACTACATAAAACTATTTAGACCTGTTTTCTGTAGTTAATTGCTTTAACGTTTTAATGATGTTAATTTTTGTTTTCAGAAAATGGCAGTGTCAGTAGTGGAGCTTTTACAATAACAGCACTACCACAGGGAGCTGAAAAAATTAGGCAAGAGGTCCCTGATATATGGGAAGATTGATATATCAGATGGAACTGTAAGAGACAGTCGATTATCTATACTGCAGCCGGCATATAATGATAAATACTAGTTTTTGCTACTGACAAAACTAGCCATAAGGCTGCACCATGTTGCTGAAAATTCTATAAAAGATAATAAATAATGTCTACCGTCGCCTGCAATTGCAACAACTAGACCTAACACTTTTAACTCGGTCCAACTTTGAAAATTCCCCTGCTGTTAGCTTTGGGAATTTGTCTTGAATATCATCACCAAAATGTGTACCGACTCCCATGCCTTCTTCGTTAAATACGCATAAATTGTCGTGATGCCTTTTATTCTAACCATATGATGATCACTGGACGCAATCACCATCTACAACTAACTCTTACAGTGCACCTAACGACTCTAGAGATGATGATGTGCCGCATCTTCTTTACAAATTCATTATTTTGATTAATTTAAAATTTTCATTTTGCGCGGTACCCAGTGGATCTCTGCCACCACAATATTATTTTCTTCGTGATTTAAAATATCTATTCAATTAAAATATTAATAATATAGACATAAATAACTTAGATATGTTACACGTTGCGATCGGCAACGCAACGATCACATCCTCGGCAGGCTCAGTGTCCGTGACATCGGAGATAAGCTGCAAGAAGCCCGTCTAAGATGGTATGGTCATGTAGCACGGAAACCACAAAGCTACGTCGGTAATAGATGTCTTAACATCGCCGTCCCTGGAGCTAAATCTCGCGGCCGTCCAAGAAAGCGCTGGCTGGACCTCGTAGACGCCGATATGAGAGCCAATAAATTAAGAAAATTGGATGCACAAGACCGGGCAAAGTAGGCAAAAGCATGCCGGAAAGCGGACCCCACCTAGTGGGATAACGCTCAGTCGAAGAAGAACTTAGATATGATTGATTTCTTATTGATTGCCAATAATAAATCGCACAGAAAAATTGTGGAAAATAGAGAAAATATTTTTAAACCTTTTTGTTTGCCAATATTCGGTTGTACTATTTTTAAAACTCCTGAAAGAACTTATATATTGTCCTTGTAGCAATTTTATTTTGTTGGTTTTATTCGAGTTTTCTATAATAGGATTATTATTAACGTAAATAATAGTTCCTAATACGTTATTTATGTTTATATTTTATATTATTTATTTATTAGTTTCATTTTGAGGTTTCTATAGTAGGATTATTAATACATTCTACTTACATATTTACACAATAGTTCCTAAATTTAATTTCCTAAATATATAAAAGGATAAGGTGACTAATTGACTGACTGACTCATCATCATCACATTGCTCAAAACACTGGATAGATCGGGCTGAAAGACATACAGATAGCTATTATGACGTAGGCATCCGCTAAGAAAGAATTTTTGAAAATTCAACCCCTAAGGGGGTAAAATAGGGGATTGAAAAATCGAACTTAATGTGAGCAAAGTTGCGGGCAAAAGCTAGTATTACCTATATAAAATACAAAGTACTTTCAGTTATTTTATTATTAATTTTTACATTTTTTTGTAAGACAATTTTATAGTAGGTACATGCTTAGTAATTAAAAAAATTAGTCAAATTATGTTGAATTTTTTTTACTAATAAATGTGTTATTATGAAATAAGAAACACTGTTTATTTTGTATTTATATTTCATCCTTTACAGCAAATAAGACCGTTTGAAGATTAGTATTTCCATAAAAAAAAGTTATATATAGACATGGTACGAACACTTTTCCCAAGTATAAGGTTACATATACATATAGAACATGGAGACATCCGCAAAAAATCGTCACATATGCATATAGAAACACCTAAATTCCAAATTATGGGTTTTGCATTGAGTTTATTGATAGTAATCAATGCATAATAATGTTCCAAAAGTATACTATGAGAATCAATTCTCTAGAAAAATAACGAAAAAAGTTACAGGCAAGACAAACTTCAAATCGCTCTCCTGTAAAGTAGGGATTTTGCAGAAGTAACTCTATTCTGCGTATAGGTCGATATAAATCTCCTACCAATGCGTATAATGTTGCCGATAAACGTTGTGGCATTATAGCCTTTGTGATAAGGGATTTGAGTTTCAAATAGGATGTAGTTTTCAGCTATTCTAGTCTCATAAACTTGTTGGGGTTTTGTGTAAACTTCGTAGGCAAATTGAGTCCGTCGGCGTAAGCGACACCCTTTGATGTATTATGTTGGAACTTGGAACTTGGATACACTTTAGATGAGTACTACATATTATGAGTAGATGATAGCTTAACTGTATTCGTTGCTCTAGTGGTTAGCATGTTCATGAACGGTGGTAATCACTTTACATCATGACTGCCCTTTTGCTATAAAGAAAAAGAACTGCAGATTCCTTACTAATATTATAAATGCTCAGTTGTGTTTTTTTTAAAGAATATCAGCCAAGCTGAACTTGATTTATGTTCTCCTCTCCCCTCCAAATAAGCAACAAGCTTGTGTTAGGAGTGGGTACGACAATAGTGCAATGGGTGGGGCTCGAACCTGACACATTTCAGTTTTCAGTTTCATCTTTAACCATTGGGCTATTGAGGCTATAAGGTTCCTTCAAAAGGAAGAAGTCGCGGTCATAAGCTAGTAATAAATATTGTTATTTTCTTCGCCCTAAAATTTTCACTTTAACGAGAAAACTTTGACATATCTCGGGAGGAAGTTTTAGGAGCTACAAAATTCTTTTACTAAGTAGGTAAACAGGGGCCTGAAACTCTGTAGGCTTTGCTGAAATATTTGACGTATTCTTATATTAGGGTACTAAATAAAAAGGCACCTACTAAGGTAAAAAAAGCTTTGTTAAGGTAAAAGAGTTTTGAGAATAGACTCGAGAGAGAGATCGACGTCATTTTTTGCATAGGTATAGTTGAGGACCTGGAGAGTGACAAAGGCTACTTTTTGTCCCGAAAAATCAAAGATATCCCACGGGATTTTAATAACTAAATCGATGCGGATAAAGTCGCAGGCATCAGTTAGTAAAAAAAAATATAATACTTATAAGATAAAAAGTAAAGATAAAATACCTTTTCACAAACGAAGCCGTGTTGCCGAGGCATAATTATAATTTTTAGTGCCTATCTAGTAATTCCACGTGCGATGTTTTAAATGCTTTTGATGAAATCATTTTATCTGCATGAGGAATTCAAAGAGTTATGAAGCTTTTCATACACGCTGATTTAATTTAAAGCATTAACGTAATTTGCTTTACCTTTGTAGAAGGTTTAATATAAAGCAGTTTCATTATGTAATGGAGATCCATTAGGCATAACCTGCAATCTTTCCTGCAATGCTGTTGGTGCACACTACGAAGGTAAATAATAATAATAATCAGCCTTCCTAGCCATATTGCAAGCGTGATATTGAAATCGCTCACGCTAAAACAAGAGTTCCCAAAGCTTTTTTTATCACGCTTCGCTTCTGAAAGGATAGGACGTGCGATAAAAAATTTTGGGAGCCCCTGCTTTAGCGTGAGCGATCGTAGAAAGAGACGACAGGTTTGTAATATGGCTAAGGCGGCAGTTCATAGGAGTTAATTCAAGGTTCTGTCTTCTTATGTACAAACTAAGAAAGATTTAATTAGATGTATGTTTCATGTCAAGCATGAATTAAATTAGTAGAGTTCTTTCATTTCACGAGGGCGCGTGAGCTTTACTTGTGGTTGCATGTAGCACATTGCGTAAGTGTGGGTGCCTGTCAGAAGCCTAGGTGAGAGCGCTAGACGCGAGCATGCTCTCGCTCCCACTTAAATAGATACGACACACACACAACCATGAGCCACGCGCCCTCGTGAACTGTAAGAACTATTTATAATTATTATATTATCTAGGAGGGTTGATAAATATCACTATAAATAAATATTGATAACGTTATGTTAGAAAGTTACGAGTCTTTAAGGATCCATAATTATTTTAAAATTATATTTATCGAAATTTTGAGCGTAAATAAATAACAGGACCTAGGTATAAATCTTACATATGGTAGGTTATAGTTAGGTGGGTTAATTGAACTGAAGTCACAGCTGTTGTTTTGTCTTCCCTCGAATAAGGATATTCCATTCAAAGGAGCACAATATATTATTTCCTTAGTACCTTCGAGTATCATGTAACAGGTGCCATGGCAATGTGAGAGGCTATCCATTACGAGTTATTAACTGCCATATGATACCTGAAATACTCAAGATACCTATATTAATAATAATTATCTAGTTGTACAATATTGTGTACCTAGCTGACGCCCGCGACTTCGTCCACGTGGATTTAATTTTTTAAATCCCGCGGGAACTTTTTGATTTTCGGGGATAAAAGGCCAATGTTACTCTCCAGATTCTCAACCATACCTATGCAAAAAATCACGTCAATCCATAACTCTCTCGCAGCGTGATTGAAGGACAAACCAACAAACAAACACACTTTCGCATTCATAATATTAGTAAGGAAGGAAGTAAGGATATTAGTAAATACTACAATTTAAACTAGTTAACATAAATTAAAATTAAATTTAAAATATCATAAAACATGTATGATGTATTCCTTCTATTTCCGACTCGGAGGAAAAAAAATTTTGCTAGTTTCTAAAGGGATATAATAAGTCGACCAACAAAATTTATTTTTTGGCATCAAAACCTAGCTTCTAATTTAATAACTCAGCAACGGGAAAATGATGAAGCTTCTAATATACTAACTCGGCTTCTTCACAATGGCCACAAAATATTCCAAAGAAAGCATCAAATAAAGAGCCACTATTTTTATTATTGTCCACTGCCACTGCACGATTTGGTGCGAGTGAGATGGATACGACTGGCCATTTGCACGATCTCGTTGGTGCGAGTGAGACGGATGCGACTGGCAATTTGCACGATCTCGTTGGTTATGGCTATTTGCACCAATCAGAGAGCGCCATTCAAAACATGCATTTGTTTTTTTTGTTGTTCTGTTGTTAGTGTGTTAATATTGCAATTATTTTTGTATAATTTTTTCTTTAAACTAAAGTTAGGTTAGGTTAGGGTTATACATGAATATTCAGGTGCCCGGCCGAAGGCCGGGCACTTAGGTTCTGTTGGGATCGTAAACCTACCTAAAACTAAAAAAAAAGTTGAAAAAAAAATTTGATTTTTTTTTCAAAAATGTTATAATGTTATGTGTAGGTATTTATCTTGAGTTAAATTTAAAAACAATCATTTTTTTAATTTCATTTTATAAAAAAAAAACGTTTTTTTATTTAGTTAGAAACATTTTTTTATTTCATTTTTCTCACAAAAAAAAAAATTAAAAATGTGGTTGAAGATTTGGTGTATTATTAAGTATTTTATTAGTTCACGGTTTGAAGCTAAGTTATAAATATAGATGCTAAAATTATATTTTTTAGAGGCTCACTAGTTGAAGCTGACTTAGTAATTTAGAAGCCAATAATGGTATTAAATAGAAGCTCCTTTAATTACATGCCGTTTCTAAATAAACGTTTTCGGAAATCTAGGAGGATTAAACGTTTATTTAGAAACAATTAGTAAGCTATATAAAACGGCATTTTCTTATAGTTTCATTAAAATTCAATCATAAGATATCCGCAAATCTAATTTACGGGTCTTTTTGTACGTCTACTTCAATTATCGGTTCCCTCAGTATAACTTTTTATACCGCAGATTTTCTGCGATAAACCTTCGACGGATTAATCTTGATAGTATAATTTTTTCTTCGCTTTTATCCATGTTTAGATACTTTCAATGTTCCATTTCTTTCTTTTAGATTTATTTGTAGGTAGGTTTTAATCCACTGTTCAATTACTGAGTGATACGAAAAACGAAAATGAAAATAATCAAAAGAATTTTATAGTATCTTTTTCCAGTTTAATCAAAAATGCAAATTAGCACAACGCCTTGTTATCATAACTTAAATAGGGCGATCGAGGTATTATATTTTATTTATTTTCCATTGTCCCAAATAAAACAAATTGGTTTATTATTTTGTATTATCATTTTTAATCTTAAGTAAAGTCTTATACTATGTACATAATCATTGTTTTTTATGGTGCTTCATCTCCTCTCAAAGGAAGATACTGATGGCGTCTGCTGTACAGTCTGCGCTGTTGAACTATTATGGGTTCTGATGAAGATCTTGATTGGGCTACTTGAATACCTGATTGTGTAACAGGTACGGGTGTCACAGAATATCCAGCAGCTACCAAAGCCTCGAATTCTTCGGGAGTATAGGCTTTGTTATTCCTCGGAGGAGGCAGATGTGATCTTTGTTCCTCAATATTTTGGGAGTGCTGTTCAACATTCACTTGATCTGTATTCGCTTGCTCTATTCTATATGTCTGTTCCCGAAAAGGTTGCTCCAGCTTGGGGACCTGTTCATATCTCGCAACGGGTCTCGCAACCTTTTTGGGTGTAATATTTTTGCTAACATAAATAGAAGAGAGTGGTGTTTTTACGGTATCAAAGCTTCTCGCTTGTTCTATCGGTCTTAGTGTTGCAGGTGATAATTCATATCTAGCTCGTTGCTCGTTTTGTCGGTATACGGGACGTAAATAGTACTGATCAGCGATTTGAACAGGCCGCTGGACGGAAGATAAGCCTTCGTGAACACTTTGTTCTGTTGGAACTACTCGCAGCTTTTCGGGTTCTGGGAATCGCTTGAGATATGTGACTGGTCTTTCATTAGATAAAACACGGGCCTGTTCCTGTCTCACTGATTGAGCTCTAGGGGTGTCGAGGATTCGGTATTGTTGTTTTGGTGCGGCTTCTTGCTGATATTGAATTCTGTAGTTGTACTGAGGGTTGAGCTGTTGCAGTTTTGGTGCAGGTACAACCTTGAGACCTTGAGATTCTGGCCTTTCGTACAAAGGTTGTTGAACAGCTGACTGAGCTGTCTGGATTGGGACGTAGCGCAGAGTCTGTGGCACTCTCTGGTTTTGGGGGATCGGTCGGAATTGATGCTGAAGTTGCTGTTGTTGCTGCTGTTGTACGTTTGTTGTCTCTATCAGGTATTGTTGAGGAGCTGATGTTGGTGTTGAAGTGGTCTGCACTTTAGAGCGGAGTTTCAATGGCTTCTTGAGTGGTTTTTGAGCATATGGCACGTCCACCTGGAAAATAATGGTTTCAATTTTATTATGAGAAAGTAAAGTTTTTAGCTATTTTTGACAATCGTAGCGTGCGCAGTGGCCGAGAGGTCTTGGATTAAATTTTTGGCTAGGTTAATAACATTTTAATTTACTCTGTTTTTGGTATACATTAAGCTATTTTATTCCAGTTAAGTGAACCACTCTCAACGAAGGCTATCTGGCTATAGCCAGTTTCGCAGTAAAGATATTATACAGCACAAGTTTTTTATACAAGTACAAGTGCACTCTGTAATTTCTTCCTTTCATAGATGGAACGGCAATCCCATAACATGAGGTTGATGAGGAGCAGGACTGGCTTTTAATGCTTTCCGAGTTACGGGCTGCTGAAGAAAATTTTACAACTAATAACTTTTTTTTACCAGGTACTACATATTGTAGTACCTGGTATATTGTAGTACCTGGTAAAAAAAAGTTATTAGTTGTAAAATTTTATTTTGGGTTATTACCCAGGATTTCATGATCATCAGCCAAATAAGCTAGCCACTAGATTCTAGTGGTCAAATGCTAGACCAAAAAAAAGCAAAAATATCATAAGCAAATAGAATAAGACAATTTCAAAGACCGACTTCAAACGTGAATACGAAATATAAAAAATCATGCCGTCACAAACGCATACTTAAAATATTATCTAATGAGTGTAACAACATTATCCTAAAAAAACACCATAAAACCTACAGTAAACTGCTTAAAAGATGCATTAAACAATCGAGAAAGCTTGACAATATAAAAAAGATGCGTACCTCTCAAAATAAAACCAAAACCATGTGGTACATAATAAAGGACGTAACGAACAAGACCAAACAGACAGACACTAAAAACATAATCCTCTCGACACAATCGGGCATAGTTGAAGAACCACAAGCAGTCGCAAATTTATTTAATGAATACTTCACCTCAGTGGGCAAGTCGTCCTATGATGACAGCTCTAACAACTGTTATCCGCATAAATATTACAATACACAATCGCGATCAATTAATTCTTTATTCCTAGAGCCGGCTACTGAGCAAGAAATACATAAAATTATCCGTGGCTTACAAAACAAACGCAGTTTCGGCGCGGATGACATTCCACCGACATTAATTAAAATGTGTGTTAACGAAATAACCTCTCCCTTGACATTCTTGATAAATCAATCGCTTGACGAAGGCTGCTGTCCCGACAAACTTAAAATTGCAAAAATAAGACCTATTCTTAAAAAAGGCGGGAAACCTAACGACCCTAGTAACTATCGACCTATCGCCCTGTTACCGGCGCTATCAAAAATTTTCGAAAAAACTGTAACAAACCGTGTGTATAGATTCCTGGAAAAATATGGTATTTTGAGTGAGAATCAATACGGCTTTAGGAAAAACCGCTCGACAACGCTAGCTGTCTTTAAATATATACAGGAAATCCTAAACTGTTTAGAAGAAAAAAAGTACGGTGTCGGACTGCTGCTAGATATGACTAAAGCATACGACAAAGTTTCGCACAAAATATTGCTCAAAAAACTATATGATTCGGGTATACGAGGGAACGCTCACCGATGGCTGGAAACTTACTTGAAAGACAGACAACAATTCGTACAAGTGCAATATCGCGATGAACGGACTAACGTAGTTAGCGACATTGAATCGGAAGTACGCGTTACGAACTGGTCTATTCCACAAGGAAGTGTCCTTGGATGCATCCTATTTTTGACATACATAAATGATCTACCTAATATTATGAGACCACACTCGCGGTGCGTCATGTTTGCGGATGACGTATCGATCTTAGCTATCTGTTCGAATGCGACAGATTGTGAAAATATTATTTCAGAAAACCTAACAAACATCCAAAACTACTTGCGTTCTAATAATCTAGAAATTAACCTAAATAAAACTAAGCTCATACAATTCAGGCCACATCAAAAACTACCATTGAATCTAAAGTCACTAACGACTAATACAAAAATTGAAGAGGTTAGTGACTTTACTCTTCTCGGCCTAAACATCGATACCCACCTGAATTGGAAGAGCCATGTTCACAACCTGAGCGTTAAACTATCGCGATTTGTATATGCTCTCAGTGTACTGAAAGCAAATACAAACTACGAAACTGCACTTTCTGCGTACTATGCTTACGCTTACTCTTGGATGCGGTATGGCATAATCCTCTGGGGTGAAAGCACAAACGCAGAGGATATTTTTATCTTACAAAAAAAATGTATCCGCATCCTAGTAAATATTAAACCACGCGAAAGCTGCAGACCTCACTTCCTCAACAAAAAAATCCTTACACTGCCATCCATCTATATAATGGAGACAGCTTTATTTGTAAGGAAAAACCACAATCTATACGAAACTGTGGAAAATGCAAGGGAACAGGAGAGAGCCACACGTCGCAGAAATACTCGTAAACTCGCATACCCCAAATGCAAGCTAAAAATTTCTACCCGCGGCCCATTGCATAGATCAACTAATATTTATAATAAAATCCCAAATTATATTACTAATGAGACCAGTGATACGACCTTTAAACGAAAACTTAAGCAGTGGCTCATACAAAATAGCTTCTACGAAATTGATGAGCTACTTCAAAGTAGTAGCAGGTGATAGATACTCTTGGGCCTCAATTGCACGTCCGGTTACGATATACATTGCAAAACAGGTTACAAACCGAAATGTTTATGACTAAGAAAAATACTATTAATTGCATTATACTATTTAATTGGACATTAAAAATGTAAATAGGACTAGACTAATGACAAATGACTTAATATGACCATAAATAACTTGACTAACCATAGCTTATAAATATATATTGAATGACATATTGAACTAATTACTTTAATTTCACTAATTATTATTATTATATTATTACTTGACATCCAAATTTTGAACCATTAATGCATGTGTGTACCAAATTTTTTTCTTTTATTTTATTTTTTTATTTATTGTATTTTTTAATTATTGTATTAATGATTTATTATAACTAGTCAATGTAACTTGCAACGCCCTGACGGGGCTTCATGTAATCCTAGACATTATATTAGACATAGAAGTGGATGTTAGTTAGGATTCATGAATGCAAATAAATGAAATGAAATGAAATAAAAATAATTTTAGTTTGTACACGTTTGTTGAAGATAGCCTAGCCTAAATAGAAACGATGATGCCGATTCGCGATGCTTGCCCGAATTTATCAAACTGAACTCGTATTGCATTATCAAAGGGCAAGTGTCGCACGTCAGTTTCATCGTTTCTATTTAGGCCTAATTGACTTCAACAAACGCGTACAAATTAAAATTATTTTTATACTTTGTTGTGGCGTTTGAAGTCGGTTTTAAGTAAATGGAAAAATGAAGTATACCGGCTGGTATGGGCTTGCAACGCTTTGTGCTTGCAGTTGAGGCGTTTGTTGAGTTTGTGTGAAGGTTTGAGGTCGGGTGTCGTCTTGTCTTATGTGGTGTCCTAAAAGAGCTAGCAGCTCCTGATCCAGGGTTTCTGATGAACTTGCGGTGTCGCTGACAGAGAGCGCTGCTCCGACTGATGCTTCCCCACCATTGGACGAATAATGTGGACGCGCGATTACAGTGTGAGATGACGGTTGAAGAGAAAACTGCAACATAAAGTCAAATTGTTTTTGAGTTAGTTAGAAGCAAGCTTAGGCGATTCATGGTTAAGTCTAAATCGATTTTTGTGATAGTTTTGAAATCACAACGATACAAATAATAATTAATACATACTATGTTTATGTTTAAAATAAATTTCGTCGAGCATTACCTTTTGCTAGAATTTGCAAAGATACGAGAATTAAATCATAAAGAAGAGTTCACAAGCTCAAACCCAACTATGCATATTTTGATTTTGCACGTGGCTGTACTTGGAGAAGTTTGGTGTCTCAATTAAAATTATTTATTAACAATTAAAAACTAACGTGAGTAATTGGAACTGACGATATTTTCCAAACTACCTATTATTACCTAAAATATTAAATTCTGATTATGCCAGATTGTTATTCGTTTATTGACGTGTAATTTCACTTTCAGGGATTTATTATTATCAACGTATTTATGTAAAACTTTTCCGGATTTAGAATTTAAACGGAAAAGCTATCTTTATACCGCTCTCCTATAGAGTTGGGGTTTTATACTTGTACCAGTGAATATACGTAGGACCCGGGGCGATGTGAGCTTAACTTTCATTATTTATTAGCCTATTCCATTCACAAGAGAACCTAATATTATATCAGTGGAAAGCTAATATTAACCAGTGAGAGGTACTGTCTTCTGGAGGTTGGATTTTACATTGTGAAGTTAAAAAACGTCTGGAGTGCATTTTTATCCAACTATGTAAAAGTCAAAGGGGTATGATTTTAGCAGCCTACGTATGTATGTATGTGACTATTTAAGTATGATCCACCATAGCGAGTAAACTACTGAGCCGATTTTGATGAATGATGTGTCAATCGATTTGTTGTGATGATCAAGGCTTAGATTTATACAAACAAAATCAATATGACGGATGGTATATCCAATTTTATGTGGTCGAGTTTTAATAGTCTTTGAAAAAAAAATCTTGGCTAAGCTGAACTTAACTATATTCTCGTCTCCCTTCCAAATAAGCGAAAAGCTTGTGCTAGGGTACGACAATAGTGCAACGGGTGGGGTTCGAACCTGCGGCCTTTTAGTTTTCAGTCCGCACCTTTAACCGTTGGGCTATTGAGACTTTTAAAACTTTTAAATAATAAGTCTATGTCCCTATTAAAGAACCTAAATTAGTCCCAAAAATTTTAATAAAAAACTTCGGAGTAGTTGACATTTTAATGTCAATGGGGACAAAAAGTTTCCGTTGAGTGTCATACAATTATTCGTTAAGTAGATCTCAGTGAAGTATTCCTGAGTCTTCTTACTTGTTGTTGCAAAATTGTTCTTAGAACAGCTTTTGAAATATTATCTTGGGGTCTTGAATACAATGAACCAATTCTTACTAAGAAGTTTTTAAAGAACTTTGGTCGTTGTTTGAAAATAACACATTGAAATGGGGCTTGGAACATATTATATTAGTAGGTATTCAGATTTAGAAAAGCTATCGATTTTACCCAAAGTTTTTCTAGATGTGTCCCTTTACTAAAAAGCAAAATAACTGTTGCGAACAATGCAGATTTACATTATTATATGCACATACCGCGACTGCCGCGGTAAAGCTATTGCATAGCATTTTTTATCAACATATAAATGATAAAAAATGCGCCATCTAGCGGCTCACCGTAAAGGAGTCCCGTGTCAGGTTATTTTCGTTACGGAATTTCTGGATTCGGTCTCCACGCTGGCCCGCGATAGAAGCTATGCAATAGCTTAACATAAGATGTTCGTCCTTTCCTTACTATTACTTTACTAGTTACTTTACTTTAATTATAAATGTCAATTACACTGCAACAGAGCTACGGATAGAAGTTTTTTTTCGCATGGGTATAGTTGATGACCTGTAGAGTGGCATAGGCTACTTTTTCTCTTGGAAAGTCGAGGAGATTTTAAAAACTAAATCCACGCGGACGAAGTCGCGCGCATCAGCTAAACTTGGTCAATAACATTGACAATACTCAAAGCTTTGACAGCTTCAAATTCTTGTTAAACAGAAGTAAATTAAGCACATATTGCTGGTTAAAAAACAATTTTTAAAGAAATTTTCATGTTACATTTTTGTGGCCTACATTTCATCAAACATTGGCTATTAAGAAGTAGGGTACAACTTCAGTCAAGGGTTAAACTTGAACTTTGACTTTAAAGGCAAATATACAGCGAATTTGCGCAGAGTAAAGGTTAAGAGAAATGCCTTTTCTAAGTCTTGCCGGAAGTCTGATCTCAGAGCTTTGAAAGTGTCCTGAAGTATTTCAGCACTTTATAAAAATGTGAAAGTTAAAAAGAGAGATACGCGCGAAACCACAAGAATGCGCTTTTAGGATTCGCTGGGAATTCAGTTCGCTGAAATGGGTTCATTATATTGGTGCGGGTTGTTACGTTCTCTCAAATATGGTTGAGCGAAGCAACGGCTGGATCAAGCGTCATGCCCGTGAACGGGTGCCACCAACGGGAATGGGTCTGCTTTTGCCTGCCCGTCTTAACATGTATTGGATTGTATGTAGGTATGCATTTTTGAAACTTCATTGTGGAAACACTGAATAGGTACATAGTTACACACAGCATAGTTTTGTTATATATTGTAAAAAATTTTTTTTTGAAAAGAGCAACTGCCTAGTTTATTGCTTGCTCTTCTCGGCAGGAAGGGCATTCCGAACCAGTGGTAGAGTCATCGATGATTCAAAACCTCAATAGCTCAACGGTTAAAGGTGCGGAATGAAAATTGAAAGATCGCAGGTTCGAGCCCTACCCGTTTTTTGCACTATTGTCGTACCCACTCCTAACACAAGCTTTTCGCTTATTTAGAGGGGAGAGGAGAATATAAGTCAAGTTCAGCTTAGCTGATATTCTTTAAAAAAAAAATACATACTAGACTATTGCTTGACTGTCAATCTTACCGGTGGTTAGTGAATCTCTACAGAGATTTGCCATCTGCGCGGGAGATATTATAGTGCACAAGTGTGTGCACAAACACAGGTGCACTCAGGTACACTCTCTATTCCCATACTCTCATAGTCCGATGGGACGGAAATCGGACACGACCGGAGAGATCAGGCGCAGGACCGACAGCTTTACGTGCTCTCCGAGGCACGGGGGTGACTCACCACCAACATCCTAACCCCAGGCTAGTACTGAGAATTTCTTGATAGAATAACCCAATATATTTTATGACCCGACCCGGGAATCGAATCCGGGACCTCATCGTCTGCATTCGAACTTGCTAACCACCAGACCAACGAGACATTCGGGTACAAAAGACGCAACGAGTCGCTCCAACTTTGCACTTGAGCCAAGTGGCATTTACCTGTCGGCTTAATTGCGGCTCCAAATAGTAGAACTGCTGCAGATTCTGCCGATGCTCCTGCTGAGGGTTCGTGTACAGCTGCTGCAACTGCTGGCTGCTCCCGAGCGGCGCTTTTCTCTCCGGCTGCAGGTCTAGTAGCTCTTGCACGTTCAGGGAGTACACCTGGCCAGGTCGATATTCTTGAGGTCCACCTCTGTAAATGACAATTTCATTTTTTTATTATATAACTAAATGATGCCCGCGTAGATCAAAGTTTTTTCATTCTAACTCTAATTTTTCAGGATAAAATGTAGCCTATGTGCTAGTCCTGGCTATGAGCTATCTCCATTTCAAATTTCAGCCAAATCGGGTCATTCATTGTGACGTGACGGGGTAATAAACATCCATCCATACATCCATCCTAACAAATTTTCATATTTATAACATGTATTAGCAGGATAGGATACTGGATAGCGTACCCGTCAGACGTTATCCTCCCCGAGTCCTGCCCGAAACGTCGGCTCGACGGGTGGATAAAACTAAGCGAGGGGATAAACGTTTTATCCTTTTCCCGGGGATAAAATTTCTCCCGCCTATGCTAGCCCTGCTGGCCAGACCAACAAGACTTGTAATAAGATTCCATATAACCTAAGAACACCTTAAAATTCGAAACAACTAAGAAAGTCTACCAAAATAATAATTAGGTGCAGTTTATGAACAGTAATCACTAACCTCTCTATTGTTACGTTAATCTTCCGGTGATATAACTCCAAGGTGATTGTATTCTAGTTTAATCACCTGGGTTTCTTCATTCCGGTGATCAAAGTGGTAAAGTTAACTTTAGAGGTTTTATTTTAGCATAAGGAATTACCTACCAGCTAACAACAATTATTTTTGACATAGCTTTAATCATGGCTTTAATGCTTAACGATAATTAGAGATTTGAAATTTACTACGTTAATCCATCGATATAAATCTACTACGTACTACATGTGGCGTTCCGAACATTTACCTTGTTCAACCGACATGCACAGTCGACCGTGCATTAGTTAGTGTGGCATGGGCTTTGGCGACGTACGAATGGGGCGAACTTATTCCAATTTCATAGTTTATTGCGTTGTTACATTAAATTGCATTATGCATAGATAGAAATCAAAGTATTTAGCATTATGTACCGCGTAATCGATAAAAATGTACCAATTATTCAAATCATTAAATAAAAAATAACGTAATGAACAGAACATAATTTGCCTCAATTACGGATCATGTTATTGCTGAAAATGAATCATTTTCTAAAGGAAACATAATATTCTTAATACAACGGAAAATAAATCACGTAGTTCTCAGTAGAGGTACGTATCACGCAATTTTGTTTCGGTTCGGTTGGTAGAGAAAGGTTCGTTTATTTCACGAGTGAAATTAATTGATGTTTCCCACACAAATTCCTTTTCATTATAACACGGGCTTACGTGGTGGCCTAATTGTAACGGAGCTAATTTCTTGTATCTGTCTTATACCTTACAAGAATCATTTCCCTTACTGAAGGAAAACTTAATGTTATGCTATAATCCGCCATTTTTATCCCGGAAAATAAGAGTTCCCGCGGGAGTTAAATACCTCAATTTACGCGAACGAAGTCGCGGGCATCAACTTGTGTAATAATAAAAATAATAATGTCCTCCCGACCGAATCCAGCCGCGGCGGTGGCCAATCTCCACAGAGATTAGCCATCTGCGTGGGAGAAATTATCATTCTCATAGTCCGATGGGATGGAAATCCGACACGACCGGAGAGAGATCAGGCGCAGTGTCAACAGTTTTATGAACTCTCCGCCCATGCATTTCCTAACTCCGGGCTTCACAGAAAATCCCAATAATTTTTTTGGATTGGGATTCATTTAGTGTAAGGTAGGGTTGAAATTATTAATTAATTAATTTATTTATTAATTACCTTGGTCCTTTATCATCTTCTTGGTTTTCTTCGACGGGTGCCACTTGTTCCTGAAATAAAACAGTAGTAATTTAATAAATAGCTCAAAGAATCCATGAATTAATTAATTAATGAATATTTTTTTTATACACCACATAAAATAAGAACCACCACAAAAACTAAAACAACGATGTACAATCTATCTCAAGGTACCAGAAGATTCATCAAATGAACTGCCTCTTAAATTCAGACTTCAAACTCTGGAGCATCGGCGCAAGGAGGTCTGTCTGTCGGTATTCTTCAAGATATATTTTGGAGAGTGTGCTCAAGAACTATTGACACTTTGACCATCGAACCGGAAGGCATCTCTTGGATCTGCATTAGTAAGCACGTGGTTAAAACTCCCCGATCTCGCGTCCTCGTTCCATTAAAATTTGGAATACCCTTCACTGTAACCTTTAAATTAAATAGTAAATAGGCATCTTCTAGGTAAGCGTGCTCCCTAGGAAGGCTCCGGTTGTGTTCTAGGAAGGCTCCGATAGTGTTCTAGGAAGGCTCCGGTTGTGTTCTAGGAAGGCTCCGGTTGTGTTCTAGGAAGGCTCCACTTGTGTTCTAGGAAGGCTCCGGTTATGTTCTTAAGAGATCTCGGAGCCTCCCAATATGTGCTGAGGATGGCCATCGAGGGGGTTTTAGTGGGTAAAACCCCACATAACCCGGGACTCAACCCCAGGATTTCGGGTATCTTTTAAGAAGATTTTCCCTCGTTAAAAAAAAGGTGAGCGTACTCCATCTTGGGCTGATCTTCACTTACCGTCAGGTGTGATTGCAGTCAAGCGTCTACGAGTATATTATGTAAAAAAAACTTTCATCGATCATAATCCGCGAGCGCTTTACAAAATTTCCGTCAATTGTACAAGAATTGTCGCAGTAACGAATTAACGAGTACATGTCCCAACACTGTAATTATGTATTACACGCGCAGCGCTAGTGAAAGGAAGCAAAATAACGTGGACATTTGGAAATAGAGGCGTTTCTGAACGTTTCCGTCGCGAGTTGAACAAAGGTGTCATTATTTTTATTTATCAAAAGGCAGTTTGTTTGCAATCAGCTCTTCCTATGCTCCAATTCACAATAATATGTGCCTAGTAAGTATTTTATTTTCAAATGCCTTGTTGTTCTAGCGGTTAGCATGTTTGACTGCGGATAACGCGGTCTCGGGTTCGAACCCCGGATCGGGATAATGTGTTGGGGTTTTCTGTCAAGAAATTCTAAGTAGATACCTATATGTAGGTAGGACCAATCCGGAGTTAGGAAACCGCCATAGAGGACGAGTCACCCCGTACTTGGGAGAGCATGTAAAGCCATCAGTCCTGCGCCTGATGTTTCTCCGGTCGTGTAAGATTTCCGTCCCACTGGACTGTGAGAGTGAGGGAATAGAGAGTGCGTCTGTGCTTGCGTACACACTTGTGCTCTAATAACTTCCACAAAGATGGCAGGAAAACTCGGTCCGATCGGTACGATCCGACCTAGAATGATAGAATACGATCCTCCCCACTATTTCACCCTAAATCGGTCCTGCCAGTGTCGTGAGTAGAATGCTTTACTCCGATTTAGAGATTCGTTCCTGGAATCGAACCTTGGACTCACCGAAATGGAGCTCGAAGTCCTAACCACTAATCTATCACCGGTATTACGACAAATAGAAACCCATTTTCCTTAATTTTGAACAACCATTAACAGTTATTTGTTACTCGCTTTCTTCGGTTATTAAATGGAGAGTGTCATTCTACAGTGAAAGTCTTTGTTTGTCGAGGAATTCAAAACCATTTGGATGTTGGCCTCGAATCTTTAATTGCTCAAACTCTTCACTACAAGTAGCAATTGTCAGTCCGAGTACCAAGTTAAGCCTCGATAGCCCAACGGTTAAAGGTGACTCAAAACTGAAAGGTCGCAGGTTCGAATCCCACCCGTTGCACTGTTGTCGTACCCACTCCTAGCACAAGATTTCTGCTTATTTGGAGGGATAAGAGGATATTACTCAATTTCAGCTTGGCTAATATTCTTTAAAAAAAAAGTTACTAGGTACTCGTTTGCACTTTACAGGGTGTTTTAGGATCCTTGTTTATTACATCAATTAGCATCATCATTATTATCATCATCATTTCAATCAAGGGACGTCCACTGCTCTCTCTGGTTGAGATTTTTTGTTCCCGCGGGAACTCTGGGTGTAACTCCGGACTATAATCTACCTCTGGATCCAATTTCAGGCAAATCGGTTCAGTTGTTGCAGCGTGATTGAGTAACATCCATCTATCCATCCGTTTTAATTTTAGAAGTAGGTACTTTAATATTAATTGTTCATAATTTTAATATTTTGTTTTACTCTACGAAGAAATAATAAGAATTTTTAGCGTAATAGATTTATAAATACATATCAAAAATTCCGAGGCCGGCGGGATTCGAACCCACATCTCTCTGGGAATCGCGCCCGAGTGTGTTATCCGTTACACCACGGCGAACCACACGTCAGCCACGAAATTAGTGATATGTATCTACTTTTTCAATCAGTTTTATAGCAACTGTTAGCGACATCTAGTATGTAGCCGGCCTCGGAATTTTTGATATGTATTTATAAATCTATTAGGTTATTTCCTTTAAGTGTAGGTTAACACTTCAATAAAAAATAAAAATTTTTAGCGTGTTTTAAATGTTCTTATTTGTATTGAAATCCGGTTGCGTAGGTAACATCTGAAAGTTAAATTAAACTGGATCGCATGACATTTGCAATAATACTTCAAAAACTAATCTCCGATAGTTAGCTTTGTACGAACGCGACGGTCAAAGGAACTGTGTCGCAATGTAGGCCACAGTGAAAGGGATAGGACAGAATACTCGGCGACATTTACAACTCACTACCAAGGAGGTAACGGACTGAAAATAGGCAACAGAACGGCAAATCGATGGTAACAAAATGTTTATATAATCTGGCGACCCTGCTCCTTTCGCCTAGTTATAGTACGATTATCTCACGAAGTTACGGGCTTTTTTTTTTTTTTTTTTTTTTTTTTCGGATTGTGTAAGCTGCTGGCCCTACTGGCCGTTACAGCGTCACCGGACTGGAGGGCGAGCGCGAAGCGTCGCCGGGGGGGTGAGCCCTAGGGCTCGATGACATCGGGGGCGTAACGTCTTCCTAAGGGCGCCTCCTGTGAGGCTCGGACCTCGGCTTAGGATGACGTTGGGACGTATGGGGGGGGAGTGGCTGGGCTAAGTTAGCCCGTACGCCCCCGTGATCGTGGTAAGGATCCACGCCCGGGAGACGTTAGAAAACGGGGACCTCGTCTTCGCCGGCGAAGACGCTGTGCAGAGGTTGACGATGTGTGTGGCCCTACCTGATAGGGTGCGTTGTCTGTCGTAATCTGGTCGTCAGGGTCGTTAAGGACGTGCTTAGGGCGCCTTTTATCTGGAGGGTCGTTACGATCGGTTAAGAAAAGTTACGGGCGCTTTACATGTGGTTACGTCGTGTACATGCACATTGCAAGCACGCCTGTCAGGAGCCTAGGTGGGAGCGGTCAGGCGGGAACAAGCTCTCGCTCTCACTTATAAAGATACGATACACACACAACCAGGAGCCACGAGTCCTCGTGAAATGAAAGAACTATACTTTAAGAGGCTACAACATTTCTTACTAGATCCCGATTTATTGAAAGACTGCCCGCGATATAAGATATTGTATCTACCAAAAAAGAAATGGCATTTAAATGTAAGTTGGCCGCGAGATGAGCAAAAAGTATATCTGATTATATCTGATTATGAATAATCTGAACATATACATAACATTTCAGAACATAATAATATGAAATTCATACAGGAATGCACGGAAAAACTTTCAATGGAGGAAACTATTTAGTTTGCTCCAAATTATTATAAACCATTTGGTTTATAATAATTTCTCTCCTTCATAGCAAATTCAGATTTAACACCCAAAAAGTAAGTAGTTATATAGATATACCTAGTTAACTGACAGATTTAAATACAGGTAACGCAAAAATTTAGGCTTTTTGCAATGAATCAAGTCCACGCACGTACCTACTAGGTTTTGAGAATAAAGCATAATATTAACTAGAACTAAAAGTACTTATAACAATTATATTATGACATTAATTGCAAATAACCGTTACGTCACGCTCATTTAGTATACAAACAACATGCAAGTTAAAATTTAATCTACACCGATGCCTCTCTCTGATAAGCTAATTACATGTTAAAGAACAAGCATTTAGCTAATGGTCTTTGGATGTAAATTAGATACAAAATTACCATTAGGCTTAAGTGTACTCTTTTTGACCCATTTTGACCGCTTTCTCACTTATAGTTAAATTACGTAAAGAAGAAACTCGCGCGTTTTTTAATGTGTTTTGTGTTTTGCTAATAAGACTCCGATATTGTTGGACCCATAGCCCTTAACACGCCTCCTCCTTTTTTGTAGCTTCCTATTTTATACCGACTTCCAAAAAGGATTAGGTTTCTGGTGGGAGGCTTTGGCCGTGGCTAATTACCACCCTACCGTCAAAGACGTGCCGCTAGGCGATTTAGCGTTCCGGCACGAATGCGTGTAGAAACCGATTAGGGCTACGTATGGGATGAATTTACACTTCTATACCCCTTCCAAGTTAGTCCGCTACCATCTTAGACTGCATCATCACTTACCATCAGGTAAGATCGCAGTCAAGGGCTATCTTGTCATCGAATAAAAAAAATCCAAAAAGGGTTAGGTAATCGGCCGGTATCTTTTTTTTTTCTATGTATGTCCTCCGATTACTTCGGGATTTCTAAGGATTTAGGCACTTACGATTACGAATTGTTATTGTAGGTATCAAGCATAGACTTACATCATGGAGCTCTAGGTCCAAGTTCTTTGATCCTGATATTGCCCACCTAAATTTTTTTATTCTTGTTTAAAATTAACCTATTTTTAATGAATTTAACCTAAGTTAACGTCGTTAATTAAATGGCAAAAACAGGCAAAAATGAGGATTATTAAATTTTTATTGTAAAGATAACATATGTATTTGATCCCTAGATACTTTTGAGTGTGTAGGTATATTCTGGTACTAAATAACACACATGACGACACTTTCACGAATTACGCTAAATACCAATTTACGAACATTCAGTTTGAATCAACCATATTCTCAGAATTTCCTACAGCATCTCGCGACAAAGGAACCAAGTACCTACTAACTATGTAACTATATAATGTTACCTGTTTTCTAGCTGTTCTATAAACAAGCTGCTGAGTGCCTTCCTCAGTCTGTCTTTTGTCCTTGTTTTGAGTTTCCACGGGTTGGCTGGGCTTGTTTGCGTCTTCGGAACGAGCGCAAAGGGCGAGGGCTGTAAAAAACGAAATACATCATTATTCCACGTTTCTTGAGGCACTAAGTTGTTATTGCACTAAAGTTGGTGCATCAAGTTGACTATTTTGCAAACGCATGCTCGAAATAAGTTAGTAAATCAACTAATGGGAATAAAATTAGTGGCTACTATTTTATTTACTTAAATACTAAAGTAAAGAATTTTATAATAATTTAAACGTAAAAAATATTTTTATAAAATCAATTTCAAACGCCACTACAATCAATTGTGTCTATAAAATTTGAAGATTTCCCTCGATTTCTCCAGGATCCTATCATCAGATCCTGACCTGATGCCTATGGCACCACCTGGGAAGTATACCCTTCAAAAAAAGAACTTTCCAAATCGGTCCAGGCGTCTTCGAGTAATCGGGGAACACAAGTACATAAAAAAAAAGATTCCGATGAATTGAGAACCTCCTCCTTTTGTGAAGTCGGTTAAAAAAGATATAAAGAGCGTATCTACTCTATGTTAGCTGATTCAATATACTTACTTATACTCTAACTTTGATATTTACTCAAGTTTCATAGACGTTTAGATGCTTCGTTTAGATTACAAGGAAACTTTGAGTAGGTAATGTAGGTAATATCAGTTTATTTTCTATCAACAAAGTATATAAATGCTAAAAGTTTGTACAACCTGTTGAAGAAGCCTAACCTAAGACCTTTTATAAAGACAGAGTACCGAGTACAGGTTTCATACCTAATCTTTTACCGCCTACACGCTTAGCACGACATTCTTAACACAAGTAGGTATAAGCTAGCTAAGGTTACACGGTAATTTACTCGTATGTTATTTATTAAGCTCTCTGTTTGGGTTTAGGGACAATACCAATTTACCTAATTCTACAGTGAAGATAAAGGAACTGTCGTTTGCTTTTCCTCGGACGGTTTGCTGGGAAATTAGGTCAAAAGTGCCGTAAAAGTAAAATTATAGAATGGTTTTAGGGACTTTGGCATCAATATTGTTTTAGGTACCTACCTACATGATTTCGAAACTAAATTGACAACTCTAACATATAATGGTAACTCTTAAAATATAATGGTAAGTATAATGGTAAAATATAATGTTAATGCTTTTCCTTAGAAATGATATTATATAAAAATGATTGCACTATTTTTCATAAATTTAGAAATTGTGTGGAAGAGAATTTGTACCGAACAGTAAATACCTTTTGAAGTTGGTAAACGAATTTTGTCTAATTTTGTTTCGTCCTAGGAAATTAGTACATAATTAGGTACCTAATTCGTCCATATGCCCTCTTAATATATGCGCAAAATAGTGTTTCGAGTAGAGACTAAAAAAAAAAGATTCTTATTCAAATCTTAATGTACCTCAAACTCGTTCCCATTTTCCCAAACTAAGCTGTGATTATTCGGATGACCTTTGGAATTGAGAGCCGAACACTATTTGCACTTAAAAGGGATTGGACAGCTGTTTAATAGAGTTAGGAGCGCTGCATAGAATGCTAATGATGCGTTTCCTGAGACCAAGGCTATGTTGTTTTAGTTAGGCGAATCGCCACAGCTTGCTAAGGTAACTTTTACAAAATGCCTTTAAAGTCGTTTCAAAATCGCTACTAATATTGCAAATGCGACAGAATATTTGTTTGTTTGTCCTTCAATCGCAGCAACAGCAGCGATGCGTTTTTTGTATGAGTGAAAACAAGGCTCAAGTTGTCAATTTTAAAAAATCTAATTGCACATGGACGAAGCCGCGGGTAAAAGCCAGGAGAAATTTTAAAGTGTTTGCAAAAATTAATATTTTTAGGGTTTTTTATAAAAAAGGTAAAAAAAGAAAACGACAGAATCGAAGAAACAAAGAATAAGAAGAAAGGGTAAAGGAAGGTAGTGCGACTTCATCCATCTATGTAGGTATCTATCCGTCACAGCTTCATAATTCAGTAAATAATGAAAGCAGAGATGCTCTGAGATAAAATATCATAGACACCCTAGATAAATATTGGGAAGATATAATAAGCTTCAGCAAGTACTTTGAAATACTTCGTCGCGATAAAGTTTATTATATGATCAAACGAACTTACCAAGTGACGTTCGATCTTAATTGTCCCATTTTCGGCGAAGAGATTTATTATTAACTTGTAGTAGCAAACCGACAGACGCATGAAATCAATTTGTCGATTCAATTAAACGAATAATAGTTCGAGTAATATTCAATTAAATGAGTACTGTTTTAGTTTGACTCAATAACAACAACAATACAACTACAATATAGTAGCTACTGGTATCTACTGTTATAGTCAACACATTAAAGCCACTCGTTGCGTGTTGGAAGCTTTATTTGAAACCCATTTCAATGTACAGAATCGGTAGTCGAATAACATTCTATATCGAACCGATAAGACTAATAGGTATACCTAGCGATAATTCAATATACCGAAATAATTACAATTCCAATCGTTCCCACGGTACGTAATATCAAATCTAATTATTATTATACTAAAAGAAAAAATAATATTTTGCTGTAATCCAGCAAATCAGCTTGTCGATCCTCTAAAAATGATTGCATTAGTGTAACGATCGCAATGACCTCTGATTGGTTGGTACCCTCCCGTTATTGGTTAAAATGCATTGATGCAGCAAGAATACCATAAATTCAGCCAATTAGAGGCCATTGCGATCATTACACTGATGCAATCATTTTTACGAAATTGACATGCAGTACCTACTCTAAAAATCCGGTGACGGATGCATGTTTGTTACTCAATCACGCCGCAACGACTGAACCGATTTGGCTGAAATTTGGCGTAGAGATAGATTATAGTCTTAAGTCTGGAATAACACATAGAATTTTCATGCCGGAAAACAAGAGAGTTCCCGCGGGGATTTAGAAACCTCAATCCACGCGTACGAAGTCGCGGGCATCAACTAGTTATGTAGGTATAACGTCAAACAGCGGATACATATTTCAGAATTGCGCACTTTAATAAAGTGTGCTTGTCTGTGCCGGTATCCAGTAACCAGTAATTGAAATTGCAGTAAAACCTGTTTCTAATCCTGACAACTCAGAGCTTGAGGCTTAAGGTTGGGGGTCACTTAGCAGAGCGACGGAGAGAGCTATTTTCGAAGTAGGCCTGTGTGATCAAGTCAGTTTTATCCCAGAAAATAAGAGAGGAATTAAAAAACCTCAATCCACGCGGACAAAGTCGCGGGCAACAAATAGTCATTTTATAAAGAAGAATCGGAAGAATCCTTTTTTTTATAAGGTCGGTAAGAGTCTAATACTATTATTCCTATTTATTTTCTATCATTTATTTTCTCAAAGAACACAAGAACAAAATAGACTAAGATACGTCAGTGGACTACTTCTTAGTATATAAGATATTTTATAAGTTTAGGTTAAAGTAAAATTACTCATAAGCCATATTATTAGGCTAGATTGTAATTTTAGTGAGTATACATTGTAGTGTATACTTACATTACTGAAAAAAAATAAAAAAATATTTTCACACACATTTACATTTTATTACTTTTTAAAAAATGTTTAAAAAAAATACAATATATCTTTATAATATCCTCAAAAGTTATACAATGAAATGGGTCCCACTTGCTGCGGGGTAGGACCCAAGCAGCCAGTGGTCAGGGCTCCAGAGTGAGGAACCTCCTCACAATGCGTGCCGTCGGCCTCTATCCTGCCCTTGATCCAAGTACTGAGCGAAAGTTTCTATTATTCCTATTATCAGTAAGTCATGATTTGAAATGTCATTTGCGGTTGTCGTAAAAGCTTCGTGATAGCATGGTGATAGCGCTATATGAGGTTCAACGTTGCAAGTTACAAATAAAGTGCATTAAAAGTGCTCAGGGACACTCTACACAGTTATGACTTCATAATTGGATTACTTTCCGTCCGCGCAATCAGGAAACTCAATTTGCCCCGCCTTCGAATCTCATCATACCAAACAATTGCTTTTTTTATGAGGACATCCACAGGTTCCACGTTAAACTGTACTAAAATAATGTTCCTACAACAGGTAGGTAGATACGTTCAGGATGCAGTTATGTTATGGATGCAGTTAAGTTACGTATATCATGTCATACTTTCTAAACATGTATGTATTTTGTAATATTTTTCATGGACGAATAACTAGTAATTCGCCACGTGACTTTCACGCGTTTACTAAGACTACGTGTTCTATAGGTCCTATGATATTTAGGCAGACGGACAGACGGACACGCGCAAAATAGAATCAGAGAGAAGAGAGAATTTCTTGACTTCGCTTGGTAGTATTTTAATGTTGGTTATATTTTTCAAAGATTTTAATAGATTTAATAGATTAAACATCTCTATTACTATTATTACTTTTTGCTAGTAATAGAAGAGGTGTTTTACCCAGTTTGCAAAATAATCAACCTGATATCATGTTTTACTTTTGTAATTTTGTTTATCATTCATTTATTTCGTACATAAACTAGCTTTTGCCAGCGGCTTCGCCCATGTTAAGTTTGATTTTTGAAACGCCTATTTTAGCCCGTTAGGGGTTTAATTTTCAAAAATTCTTTCTTAGCGAATGGCCTACGTTTAAAAGCTATCTGTAATCTGTATATTGTCTTTCAGCCCTGTCCGTCCAGTGGTTTGCGTTATGCGATCAGGCAGCCAGTCAGTCACCATTTCCTTTTATATATTAGATGATTATGCAAAATTAAAAAAATTAAAATTGTTTATGCCACGTCTTGAGGCTAGGAGTCCCAATATAAGCTGAGTGACTCACCTTTTGGTAGCGTTGCACTGCTGTATAAAGTAACGATATCTAATACCTAGCTACCCATAGCTGCGTTTTTTAAATTTTGATTTATTACGTACATTTTTGTGTTAATTGCTACCAATAAAGATATTTCTATTCTATTCTCTTCTATTGTGGTTCAGACAGGTCAAGTCTCTATCACCGGTTCGGAAAGCAGATTCTGCAGAAAAGAGCCGGCTAAAAACTCACGAGTTACTCTTTTCAAAATGGTGCATTATTTACTAAATGCTTAAAAATTCCTCAGATAAATAGAGAATCAACGGACAAAACTGCCATGCCGTGACCACACACCAGAAAGAAAGTGTTGCGTGCGACGTCGCGTTCCTATCCAGTAAAAGTAAACTTCCTAAACCAATGAACGATTTAACACTACACGATAAATCGGATACAATACCGTGAAAATGCAAAGGATGAGTAAATGTTTAAACTTTGAAAACTCAAATAGAAACCCCTGCTCCTGCATATAATTGCCTACAAAGAAAAGTTGTCAAGAAAGCTTAGTGAAGTAGGTTATTTGTAAAGGTAAATCCTAGCCATGATCATTCTGTTATTTTCGTTCAAGTTTCGCTCAGGTTTGGGTTAAAAACTTTCATTTACAACGCATCTGGCAGCCTACAAGTTATTATGCGGAGTGGCTGGCTGTACTTACTCTTAGTGGACTGGTTCTAAAGATCAGATGAAAGAGCAGCTCATATTTAGAAAGAATATTTACCTCTTTCGACGCCTAATTTAACGATTTTTTACAGGTTACTATTCGTTTTATTTTGTAAATTATGCAGAGTATATTCGGTTGAATTCAAATTATACACTGAAAACTGAAAGAAAACTGAAACGGATTAACAACCAAAAACATTTTGCATTATTTTACGTACCAGGATAACAGCCATGATATTTTTAATTAAGTCGCCTCAAAAAGCTAATAATGTCGTGTCGTTAATGAATCGTAGTCGCGTAGTGTGAAAACTTGTCTATCTGTTTTATTACAATAGACAATTACTCACAATTCACGTGAGTGTATTTAGTACACTGTGTCAGTTTTGAAGGTCAAATTATTTCGCTGGTGAGTGATGAGACCATGGAAGTAGGACTAATGAGACTGAGATGTTATTACGAATTTTGAGATTAATTTTTAAATTTACCTACACGATTTTAGGTATGTACCTATTGAGACCTAGTGTGATTTTTTATTTTTATTTATTTATTAAACAAGAGTTGACAATTTCTAGTAAGTTAATGCTATCGTCAAACTTCAGGACAGTTTGTTGCCGGTCTGTACTCTCATATTCTAAACTTTAAAATTAAATAGTTAAACAATTAATTATTCAAACAAAAAAAGACTTAACTACTGATACTTATTATAATATATGTACATGCTTTAGCTTTCTTTTAAATATTCTTTTAGGTGCGTTATTATTATTATTACCTACTGAATTCAAGAACACTAGTGTGAACTAAGAACTAACTAAGTACTTAGTTAGTTTAAAACAGAGACTAAACTAATTTAAGTGTCTATTCATTAGTTTTATCTTACTAACTGCGAATCATGTGTGCAAAGCGAAGATGTCTTCCTTTCTTCTTGGCAGTTCCTAATCTAAGTACATAACAAAGCGCCCAACGACCATGCGGGCGAAGTCGCGAGCGTAAGTTAGTTCCTTTCAATCGTATGTAACAGATAAATAGATAAAAACGCGGTCAATCTCATTATGGCTGACTCTTAATTTCACGTAATGTAATAAGAAATCCGGTTAACGGTGACTCGTGATTCAGAGCTCCTATCCATCAATCTGAGGATTATTGGCACCGCTTAGGAAAGCAATCACTGCTCTATTCTTATGTTGGATTAACCCTACGACGCGCTACGGGGTAAAAAATATGCCCGAGCATTATCTCTCTCAGAAGCTCCCTAATACCACGCATCTTCATCTTGATTTCCTGGGAATTTTCTCCGTAAGTAGGCCTTAATCGTCAGTTTTGCGTGGTTACAAAAACCATGCATGTTTTAATAATTACTATTCAAATCCTTCTCAAAGCCATCAATCTCAAAAATTATGCATTTTTAAATAAATACTTTGTAAAGTTTTTATAAATATTATTTCCCATTTGCTAAAAAAATACTAATAACATTTCTGATGAATAGTCAGACTGAATTTGTATCATATTTGTATGTAGTTTAGGTGTGTATTGTTATAAATTGTATTATTTTTTTTTTAATAATGAATTCAAAGTACTTAGAATTAATATAACTATGACACTATCTGTTCTTTTCTTATAAATATATAAAAGGCAAAGATGACTGACTGACCGACTGACTGACTGATCTATCAACCCACAGCTCAAACTGCGGGACAGATCAGGCTGAAAGGCATAGAGATAGCTATTATGAAATAGGTAGGCATCCTCTATGAAAGAATTTTTGAAAATTCAATCCCTAAGGGGCATAAAATAGGGATTTAAAAACTCGAACTTAACGTGAATGAAGCCGCCAGCAAAAGCTATAAGAGGTACTACATGAACTCATCGTGTGGGAACCTTTGACCCGCTAGCGAATGTTTGTGGTGTAAAATGGAAGCGACCTCGGCCTTTTGACGGGTTAAATAACTGAATTGGGTCGATGACTTGCTGTTCGCGAACTATTTATTTCTTATAATGGATTTTGCTTTGAAAATAACAACAATATAATACTCGGTATAATATTATGAATGAGATCAAGAAAATGACTATGAAATATATAAAAGAGAAAAATTAGAACTGATGCACTATCGGGAGATTGATAGCGGAAAAATGATTTTTTCTCTCAGTACGATAAAAAATCCAGGGTTAGGGCCTAGCCATGGGGCCTAGCTCAACGAGCTGTGAAGCTGAAGTGACATTCAAGGACTATTACATATCTTATATGTTAGAAAACCAATAAAAACTTTCAAAAAGGACTGTCTTATCGTCGTCGAATAAAAAAAAATTATGGCTCTCCCTAACTGGAGCGTGATCTCAGAAATATAATTTGAATCCGGCCTTAATGGAGAAGCTTAGAGCACTTGTATGATAAAACCTGGATTCTAAAGTAATTTCAATATCGCTCCTATGCAGTGATGGATGAATCTTTCTCAGAACTTGAAGCGTAGGTTCTAAATAAATTAAGTTTCTATACATTACCTACCTATTTATCAAATATTTTCTGGCTATAAATTAAAAATCTACGTAATATTATAGATATCCACTGCTAGACAAGGGTCTCTTGTATGGAATTCCACAGGTCTCGGACTTGCGCCGTTTGTATCCAGCGGCTTCCTGCGACTCGTCTGATGTCGCCGGACCAACTAGTGGAGGGTGTGCAAAAATAGAAAAAATCAAAATTGTAATTTTGTATAGAAATCAACCACCTCGGTTTACTTTATGGATTGAAGCCGCGTGTAAAAGCTAGATTCAGGCGGTGCAAGAGCGAGCACTGTGGAAGTCCACGCAAGAGAGTTTTGTCCAGCAGTGGGCGTTGTCGGGTTGACTAAGAAGAAAAAGAAGAAGAAGGGCGTGTTCATGATTTTTAAAATTCCGTACCTACCCGAAAGGTAACCAACGGGACTCTATTACTAAGCCTCCCCTATCTTTCCGTCCGTCTGTCCGTCCGTCCGTCTGTCCGTCCGTCCGTCCATCTGTCTATCAGCGGACTGTATCTCATAATCCGTAATAGGTAGACAGTTGAAATTTTCAGAAAATGTGTGTTTCTGTTGCCGCTATTACAACAAATAAAAAAATTAAAGGGGACTCCCCTACTAGAAACGCGTTTTTTCAGCGTTTTTTGATACGGAACCCTGCGTATTCGCGTCCGACTCGCATTTGACCGGTTATTACTTGGTTTTTACTGTATTTTTGCTCTTTTACTCTTACTTATCGGGACCAATTATTATCAATCTTTAGTTGTAACACGATAAGTATCAAATCGTTCACAAAATCAATTAGTGTAATTAGATCTAATCGGCTCATCGGTTATCCGCGATGCGATATCTAACGAGTTTATTAGAGCATAAATCGTTTACATGACAACTCTGTTGTTTCAAAGAAGTCATCCTTAAACGCTCGTGTGTCTATAATTTGTCAGTTTTCCATAAAAATGTAGAATGTACCTCGGAGTTGGTTCCATTTAAATCTATATACATTTATATATAATAATTTTTACAAAAAATTTAATCTACACAATAGAAGCAAAAGTTGTGTGTGTGTGTGTGTGTGTGTGTGTGTGTGTGTGTGTGTGTGTGTGTGTGTGTGTGTGTGTGTGTGTGTGTGCGTTTGCGTGTGTGTTTGTGGCATCGTAGCAGCTGAACTTATGAACCTATTTTCATTTTGTTTCTTTTGCTTGAAAGGTGAATTAGTCGGAAGTGTTCTTAGCTATGTTCGATGAAAATCGGTCCAAGACGGCCGCTGCCACAAAATGGCGGATTACATATTTTTTCACAACTCTCTCATATGGGTATCAAATGATAGGCCTTGAGTAGTAGAATAGGTACTATACACTATGATTTTCAAATCCAAGATGGCTGCCACAACAAAATGGCGAATTATATTTTTTTTAATTCACATACCGATTTTATTTACATTACATACATTTTCTATTTACACTTGTTACCAACGACTTTATAACATTGATCTTTCATATTATAATGAGAAAAAAATTAAAATTAACAATCCATTAGGTACTTATTTTAAAATTAACATAACCATCATTATGATAAAAATCTGCCTCCATTGTAATAAAATCCATCGGTATTAATTTGTAAGACAATCACAAAACAGTCAGTCACCCTGCAAACAAAATTCCATTAAGATTTGGGCTTCCAAATTCTGAATAATAGATTTTGCCGAATAAGTCCCAGGGATAAGACAATAGGGGTTTTAATTCCCGACGCTTACCTAAGGCCTCAATCGCACTGCTCTAAAGTTCTTAGTTTAGAGTTCTGCGTTCTACTACCAAAATTGAGAAATTGACAACCAATATGGCTAAAAAAAGTTTATCAACGCAAGGAATTATTTTTCAGCCTAGACGCAAAAGGAAGGGTGTTATGACCACTTTGCATATCTGTGTGTGTGTGTGTATATCGTAGCACTCAAACGGATGGAGTATTTTGAATGGGGTTTTTGTTTTTCAAACATCGATGTAAAATAGTAGGTATGTTTTCAAAGGTTATTTTTGACTACTTTCTTTCAGCTGTTTTTTCATTCGGTGAAGAGACCGTAGTCATACAATTAATATATATATTACTTTAATTTACCGACCGACCGAGCTCGCTGCATACGTAACGTGCACGGGACGTGGACGGGACGTGGCCCGGACGTGGTTAGTAAACACGGACGGGAATTTTTAATGCATACGCAACGTGGCAATAACTCAGAACTAACGTGCTAGTGATGTGAACAAGGAAAGATGGATTTTTCTAAGATTGTAGCGAGCTAACTTGGAAGGGGTATAGCAGTGTAAATACAACCCATACCCCTAATCGGTTTTTACACGCCATCGTGTCGGAACGCTAAATCGCTTGGCGGCACGTCTTTGACTGTAGGGTGGTAACTAGCCACGGCCAAAGCCGTAATACCTTTTGCATTTAGCTAAGGTACGTATATCATTCGAATCCTACCAGATGGGTTAATGCACTTAAGTAAGGGGGCGAGGCGCAGGCCATACTGGCGGTGGCGGCGGCGCGGCGCGCGCGCGCGGCCTCGAGCTCGTGGCGGGCGCGCTCAAGCAGCCGGTAACTATCACCCGAGAGCTAAATACGCTAGGTTGTCAAGAAATGGCGCTAAAATGGCTATTTTAAAAATTTTTTTTTATTCAATGACAAGATAGCCCTTGACTACGATCTCACCTGATGGTAAGTGACGATGCAGTCTAAAATGGTAGCGGGCTAACTAAGAAGGGCTATAGCAGTGTAAATTCAACCCATACCCCTAATCGGTTTCTACACGCCATCGTGCCGGAACGTTAAATCGCTTGGCGGCACGTCTTTGACGGTAGGGTGGTAACTAGCCACGGCCAAAGCCTCCCACCAGGCCAGACCAGAGACAATTTAGAAATTATAAATTCCTAAATTGCCCCCGCCGGGAATCGAACCCGAGACCTCTCAGTTATAAGACCACAGCGCTCACCACTGCGCCAGGGAGGTCGTCAAAGGTTGATACTATATACCTATTGATTTGAGCATAAAAAGTTCAACTGTAATTATTATTACATATTAAAATATAAGTAGAGATACCAATGCAATAAATTAATAAAATAAATCTGACCGTTTTCAGTGAGTGATAGTTCGACTGCAATTTTACGCCACAGATAATTTTTATATTTGGTGTCTAAATACTTTCAATGATCGTACACACTCAATTAGTTTTTCCATTCGTCCATTTTTGCTTCGTAGGTAAATACACAAACATCACTACTTAGCTCTCCGGAGCGAACGGGGCGACTGTGCATACGCAGCGGAATCACGCACGGGACGGGGCACGTACGGGACGGGACGTGCTAAACATCGTCGCCGACGATATTTTTCCCGTTCCGCGCGTGGCACGTTCCCGTCCCGTCCGTGCTCCGTGACGTATGCACAGTCGCTTACATTTTCTATGAAACGATGTTTCCAAAACTCCACGTCCCGTCCCGTCCACGTCCCGTCCCGTCCCGTGCACGTTATGTATGCAGCGGCCTGTTACACCTAAAGCTCGCTGCATACGTAACGTGCACGGGACGTGGACGGGACGTGGCCCGGACGTGGTTAGTAAACACGGACGGGAATTTTTAATGCATACGCAACGTGGCAATAACTCAGAACTAACGTGCTAGTGATGTGAACAAGGAAAGATGGATTTTTCTAAGATTGTAGCGAGCTAACTTGGAAGGGGTATAGCAGTGTAAATACAACCCATACCCCTAATCGGTTTTTACACGCCATCGTGTCGAAACGTTAAATCGCTTGGCGGCACGTCTTTGACGGTAGGGTGGTAACTAGCCACGGCCAAAGCCTCCCACCAGGCCAGACCAGAGACAATTTAGAAATTATAAATTCCTAAATTGCCCCCGCCGGGAATCGAACCCGAGACCTCTCAGTTATAAGACCACAGCGCTCACCACTGCGCCAGGGAGGTCGTCAAAGGTTGATACTATATACCTATTGATTTGAGCATAAAAAGTTCAACTGTAATTATTATTACATATTAAAATATAAGTAGAAATACCAATGCAATAAATTAATAAAATAAATCTGACCGTTTTCAGTGAGTGATAGTTCGACTGCAATTTTACGCCACAGATAATTTTTATATTTGGTATCTAAATACTTTCAATGATCGTACACACTCAATTAGTTTTTCCATTCGTCCATTTTTGCTTCGTAGGTAAATACACAAACATCACTACTTAGCTCTCCGGAGCGAACGGGGCGACTGTGCATACGCAGCGGAATCACGCACGGGACGGGGCACGTACGGGACGGGACGTGCTAAACATCGTCGCCGACGATATTTTTCCCGTTCCGCGCGTGGCACGTTCCCGTCCCGTCCGTGCTCCGTGACGTATGCACAGTCGCTTACATTTTCTATGAAACGATGTTTCCAAAACTCCACGTCCCGTCCCGTCCACGTCCCGTCCCGTCCCGTGCACGTTATGTATGCAGCGGCCTTAAGCCTCTAAGGGCCTATAGGGACTGTTGATTGGTTTGTGTGGACGCGAACGCATAACTCAAAATTGTAGAGCTGAGTGGAATTAAGGCCTTAGGTTTTAGAGGCTTTATTTTTCCCCAATTACAAGGGGAAGATCGTCTTATCGGAAAATAACTAGTCAAGTGTACTCCCTAATGATGAAGATTCAATGTAGTGATTCCCAAAATATCCTTAACCGTATTTTTTTTTATTTTTAACAAAATTTTTATATTATGATAAAGGATTTTTTAAAACCTTCTAAATAATTTCTGTACCTAATTAATATATTTGTATTTATAATAAATACTTATTTGTTATTCTTTAGTTTTCCTTTTACGATAATTTTGTGATATTGTAATGCGTAATCTATTCTCGATCCGCTCATAACTTTACAGATCGAAGTTTAATTCAAATTTTAATTAAGTCAAATTTATTTTAATTTCTTATTGTACTTTTTATTCCGTATTAAAAATTAATGTATCACGCGTTTAAATTACTTCGTAGAAAGTAAACGAGATATTATCGCTTGAAATATGTTTATACTTATTTACTTTCCACATAATATAAAACACTGTGACGAAATTATCCAAATGAAATTATGGCAACGCATGCCACACAGAGACTATAATTTTTTTTTTCTTTTTTGTCGTACCCACTCTTAGCACAAGCTTTTCACTTATTTGGAAGGGAGAGGAGTTTTATAGACAACTTTGTTTCCTGCGAGGTTTTTAAAAACCACTTGTACGCAGTCGCGGGAATCGGCTAAGTAGCACATAAGTGCAGGAGTACAGAAATACTTATTGCATCTATCCACGCCCTGGCCTTTACTGTAACACTTACAAGTGACCTTTCTCATCTCGGGAATCTTAGCCTTGAGAAACACACGAGTACAAAGTGTTTATGGCATTTGGCACGCTTATTGCAATAAATTTTGTTTAAATAATAATTTATTACATACCTATTTATTCGGATTCAAATCGTGAAGCTACCAATATTTTAATGTTAAGTTTGCTTATTGTTTGATTAAGTTAATGCTTATTTTTTGTTATTCTGTAACTCGGTCGATAATATTCGGTAAGTAATCCTAGTAATATTATAAATAAGAAAGTTTATAAAAAGAATATTAGCCAAGCTGAACTTGACTTTATATTCTCCTCTCTCCGTCAAATAAGCGAATTTTATTAGGTTTGCAATTGCTGTGATTCGCTGAATACCTACTATTTACCTACTGTTACCTAATAATAAATAATTTAATATTCAATCGTACGATACTTGTAGGTACTATATATTTATTCATAAAACAGCTGATTCTACAGGCGACAGGGATCCGTTATAATTATAATTATCCGTAGAATTAATAACTTTAGAAGCAATGACAGGTGTCGTGATAAGGTACCTAGCTCAGCTTGTCCCAGTTTGCAATAAACTTAGTTGCGTAGTAAAGTTACGATACAAAGTTCTGAAGCGCAATAACTAATAGGTAAGGTTCATACTACACGGGCGGTTCTCCCGCTGCGGGAATCCGCTCGACAAAGCTGCCGCAGACCATCAAACTACACGGGACGCGGTTTACCGCTGCCTTTTACGCGATCTTGGCGCGGTTTACCGCGCCAAGATCCCGCGCAGAATGACGTAATAGCGGGAAACCGCCCGTGTAGTTTAAAACGGCGGTTATCAGCGGCGGTTTGACGCTGCATGCGGCGGTCGTATTTCTCCCGCCTGCAAACCGCGGCGGGAAACCGCGCCGTGTAGTATGCACCATACAACTTTCATATTAAATTGTGACTAGAGCGGTTCAGAAGCGGTTTCCCGCGGCGGGAGAACCGCCCGTGTAGTATGACACTAAGTGCCTACTATAAAATATATGACAGGGTATTTAAGCTTATTATCTGAATATAGAAAAGGACAAGGTGACTGACTGACTGACTAATCTATCAACGCACAACTCAAACCATTTTACGGATCGCCCAAGTAGCACACGAAGGCTGCTTAGCAGCTGAATAACGAATTCCGGTCACGCTTAAAGCTGTATAAAAAAGCTGCATAAGGGCTGTATACGGCCGTATACAGCTCTTATACCTCTTAAATGGGCACAAATTATACAGCCTTAAGTTGAGTAAAAGATCACAAGTTACTCTTTATTCAGCAAATATGTCACGTGACGTAAAAGTGAAGTAGCAAACCATAGATAATACAAATCTAGCAAATTAATATACTTCGTGGAGTGAATTGAATTTGATTGAATACGTGTGGTTATAAATTCAAAGTTAAGTGCATTGTTTTCATATTTATAAAAGAAAAATGATTGGGAATGTAATTTTACTGACATTATACATATATATTACCTAAGAAAATTTTAGTGCGCCACGAAAATATTCGGTTTTTAATTAGTTTCGTGATATAAATAAGCCGTGATGAAAACTTGAATAAACAATTTTTAGTGCTTTGAAAAGAATTATAAGATAAAAAGTTGCTATTATGATATCGAGAAGTAAAAACTAATGCAATCCATTCCTAATTCATACACAAAACATCATAAAAGTTGAAAAATGAATCAGTATATTTATATAGGTTATGAGGTTATACAACAAAATGGTGGATTCATGTTAAACAGCGACGTGAATAGTTAAAACTCTGATATTCAGCAACAAGCTTCATAATAGTTCACACGTGCCCCCTTAATAAGTCAGTGTAATAAGAGTTCACAAATACCTTCTTATACAGCATTTGGCGTAATTTTATCCACTAAACAGCCCTTATTCAGCCTAAGCTGTTTAAATATCACTGACAGCTATTATGCAGCTGTAGGATCACCAGTGTACTCTTAAAAGAGTCTTAATACGCTTAGAGGTTCAAATAGGTCTAAAAGTGAGTATTTATACAGCTATCTGTGCTACTTGGGCGGGCTGTTTGGCATACAGATAGAAATTATGACGTAGGCATCCGCTAGAAAAGGATGTTTGAAAATTCAAGCCGCAATCTATTAAGATAGGGCTTCAATTTTCAAAAACCCATTGGGGTGCCCACGTCATAAAAGGAACCTACTGTCAAAATTTCAAGTTTGTAACTTCTGTGGTTTAGAGTTTAGACTTCAGTCAGTTAATCAGTCAATTAGGACATGTCTTTTATAAGTATAAACAACTAGATGCACTAGAGGAACTAGATTCCCGCGGGAACTGTTTAATTTTCCGGGATTATAGGAGGCTACGTGTTAATCCAGGATATTATCTATCTCCATTCCAAATTTCAGCCAAATCCGTTCAGTAATTTTTGCGTGAAAGAGTAACAAACATAAACACACAAAAACACACACACACACACTTTCGCCTTTATAATAGTGTGATTATAACTATAGGCGCAGAAAGGCCTTCATCAATGAACACAAATTTTCATCGAGAATTTTCCATGCTAAATCAACAGACTGGTTAAAAGTGTTAAGTGGTTCAAGAGGCTTTTACGTAAAAAATTATATGACTTTATATTTGAAATGTCAAATGCGGGAACACATTTTTCAACAAAGTGAAACGCCAGGCATAAAAACGTTGGACTTTGGACTTTTTGCCGTGAGTCTTAATTAAACGGGTTCAAAAGGGTTCGGCTTTTCGAAAGAAAGGAAAAACATTTTCATAAAACGCTAAAGTGGCGTTTTGCACGAGCAATGCTGTTTTCAAAGTGTGCCAAGGCAGCTTAGATTGGTATACTCGAAAATAGCAAAGTTACATTAATGAATTTTAATTACGAGGATTGTATAATTCTAACAGAAGTAGGTACCTATACTTTTAAAAGTTTAAAATCTAACCCGATTATAGTTCTTGCAATTTAAAAGGACGCGTGAGCTTTATTTGTGGTTACGTTGTGTACATACACATTGCGTAAGTGTGCGTGCCTGTCCTTACACTTATACAGATACGGACACACACACAACCATGAGCCACGCGCCCTCCTGAATGTAGTGGTTATATATATACTAAAAGACAAGAACTATACTAAAAATAGAATGTAACATCTGTCATTTTGATTTTGCTCAAAAAATATGTAGCTAATGCTTAACTAATATCACCCGAACCATAATTTTATAATGAGTCTAATGACACTTCATCCATCAAAATCGGCTTAATAGTTTAGGCGCTACGGTTGAACATACATACATGCGTAGTCTGTTAAAACCATAACCTGGGTTTGCTGCAGTCGGGTAAAAACAGACGGGATTCAAAATCTAGTTTAATTGCAGCCTGGAATTAAATTCTTTCAAGTTGCCTCATTTATTCAAACTTACTTTTAATTTATAACGTAGATAAATTAAAACTTTTAATACAAAGCTACCTAACACACACCTAAAACACACCTTTGTTTTTTTTATGTTTTATTTTCATCCTACTTAATTAAAAGAAAATATTGCAGCAACAGAAAAACGTTCGTGGAAATCATTCGGAAGGTTAGTTTTAATTGTCACAATAGCAACTAGCACAAACATGTTGCCCCAAAGCGAATTTATTGTTGACTAGTTGATGACCGCGGCTTCGCTCGCGTGGATTTAGTTCTTAAAATCCTGCGGCAACTCTTTAGTTTTCCGAGATACAAGTAGCCTATGTCACTCTCCCGATTCTCAACTGTACCCATGCAAAAAATCACGTCGATGCGTTGCATTTTCTGGCGTGATTGAAGAATAAACTAACACACTAATAAACCAACAAACAAACACACTTTCGCATTTATAATATTAGTAAGGAATGGGCTTCAAAATCATATTATTGTTTCCTTTAATGTAATTTTAGATGGAAGATGAGAAAACATCCCCCCTGATTACCGCTGGGGATAAGAAAAGTTATACAAGCCCGTGCCAACGAAAATATTATCTTTTTCTCTTGTAACAAAGTTTCGAAGATTCATTTTTATCTATTTGTGTCATTGTGTCTATGCAAGCAAAAATATAAAAAAGAACATATTTTAACCTAAAATAAGACGGAAAATAATTGTTTTATGTTTTTTTAAGAATAGGTTATTGTTGGTAAAATAATAATTAATTTAAGAAATTCAAGTGGTGCGCAATTTGTCAAAAATGTTTGTATAGTAACATTGACGTAAGTCAATGTATAGTAATAAGATTAAGTTAGTTATAAGTTTTATTGTCACATCCTACTAATATTATAAACGCGAACGTTTGTACGAGTGAAAAATGTTGCAAAAACGGGGAAAATTATCCATATTTAAAATATTTTTTTTTTAAAACTTCTAAATCGCGATCATAATAACAGAAATTGACGCGGACGAAGTCGTAGGCAACAGCTAGTAAATAATAAATAAATAAAAGTAAATGGACACTTTCAATTTTCACGTGGGCAGAGCGCCGGACAAAAGTTAGAGCTAAAAATAAAATTGAAACGAGACAAGAGAGACGGCACGCGAACCCGCTCATGCATATAACGAGGTCTTTACGTCGCTTTATTGTACAGCCAGGTGTTTTTGCGAGGGAATTGACTTTTTATGAAGCAGAACTGACAATTTTTGTAAAAATAACTTTCATTTGCATCAATTTTTAGGGTTCCGTACCATCGCGGGACCCTATTACTAAGCTGCCTCCTTTGTCCGTCCGTCTGTCAGCGGGCTGTATCTCATAATCCGTAATTAGGTAGAGAGTTGAAATTTTCAGAGAATGTGTATTTCTGTTGCCGCTATAACAACAAATAATAAAAATAAATTAAAAATGAAAGGGCTCCCCTACTACAAACGTGTTGTTTTCGGCGTTTTTTGTACGCAATCCTTCGCATGCGAATCCGACTCGCATTTGCCGGGTTATACCTACCTACATTATTAGAGAATCGCACCTTATAATTCCTGAAATAATTACATATGTACATACTTCGAATTCTCAAATACTATTAGGGATATAAAACAGGTCTAAACTTCGATCACAGAATCTAAAGGTAAGGGTCTAAGCTAGTTTTAAATGTAGTTTTAAGCGATAAGGCAGTTTGTACTTTTTCAATTTTTAAAGTTTATTTATCAGATATTATGTTCTTATTTGGTGTATATTAGATGTTGATGCTATTTCATACCCGTGACTTCATCCGCGTGGTGTTTTGATTCCCGCAGAAACTCTTTAATTTCGCGGGATAATCCTGGGTATGGAGATATCCATTCCAAATTTCAGCCAAATCGGTTTAGTCGTTGTGGCGTGAAGGAGTTAGTTACAAGAGGAGAGTTAGTACAAACATTTATAATATTTATTTCGGATTTATAATATTATTAAGATATATAGTTATTATATTATATAGTTTAATGCTAGAATTATTTCAGAAAGTATAATACCTCGGCTTATAGAAATATACTTATAATTTATTCTTAAAAATCTACAAAATAGAAACGGTACAATAATGGTAAACTTTCTTCCGCAGCAGAAGACATTTTTAGACTAACAACCCACAATACCCATCACAAGCACGCTTTAAATTCCGCTTCATGAAACGCATTACAAACTCTAAGAAAATTTTCCTTTTAAATACAAACTTGCTTTACATGCATCGAGCGTTCTATTTCAAACCACGTAATCAAAACTCTCGTAAAAACTTCAATGTATAGCAAACAATTACTCGTCTCGCCGAGTTAATCTTTAAAGTAATGTTTATCCGGGGTATAAAATGCCTCGTAACTGGAAACCATTACACCTACTGTTATTATTTTGTGACCTCGCAGATTAGACTGGGATAGGACAGTGAAAGTGTCACTGCGGTAGAGAAATTTAATCTTATAGGCATAAGAACACTGTCATGGTTCACGGATGTTAATTCCGTTTGCATAACATAAAAACATTAAACTAATGGTCTTATTACGACTTATATTAAAGCACTAGCGGACGCCCGCGACTTCGTCCGCGTTCCTAAATCACCACAGTTTAGGTTGGCAGAACCCCTTCAGCATCAGGATTGAGGAGTTGGGTCCTGGAATTTAACGATGTAGTCTTTACTTGGTCCCTACAATAACTATTCATAATCAACAGTTTCTAAATCCCCACAGTTTAGGGGAGTACCCCTACAGCATCAGGATTGTGGAGTTGGAACCCGAAGTTTTTATGGGACCATCGTGAAAAGTTTTTGTGTTGATTAAAAAAAGATTCACGCAAATCGGTTAAGAAATCACAGAGATATCGATATACAGAGGTAGAAAAACACAACTCCTCCTCCTTTTCCGAAGTCGGTTAAAAAGTAGCCTATACGATGCCCGATAATATCAACTATCTACCAGTGAAAGTCTCGTCAAAATCGGTCCAGCCGTTCCCGAGATTTAACCAACATCGGTACGAGTAAGTTCCTAATAAGCATGACTTTAATGCTCTGACTTAGCTCAGACTCAAGATAAGGGTTAAAATGAGACACAAATATAAATCTCTGATATAAATCTGTCTCGTTTTAACTCTGTCTTCAGTATGAGCTGAGTGAGAGTGATGTCTATAGATTTCAGCCTTAGTACCAAATCCCTTAGAGAGTAGTATATTAATTCTTGACCATCGCCGAATAAAGTTTAACTGACGAATAAATTTTATGTTTTGATAGATTTTCAATATAAAAAACTAGTTTTTGCCCGTCCCGTGCAGACCTTAGTTCTCTTGGAGTTAGGTTTTAAGCTATTGCAAGCTTCTATCGCGGGCCTTGGGCGTGGAGACCGAATCCAGAAATTCCGTAACGAAAATAACGTTTTACGGGACTCCTCTCACCGCTAGATGGCGTTGATAAAAAATGCTATGCAATAGCTTTATCGCGGCAGTCCCCGAGTGCCACACGACTTTTTTTAATCATCTAATCAATATGAAGCTATTTTAATTTTACCTGTAAATCAACCCAAGCGCCGCAATTACGTCTCAAATAGGTAAGCTTTTGAATATGTTTATGTCATTTACAAACCGCGGATTATTGCGCGGTGAACAGTGAAAGCATTATATTGTGCTCAAAGTATTGTGCGTTTAAAATTTATAAGCGAAAATTACGGGTTGAGAACTAGAGAGAACATTGACAATGAAGGTTGCTTACAAACAAACATTCATTGTTGTTTTCGTATATAGGTATGAATTTTGTATCTTCTAAATATATACAAGGAAAAGATGACTGACTGACTGATCTATCAATGCACAGTTCAAACCCCTGAACGGATTAGACTGAGATTTGGCTTACAGATGGCTGTTTTAACGTCGGCCTTCGCTAGGAAAGGATTTTTTGAAAATTCTACCTCTAAGGGGCTAAAATAGGGGTTTGATAAATCCAATTTAATGTGAGCGAAGATGCGGGCAGCTAGTTATGTAGGTATATAACGAAAACCACCTACTGAAAAAATTAAAAATAGTGTTTAAAATATTTAGGATTTTAGTACCGAATATTTTTTTTATTTAACCTTTAATTACTTTTAAGGTTTTTATTGAAATAAAGGTTTAGAGAGCAAAATAAAGATGTTTGGGATATTTAAGTTAATTAAAATAACTACTTATCTATATTTTTTTGGATGGCAAAAGATAAAAAAGGAAGCCATGATTATCTATGACCTGGTGTAAACATAAACAAAAGATAATATTAATTAAATATCATAAAAAATCTTAGTTCAGTCGTGAATCGTGATAGACCAATCAAAGCAAATATTTATGTTACGCATGCTGCGTGTATAGTTATCAATTAAATAAGCATAGAAATTAATGTGTAAAGAACTTAACCTTTGATCGTCTGTACCTATTATTTTATTTAGTTAAAAAACGACCTTACGTTTTCTATTGATTCAAGCCAATTAATAGATATTTCGTGATAAGTATTCACGGAATATAATAAAAATTTATACCAATACTATTTTTTAGACACAAATTCAGCCAATTACATTACAACTATAGCTATAATCGCAAATTGCAGTAGGTCCAATCAAATTTAAGAGAGCAATACAATAAACGTAATAGCACAGATGGTAAGATCCCACTCAAGCGAAAACCGGTACCAGCGCAAAAAATATGACTAGGTTGTTGTGACGGATGATGGTGTAGGCGTTGATAGATCAGTCAGTCAGTCAGTCAGTCAGTCAGGGCAAGAGTCTTTTCATAATTATAGACTTTATCAATTTTTATCTGATTTTTTAGGTTTCCGTAGTTACCCAAAAGATGCTAAGGGGACCCTATTACTAACCCTCCGCGCTCCGTCCGTCTGTCCGTCTGTCAGTGGATGTATATCATGAACCGTAACAGGTACATACTTGAAATTTTTACAGAAAGTGTATTTCTATTGCCGTTATAACAAAAAAAAAAAAGTGGGACCCACATACAAGAATGAAACGTGATTTTTTAATCATGGAACCCTTTGTCAGCGAGTCCAACTCGCACTTGGCAGGTTCTCAATCTGTCCATCCCTATTTTTAAACAAATACGGTAGCAATAAATAATGGTGTTTATTCAAGTATTCGTATCTCATTCAGAAAGTTAAACAGACGTCGACCTGTTTCTAGTTAGGTACTAATAGATTTAGTAAGCAAAGTAGGCGCGTCTAAGTGATTAGGTAACCGAAATTGGCGCCCTGCAAACAAATGGATCAGTTTTTTTTTGCAGCAACAGCAATAAGAAATGGTATGGATCCGATACGATGTCGAGATCTATAAATCAGTTGACTTAAATGGGTCACTTTTTCCACATTAATCTCTTCTTCTGATAGATGTCCACTGCTGGATATAGGTCTCTCGCATGGACTTCCACAGGCCTCGGTCTTGCGCCGCCTGAATCCAGCGGCTCCCTGCATGCCGTCGGAATTTCAACCACGTTACGGTGCAGATCCATACGATGCCTTGATGTTCGATGGTAGAATGGTGATGGTGGAACTAAATAAAATAGTTCTTGAGGATACTTTCAAATGTTCAATGATAAAAAGTCGCCTATGTGTGTTCGTCTAGATTTTCACTTATAAAGTTGAAGTCGAGTCGTAATCGCAAAGACTAAACAAAAGAAAACTAACAACAGTTCTCAATAAATAAGAACCGTTTGGCTCGCAGTGCAAACATCAATCTAACTTTATTTTGCCTACCCGGGAACCTAACTCGCTGATGTATTGGATTTAAATATATTGTGGAGACTCTGGGATTGGAATTCGTGAGGAGATTAATTGGAAACGGGGTACTGTGGCCTAGTTACTAGAGAAAGATAGACAAAGTCGTGACAACGTGAACGTACAGTTACAGAATAGGTATATTACGGCAGTGAGAGATAGATGTAAGATACCTTTATTAGCTAACAACATAAACAGATGAACGTCTAATATCACCAAAGCTTAGATTGAAACTTGATTTCTAGAAAATTAGGGCAAAATGCATAAGTATATTTTATATTGAAAAATGTATCTAAAATTCGTGTGGGTGGTATCATAGGATGAAATCACCTAAAACCTTAGACCTAAAGATTTTAGTTAAAGCTTGGAAGATGATGTGTATAACCAGAAATTTAAAATGTGAGCACTCGTATAGCCAGTAGAGCAAGCAATGCAAACGAGTCGCTTATCTCCAAAAGTTTCAGGTTGTGTCAGTTTAATTCTACGTTGTCCCTAACGGAAAATAGCGCACAAAATAACACATTGCGATATTAGAGAGCTGACATAAGAGTATCTGCGCGGTAGATACTCCAAAGAGAATTTTCGCAACGGATTTATGTCCTAAAATTTGGACCCCTATCCATCAGAGAGATGGAGAAACAAAGATTCGTTTAGATTCACAAAGAAATAAACAGCATGTAGCCTTAACCCAATTAGGGGGTACCGTAATTCCCACATACTTGCTAGCTATATTATACAATCATAAGAAATGAGAACAAAATATTAAAAACAATAAGGCGAGGTCACATGAAGCATTACCAGTGGGCCCGATTGTTTCAAGTTCCCACGTTCATTAGCCGAATTTTGAAGGTCACGCGAATGAATGGTGGACTAGATTTACCTGCGCTAACAGTCTTCTAATCTGTGAGATTGTTTTCTTCATGACGACCTGTGGACGACCACTGCTATACGTACGCCTTCCTTAATATGCGTCACGACACCTGCTCTTCAGCCTTCCTCATCAGATACTTCTCGTCTCTTTCTTTTAAGTTTTACATCAACCCGATTGGAGGGTGCATCACACTGAGCTTCCTTGTTAGCGTCTCCTTTTTCCCCTCCAGGATTAACCGATTCTAACAGCCATCGCCCCTCCAGCAAGTATGTATAGTCTCTGCCCTTCGCCACTTAAGTGCTGTGTTTGGATTATATCAGGTCTTTTCAAGATTAAAATATCATTGGCCGTATCATTTCCTTTCCATTTATTGCTTACCACCTCAAACTGTATTATTTTAAACAGCGTAAGGCGAAATCATTAAATGAACATATTTTAGTGGAAAATAGACACTTATTTTATATAAGATTCACAATAAAATTCATTGATTTAGCAACAAAATATCTATCTATGTATCTGTTTAAAATGTCCTCATAATAAATTATGTTACTCATTTTCATACGATTTTAGTCAAACGCTTTTACTTTTTGACAAATAACTTAATTTGGTTTTAAAATTTCATAATTTTTTTGCGAAAGCTATTAAGTCGACATTAGAATTTTAAATCAGAAAGGAACATAGACAAATCAATTTGGTCACGGTCATTTCATAATTATTTCCTAAAGACAAATACTCATTTCTTTGCTAGCGTTAGAGATTTATTTCCAGAGACCTATAGTTTAGTGACGAATACTGATTACCTTCAGAAACTTAACATGGGATAAAAGTATGGGATAAAAGCAGGTGATACTTTACGGATTTTACTGAATTCTACTTTTTCTTTCTCAACCGAAAGACGTCCACTATTGAACCAAGTTCTCTTGCATAGACTTCCATAGGTCTTACGCCGTCTACATCCAACAGCTTCCTGCGACTCGTTTGATGTCGTCAGTCCACCTAGTGAAGGGTCTGCCAATGCTGTGCTTCCCGGTTCAGGGTCGCCCCTCCAGAACCTTGGGGCCCTAAGGACCATCAACTCTTCCAACTATGATACACAAGGGAGACAAAAAATGTTCTCCTATAATTCGCCAAACTTGAAAATATCTGTACCTACGGTACAACATGTGCTCGCCCTGTTCCCTGCTCCTCTTCCACTAGTAAAGGTTACATTTTGAAAAACATTTTGTACCGGAACACTATTAAAAAAATCTACGCTTTCAAAAAGCATTGATCAAAAATTTCGTGACTAAAAATTCGTATTGCATCGTTATTAAAAGGTGCATCATCTTTAAGAGATTCTAAATTCCGTCTTTGAGTATTGATTTGCCGTCGATATTTGTCACAATTATCTATTTGAAAATTTTTGTTCACACGAGGAAGTTCTCATTTCCTAGTTTCAATACAAGACTTAACGATGCCACCTATTACAGAATGTGTTTAGCATTTTTTTTGCAAACACGCGATAGAATGGGGAAGAAATAATGCATTGGATAACGATTAAATAACATTGCATAATAACCAAGTACTTAACGAAGGAAAATGTTAATTTCTAAGCTCCGGTGCAAGTGTCGAAAGGAAGGCTAGGCTACTTGCACGTCAGGCGGTTTAAGTCCAGTTAGCGTTATAACTTGCTCACCAAATTTGGTTGCACAAGTCAATATTCTTATTAAAATATATAACAGTGCAACTGGTGGGATTCGAACCTGCGGCTTTACAGTTTTCAAATTCAAAATTTATTTATTTCATGTAGGCCAACTCGTAGCTCTTATGACACGTCATAAATCTACCACCGGTTCGGAATGCAGATTCTGCTGAGAAGAGCTGGCAAGAAACTCAGCAGTTGCTCTTTTCAAAAAAAAATTTTTTACAATGGTTCACAAAACTAATCTATGCACACAGTGTTTCCACAAAGAAGTTTCAAAAATGCACACCTACCACAACCTAACACATGTTAAGATGGGTAGACACAAAACAGACCCATTCCCATTGGTGGCACCCGCTCACGAGCACGACGCATCATCCAGCCATTGCTTCGCTCGACCATATTTGAGGGAACGTAACAACCCGCACCACACGACCCACCACAGAAATGTTTAAGAGAGCATGACATACTTAGGCTACCCATGTTAAGGCATCGAATTAAATACTAATATTAGGATAATCATTGGAAACACTGTAGAACAGAATACAATTCAGTCCGCATCTTTAAACGTTGGGCTATTGATAACCCAACACACACAATTGTCGTACCCACTCCTAATACAAGCTTTCCGCTTATTTGGAGGGGATAGGAGGATATTAGTCATATTATAATGAAATTTATTCGTCAAAATAAAATCGCGAAGTTAGGTCCAATTTAGTCATACTGACGTAATATTACTTAACTTAAACCGGTAATATTGATATAATTGCTTAATCTGCAACTTACTATACCTATCCCGACCGCTACAGGTTATACAGGATGTTCATTTTGTAACCTGTCTTAAGTTATATCTTGTTTGATGGCACATTAAGTAAGACACAAATTAAAAAATAGCTAAGGACAATTTTGTTCTTTAAAAGGAGATGGGTGTTTAAACCGTTTAAGTAAATAGTTTGATTGAGCGAAGCAATGGCTGGATCATGCGTCATGCTCGTGAACGGGTGCGACCAACGGGAATGGGTCTGCTTTGACTGCCCATCTTGACATGCGTTGGATTGGTGTACCTACGTATGCATTTTTGCATTTTTGAAGCTTTATTGTGGAAGCACTGTATACATAGCATTGCTTTGTAAAAAAAAATTTTTTTTTGAAAAGAGCAACTGCTGAGTTTCTTACCGGCTCTTCTCAGCAGAATCTGCATTCCAAACCGGTGGTAGATTTATGACGTGTCATAAGAGCTACAAGTTAGCCTACATGAAATAAATAAATTTTGAATTAGAATTTGATTTCTACGATGAGTATTCGGTAAAGTTCAAGCGTTACAAGATAGAGTATCGTGTTACCAATCAATTATCTGCTACCTCTTGTTTTTGGTTTCCATTGATTAATCTAAAGGATGGATCGGATATCTCTTGATTGATGACGACATTATTATCATCTTTGGTGTTTCTTAAAATGTTTAATTCCGAAAAGTCCTTATGCGTGCCTGAAATCGAACGCTGGACCTCCCGAAAGGAGGCAGAAGTCGAAAAGTCAGAGGTGCATGCCCGGAATCGAACGTGCGGCCTTCGTATAGGAGACCACTATCACCTTTGTATATACTGATGGGGACTTATGAGATAGAAAACTGCGTAATCTTCAATATATACGAATAAACTTGCGAACATATTTGCGAAGAACAGATTTATTTGATCTTCGACCTAAAATAAAATTTTAAGCCGACGTACGATTAAGATCGATGGAGACTTTTGACATTTATCTTTGACTTACAATAACGTTAATAACATATACCACAATATTACAGACGTTGCTAAAAAGATTGTTTTAAGGGCTGTTAGCACATCCCCGCGAAACCTCAGCAGCGGTACAAAAAGGATAGACGCGTATAGGCGCCTACTCATAATATTCTCTCTGTCCCTTCCACGGCCAGTCTCAATGGCGACTACCCAACTAGTCGGGAGACATTATAGTTATGTTCCCAAAGGTGTGTGAAGTCTGCCAATTCGCATTGGCCAGCGTTCTGGACTTCGGCCATAACCCTTCTCTGAGAGACCTGCGCTCACTAGTGAAGCGTTATAATGGGTTGTTCATGGTAATGATGATGATGAGACAATAAATAAATAAGCAACCAGTTTTGCTTGCTCTAAGCTGTTCTACTCGTAACAAACAGATGCAGAACTATGGCAAAGCTCTGCCTCTTTTAACGCAGCATTTATTTCAGCATTTGTCCCTTTGGTCCCGCTGCTATGTTGTCGCAGCTGAGGTGTGCTAACAGCACTGAGAAATTCTCTTCGTCGAAATGTAATATAATTCGATTGGAATTCCATCATGTCGCCTGGGCAGAATATCTGAACGCGAAATGTTTGCCGATATTTGCAGCATTTTGTTAAACTTTCCTACGTATTCGCATCGAGTTTCTTCTCATACCGATTTTCATGCGTTTTCCTTATACATTCTTGAATTTTCTATTTGTTTGTATTCTTATCTGTGTTGTGGTTAGCAAAAAGTGTTAAATAATAATAAGTCTGAATAGCTGAATGTTAAATAAAGATGCGGACGGAAAACTGAAAGCTTGATCCATTGTATACTATTGTCGCACTCTAATACAAGCTTTTCGCTTATTTAGAGGGGAGAAGAGAATGTTAGCCAAGCTCAACATGGCTAATATTCCTCCTAATATTTAGAGAGTGTAGAGTGAGTATAGAGTGAGAGTCTTAGTATAACAAAAATAATATTAAGTACGAATGCGACACATATCACTAGCATATACATGTCACTCTCCGGGTCCTCAACTTACCCATTTAAAACATCACGTGCATCCGTGGTTCTGTTACTACGTTATTGAAGGCCAAACCAATATAAACGAAGAAACAAACAAACACACTTTCGCCTAATAAAATGGATTGCTAGCAAGTGTGTGATTATTACCAACGTATATTCGCAGCGCGAATATCGCTTCCCAAGTTTGTAGAGCTTCAGATAATAAAAGAATCTAGAAATAAAAATTGTTGCTTCATTATTAAAAGAAAAAAAAAAACACAACGTCAATCGGCTCGTTTCAGTACGCAACGTAATAACGCCAGCAATTTCCAACACGACAATAGACATTGCTGGTCAATTTTATTGCGCTAGAGAAGTTTTGTAGTAGATACAAAGCAACGTAAATTAAGTGTTTTTAAGCACATAACAAGAATTGAACTTAAAATAAAATACCAATTCAGCCTTTCAAATAAATAAATAGTTTTTTTTTTTGAGCTTTTGAACCCAGATAACTATAACTTTGTATCTGTACACTACCTACTAAAAGTACAAAAATAAGAGGTCATTGATCTTAGAATTCTGGCTAAATATTCTTTGTATTTACCCTGAATACTAAGATAAAACAGAATACTAATTTAATTAAAACTCAAGCCATCTGAAAAAAGAGCTTGAAGTTAATACAGAAAGATATAGATAAACAGTTATTAACTAAATTATTAACTAACAATATAATTAAACAATATTTAGTTATTTCCAGCTGTTCCATATTGAATAAGTGCGTATGTTTTGCGCATTTTGCGTGATAAATGTCTAATTAGACACATTGCTAATTCATCCATATAGCAAATTCAACAATAATTAATACAAATATTTTTGCATTAATAGGAAATAGGAAATAATTATTCTTTTACTTGTGCTTTGTTTTATTTTAATAATTGTTCCATGATCAAGCAAACCCAAATCAATTCAATGTTTAAAGTTTTGCTTGAATAGGTTATTGAAAACAGCTTGCAATTATTCACAATTATTTGTGATTTCTTAATAAAAATGTGAGGGAAGAACTACAAAGAAAATATGTCTCTATTAGACATACATAATATAATATCTTGTAGAATTGCAAATGTTCCAAATTTTGACTTTGGGAGTTTGCCAGCATTTTATAGTGTTAACTCTTCTATCGAATCAATTAAGGAAGTCTTGAAGAAGCTTTTGTAGAAAAACTATCAAATGATTTAGAAAACCTATTTTCTAAATCATTTGATAGTTTTTTTTATTTAAAATGATTGCAGCAGTGTAACAATCGCAATGGTCTCTGATTGGCTGGTTAAAATGCATTGATGCAGCAAGAATGCCATTCAGCCAATCAGAGGCCATTGCGATTGTTACACTGTTGCAATCATTTTTACGGGATCAACATGCAGAAGGGTTCAAGTGATGACAAATTGGTCGCTAACAAAAGAAAAGGCTTAAAAGAACATAAAAAAAATTGGTGTATTGGAAGACAAAGGCTAAGGACATAATTAAATGGAAGAATATTGTACAGGGGGTTGTACAAAAAGAGTTGTAGTGCCACCGCAGGAAGGAAATAAGTTCTATATTGAAACAAGCAATGCAACAATGGTAATCAAGAACTTTGTTTCTGTCACTTTTAACAGGCGAACAAATGATAATGTTTTCTTCCATCAACTCTAATTTTCCGCTCATTTTAAAGGCTGAGAATGTTAGAGACCATCATTTTGTCATTTGGAAACAATTCAATTCAATTCTTTTATTTGCTTGATTGAGTGTAATAACATACAAGAATCCAGAAAATATAATAGTAGGTAGTAATAATAATAGATAAAATATTTTGGAGCTCAAATAATGAAGTATTAAAATCCGTATAGGAAGTAAGGATTAGTATAATATAGGAAAGTTAGTTAAAGGCTTACGGCTTACCTACTTACAAGAGCACAATAATAAATAAATCAGAGTGCGAGAAAAGAATAATATTAATTTAATAAGACTAATAACATATAATATGAGAGGTGTCGGTAGCAAAAACAAGGAATCTCAACGATGTATGAACTGATAGTATTGTTAACAATGCACAAGGCCCGGCATGGGAATGTGATCAATATCAAATAATTGTCCCACTGTACGTCTGTGAGTTTATTGTTCTCACTAAATTGTTGCGGAAATATCATGACGTGTGGAAAACTATATTAACAATGCGATATTAAATTTACTTCCGTGGATAACCTCACAATATTCTAGGAAAGAACTTCTGGTGCATGGAAATAATGTAACTTTACGTGAAAAGTAAAATTTCCATTTCTACCTGTCTGCGGCAAACACAAAAGCATCACTCACAAGTTCTTGTAATTAACGAGGGCGCGTGAGCTTTACTTGTGGTGACGTCGTGTACATGCACATTGCGTAAGGGTGTGTGCCTGTCAGTAGCCTAGGTGGGAGCGATCAGGCGCGAGTAGGCTCTCGCTCACACTTTTATAGATACGACACACACACAACCATGAGCCACGCGCCCTCGTGAATTGAAAGAACTTATACCTAGCGTGGTAATTAACAGCTTATAAAAATAAAATAAGCCCTACTTGTCACTAATAAGGATTATAGTTCCCTATTCAAACGCTAACGGTACTACTTGTCACCTCTCTCTAACTTCACTCACGAACGAAATAATGTTGGTAACCTAAAAATTAAATGAATCAACTTAGCAGGAAGTGCAAAACAGCATCTATTAGGATTTGAAAAGGGTTAAATAGTACATACGGTAGGACTCCAAATCCTTCTACATTCACAATTCGGAACTCAAATAAGAAAAAACCAAAGCGTACACAAGACTGGCTGACCTCAATAAGTTATCCACAGATCATTAGGTAAGTAGGTGGTACTTTTGAATGAAGTACGACCTATTCCTTACAAAACATTAACGATTTGGAAATTGTTCATGCTGTTTCAACACTGATGATTCTCACATTAAGCATCGAGTATGTTGTGTTTCAATAAAATTGTTATATTACCTGTGACATTATATAACTTGATTTTCATCATCATTTTCTTCGTTTTATATTACAAAACTGGGTAAGCGCATCTAATGGAATTCCAATTATTATTTTATTATCACACCATCAGAAAAAGTCACCAACATAGCTACCGTTTTCTACGCAACAACTTTCAGAGTACCTATACATTAATCTATGGCTATGGCAACAACCGAGTATATTGCATGACAGGTGCTTTGCATTCCGATCCAGAGGTACATACATTTTATAATTTTACTAACATTTGCCATCAGTTTCGTTCACTTTAAGGTTGAATTTCAAACCCTATTTTACCCCCTTAGGGGCTGAATTTTCAGACTTTTCTTATCGGATGCCTATGTATTATGCCTATGTAACAGTCCGATAACTCCAGTGATTTGAGCTGTGCGTTGATAGATCAGATTTTGAAACTAAAGAATAGGAATTGAGTTTTATATAGAAATAGAAATAGAAATAGAAATATTTTTTATTCAAATAAACTTTTACAAGCACTTTTGAATCGTCAATGAATCTACCACTGGTTCGGAATGCCTTAACATAATATATATGAACATAATATATAGAAGACCAGATATTATACATATAAATACGAAAGGGACATAGGCTTTTTATCCTGGAAAGAGAAATCCTGCGGGATATCAAAAAACCTTTGTCCTTGACGAAATTACGGAAAAGCTAGTTTATTCCAAAGATATTTCAATAAACTGTACAAGTAACTATTACTTCAATAATCTCACATGCATCCGCTTATCTCATTCGAAACATTCCACATACGCGTCCCAATTTCCCTTTGACAAATACGCAATTTCCTCCGAGTTGCTATTTCCAATTCTAGGTATTTACGTTTGAGATCATTTCACCCATTTTGCTGCGTAGAAGGAATTTCTAATTAGCTAATTTTATTTCACTAAATTCGTGGACTCAGTGAGACTAGTCCACAAAGTTCAAGTTCCTCAGCATGAACTTGAACTCGGAATTTCTCTAAGGGATAAAGTTCTTCTTCTTCTTTATCAAGCGACAGATGTCCACTGCTGGACAAAGGTCTCTGGCATGGAATTCCACAGGCCTTGGTCTCCCGCCTGAATCCAGCAGCTCCCTGCGACAAGTTTCATGTCGTCGGTCCACCTAGTGAGCGGTCTGCCAACACTGCATTTCCCGGTACGGGGTTGCCACTCCAGCACCTTGGGATCCAATCGAGCATCAGCTCTTGGAACTATGTGCCCCGCCTATTTCCACTTTCGTTTCTCGTTGAGCTATTTCGGTGACTTTGGATCCCCTCATTTCTGGTTTCATCTCGCAGAGTAATGGAAAGAGCTATGCTTGGAGTATTCCAAGCATAGCTCTCCCCATTGCCCGCTGAGGGGAAAAAGTCCGAAACAAAGTAACTAAAGAACTAAAGTAATCTACGCAGCGTAGTCTTGGGAGACTAGCACGTTGAAGTGGCAGTGGGCTGGTCACATTTGTCGGAGAACCGATGGCCGCTGGAGTCGTAAAGTCATCGAGAGGATATCATGTCTCTACAAAAGGAATGTAGGGCGCCCCCCGGTTAGATAGAGTGATGACATCTAGAAAGTGGCTGATGCGAAAGGTCCTCGATAGACAGGCAACTTTGGCGCCATAATAAACAAGTAGGTATATGTCCATGAGTAGATGCATTGGCTGAAGATTATTATTAAAGTCCTAAAGCAAATAATCTTTTTACCATGCTAAGGGAGCTGACAAAAAGCTGTGTGCTTTTCAAATCGTTTGTGATACATTTAGCTTTAATTTATGATTTTGTCTTACAAATTGCGTTAGGCCATTTAAAACTGTATTTTTACTTATTTGTGACATTTGTAAATATTTCTTACCAAGAAATGGCAAATGCAAATTTAGTTTTTGAGAAAATAACGAAATTGCACAATTTCTAAAAGCTGTATAAATAACAAATGAATGCTATAGATACAAAACCTCTAAAATGCCTGAAGCGGCAATTCGAACCGCTTTTCGAATTCGAATCGAACATCGAACAGAATGTATTTTATTCGATGAATGTATTTGTTCGCATTTCACTAGACAGTAATACGCAATTTTCTTGGATCGAACTATTTGATCGACAATAATTTTCTGTTATTTTGATGCCGTTATCTGCGCTGGCTAAGAAAATAATCATTTCAAAAGTCTTGTAAGGCAAGACTTAACCAGCAGAGTAAACCTAATATTTTCTGCAAACTATATTGTCAATAGGTACCTACCTATTTATAGACCTGTAAGTAGCTATGTTGACCTGACCGAATTTCGATCGAGGTAGCCAATCCCAATGGACACAAAGTATCGAAAAACCGCAATGTCGAAATGGATCTTTATGGATTCGTTCTGACTCAATCTCATCTATATATAATATTGTTACCCAAATATGGCAAGCCCAAAAAGAAGGGTTATGATTTTAGTAGTCTATGTATGTATGTAAGTGTCTAATGACTATTTACGTATGTTCGTCCGTACAGCCTAAATTACTAAGTCGAATTTGTAGAATGACGTACCTAAGTTACGGGCCGGGCCCAAAAATGTATTGCGTTTTTTCTCAAAAAATTCTCAGTACTAATACGAAGTTAGGAAGTCGTCAGTGCTTTACCCTCGGCCTCGTGCCTCGGAAAGCACGTTTTAGTCCAGTGCCAGTTCATTTTCAGGTCATGTCGGATTTCAATCCTATCGGACCGTGAGAGTGAGGGAATAGAGATTACACCTGTGGTACAGTATAATCTTCCACGCAGATGGCTAATCTCTACGGAGATCAGCCGCTGTGGCCGGATTTGGTCGGGAGGACAATATTATTATTTTCCATAAGTATTCAGTATTGTTTACAAATACTGTACTAAATGTCTGAACATACGAGTATTAGCACACAGTAAGAGCCGGTGCCGTGTCGGGCAAGAAATCTCGCCGGTCATCCATTGTTCATTACAATGCGTAAGTGGATAAGAAGTACGCGCGGCGTATTGTTCGTCTTATTCCGAGTGCGGTGTTTCTATTTTCATTTTATTGTTGACGTCTTTACACCAAGGTGATGAGTTTTTATATAAATATAACCATCAATTAATTATGCATGTGCATATAGGTACTTAAACCTCTTTTAGGTAGCGTACATGTTAAATTTTCGATTGTAATTAATGATTATCCACCTTTTGACAACAGTCGAATACCGAATTTATTTCATGTAGGCTAACCAGGGACTCTTGTAACAAGACGAGACTTTACCGCCGGTTCAGAAAACAGATTCAGCTGAGAAGAGCCCGTAAGAAACTGAATGAATGAAACTTCTCCATTCAAATGCAGTCCTTCTATAGATACCTAGAGACAAAAAATATGATACAGCCTTCGGATACGGGCAATAATTACCCTACGAACCGAATCCGGTCATGGCGCCCAACCTGATCTGAGATTAGCGATCTGCGCTGGAGATATTATAGTGCCCAAGTGTGTGGGCAAACACAGGTGCATTCTCTATTCCCTCACTCTCATAGTCCGATGGGACAGAAAATCCGACACGACCAAAGAGAAATCAGGCGCAGGACCGACGGCTTTACGTGCTCTCCGAGGCACGGGGGTAACTCACCGTCAATTTCCTACCTCCGGGTTAGAACTGGGATTTTCTTGACAGAAAAACCCAATACACTTTTTGCCCCGAACCGGAAGTCGAACCCGGGACTTCGTCACCCGTAGTCTAACATGCTAACCACTAGACCAACGAGGCAGTTAGACATGGCTAGGTAAATAAAGTGAGACATTGAATTAACCTCAATAACTCTTGTAAAAACGCCGTAGCTGTGGGTCAATGTTCTTATAGACGAGAGCCTCGCTCGGCCAACATCTCAAGGGGCTTTCGGCCGCTCGATCAAGGGCCGGATACAGAAGGCTGTATCGATTGAGATGACGACTATACATATACAGAATTTTTATGCAAGTAGCCGATGCCCGCGACTTCGTTCGCTTGGATTTCGTTTTTAAAAATTCTGTGGAAACTCCTTGTTTTTCGGTATAAAAATCAAATCAAATCGGAATTTATTGCAAATAAAACAGCTGTCAGCTAAAAAAAAATATCTACTCTCTCACTATTAGTTCAAATTTTTTTAATTAAAAAAAAATGTAAGCCTCAGTAACCCAACGGTTACAGGTGCGGACTGAAAACTGAAAGGTCGAACCCTACCCGTTGCATTATTGTCGTACCCACTCCTAACACAAATTTTCACTTATTTAGAGGGGAGAGTAGAACATCAGTCAAGTTCAGCTTGGCTGATATTCCTTTTCTAAAAAAAAAGATGTGTGGCACTCGGGGACTGCCGCGGTAAAGCATAGCATTTTTTAGCCGCTAGATGGCGCATTTTTTATCCACGCCATCTAGCGGCTCACCGTAGAGGAGTCCCGTGTCAGGTTATTTTCGTTACGGAATTTCTGGATTCGGTCGGGTCGGGTTGGTGGTCGCGATAGAAGCTATGCAATAGCTTAAAAATGCGTTGTTGCAGCAAGAATGCTATAAATTCATGCAGAATATCTGACGAAAGGCAAAGTGCTACTTGGTATGGACGTACATACATAATTCAATTTGGCGGAAATTTTGGTAACAAGTTATTCAACAGTTTCCTAATTATATCATCAGATTACCGTGTATGATAGTGTATAAAAAAAAGATAATCGAAATATAATAGGTTTTTTTTTGAGTTCGGACTACTGTAATAAATAATACTTTTCGTTGAACGTAATTGGTTCCATGTTAGGATGTGCCTACTTGCCTATCCATCACATCACATCACACTAATATTATAAATGCGAAAGTTTGTGTGTGTGTGTGTGTGTATGTTTGTTACTCTTTCACGAAAAACTTCTGAATTAATTTATTTGGAATGGAGATAGATTACACCCTGGATTAACACATAGGTTACTTTTTATCCCGGAAAATTAAAGAGTTCCCGCGGAAATCAAAAACCTTAATCCACGCGGACGATATCGCGGGTATCGTCTAGTATTTTTCTACACACACACATACAAACTTTCGTCTTTATAATACTAGTGTGATAATCAGCTTAAGAAATTGTCATGCTCCCTAATAGAAGTCTGACTTTGCGAAAGTTTATTTTATCAAGAAAATGTAAGTATTTTTTTAACAGATTACGAAAAAAGAGGTGCGTATCCTAACGAATATCCTCATCGTAAATGTGAAAGTGTGTTTATTTATTGGTTTGTCCTTCAATCACGCAGCAACGGAGCAGCGTTTCGACGTGATTTTTTGGATGGGTGTAGTTGAGGACTTGGACAGTGACATAGCCTATATTTTATTCCGGAAGAACAGAGATTTCCCGAGGAGTTTTTGAAAATCACACTCACGTGGACGAAGTCGCGGGCAAGAGCTAGTTCGTTAAATTCGCTTTCTCATCTCTCATAATTTATGTGAAATAATACAAAATAATGAATATTGCATTCATTTATTCGATACAATTAATCAGATGCTATCTCCGACCAATATTCAGTTATTTGTGTATATTTTGGTCATAAACATTGGGTATTTTGGAGTAAAATAAATTGTTTATGCTCCATGAATATTCAAAACGCTCTTATGTATTCAAATGCGAACCTGCCTTATTTGATTTCTGTTTGCTCATTGGAGCCGAAAAGCTAAATTCTATATTGGAATAATTTTATGGCTTGCTTGTTACCATAATCTGAGAAACCGAATCGACCGACTTTTTAAATATCATAACAAGATAATCCTTGACTGCGATCTCACCTGATGGTAAGTGACGTTGCAGTCTAAGATGGTAACGGGCTAACTTGGAAGGGGTATGGCAATGTACATTCAACCCATACCCCTTATCGGTTTCTACACGCCATCGTGCTGGAACGCTGTATCGCTTGGTGGCACGTCTTTGACGGTAGGGTGGTAACTAGCCACGGCCAAGCCTCCCATCAAGACCGATTTGCGTATCTAAATGAAAATAACTCTTTTTATACTCTATAATTATCTTGTAAAGTAGTTTGTAAAGTAGTATCTTGCATATTTTATTAAAAGGAGAACGGTCATCTGTGACCCAGGCCCGACAGAAACGAGACATATCTCATTTTTTTTGGTATATTGTGTATTGTTAAATTACATATATTTTATATTCTAAATCAATGGCTAACACCAAAAAATATTGCCGTATGTTTTTGTTCAGGCGACACACAAAAAAATACAAAATGTCTATATTATCTATAAAATTCGCATATTTATTTAATTAAATGACAATACAATAGCTATAGGATGTATCTAGATACAGTTAACTTATATAATTAATTAAAATCGTGGCATTTGATGATTTATTGCATAATATTAAGTTAAATGTACAAAAACGGTCACATACTTCCTGTCTACATGCTATCATAACGGCTCAGGTAGCCTGGCGGTGACAGAAACCAATCATGCTGTCTCTCTCTTTCATTAAAACACAGTGGCGGAGCGGAGGGGGTAGGGTAGGGGTGGGCCGCGGGGTGCACCGACGCAGCGCAGATGCAGGCGCAGTTCTTCGCTTTCTGTGTTGAGATCTGTGCGTTTTTGTATTCAAGGCTACATTTTTTCGACGTTTTTTGGCTTTCTCTTTACTGGACTTGATTTTTGTATTGTGAGTGGTTCGTTGATATGGCTGACAATATTAATAATTGTGCTGCGTGTGAACGTACACTTCGCCGTCGTCGTCCATACGTTCTCAATGAACGATTACTGGAAACACGAAGAGATTTCGTAGAGCAACTATTACGCATCGTTGGTGGTGAGGTATGTATCATTTTTATATTTGTAATTAAAGCCTTTCCCAATACAAAAGCGTGTCAAAAATGTAAAGTCAAGTGTTGATAGTTAGATACCTTTGTTAGTTAGGGTAAATAGACTACATCACTCATTATACAGTCCGTACACTCGTAGAAAACTGGTTATCGGCGCGGCGCCGATCTGCCAGCGCTTATCGAAACCGGTCCATGCAGGACGCAGGTAATCGGCGCTCTGGCAGTCTCAATTAGATTTAGTTTGATTTCACCATACCTACCTATATGATGGGATTAAGTCGTTGTGTATTTATATTAATGTTGTGTATTTATATTTTGTGACAGATAACTTTTGATGGGACTCGGTCGATTTGCCACTCGTGTCGGCATAGAATCGACGCTGCAATTAATCAAGAGCGACAAGTCCCAGCAGCTCCTGTCCTACCAGCTGCTGTTGTAAATGTACAAGGCGTTCGACGTGCACCTAATACGGCTCGGCGATGTTTAATTGACAACTGCAACAACAGTTCTCTGCTTCAAGTGCCTAATTCGGTGAAGGTACAACTCCTTAGCTATTATCACTTTTACGTACCAAATCTTGCCCGCATTTGCCAACGGCATTTACTACACATGGCGATAGAAGAGATACCGGAAAATATAACAAATCAAATGACCGACTTGAATGCGGAGAGTGTTGGCGACATCATCAACATGTATACACAAGCTTTGGAACAAAGGTCACAGTTCAATGTAGATGACGTTTCTGACGACGAGCTAAGCTTTTGGACTGGAAGAAACAGAGCCACGTTCAACGATTTGCTGAGTCAAATACCAAGCCTTAATCGGTCCTCAAGTACTCCACGAAATGATTTGGCTATCTACTTGTGCAAAATTCGATCAGGGGAGCCGAATAATAGAATCGCTTCACTTTTTAATATAACCGAGCGAACTATTGGAAGAAAAATACATAAAGTCAGGCAGTGTCTCATTACTGACTTTGTTCCATTGCACCTAGGTTTAGACCATATAACCAGGGACGAAGTAATAGCCCGCAACCGGGTTTTACCAAATGTTTTGTTTGGTAACGAAGAGTCACCAAAAGCAATAGTTACATTCGATGGAACCTACATATACATAGAAAAAAGTTCTAACTTTTTATTTCAACGCCGCAGTTACAGCCTTCATAAGTTCAGAAACTTAATAAAACCATTCATGATCGTGTGCGCGGATGGATATATTTTGGATGTAACAGGTCCGTACTCTGCACGGACTACCGATGCTGATATAATGAAAATGATATTGCAAAACCATGATGGACCCATTGAAGACGGACCGTTCCACTTTTTTTTCCATGAAGGAGACTCATTTATTTTGGACCGAGGCTTTCGGGATTCAATACCTTTAATAGAAACATATGGTTATGTTGCTCACATGCCGCCAACCAAACAACCACAAGACACGCAATTAAGCACCGAACAAGCTAATAAATCACGACTCATTACAATGGTGCGATGGGTCGTGGAAACTATAAACGGGAGATTCAAGCGCGACTTCAAGATCTTTAAAAACAGAGTATTCAACAAACATGTGCCGCATATATTTGAAGATTTTAAAATTGCTGCAGCTTTAATTAATTATTTTCAAGAACCTTACGGAGACAGTCCATACACAGAAGATTTCATTGAAATAATTAATCAAAATATACAACGCCCCAATCGATTATTTGAGTATGTGGAGGAAAATAATCTAAACCGACAAAGAGTGTCGTTTCACAGGATGACTGGAAATGATCCGGATATTGAACATTTTCCACAATTAACAATTGAAGAGTTAATTAAATTCTCAATCGGCACCTATCACGTGAAGTTAGCACGGTCGTATTGCAGTGAGCATTTGAAAGCCGCGGGAGTATATAATATGGAATTATATAGACATCCAACGGCAATAGAGGGCAGAAACAATAATACTTTAATCAGGTGCAGAATCCATTCGCGACACGTTACGACAAAAATATATTATACTTATATTATGTTTGATGAGAATGTAAATGGAAGAAACGCAATAACGGAATATTATTGCACATGCTATCATGGTAAAAGGACATTGGGAAGTTGCGCACACGTCATTAGTGTTGTATATTACCTAGGGTGGGCTAGACATCGAGATCACTTTGACCACCCAGCAATGGGTATGGATTATGTTTTAAGAGATATAGAAATTCAATAAAACTTTATATCGAGATACCTATTAGTTTTATTTTTATTTGTTTCAATCCTGAAACCCAATGATTGGTTTCTGTCACCGCCAGGCTACCTGAGCCGTTATGATAGCATGTAGACAGGAAGTATGTGACCATTTTTGTACATTTAACTTAATATTATGCAATAAATCATCAAATGCCACGATTTTAATTAATCATATAAGTTAACTGTATTTAGATACATCCTATAGCTATTGTATTGTCATTTAATTAAAAATAAATATGCGAATTTTATAGATAATAGACACTTTGTATTTTTTTGTGTATCGCCTGAACAAAAACATACGGCAATATTTTTTGGCGTTAGCCATTGATTTAGAATATAAAATATATGTAATTTAACAATACACGATATACCAAAAAAAATGAGATATGTCTCGTTTCTGTCGGGCCTGGGTTTTTTTTGTATGGGGCGTGACCGTTCTCCTTTGGTGTCCTCAATCCCATTGTTATAAATACTTATAAATTCATTTACAGATGTCTACATTAATCATCTAATTTTAAAGTACCTACCTCTGCACTGTTCTCACATTCGAATGCTTTTGGAAGAAATCTCTTCCTTAGAGATAAGCAGTCGTTGTGCACGTCCTTTATATGTTTATGTTTTAATTTTCATTGGTACTAAAATAAATTTCAGGGGTACTAACTCAGGAAATTGAAAAATTGTGCTCATATAAATGACCGCTCGATCGGTTATTTTAAAGACCCCAGCGGACTTAGAATAGTAAAAGTCCTGTGCGAGCGAATAGCTTGTGGAGATTTTCTTTTACGATGGTTCCAATTGTCGTAAATTGCGCCGTAAAGCGCGTCCTAGATCACGGTCGTTAATAGTGCAAAAGAAAATGAGAAAACGTCTCAAAAACGGGTAGCGTGCATGCTTATGTTAATGTTAATACTAAAAGTTTTATTATTATTTGTTTAATAAATTTAAATAAGGTTAAGATACTAATCTCAAAAATATACCTATCTACTTAAGGAACAAGTTATATTTTGCTGTAATCCTAATCAGCTCCCTATATAGTTGAAATCCCAAGGACGCGCACTAAGCGCTTTGCTTCCTCGTTCCTGATACGCACCGCTATTTGAAAAGCCCTTCCGGCTTCCTTTTTTTTTCCTATAACTACAATTTGGGTACCTTCAAATCAAGAGTGAATAGGCATTTTCTAGGCAAACGCTTTCCATCTTAGGCTGCATCATCACTTACCATCAGATGTGATCGCAGCCACGAGCTAGTCTATATATTTAAAAAAAAAGACGTGTGGCACTCGGGGACTGCCGCGGTAAAGCTATTGCATAGCATTTTTTATCAACGCCATCTAGCGGCTCACCGTAGAGGAGTCCCGTGTCAGGTTATTTTCGTTACGGAATTTCTGGATTCGGTCTCCACGCTGGCCCGCGATAGAAGCTATGCAATAGCTTAAAAAGCCAAACCAGAAAAAATCCGTATGACAACACTTGCCGCCCGCGACTTATACCTCAAGAATAGAAAAGAAATACAGGAACAACAAAAAAAAAAAAAAAAACACAACACCAACACGTAACGCCACACACACTCCTTCAAAACACACTCGAAGTACGTTTCGCTCCGATACCGGAGCATCATCAGGGAATGTTGACTCTACAATTTGCAATTATACATTGTGCTGTGTGTGTGTGTGGACGCCAATTTGCTAGTATGGAAGATTTTATGTCACATTTTTATAGCTTTTATAGCTATAGTATTATTTTATAAACAAATAAAATAATTTTAGGTGAAATGAAATAAACTTTTTGTTTTCAAATGTCAATAAAAATTTGATAAATAACTATGATATTGTATATGTATAAATAATAAGTAATTAAAAGCGTTGTTATAACCAAGTTAATGTAGTCATAGATAAAAAATTCCTTCAGCGAACACTTTCCCGCGCATTTTCCGTTGGCTGCCCACGCGTTCATGTGTAGTATTGTTTTTAATTAATTTTATTTAGTTATTAATTTTATTTCTTAAATTAAATAATTTTTGTGCACTTTTTGCTTTTAAGTAAGTAATGCATTAGATTTCACATTCGAGCCATGAAAGGTGACATGGCATAAATTAGCTTATGAACTTTTTGTTAGGCACCGTAATATAATTCAATTTGATTAAAATTAAAATTCCAAAATTTTCAAGTACTTTCGTAATAAACATAGGTTTATACGTAAACAATACAGTTATACAGTTTTTTCTAGGAGGATTAAGCTCTGGAGTGGCCATAGGATGCGTACCCCTCTGTAAGTTTTTATTTGACGGGTATGCCCAGCGGTCATACCCGTTATATAAAACTGTTTGACTCGCGTCACGCGCCTGTCAACAACGTATGGTTAGCGGAGGATGAGCTCCGGTATAATATGCCGACTATGAGTGATTTTCCTTCTAAAAAAAATACCAAAAATATCCAGTTTATGAAAGGATAACATTACTTTTCTCCTGATATATTCTTTTATCCAATTAATGCACTATTTAAGGAGAAAACTTAAAAATACTGTTGATCCGAAAATGTTGCTACGGAATCGTACAAGAAATAATTTCGGGAAATTTAAAAAAATTAACCAATCTACTTATTACTCGATTGGAGCCCTTTATCATGAACTGCATAATGATTTGATTACATACAATTAAAATTACGATCGAATAGGAAAGGTTGGGGGTTTATGTTTATATTAATTTATAAACTTTAGGCAAACAATTTAATCGGTTATTTTGAAAAGGACGAGTCACACATTTCGTCAAAACTGAGTTAAGTAGAATATTCGTTAACATTTTATAATATTTTCTTGTCGTGTGACTGAGATTTTGTTGGTCTTGCATAGTAAAAATATATCATTATCTGTAGTAAACTCTTACTAGTAAACTGAGCTACTATTGTAGCTATGTCACTATAACTACTTTTTAACATTTTAAAATTTAATAGAAATCCGACCAAAATCATACCAAGTTATTTATACCTTTGCCTTAATCCTTACCAAAATAAATGTTTTTTCAAGCAAGGCTGTTTAAATACCTGCAAATTTGTTAACTTTAATAAACTAAAAACAATTACTTTTTAGTTTATTAAAATTGGACATTCCATTCGAAAGATATTACGAGTTCATTGATGTAATTTATTCTGTTATCATTTTGTTTTCAATCATCAAGTCCCATACCCAAAGGGAGCCAGCGATACACTATTGCTAAATATATTATTATTTAGGTAAGTATGTCCTGCATTTACTGTGCGTTTATGCCAAAATGTTTAAAAAATAAATATCCACCCTTGCGAAGCCGGGACGGGCCGCTAGTATAATATAAGTAACCGATATAATTGCATGCGCAAAAATCATTACAAACATACACAGATTTGTGATTAAAAAGCCTTATTAATATTCAATCGCCACAATTAAATGCCCTCGCGCCACCTCGGTTTATGAAAAATTAAATTGTAATAGGTATTGTACCCATTCATAAAGTTGGATAAGCTTATCATTAACAGTATTTTTAAGGTAGTTTTTTGTTCAAAAATGAGGATTTTATTTTAAAGAAGTTGGTCACACTGCAAGAAAATTAGGGCTGGAAGCAGAAATTATATCGATATTGATATTTTCGGTGTGTATGGTATAGGTACATCATGTATTTTTTAATTTTCTTATAGAACCAGTTAGTGTTCCAACAAATGTCTACTATCCATTGATAAAACATGGATAAAAGTTTAAAAACTATAAACTCGACTACAAAATTGTATGTGGCATTTCTTAAATTTATTTATTTACTAACTGATTTCCGTGACTTCGTCCGCGTGGCGTAGTTTAGAGTAACTTGCTACTATCCGCGAGAAGGTATGTCCTCTATCTCCGATAATATTTATTAGATCTTCACCAAAATTGAATAAAATAGTATTTTTCAAAAACTTTCATCCCCTATCGCGGACGAACCTTATTGTTTATTAGGATAAAAAGTATCCTATATATTAGATTCAGAACATTCGATTTAGATTTATATTCTCATTTTATACAATTTATTAAAAATTTTTTAAGTCTTAGCCAGACAAACGAACAGTAATTGATTGCTAAGTTGATTTAACAATATTTTAATTTATACTATTAGTTGAACTTCATTCATTCATTAATTCATTTAGAACTTATCGAAAGTCGATAATCGATAGTGTCGCAGCCCAAAATTGCTTACATAAATGACATGATTGTTTCGTGTAAGGATAGAACGTCCATGTGTGTGAATTTGGTTGTGTGCGTATACTTTAAGGTTGTGTTTGGTAGTTTTGTCGTGTGCGTGCATAGCGACGTGATTGAAAAATGCACCTGTAGTAAGAAATTGTTTATGTGTGCTACCTCGCCCCGCACCGTAATTGACAGATTTTTTTGCAAAGAAATTAGACGTCAAGGCGTCTCCATCTAAAACACAAAATTTTTTTTCCTCCGAGAGTTTTTTGGAACTTTGAATGCAAGATTTTGTCTATTTATATATACACTAATAAATTACTTAGCTTTTGAAGTAGGTACCCTTTTTTACAAAGTCTTAGTCAGACTTTCAAGAAGATAAAGATAAAATATTTCCACTGTCAAAACAAATAATAACAACCCTTTATTTCAGAGTAAAAATATCGTGCTTATTCATAATACTTACCGAGAAGCAGAAAAACAGTCTTCATTTTTCTCGTTTAAGTGGAAGCACCGGCACAGAATACGGCGAGTATTTTAATAGTATTTAATGGGAAGTCGGTTTGAGAATGAGATTGGAAAATTGTTTTTTTTAAGGCGGCGTTCAACGCGCGTGACCGCCGAGCCGCGTGTATGCGCGCTACCACATAGTAAGCGCGCGCGCATTCACTTTCTATGACTTTACTTGTAGTGGGGCTGTCCAGGAGGAGACCGGGAAGCCGAGGGTTTGTTGACATCGGGTTGCACGACCATCCTCACTAATATTGTAAATCCGAAAGTGTTTGTTTATTGGTTGGTTTATCCTTCAATCACACAGCAACGGAGGAAGGGATCGACGTGATTTTTTTGCATGGGAATAGTTGATGACCTGTAGGGCTAACATACGCGCTACGAGAAAATTTTGCCTACACGTTTACTCGTAATCTCTATGTTAATCTCTGTAGAGATTCACGTGTAAACGTGTAGACAAAATTTTCTCGTTGCGTCTATCTTATCCCTACTGGACAGTGATGTCGGCTACTTTTCATCCCGGAAAATCAAAGAGTACCTACCTACCCACAAGATTCTTAAAAATTAATTCTAAGTAAAGGAAGTCGCAGGTATCAGCAAGATCATAATAATAATCGGTTCATTTAGTAATTAATGAGAATTCGCACGGTATTAGTGCTTTATCCATCGATCAAACGCTTGACAGGAAACAATACCTACTGTCGATGGTATTATGCAGTTATTTTAATTGTTGAATAGGTTCATTAATATAATCTCATCTCAAACCATCGCCAGTCCACTAGTAAGCTCGTATCTCTTCTCAGAATAAAATAGTTTTAGGTCAAGGATTGACAGGCGGAGACTTCACTTTAAGAATATTATGGAGAGGTGCGTTTAATGTCAATTGCTTTACGCTTTAAGGGTGAAGAAAAACATCGAGGAAATCTGCATACCCGTGAGTTCTCCATAATGTTCTCAAATATAAGTGAAGCCTTGCAATCCGTACTTATTACCTATTTGCTCAGCGTGATGGACTATGGCACAAACTCTCCTCCCACGCAAAATTGGCGGATATCGCATTGCGGAATCAATTCCCAGTAGAGCTAAGATGCTCGCCACGAGAAAATTTTGTCTACCCATTTACTCATCAAATCTCATACAAATTGACGAGATGGGTAGACGAAATTTTCTCGTGGCACACGTGCTAGCCCTACTGGATGAATAACGCGTCTCGTTCTGAGATTAGACCCGTGCCCACTTGTGCGCCAGTCATAGGTTTTTTTAATTCGATGACACGATAGTCCTTGACTGCGATCTCACCTGATGGTAAGTGACGATGTGGTCTAAGATGGTAGCAGGCTAACTTGGAAGGGGTATAGCAGTAGACATTCAACCCATACCTACCCCTGCTTGCCGGAACGCTAAATCGCTTGGTGGTACGTGTTTGCGGTGGTAACTAGCAATGGCCCAGGCCTCCTACCAGAAAAGATGATGGTTCAGATGATGATGATGATGAAACAGATATGCGAAGCGCAAACCAGTTGACAATAAAAGAAAATCGAAAGCTTAAGTAGGTTTAAGATCAATCATCATTATGATAATGACATCATAAGATGTAATCGCGCCTGTGTTAGTCACGTTTTTGTATCGTTATCTTGGAGTAAAAGTATTCGGTATTTATTTCATAAACACTTCCCGGTAGTTATTTATATGTCACGCCAGTTTATGCGCTCCATACCTATGGAGCAATCTAAAGCAGCGTTATTCTATTAAAGCTAGGCTGCCTCGACTTGAGGCAAGATATGGTGGTAAAGCTAAGCTGCCTCGCCTCGAGGCAAGATGTGGCTGCACGCGCGGCTCGGATCAAGGCGACAAATAAAGAAAAACTTCTAATTGCGAATCGGGTCGCGCTCTAATAAAGTTCCGTACTTAATGACTTATTGTAGGTTCCTTTTTCGAATTAAACAACTCGACGACCCGTAAAAGAAAAAGACCCAAAAAAATTATGTACGTTTGCTTTGATTACAGCTTACAAACTACTTTAAGAATCAATGATTTAATTCACTAGCAAAGTAGTCCTATAAAAAAAACTATAGGTAATTCTATCAATTACTCCTCCTAACTAGCTCCTATAAAGGCATTGTATTATACTCTTTAACCGACTTCAAAAAAAAAAGAGGAGGTTCTCAATTCGACGCGTATGTTTTTTTTTACTTTTTTTTTTTATTATTATTTTTTTTACTTAGAATAACATTTCACAAGCACAAGTAGACTATAATATAAGTAGATTATATTATAAAATCGTTATAGAAATAAATGATCCTGTAACTACACCCAAATACACATTAAAGTTTGCTACAAGTATTTTTAAGTCTAAAAAAGAAGAAGAAAAAAGAACATTTCCTAAAACATTTCGTTAGTTGGGTACGTAAGTACTTTACATAAGTTGTTAAAAAAATCTGCTATCTAACGGCAACACGTAACAATCGCTCAATTTTTCTCTTTTATCCGGGATTAGGCTTATTTAGAACAGGCTCGGCTTAATACACCACGATTCAACGTTCCACTGGATGTTTTTTATCATGTTAATCTTTTACCTCGTAACGGGATTAAATAACTGAACCGAAAATCAGAACCAAGTGAGGTTTGCTGTTTTTTTTATTTATTTACTAGCGGCCCGTCCCGGCTTCGCAAGGGTGGATATAGGATTTTTTTAAAAATAAATATAGCCTATGTTACTCAGGGTGAATGTAGCTTTCCAATGGTGACGGAATATTTGAAATCGGCACAGTAGTTTTTGATTTTATTCATTACGAACATACACACAAAAATACAAATCTTTCCTCTTTATAATAGTAGTGTAGATTGTTGCACAAAAACAAATATTAAGGGGAGGGCAGACTGGCTACTCTGACTGAAATATTGTTCACTATTATTAGTAGTAATAGGAACTAATGTGGACAGTTTTAAAAAAGAAGGAACAAAATGAAAGGGTTTATTGGTCAGAAAATAAATTATTTGCTAGCTTTTACCCGCGATAAAAATCCTGTGGGAGCTCTTTATTTTCAAGCGTTGAAAAGTTAGCATAAGAAAAGAATTTACTCTCCGTTCTTTGACTATTTTAACTTTTAACGCAAAAATCACACCGAGCAGTTTCTTCGGGAGAGCAATCCTACAAATAAACATACTTATTTTAAGTATTTTATAATGTCCATATCCATACAAATAATATAAATGCGAAGGAAACTCTATCTGTAAGTCTGTTTGTTACCTTTTCACGCCTAACCGATTTCTATAGGAAAGAAGCATTAGAATAAAATAGAAAAAATTCTTGCTAATGCCCGAGCTCCACCTGCGCCGTAACTTAACACGATAATAAAGGCATTACGCAGATGGGTCCAATATTTTACTGCGTTAAATGTAGACGTTAGATGCTAAGCGCTTATCCATTTGAGCGCAGCCGTTAGCACTAACATTAAAATGCAGATGGAGCACTAGCATAAAACGAACTTTCCAAACTATACCACTGTTCGGAAAACTTCGTTTTTCCGGAATAAAAAGAAGCCTATTCACTCCTCAGATCTTCATCTATATCCATACGTCGATCCGATGCTCCGTTGCTGCGTGATTGAAGGACTAACCAACGAACAAACTGCAACCGCACAATCCAGTTAAGTTACAGATTAATTACGTTATTAAGGCGATGTTTATTACTTACGTCTTTAAATATTAGGTACTAGATGATGCCCGCGACTTCGTCCGCGTGGATTAAGGTAATTCCCGTAGGGAATCTTTAAATTATCCAAGATAAAACGAAACTTATGTGTAAGTCCTGGGTATGGGTATTTCCATTCCAAACAGCCAAATTGGTTCATTCGTTGTGACGTGAAGGAGTAACAAACACACACACATACACACACACACACACACACACACACACACACACACACCCACACACACACACACACACACACACATACACATACAAACTTTCGTTTATAATATTATTTGTGTGATTAGGATTAGGATACTGCAGTGGATCTTTGGTCTTCGAATTCTTACAGCAGATTTATAGAATTTGATCTTTGAACATAAATCCCGTTGGCACACAGTATCTATTCCCGGCACGTTTCGTAGTTCTTGACGGATTTATTCGTATGGGGAAACGTGGAATATTTCAAACGCATATTGATGCAGGTGTTTCTGCAACTATCTGTCTATCTTCCACGAACCCCCTGTACCGTTTGGTATTTTCCTTCAGTTTTTTTTTATTAATAAAGAATATCAGCCAAACTGAACTTGACTTACATTCTCCTCTCCCCTCCAAATAGGCGAAAAGCTTGTGTTAGGAGTGGGATTTGGCTGAAATTTAAAATGGAAATATACTATACTTTGAATTAAAATATAGGCTACTTTTTATCCCGAAAAAAATTATAGTTTCCGTGGGACTCCAAAAAAAACCTCAATCCACGCGTACGAAGTCGCGGGTATCAGCTAGTTATTATATAAAGTTATGCATCTTTTTAATGCTAATAATTTTCATGTTAGGATGATTGCATTTATGCGTGTATACATAATAATTCATTGCCATTATTAATGCCATCTCTAAAAGAGCTGAGGTAATGCTTATTTCAAGAAGAAAAGCAACGTCACTGTTCATAAACTTCTCAAGTATTATGATGTATAATAAGGCTAGAGTAAAAACTCTCTCGCTGCTAGTCATATGGTACACAGCTTACTTGCAAAAACATGCACACTAACTTATTTGACATGTAGACTAACAGAGTAATATCACAAAACACAAAATCAAATAAAAGAATAAAACGTGAAAGTTTTATTATATTCTTAGTCTAACATGTTAAGCAAAAAGCCAACTGGATACAAATGGCACAAGACTGCGGCGTGTGAAAGTCCCTATAAGAGACACACATGTCCAGATGTGGACTTTTATTGACTTTAGAAACAGATATCTGTGTTTATGGTTTGTCTGAATTCCTTCTTTATTAAATACGAAGTTACAAGTAAGCAAACATACGTCTTAAATTTTTGATAGAGCATGCTCTATCAAAGATTTCTGAATAAAGAGTAACTTGTAATCTTTTACTCAGTCGATAGTACTGTCGTTACCCTTTATAACACTGTTATTTTGCTGCTATACAGCTCTTAAGCAGCTATTTGAACTTAAGGCTATATAATTTATGCCCATTTAAGAGGTATAAGAGCTGTATACGGCCGTATACAGCCCTTATGCAGCTTTTTTATACAGCTTTAAGCGTGACGGGAATTCGTTATTCAGCTGCTAAGCAGCCTCCGTGTGCTACTTGGGCAGAGCCTATAGTGTTGCGGTCTCCTATTCACGGGTCGCAGGTTCGATCCCGGGCACGCTCCTCTGACTTTTTGAGTTAAGTCAGTGCCGTTAAATATTTAAATAGCATTTGCTTAAACCGTGAAGGAAAACATCGTGAGGAAATCTTCACGCCCGAGAGTTCTCCATAATATTCTCAAAGGTGTGTAAAGTTCGCCAGTTTGCATTGGGCCAGCATCGTGGCCTATGGCCTATAATCCTCTGAATCAAAGTATCGTATGAACATCTTTAATTTATATACGATACTTTTAGCTTATAAATGAAGGGATTTTATGAAGACAGCCTCACAAAGTAATCTTCTATATCTTCTAATAGGATAAAGCCTCGGCCAAAAGTCAGTGCAAAAACAAACCAATAAAAATACAGGAACCGTTACGTGCTATGTCCTTTGTGACGTCTTTACGATTGGAACGGCATTTTATGTGGCATTAATGGCTCCAAATAGACCGGTAAATTTTCTTTACCTTTCGTCCGTGAGCTGGTGATCCAAGGACTTGGTCTTTATGAGGATCACAAAATATAGGGCGCTCAGATATAGAAAAAGAATTGAAAGGTTTTTCCCCTAACCACGTCCGCCATTTTATTTTTCCTTTTTCAAAATAGCGACCGCGCGTAAAAACTTTATTTACCCATAGCTTAAATCAATACAAACCAGCACCTACCTACGTACCAGTACGTACCTACGTCATGTTTCCGAGATACCAATGGCAGTGGTGCCGTCAGTAAATAGATTATAAAGAATTGACTCTATTATTTTTATGACTTTGTAGATGCGCTTGAAGTCTTGCTAAAAACAATGTTTTATTTAGCTTTTTCAAAAGCTTTTTTTTTTTGAAATCATATTAATTACCAAGCATTTCAATTCTGTTTTTTGCAACGAAACATTAAGCTGTGTGATTTGTGGTTTAGTTGATTCTCAGAAAGTACCCAAAGCGTAAACTACTTGGCTGTATCCTGCAGCATCAGAACTGAGAAGTTGGGAGCCTGAATTCAACTAAAAAGTCTATAAAATCATTAGACGCTGTTATAGCTTACCAACTTCGGTAGATACCTACTTAGTTACTTAAGCAACAGCAATTTATTAAGTTACCTCTATCGTCATTGCAACGACAATATTTTAAGCACAAAATAACGATGTCTTTAACAGTGGCTTTCCTATGTAATTTACTATCATTTGCCGACGAGTTTGATTCATCTCACAATCACTGTTCAGTGTTCAACCTTGGGATAGGAAAGGCGAATTTGGACCATTCTTTGAATAAATACCGTACAGCAACGTACATTGGGCAATGGTTTGAACTTTAATTGCATCCAATTGACCATATATATAATGCAATTAGATATTATCTGCCTTCCAATGTGTGTTATTTTTTACCCGACTGCGGCACGCAAAGGAGGGTAATGTGTTTATCAGTCTATGTATGTATGTATGTGGCGCTCTGGAAACCAAACGCGTGGGCCGATTTTGATGATTCTTACGTCAATCGATTCCTGTTAATCTCGGGAGTGTCACTAAAGACTTAACATTAATCAAATTTCAATATGGCGACCACTATACGCCATATTGTGAAAAAGAAATAATGAAAGTCGACAAACTATATTTAGTGGGGTATCTCTGAATAGGTATTTGAAAATCATTGCCAGGTTCCTCTTATCATTTTTCAGTTTGAATGACCGTTTACGATTTACGACAATTTTAAGATTGCGAAATTTACCTACCTTACCTACTTACCTTATTTTACACTTTTTTGTTAGGATTATAAGACGTAATCCTAACAAAAAAGTGTAAAATAAAATATTTCGGGACCCATTAAAATATATCTACATCGACTCAAATTCCAATAATGGGTCCCGACTGTTTACAGTCATATTACTTAACAGTATTCTAGATTACTGGACTTGTTTTTTCCTTTTCATCAGTGTTTATTTACGCAGTTGAGTTCTTGATTTTTTTTTATATTTTATTTAAATACTGGGCCCTTCCCAAGTCACAGCTCTACTTGTCTCATGTAGTGTTTTCCCACGCTACCGCAACCCGCATTCTCCCGTCTCTATGAAGATGAAAAATGACTTTTACGGCTACTACAATATTACCAATACTGTGTCACACGCAGATGAGTAATGTCCCATCTTACAAGAGAATGTCTTGAAAATACTTCAACTTTGAGTTTCATAAGAATTTTGACACTTTGATAGGTATTTAGCAAGAAAAGGTGAGAATTATTTTGCTATAATCCGCCAACAGAAAAAATCTGTATGGTCAAACATCTAGACAATACAGCATTGTAAAGTCGACATCTCCTGAGGATGCTCCGGTGTCGGGGCGTGCGTCGAGAGTAGTATAAAAGTCTTGTGTGGTGGAGCATGTGAGTGGAGCATTGCTTGCTTGGGAACTTGGCTTTCTTGCTTGGTTGGGGAGGTAAGCGGTGCTTAGCTTGTAACTGCATGTTTGACCATACAGATTTTTTCTGTTGGCGGATTACAGCAAAATAATTCTAAAATTTTTTTGTTAATACACATTTTGTAAAAATTTTAAGGCGAATTTTCAATGGGTAGATAAACTAGCTATTACGGTTAATGAGATACAGCTCGCTGACAGACAGACAGACAAACGGATAGCTGAGGTTTAGTCATAGTGTCCCGTTGGTACCCCTTGGGTATGGAACCTTAGAAAAGTATCCACTAAACAAATAGGCTCCTACATAATAATATAAGTTAGGTAGTACTGTAGGTATTAGGAATGGTGCAACGGCTGTATTCTCAAGGTAGGAACATTCTAATGACACTCGTAACACCCTCACATCATTAGTTGGATTGTGTTATCTTAATGGAGAAGTTTCGGATGAATGAATGAAATATTCTTTATTGTACACCAACGAAGGAAATAAAGTACAACTACAACTGTTGGGTCGGTACGGTTGCAAAATTACGTAATTTTACCGAAAAAGCTAGTAAAATACGGATATTTTACGGTAATTTATATATATTACGGTAAAATTACCGGCTACGTATGTATGCTGAAAAGTATAGCGGGGGGTGAGACGAGCGTGTAGTTGAAACATACTTACGTACTGCGAGTCGCGCGGCGCGACTCGCACGATGCGACGTTGCCGTTTAGTGCAGTTTGCCTTTATGTTTTGCGCTGTTGCCATTCCGACTGAACAGTGAGCATTCGGCAAGCCGATCGGCGATCAGTTGAATTGTTTTGACTGACTGCACTATACGTGCATTTAGTAAATTATGCCACGAAATCAAGCAAAAGTGTGGGTCACAATAGTTTTGTTAGTAAGAGTTAAATCGTATTTTACCCAATTTTACCATAATTTACGTAATTTATTTATATTTTACGTAAAATATGGTAAATTACCGAATTTTACGAAAGTAATATTACCGCTTTACATCCCTATTAACGACGTTATAGCTTGAGGGCGGCAGCACTGCACGTGGACAACCACATATTGTGATTTGCCGACACTGCGCTTTCCGATGCGATAATGGAACCACATTATTTACATTAACCGCAGAATAAACATGATACCTACATCTTATATGTATCTGCTTAACAGCTAAGAACATCAGGAGTTGATTTTATTACTTAAATAAATATTTATCTGTAAATAGTAATACATACTAATGTTTTTTGAGCAATGTACGGAGGTTCCCTCGCGGGTTATGTTCGATCTTCGAACCCATTCTATTTCCCATTTTCATTCTATCAATAAAAATAATTTCAATCTCCCGAACAGTGACATCTATGTGAATATGGAAAAACTAGACAGTAGTTTCGCATGACAATTGTGAGGCGACTTAAACCTCATTGAAATCAGTAGTTTCGCAAGAAAATTGTGAGGCGACTTTTAACCTTACTGAAATTTATGACGTAGATCTTTAAAACGGCGCTAGATGGCGCTTATAAATAGTTCTCAGACAAAACAAGGAAAAATGATGGAACACACGAGGAAAACAATTTTATTGATTGATTTCTTACACATTCTGTAGCTTTTAATAAAATGAAACAAAAACATAATTAGGTATAGGTTTTTTATTGGTTGATTTTTTCAAAAATTCTGTATTATTTTTCATATTTTATTTTTCACTAGTGGCATCTTAGTGGAAAAATTCACGGCAACAAATCTTTCAATTTTAAAACAATGAAACAAATTACATTAGGATTTACCTATAAAACCAATTTTTTTATTTTTATATTATTTAAAATAGGTTTGAACTTCCATAAGAATCTATATAATAATTATGTGTAAAATTATATCTGGCTGTTTTGAAATTATTTTATTTGTACTTTACAATTAAGTTTAATAAAACAAATTGTCACAGATCGTAACTTCAAATTCTGACTTATTTAAAGAACTTCAAGTTTACGTTAACTTAATTGTGCGTAAATCTGTCAATATGGACGGGAGAGGGACAATTTATTCATCCCTTTGCCTTCTTCTTCTTTCACAGGTCTCGGTCTTGCGCCGACTGCATCCATCTGAATAAATTACAGCTGTAATAATAATCTCCGTCCGTTACTTATTGTCAGATTTACGTACAGTCAACGTTAACTGGAAAAGTTACACACGCACACACATACATAATCCCCCATTGAACGAACGCCTATTGTATATTTTAAAAAATAACGGCCTAAAATACTACTAAACAACCTGTAAAACCCAACTTACTATAAATATTCTAATTATCTGGAAATAACAAAATGGTAACAAATTGCTATACCCAACAAGTACCTACATGCTTGCATTTACAAAACTTATTTACTATGTATTCATCACATTCTTGATGTGGTAACTTTTGCTAGTTAAAAATATTTTACAAAAATAAAATAATCTAAGTAAATCTTACAAAATTGAGCACTTTTTTGAACTGCAACGAAGGTCACGTAATAATTATAAGGGATAATTTACGTAAACTGAAGAACTTACGTAAATTATCTATAAAATTCAATTTCAACAATTATGAAATTCAGTGTTCTAGGACGCTGGCACCAAGATCTTTGTATTTAAAATAAGAAGAAACTATATATCAACTCCACTGAAAATCAAGAGCTTATAAGAACAATACTCTACCTATATTAAAACTACTAAGTATTCAAATTATTAAAAAAATCTAAAATTCGCTTTAGAAACGCATTAGTCTTTTTTGGACGCAAATAACAATTCAACCCACAAACTTTGACAAAGATTAAATACATACATAACGTAAAAGAATAAAGTTGACTTTTCAATTGATAAGTTGTGTGGGTTGACTCATTATTGCGTATCAGCGTCCATTTATCCTTGAAGTTAATTGGGTGAATATTCAAAGTAATGAAAATTACGTATTTCAGTGAATAAAAAATTGAAACTTAAGTTTAGACTCCATTTAATATACGTTTATCATGCACACCTACATACTTTATCGTGCACATGGTGTGTTTATTGAAATTTCTATGTAAATCACTCAGATTTTTAGTGAAAATAACATTAAAATTCATTACCGGCACCTGTTTTATTACTAGATATTTTATATTTAATAATATTTAGTAAACCTAGCACAAAAATAATGTTAATTTGGCTACTGTGCCGAATAATTAAATAATTTTTTATTACTTCTTCATAATTTAAAATTAATTTTACAAAGAAATATATAGTCAAATATGTTTTTAAAGTTTTGTCACGATGCAAAGTTCATTACCGGAACCCTCCGGAATCATCACGGGAAACATGTTTTTACGTGACAAAATCTTGCCGCTACATAGTGAGCTCTCGGCGTCCCGCACCTCAGACCTCAGTCGACCGGAAAACGTAGCAGAAGGAAGACGTACGCACGAACTCGCGCAAAAAATTACAACTGAAAGTGTATTATAATGTTTTGTCACAGTTTATGTTTCATTACCAGTCCGCTTATATTTTGATAAATATTTAAAATTGGAATTTTATTGCTATAACAATACATCAAGTTCTCGTCTAGTTTAATTTTTAAATGATTAGATAGCATATACTGCTTATAGAAAAATTAATAATAAATTAAAAGTGCATATTTGTCATTACCGTGTCCTTCATTACCGTCGTTTACCGTAACCTTTTTGAAGTTCATTTAATGATTTTTACTGAAACTACATTATATACAGGAATACTTTCGAAGGGAGATGATTCTACAATTTGGTAGTACATGGAAAAAAAGATCTGGAGCACCTGATGGTCGAAGTGCTCCAGGCACCCAGGTGGTGGGGGTGAAATTGCGTTCGGTGGCGTGCGGTGCGGTTGTAGAAGTTAGAGGGCTCCCCGTTATATAGCCGATAGAGCACACAAAGCGAGCTTACATCTGCGGTGTTCCAAGCTTTCCAGCGAGTAGGTTAATTTGGGATTGTCCACAAGCCGAAGTGCCCTCTTTTGAATCCCATTGCTGTTGGTAGGAGTAAGGGAAGTGTTCTGAAAGAGAAGAGGCGTGGTAAAAGGGGCCTTTTTTGCGGTAAACGCACAAACTTGTGTTTTTGAAGGGTTAAATTGAACAAGATTTTGTGAACCCCATACGGACACTTTCTAGAGAGAAGTCTCAATGTCCGACACAAGTTTGGCTCTATTCTCCTCCAGCACTGCGCGAGAGAACTGTGCATGGCCTTTGTAAAGGGCATCAGAAGTACTGTCATCCGCATAACAATATATGCTGCTGTTATGCAACATATCATTGATATGCAGAATGAACAAAGTAGGCGATAGCACTGAGCCCTGTGGAGTGCCAGCATTGATGGGCTTAAGTTGAGAGCAAAAACCGTCGACAGCGACCTTGATGCTGCGCCCATGAAGAAAGCTAGCGACCCAATGGCACAGCTTCGCAGGAAGTCCGTAAGATAGCAGCTTCGATAGCCAAGCCAAACCCGATCAAAGGCTTTAGCGATGTCGAGGCTGACCGCTAGGGCTTCCCCCTTACTGTCAATATATCCCAATGTACCCCGTATATCACGCAAGGAGTTTTGACACCGCGGGAAGGTCAGCGGTGTTTTCCCACCATCATCAAGCGTAGAGTTGGCAGCAAAGAGAGTGCCCAGAATTTCGGCTTTCTCTTTGGCAGTGTAGGCCAGTGTATCATCCGGTTTGCTTAAAGGTGGAAACGAGGAACGACAGAAGTTGCCTTACATGGCTTTCAACAGAAATCAGAAAGCACGGGAACCAGAAGGCAGTGAGACTAGTCTCTGCCCAATTCTGTCGATGTGCTCAAATTTTGCCCTGGCAATGGCATTTTTGTAGGCTCTGGACGCAATGTTAAAGATTTTCTTAACATTTGCAGCATTGGGATCATTGGTGCAATGTGCAGAGAGCCAGGACTGGTAGGAGTTTTGTTTAAGTATAGCAGCCTTATTACAGATCCCGTTGAACCATTTCTGCGCGCGCTTCCCAAAAGGTATGAAGGAGTTTGGAATATAGCAGTCCATACCTTGGAGTATGGCATCAGCAACTGCTTCAGCACAGGTGTTAAGGTCGTTTGTTGAAAAACAAAGCTGTGCCCACGGATATGAGGCTACCGGTATTACGCGTGCGAACAGAGGATGGAAGTGGCACGGAAGTCTGTACTAGGCAGGGGTTAAATGTTCCTAGGGGAGCATCGACTGTTACCTGGTAGCCGGTAGGGTGAGTGGTAAGGAAGAGGTCCAATATAGAGGGAGTCTAATAAGTTATGGAAGAACTGCTTGATATTTTGTTATTTGAAACGATCTTACTCCAAGCAGTGACGGGCCCAAAAAGGTTCTCGGTCGACGAGTGAATTACCAATTCCCTGTGCACGGCTGGGCACTTGCTTTTATTCGTACAAGTTTATTCAAATAGAGAATTCATAAGAAATTCTGCCAAAAGTATACATAAAAATTCATTACCGTATACAGGGTTCATTACCGTAGCTTGACATAAATTTCTAGTGGCAATAACTCTTTGAATATTTGAAATATATACGTGCCTTTCACTTGTGTATTTAATGAAATAGCACCAAACATTATAATACTATCAAAAATTAAAAAAAATGAAATTATGCTTGTTCCTAAAAAAATGCGCAAATATCGTCCAAATTGAATATTCACCCAATTATTTATTTGTACAAAATCTAATTCTATGAAAATGTTACAGCTTTTTACCGTTAATTGGAAAGTAAGTAGGTATTACAAGATTTACATTTTTTTCTTAATTATAACACAACATTGTAGGTAACGAAATATCCCAACGGCTTGTTAGAATAACCTATCTAATGCAAAATCGAAATCCAGATTATGCAGTTGGTAAAGTGTTTACCAAATCGGTAAGATGTTTACTAAATCGGTAATACATTGTAATTTACGTTGATTGAAATGTACGTTGATTGATTTTTGAAACGTAAACTTTTGAAACCTATTACCATTTCCTTAAAGGATTCTGAACGTCGCATTCGTAAAAAAAAAAAAACAAAAAACAAAATGGATTTTTCATATTCCATAGAGTTATAAATTTTAAGTACCTGCCTACCTAAATCTAAATATTTGCTATTATCGAATATGATCGAACCCTGCCCTTACAGTTTACTATAAAATATTTAAAAAACAAACTAAACTAAAACCGACAAGTTTCGACAGCTTTGCAATAAATACAAAAACTGTCTAAACGTCACAACTCGGTTATTTGTTACTTGGCGATGACAATGAATAGGCCCTTTTTGTAAATTATTGTGTAACATTATTAGGTAAAAGCCGTACCTACATTTACCATCGCAAGAAGCTGACATCGCGTGTTATGTTTGTCCATACCCTACTTATGGGGCTTACTACACGCTCAAATTATGATACAAATAGACTGTTATATTACATAGACCTTTATTGAGGGTTTGTATATTACATGTTCAGTTACTATTTCGAAGTTATTGTTGCCTGGGTCCCAGCTGAATATCAGCACTGCTTTTGTTACTATGAAACACACATACAAAATAATGAGCTGGAATCTCAATGGGCACTACACATAACACCAGTGGATTGGTGCGAGTTTGCACTCGATAATGTTGATAGATTTCGATCGAAATACTGAAACATCAGTGTGAAACTACCTAAAAGTACCGCCGATTTTTAATTCCCAAAGCTCCCGTTTTGGGCACCGCTGACTAAAGGCTAAAGCTGGAATCTATAATCCGCACTTTCACTCAGCTCAGACTCAAGACAGAGATAAAATGAGACAGATTTATGTCTCGTTTTAACCTCTATCTTAATTCTGAACTGAGTCAGAGCAAGCTCTATAGATCTCAGCATAAGACAAGAGTGAATATGCATTTTCTAGTCAAGTGCGCTCCAACCTAGACCTCATCAGTGCTTTCCATCATTGGTTGTCGTTAAAGGCACGATCTTCGGCCGCAGTAATTTGCAAGCAAATGAAGTGAGGCGCACGAGCCACTTTGTTAAAAAAAAGTAAAACAGTCTTGATAAAAAAAAAGTAAACTTTTTAGAGAAAAATTAACGGTAAAATATTCTTCTAAAAGCTTTTGCCTATTTTTTGACATTTTTTTTTTTAGTTTAACTTTGATATACTATACATACAACCTGAAAAACAATTAAAAACTACACTGTTTTCGGAATATTATTTGATCGAGTGAAGTTCAAAATATGGACTTTTGAACGGTAAAATAATTTAGAACGTGTATTAAACTACAACATATATTTTTAACCAATCAAAACAAAGAATATTTGACTGTTTACTATTGAATCCAAAACAGGCTGTTTTCGGAGATCCTGCCGTTAAGGGCAACCCTATTTCGTAATGAAAAAAATGAACGTAATCTTTGAGCTTAATAGCTTGCTTCACTCGGAGGAAAAAAAATTTTGGGGCTATATACTTCAAGTTGCTTCATAACAAGGCAATTTAATTTGACGTTACAGTATTTCGATATTCGAAATAATATAGGTACATAATATCAACGCTTGTCCCATGCACAAACTCGTCTGTAACTTGGGATTTTCAGTTTAAAAGATTAGGGCACCTGCACCGGTAGCATGGGCAGGAGATAAAAGTTTTATCCCCCCATTTTATCCACTGACAGGGGATAAAATTATCTTTTCCCTATACTAAAGCATGGCGACAGAGGAAAAGGCGATGTATATTTCTATAAGTATATCCACTGAGTGTTATTTCCACCGCTGTGCCCATGCTCGACGGGTGGATAAAGCTAAGCGAGGGGATGAACGTTTTATCCTTTTCCCGGGGATAAAATTTCTCCCGCCCATGCTAGCAGTGCTGGTAAAGCTATGTGTCCACACATGCACAACTTTGTAATAAAAGAACCAGAGGTACATCGGGTCCGCGGTGACGCCACTCACCGACAGCTTGCCAAAGCTGCCCTGCGGAATTATTTATTTATTACTAGCTGATGCCCGCGACTTTGTCCGCGTGGATCATTTCCTTTCCTTTAAATCACTAATAATTTTTCTAGTGTTTATTTAATTAGTATTCCCTAGAAGAGCGACGTCGCAGCCTCTCCGCTTGCCCAGCTGGTGGCAGAGTTGCGGGGAACCCACGATGTCTCCGAGGAACACGCTCAGAAGGTACAACTCTTTGGCCTGGTCTGATGAACGCTTGTACTGTCTGCAACAATTGTAAATTAAAAAATTAAAATACCCCCGACATGTTACAACATCCGCGCTATAGTCTGATTTTTAATTGCGTGGAATTCTGACGTATCTTAATGTTACCAGAGATTAAAAAAATCCCACAAAAAAGATAATAAAAAACTTATAAAAATAAAAATCAGTTGCCGCACATAGATATAATATGACAAATGCCTGACAGATAGTTCGGGGTAAAATCGAACTACAGGTGGTAATACTGTTTTTCATACAAACAACTCGGTCTATTTACAAAATGACAGCTGTCAGAATTCGACCGAATTAAAAATCAGACTAGGGTGACCAACCCAATTGCTAGCACTGCACCAGTTTATTCGCACCTTGGCAAAAAACATTAAAATATAAGTTTCTGATTGTGGTTTTTAAATTTTCAGATTAAAAATATTTAGGGGAATTCATATTTTTCACAATCGCAACCTTTCTAATCTGGAATGTTTTAAAATGACGTCAGTATCGTAGTTGAAAGATGTCGTTCTGGAGTTCCCGAAGATTTTCGGCCATTTTGACTGATCGACGTTAAGGGTCAGTACTTACTTAATTATGATTTAACTGTAGTTTTATCTGAGTTTTAATAATATAATAGTTTTCAATTGATTTTCTAAATATTATTAGTTACTAACTCAAAAAGTAAATGAAACTTTTCCGTTATTTCATGACAAAACAAGGGGTGTCAGTATCTGGTTACAAAATTTGGAGATTCTTCTGTTTATCAACACTCCGAACCGATTCGATTCCCTAGCAGACTGGGAATATCGTCTGTAGACGATCTTAACAAGTGTGTGTAAACTGTCCATATTGTAGAGTCTAAATTCTTTAAGACTCATCACACGAAAAGGACCAAGAAGTTATCTGACCATACTCTCAAACTGATGGAAGACAGATAAGAGACGAGACTTCAGTCGTCAGCAGACGCGGATACCTACTGGTAGGTTAACAGGCAGATCTCTAAGGCAAGAACTCGCGACCTGCGGGCCTTGAATACCAAGTGTATTAAAGATACTATCTAGTGGAACAGAAGTTCCATTCCAAAGTGTCCGTGAGAGATCTATCTATCGGACAGAGCCAGCTGACGCGGCTGAAAACTGACGAATGCTGTCACGTTTCTTCTCCACCTGAGGTATGGAGAGAGATTGAGAAGTTCTATGTGTTATATATCACGAAACAAAAATCATTCAGCGGACGATGGAGAGAGCTATGCTTGGAGTATCCCTGCGAGATCATATCAGAAATGAGGATATCCGTAAGAAAACCAAAGTCACGGACATAGCTCAGTGAAACTGAAGTGGAAATGGGCGGGCATATAGTTCGAAGAGCTGATGGTCGATGGGATCCCATGGTGCTGGAGTAGCGACCCCGTACCGGGAAGCTAGGTGGAACGACGACATCAAACGAGTCGCAGGGAGCCGCTGAATTCAGGTGGCGTAAGAGCGAGGCCTGTGGAAGTCCATGCAAGAGACCTTTGTCCAGCCGTGGACGTCTAACGTTTGATAAAGACTATGTTTTTTTTTTTTTCTTATTAAATATGTAAGTTTGTTTGTTTTAAATATAATAAATATAAAAAAATTAAGTCACCTACAGTTACTATAATACTTTCCTTATATTATTTCCTAATAAAATCTATATTCTAAAAGACTTAGGTAGGTAGCCTAGCCTTTTATTTCCCCTAAACCCTATTAAAATCTGAATGTTGATAATTGGATAATTTTGTGCCCATAACTGGTTACAAATGTGCGAATAATTGGGGAATGGGTCATTTTTCAATCTTATTTAAAATTCTAGTTGATTTAAACAAAAATATTTCAATATCTTCTTTAATTATATATTTTGTTAAACAAGTAACCTTATGACTACAGTGATTTATAGGATTTGGTTAAATTTTTATTTAAAAAACATATTTGAAGTTAGATAAACTCTTAAAGTGCCCATAATTGGGTCTGCCACCCTATATAGTCAGTAATTGTTAAAATAAAAATATGCAATCCGCCATTTTGTGGCGCCGGCCATCTTGAACCAATTTTCATCAAACATAGCTAAGAACACTCCCGACTTATTCACCTTTCAAACAAAAAACAAACAAAAAAAAAACGAAATCAAAATCAAAAGTGTTCATCCGTTCCGAATAAACACTTTTATTAATGACTAGCTGATGCTCGCGACTTCGTCTGCGTGGATTTGCGATTTGCGTGGATTATGGAGAGCGTGATTGAAGGACAAACCAATAAACCAACAAACAAACACACTTTCGCATTTATAATATCTATTAGTTTGGATATTAGTAAGGATACGAGTGGGTAAAGTTGAAAAATACAATGGAAGAGCGAAAATTAAATAGTTCAGATATATAATTTCAACTAGTTATTGGCCGCGACATCGTACCTACGCGTGGACGTTTTTAAATCCCGCGGAAAACCTCGGAAAACTTCAGGGCCTGCTCTACAACTCAAAAGCCTTGACGACCTCCCTGGCGCAGTGGTGAGCGCTGGGGTCTTATAACTGGGAGGTCTCGGGTTCGATTCCCAGCGGGGGCAATTTAGGAATTTATTATTTTTAAATTGTCTCTGGTCTAGTCTGGTGGGAGGCTTTGGCCGTGGCTAGTTACCACCCTACCGTCAAAAACGTGCCGGCAAGCGATTTAGCGTTCCGGCACGACGGCGTGTAGAAACCGATTGGGGGTATGGGTTGAATTTACACTGCTATACCCCTTCCAAGTTAGCCCGCTACCATCTTAGACTGCATCGTCACTTACCATCAGGTGAGATCGCAGTCAAGGGCTATCTTGCCATCGAATAAAAAAAAAAGCAAACAACATAGCATATTACTATATATATAGCTACTCGTGCTGATTCACTGACACACTCACTCACTCACTCACTCACTCATTGATCACCTCTCCTGTAAAATTTTGTATGAAAAAAAATTTTTTCAAGCATGGTTTCGTATAGAGGACAAAAATTCATTCGGAGGAAAAATATGGAGAGAGTTGATGATTGAGGATTTCGGAGACGGGTGAGGAGCACCGGCCAGGATATCGAAGATAGGTGGGGGGTGTTCAATCAAATGTCATTCGAAACCTCATCCAATTAGCAGAGAGCCGAAAAAAACTTTCAAAATGGCGGATTCAAGATGGCGGCCATACAAATTTCGTCAGTGTCTATCTCGGAGACTATAAAAGATGGAAGAGTGGTTTCTTGGAAAAAGATGATCAGGAGCCGAAGGTCCACTTGATGAACAGAAAAAAAATTCAAGATGGCGAAATTAAATTTTTTCCATACAAAATATATGCAAGACTTTATACTGTTCCTTTTCAAAATTTCTAATGGTGGACAAAAATTCATTTGGAGGAAAATTATGGAGAGAGCTGATGGTTGAGGATTTCGGAGACGGGGGAGGAGCACGGTCAGGATATCGAAGATAAGTGGAGGGTATTCAAACAAAAGTCACTCGAAACCTCATCCAATTGGCAGAGAGCCAAAAAAAAATCCAAAATGGTGGATTCAAGATGGCGGCCATACAAATTTCGTCGGTGTCTATCTCGGAGACTATGAAAGATGGAAGAGTAGTTTCTTAGAAAAAGATAATCAGGACCCGATGGTCTACTTGATGAATAGAAAAAAATTAAAGATGGCGGAATTTATTTTATACAAAAATAATGGCGAATTGAGAACTATGCAAGAATTTCATATGGTTCCTTTGCAAAATTTCTGATGATTCGGAGGAAAAATATGGAGAGAGCTGATGAATTAGGATTTCGGAGACGGGTGAGGAGCACGGCCAAGGTATCGAAGATAGGTGGGCAGTGTTCAAACAAAAGTCACTTGAAACCTCATCCAATTGGCAGAAAGCTAAAAAAAAATTCCAAAATGACGGATTCAAGATGGCGGCCATACAAATTTCGTCGATGTCTATCTTAAAGAGTGTACAAGTTGGAATTGTGGTTTTGTGGTCGAAAATGATCAGGCCCTGAAAGTCTAAGAGCAGAAAAACCGCGGTCCGCTGCAGCGGGCCGCGCACCCACGCGCCCTACTAGTTTATTTATATACTTAGTAACTAACTACATGTATGATATTTACGAGGATCATTTATTCTAGGTTTTACGTCCGAGGTGAGCTGGAATTGTGCAAGAGCGCGCTAAACTTTCACTGATCATTAAAAGTAATCAATCAAAATTGAACTTTATTTTTATCAAGTTAAAACTAAATTCTTTTCGAACTGCTGTTAATCTGCATAGTAATTACTATGTGTACCTGCCTTATTGCACGAATTTGGAAATTAATTTTCAATTCGATAACAATAAGGTGTATTTTTGAGTGTACCGAGTAAGGTCTTGTTCGCAGTTTTAGTCGTAAAGATCGTTATCAATGTAAATTTCCGCATATTTTGTTAAGTATTACATAAAAATAACAATAATAATGTAATCATTAACCCATATTCTTATAAACTTTTTTTTTTAAATCAGTGTTACAAGATTGGCAACTTTATATTTTGTTAATAGTTCTTGCAAATCACGAGGACGCGTGGCTCATCGTTGTGTGTGTGTCGTATCTATATAAGTGGGAGCGAGAGCTTGCTCGCGCCTGACCGCTCCCACCTAGGCTCCTGACAGGCACGCACACTTACAAAATGTGCTTGTACACGACGTAGCCACAAGTAAAGCTCACGCGCCCTCGTGATTTGCAAGAACTACAGAAGTAGGCGACGACGACGGCACAAAAGTTCAGAAGAACAAAATGAACTGAACCACCAGCGCGTTACTGACAGATTTCTCTAAGTATATAACGAGGAAACAAACGCGCTGCAAGAGAAGGAGAAGAAGTACAGAAGAGAAGACGTGTGACACAAATGCCGTGTGAACAGAGTCTTACGGGTCAATTGACTAACACAGTACAAATCGCTCATTTGCAACAAGAGTGACATAATTCAAAATCGACGATGATAGAATTCTCTCGTTAGAGAGTAATGTTTTGTAGATGCTGCGGTCTCGAAACAACACAGCGGCCAACAAAGCGACAGAGCATTAAGTCACAATCTCTCTCGCTTTTATTTTTTCGTGCTTAGCGTAATGTTGTTTTTATAGCAAACAGTATAAATGCTCGACACTAAAATTGGTGAATTTTGAGTTATGTCACCCTTGTCGCAAATGAGCGAAATGTATTACATGTGAACGTGCCGCGACCCCCGCCGCGTCACCACATCGCTACGACACATGGAGACCGATTGCGTAGTCGTTACATCACTGTCCTACTTGCCGCCACGTAAACCCTAGAGCAGACAAACGTCTAGCATTACCAGTCGCTACACGTACGCTCTCCGATCTGTGTGTAATGTAATTATATCAGCTTCGCTGGCGTAATGGTTCGATGACGCGTCGCAACTCGCAAGAAAACGAGAAATACCATAATTCGCTTGAGAAAATCCACCTGGCAAATAAGTCCGATCTGCCAGAAAGTTATTTCTATCTGTCAAGCGATTTACCGATTTTAAGTGGTTCAAACTCTACATGTTGCATACCTACCTATTCATAGCATAAGTTTACGCTTAGTAGGAGGGGAAAGGGGAATATTTAATGTCTGGCATGACTAATACTCTTTGAAAAACACTACGAGTTATTTTCCACATCATTTGTAAGTAAGAGGTCGAGAGAATACTTCAATAAAGAGAGAGACCTCTCGGTCGAAGGAGGATATAAAAATTGTACCTAGTAATAAGTAAAATAGTTACTTAACTCGCTCATCATGTATGTAGAACAAGCTTATCGAATTGTAAACACCTACTATTCGTTGCGTGAGCAGATGCAGAATTGCACGTCCTTGAAAGTACACATTTGAATTGGTATTGCAAGACAAACCCATCGTTTCGTAGTTTCAAATGGCTAGTCGGGTCAAGGCTGTCTATTGTTTCAACGCATGATGGGTCAACGAACTCCATAGATTTCTATCACTTATTACGTAAGTACCTAGTGTGTTTATTCTATGACCAAACGAACGTTGGTTGCGATATTACCTGATGATTGGTACCTATGTGAGTGACGACGCATACTTTTTTTTTTATAAAGAATATTAGCCGAGCTGAACTTGACTTATATTCTCCTCTCCCCTCCAAATAAGCGGAAAGCTTGTGCTAGGAGTGGGTACGACAATAGTGCAACGGGTGGGGCTCGAACCTGCGACCTTTCAGTTTTCAGTCCGCACCTTTAACCGTTGGGCTATTGAGGCTTAAAATACTAAGATGGTAATTAATTTGGAAGGGTGAATGACAGTTTTTTAATCAAATCTATACCTCTTATCGATTTCTGCACGTCATCATCGTGCCGGAACGCTAAATCACTTGGCGGCACGACTTTATTAAGTGTAAGGTGGTAAGTAGCCACGACCAGTCTCCCAAAATTTCGAAATATATCTTCTTACTGGGAATTGAACCTAAGAGTGAAAACATGCCAGAGATGCCTCACTGCGATACCTCGCGGTCGCGGTTTAGCTCGCTACCTCGATGCCACCTCCATGTAAAACAAATGTACCTATGCAAACAGACGAGCGCGAACATGTCGAAGATACTCGCTGTACCGCGATGTATTCACCCTAAGACCTCTTAAATTTAAGACCACAGCGCTCAACGATGCGCCACGGAGGCCAGCAAAATCGTAGTTATGACACCAAATTAGCCAACGAGGCTAACAGCCAAAGGTTAGCTCGACTTAGTCATCCCCTGATCGTCGACCTTACGCGCTCTATTCATATTCTAAATGTAACGTCCTTGACCAACTTTTAATAGTTTTTTGGAGTTAGGTGACGATTATTATACAACTAGTTGGTGCCCGCGACTTCATCTGCGTGGATTTGGTTTTAAAATCCCGCCGTAACTCTTTAATTTTTCGGAATAAAAAGTAGCCTTCACGTAGTAAAAGTCACTCTTCAGGTCTCAATTAGACCCTTGCAAAAACACGCCAATTAGTTGCTCCGTTGCTGCGTGATTGAAGGACAAACCAACAAACAAACACTTTCGCATTTATTATTTATATTAGTAAGGATATTTTTTTTATTCGTTGATAAGATAGTCCTTGACTGCGATCTCACCTGATGGTAAGTGACGAAGCAATCTAAGATGGTAGCGGGCTAACTTGTAACGGGCATGGCAGTGTAGATTCAACCCATACCCCCTAAACGGTTTCTGCACGCCATTGTGCCGTAACGCTAAATCGCTTGGCGGCACGTCTTTGACGGTAGGGTGGTAACTAGCCACGGCTAAAGCCTCCCACCAGACAAGGAGTTAGTAAGGATCTAAATACATTCTTACTAACTAAACGCTAGTAAAAATAAAAATGTGTAGGTATCTATCTACAATCAGAAATGAGGAGATCCGTAGGAGAACTAGTCACCGAAATAGCTCAGCGAGTCGCGAAACTGGAGTGGAAATGGGCGGGGCACATAGTTCGAAGAGCTGATGGTCGATGGGGTCGCAAGGTGCTGGAATGGCGACCCCGCACCGGGAAGCGCAGCGTTGGCAGACCCCCCACTAGGTGGACCGACGACATCAAACGAGTCGCAGGGAGCCGCTGGATTCAAGCGGCGCAAGACCGAGTGGAGGTCCGTGCAAGAGACCTCTGCCAGCAGTGGACGTCTATAAGTTGCAAAAGAACAAGGTATCTACCTGAAAACATCAGACCAGTCCATCTGAGGTTTGGGCTGCGAGCGCGCTCGATTCGCATAATGCGCGCACACACGCTCGAACACGCACGCTCGCGCGCCGAACTCCCCTATGATGTACTTCTCTACCTCTTGCGAATCGAAAGGCTCGGAGTCATTTGCCAGCGACAGTGCTCGGCGATTTCTGGAGCGGTATGTAGCTGGAATTCAAAAGAGAGTCATATTACATATTAGCATAATTGTTATACAATACTACGAGTACGTACCACGGTAATTTTTTTAGTTGGGATTGTCGATATTTCGACCCAATTGCATGGACTGTGGTCACGACGGGACTGCGGTGTTGCGAGACATCAAGTCGAAGCTGTCATGGGTAGAATCTATCTACCCGCCTTCTTGATCTTTTCGGAGGAACGTCATTCAAAGTTCGGCAAAAAACACCGCAATACCGCAGTCTCGTCGTGACCACGGTCCATGCAATTGGATCGAAATATCGACAATCCCAACTAAAATAATTACCGTGGGACGTACTCGTAGTAGGTATTTTATAACAATTATGTCAGTAAACCACGAATTAAGTCTAAATCTTTAGATTACATAGTAGCTAAATAAATGTCATCTTTTTTATATGCGAGGATATTTTGAAGATGATGTGTCAAAGCTAATCTTATGCTGTAGGTCTATAGAGTGTGCGCTGACTTAGCTTGGACTTCAAATAGAGTTAAAACGATACACAAATATTATGCTTTGACATAAATGTGTCGAGCTAAGTGTGAGTGTGGTGTTTAGATTTCAGTCTTAGACTGTAAGCTATTAACAATTTTTTCAAGAAAATAGGTACATCTAAATGAAAGAAATGTGACTAATTGACTAATTGACCGACTGATCTATCAAGTATCAACGCACTGCTCAAACCACAGGACGGATCAGGCTGTTTGTCATACAGATAGTTACTAAATACTAGTACTACTAGTACTAATAAAGATAAAAAAAATTAAAAAAAAAAAGGCACGTCGCATTATAGGCAACGGTTAGCACGCATTTATGATCATTAAAGTACCATACAATAATTCTATCAGTATAATATTGCACAGGTATACCTACCTACCTACTAACCTACTATTTTTAACGCAATCGGGAGGCTAAGTTACTTCAAAAAGAAGAAGATATTTTCCGCACATCCAAACGTATGATTTTGAACTTCATTTACTCCGTAATTCGTTCTATCGCTATCTGCGAAATCCTTTCGTTCGAATTTTTCAAATAGTTCTTCCAACTTTGAACACAATCAAGAGCAATTTTCCTCTGCTATTTGAGTTGGAAGTTGCACAGATGAAAAGATTCTGAAAAAGTTTTCAGGGTGATCTTTCTTTTTCTTCTACCTTGTTTATCATTGTTTAGATTTGCTTTTGTCCCTCATTCTTGTCCATAACTTTTTTTTAGCTTTAATAATAATATACCTAAGCTTACCTTGGGTAAGGCACTTATCTATGGGGTAAGGAATTGTGTTTAGGGGCTATCTACGTAAAGAGGATGATTTAGGTATATTAAAAACGGAAAGATCAATACAACAATAGACCATAGCGGTCAATCAAATGAATACAATTATCGAACAATCGCATGATTGGACTAGGTCAAAGAAAAAAGTATGATATAACATGTAATTAATGCTTTCTTTGCATGATTAACATTCGTACTCAGTGCAACAAAATTCAAGAGCGAAACAATAGTTTTCGTGCATTCAAACAAATAGAGCGGCGAAACTGGTTTCCAACATACATTATTCATGTGACTGATAGATATATACTTAAAAAGTCAATAATCTGGATAAGCTGTATATTTAGGCGAAACGAAATTAGTATGAACATCACGTTGGCTAATTATTATGTAATTTTGTATTATGTTAATTCGTTACTCATATTTTGTTACATGGACTCCACATTTTTAAGCTATTGCATAACTTCTATCGCGGGCCAGCGTGGAGACCGAATCCAGAAATTCCGTAACGAAAATAACCTGACACGGGACTCCTCTACGGTGAGCCGCTAGATGGCGCATTTTTTATCAACGCCATCTAGCGGTGAGCCACTAGATGGCGTTGATAAAAAATGCTATGCAATAGCTTTACCGAGGCAGTCCCCGAGTGCCACACGTCTTTTTTTTCTGTTTTGCAAAGATTATTAGCGAAGCTAAACTTTGCTTATATTCTCACTCACGATACGACAATAATGTGCCGGGAGGGAGATCGAAACCGCGACCTTTCAGTTTTCGATCCACACCTTTAACCGTTGGACTATTTAGGCTTCAATTGAGCTTTACTTGACTTGAATTTGCTTAAATTGAGGAAAATATATGTTAAGTTCAGATTGACAGATATGGGGAATCGAGATAGATTACCTATATTTTGAATTAACACATAGGCTACTTTTTATCCCGGAAAAATAAACAGTTCAACACTTTAATCCACGCGGACGAAGTCGTTGGCATCATCTAATAATAACTAATAACCATACCAACAATATATTCAATAACAATATAATCAATTCGCGAAAATTGAAATCGAGTAAATAAAAAACGCAATGCAATAAAAATACAACTTACATTTTAAATTATTTATCATATCAATAGAACCAGGGCAATATAAAATCCAATTTGTGAGATAAGCGAATATGCCAACACGAGCATTTATGAATTCAGACTCGCGGCAAATGTGTAAAACACTCGAATGCATTTTCACATAGGTATTTATAGAGCGTTTTATTTGCGAAACAGTCGTAAAAGCTTACAAAACGTTTTGCTTTACGACGACATTTAAATTTTTAAGTACTTGAATTATTTCTTAGAGTACCCGCAGACTAACAATTTTAAGTTGGACAACTAAATCGTAGTATACTAAGAATAGTGATTAATTTTTTTTAAAGAGTAATATTAGCCAAGCTGAAGTTGACTAGTATCCTTCTATCACCTCCAAATAAGCGGAAAGCTTGTGCTAGGAGTGGGTACGACATTATAATGCAACTGGTTGGGCTCGAATAGCCAATTATATAGTTGGACGATTTAGTTGGATAAGATGTGCGGGCTACAATTGAAGCCTCAATAGCCCAACGGTTAAAAGTGCGGACTGAAAACTGAATGGTCGCAGGTTCGAGCCCCACCCGTTGCACTATTGTCGTACCCACTCCTAGCACAAGCTTTTCGCTTAATTGGAGGGGAGAGGAGAATATAAGTCAAGTTTATCTTGGCTAATATTTTTAAAAAAAACTTGGTTGAACGTGCGCAATTTCTTATCGTAAACACTATCACACTAGGTAAAATCTCCAGAAATAAAAAGACTAGTTGTTATACCTTGCTGCGGGTATAACTTTACACAGTGCAAGAGACTTGCAAGAGCTGACCTCTACAACTTTAAGGCTACTGGTTATTTTGCTTTAATATAAATAAGTACTTATTATATATCATAATCAACCTAAGAATAAAAATTCAATGCATAAGTATGCATTCGAAATGAAAAAAAAACGTAATTCTTTTCAACTCACCAGGACTTAGTGAATAAGATAACTTTTTCAAAAAGTTCGTAAATTTTACACTCCCCACGATAAAAGGAAAACCAACTAACTGCACTGGCAGCTCAAACGGCGCATCTTGCCCAAACGCAATGTTAAAATTAATGAAAACAATAAAAAATAATGAAACATTAACAGTGAACCACTTCATTATAACTTCTTCACTTCACACGAAACACTTTTACAGATATTCAAAGTGAAAATTTTCTGAAGCAATTTAACAATTAGCAATTATAATCATAAACATATCACATTAGAAATAGTGAAACGTAAACATTGTTCAACTGTATCGTAAACATTTAAACACTTTAACAGATACGAGTATATTATATAGAGAAATATTTCGCAAACTATGAATATATTAACACTTTTGGATGACTGTGTGATTGCTAATATTTTTGCTTCATAACTCTATAGAGATTTGCACGTTTATCAAGTGCTAGTGAGAGTAAGGCTGTGTTTGGACTGGTCGGAAAGATTGTCCGTCCCCGCTTCAGATTGTTAGTCAATACGTCTGTTACGTCATGCGGTCCAGTGGAAGTAGGTTATCGAGATCTATCACATCAGATTAACCGCGTAACTCCACCAAAAGAATAATAGCAAATATCACTAATTGAATGTTAAGCTTTTGGCCTTTGAACTTGGAACAGGAAGTGAACCTTTGAACTTAATAGTAAGATAGTTTAACATAATAGTCCTTTATGAAGTACTAGTTGATGCCCAAGACTTCGTTCGCGTGGTTTGAGGTAATAGGATAGGATAGGATTGAAATGAATATCCGTGCCGATTACCTACAAGTGATTTGGACGTTGACCAGTATAGAGTTCGGGACTCCGAAAAATTATTACCGATTAATTATAAAAACGTCTCAATTTTGCATTTTTTTAAAACTATCAGTAGGTACCTACTATTATTGTAAATTTTATGAGTTTTTGTCGCTTGGTATTTGGAGAACCTCTGCATCTACTAAAACCATTTCTTCGATCTTCGATATTTTTTGTTCTTACTACTAAAAGTGCCAATTTTTTCAGTTTATTGGGTTTGTTATTTTTCGGTCCGCTGGTTCATTGATGTTACTGAGATCATACAAAAATATATGACCTTGATCGAGTTAATCGTTTAATATGTGAATAGGCTGATATACCTAGTTTTATCAATTCACGAGGGCGCGTGAGCTTTACTTGTGGTTACGTTATACATGCACATTGCGTGTGTGTGCCTGTCAGGAGCCTAGGTGGGAGCGGTCAGGCGCGAGCAAGCTCTCGCTCCACTTATATATTTACGACACACACACACACAACCATGAGCCACACTTCCACGTGAATTGCAAGAACTATACCTACCTATCTAGATAATTTTAGTCAGGTACATTCTCAGCTTCAATCTAGCTCATCCAAGTTCACTTATTGATCATCTTAAGACTATCTTGGAGGCTCCATTACTTAATTTAAACGATAACACGAAGTAATTTTATAAAAGTTGTCCTACTATCAAACGCTTAAAGCAACATTATTTCAATTTTGTTTTGAGATATCAAAATGGTAACCTTTCTCTATTTACTTTAACATTATATTTTGACATTATAAGGTTATTCTTATACATCTCAAAACAAGGTTGAAATAATATTGCTTTAACATTTGGTATTACAATACTATAGGCACAGAGGCAACAGCCGTCGCAACTTCGTATAGGTACCTACTTGCCTACGCCTTTCCAAATTTTTATGTATCTATATATGGCTCAAGGTCAGTAGTCCGCAATATATATTACCTTATTATTATGTAGGTATTTGCCACATCATTTTTATACCATGAGTTTTTAAAACTAAATATTTTTTTATAATTTTTAGAAGTTCGGTAAGTATTTTAATCCATTTTATACACAATATTTCACAATGAAAAATAATTATATAAATCATAATATAATATATATATAAATATATATTAATTATATATAAGTAATAATATAAAAATATAAGTAATATTTTATTTATTTTTATCATTTAACTTATGTTCTACGACCACCTAAAATCTGTGTCTATGACTATGCGTGTGCACAAAAGTATTTTAATTGTCTCAAAGAAATAAATAGTAGTAGAAAATATGTATATGCGAAAGAAATAAATAGTATCTAATAGAAAGTATAGTATTATTTCAAATGATTACCTGGATTCAAAGCGTAAGAGAGTTTCTTAATGAAATTAGTGATCCTAACCGCCATTATGATGAAAGGGAAACCAAACAATTGCACCGGAAGCTCGAACGAGCTCTGTTCACTTCCTACAATAGCACTTTGTAGGACAACGAACGTAAGAACAATCCACACATAGCAGATTTTAATCAGTTTCATTTTTTCACTTTTTTCACTTTACAATATAGGTGTTCATTCACTTCACCAGAACGCTCTTGTAAATCAACCAAAAAGTTTGCTCTCGCAAAATTTTCGTTCATTTATTCAGTAAAAAAAAGAACTAATTAAAAACAACGTTGTGTAACATTGAGGGCTAACGTTAGAACTGCGTATTTAATCCTTCCCTAACACACGACGACCTTAGCTGGATATCCTATTAAAACTGACCGTGTCTAACTCAGTCTAGTTAGGTTAGGGTGTTGTAATCATTTAACTATGCATTACTAAATCACCGTATCGATAATGCTACCCGTTTTGGTCATCAGGACGAGTTGTGTCAACGGTTAAGTAATAACGCTAGAACATTCCTTGAATTTTTAACCCGAATCAACCATTAGGTGTAAAAATACATTAGTGACTGACATAACACTGCCGTTTCGCGTCCTTAGAAATAACTCAACATAACTAAAGTGAAATGGAAACAGCAGTACCTACTTTATATTATATAAAAGTGAAAACATAAATTATGGTGTGAACAAAAATGTTATTTGTCTTGTGCTTGAACAGTAGGTACAGAGATTCGAATGTAATGTTTATAAAAAAATGATATAGAGTCCTTGGTATTTAAATAAAATAGTGTATAGGAAACCGATACTAAAGTTTAAATATCATAAAAACTGCTACAAGTTAACAAGTAAAAAACGTTCCAAGTTACTGTGTCCTTTTATAATATGTTATTGAACTTAATTTTTAGCTCATTTCCTTAACTGATCGAAAGAGCTGAAGTGTAAACACTAAACGTACAGTCGGGTTAGTATAAGATTTCATTCGATTGATCGTATTTGTATTCGATGATATTAGCGACAAAGTAAAATGAACCTTAATTGTACTGTGTTAAAGTCACAGATTCAGTACAACCGATTTTAATTTGATACGTATCCGTAAACGTAAAAGTATAAGAATGCATGCACGAAATTGAGCTCTAAGCCAATAGTATTATGGTACATTTTACTTTGACGCTAATGTCATCGAATACGAATACGATCAATCGAATTAAATCTTATACTAACCCTACTGAAACCTAAGTTCCAAATTCAAGTATCAAAGTTCCAAATTCGTACCGTAAATAATTCTGTTGCGGCGTAGTTGAAGGACAAACCAACTTTTGCGTTACCAAAAAGAAGTTTTATCATAGAGAAATTAAATGGTGATTTTGTTTGACTTTTTAATTTCTGTGTTTTCTGTGATCGCAATTTTTAGTAGTTTTCGTAAATTTGATTAAGTAGGTACTTTTATTTCGCGATATCTAATCTAATATTTTTTAGATTTTAACGGGGTTAATCTGACCAAGGTAAAAAGCTCCTAATAAAAAATAAAAAAAACTTTTGTAAGAGTCTATGGATGTCTTGTTTTTGGGCGGCAAATAAAATTAATAATTTTGTCTATGTTAATTTTGGCTTAACATATTATATCTGATATAAGTATATATGTTTTACCTTTAGTACTAGTATTTCCATGGTCTGTCCTAAAGCATTGATATACATTAAGAAATACACACATAAACTAAATTGCAAATTCGTATGTACATTATACACGCAAGCAAACTTAATTGCTAAAAGCAATTTCGCAAATTGGGGCCACCTTAACCTGACGAGGTCTTTGATTTCCTATAAGACAAAGGAATTACTCCCCTCTGTAGATACTGGATACAATCTATAAGGACTTGCAATATGCGGATGCTTTTAAGTTGAATTTACTAAATTTTTATTGAATGAAATTATTTTTGTTTCTGTTTCTCTTTCTATTTCTATTTTAGTCACTCAGTGTGCGCAGCGCTTACGGGTGAAGATATTTTCGCGGGTCTACCGAAATTTTTAAAATCTCCGTAGATACCGTTGTTAAAAGATAACCTTTGCCTTTATTTACACCAATTACCTGGCTGAAGGCGAGCCAAGGTTAGGTAGGTGCTTGCGCTACTTTTCATTTACGTTATCATTTTCTCTTATTTACGAAAATCTTAAGATCTATCTGATTAGGTAAATACTCTCGCGCAAGCAAAAGGTCCTAAGTACCAAGATTCGGCTAAATCTTCGAGGCAAAAAACAGAATTAGAATATTATCTTATTTACGACTTGTTGATGCCCACGGCTTCGCCCTCGTGGATTAAGTAATTGTAAAATATATTTAATATAGTAATTTTAAAATCCCGCGGGAACTTTTTAATTTTCCGAGATAAAAAGTAGCCTATGTCACTCTCCCGGTCCTCAACTATACCCATGCAAAAAATTACGTCAATCCGTTGCTTTTTTCCGGGGTGATTGAAGGACAAACCAACAAACAAACACCCTTTCGCATTAATAATATTAGTAAGAATAAAACCAATATACTATATAATATAATGATATGAAACCTTCTAAATAAGATGTTTAAAATACTATTTAATATTATAAATGCGTTTTCTATGTATAAAAATAATTTCTTAAAGGAGCTCGTAAATATTTCATATTAAATAAGAATACCAAGGGAATAAGATATTTATAGAGGAAGGTGTGAAAATTCTCACTGCATTTCGTAAATTACCGCTGGGAAGTGTTTTATGCAAATCAGCGCCTTCGTAAGCGTGCTATTATGGGATCTTGCTATTTTGAAAATATAACTCAACACTGTAATTATTTATTACTAGTTGATGCCCGCGACTTCGTTTGCGTGTATTAAGGTTTTTGCTTCCCGCGGGAACAGTCATGTTTTCCGGGATAAAAAGTAGCCTATGTGTTATTCCAGACCATTACCAGTCTATAATCTATTCCTGTGCCAAATTTCAACCAAATCGGTCCAGTCGTTGCGGCGTGATTGAGTAACAAACATCTATACATCCAAACTTTTGCATTTATAATATAAAAACAGATATACAACACATTGCATTTCTTAACGATAAGGTCGCCATTTATGCTCTCATTTTTACAATTTATTTTAAGTTAATTTTATCTTTTATGTTTCTGTGTAATGTGGTGTACAATAAAGTGTTTTCATTTCATTTCATTTCATTGCAATACTGGCTGATATAAAAAAAATAAAAAAAAAGCATCGGATATGATCCTCGCCCTATGATCCCAAGAATAAGAATGTAAGTTGTGTATTGTAAGTACCTGCCTACATTATTAATTAATAAGCAGCCACTTTTTAATTAAAACAAATAGAAAATGATTAAAAATATTTCTAACTTTAGTCGAAAGCACAAAAAAAATAAAAATAAAAAAGTAAAAATAATTGTCATGCGACCTTGCCAGGATTCGAACCTGGAATCTTCTGATCCGTAGTCAGACGCGTTATCCGTTGCGCCACAAGGCCGATGTTCAATATAGCAAAATTTTGTATAAGCTTCCTATACAACATTAAGTTTAAAATAAACAATTTTTCTTTCATTAACAAAAAAAAATTACAATCCCGATAACTATAAACTTGCGTGTGGGCCGCATTTATAATGTTATGATTTTGATATAGCTTCAGTCACCTACAAATAATAGAAATACCTACTTGTTAGATTGTTTAAAAAAATTGGCACATTTTTGTAGTTGCATTATGGTAGGTATTTTTTTTAAATATACAACGTGTATTGAAACTCCGAAATATAACAATACACGTTGTATAGACTAGCGCTTGACTGCAAATTCACCGGATGGTAAGTGAAGATGCAGCCTAAGATGGTGCGCGCTTGCCTAGAAGATGCCTATTTAAAGATACCCACATATACAGAAAAAAAAACAATCATTACCTTGAAAGGTCGACTTTATACAAACGCACACAATCATAAACACAACAAAACTTTTCGACGACATTTTTAATGCAACAGAAGTATCTCTTACACCGCCACTCAGTTAGAAACTTCTCACCTAGTGAATTGAATCGACAAATGCAAAATTATAAACGTGCAAAAGCTTTTTTACACCATCCGATATGAAATCGATATCGGATGCATGCCGGCTAAAAATATTACGATAGCCTCTCATGTTGACGGAAACGATATCGAATGGTTCACTTGTTATAATTTTACATAAAATCATTACTAAGATTATAATTGCGAAAGTGGGTTTGTTTGTTAGTTGGTTTGTTGATTTTTTGGTTTGTCCTTTAATCACTCCGCAACGGAGCTATGGATCGATGAGATTTTTTGGATGGACATAGTTGAGGACTTGAAGTCTGAAGAGTGATCGACGCTATTTACGATACCGGAAAATCAAAGAGTTCTCTCAGGATTTTTTAATGTAAATTCACGCAGACGAAACTGCGGTTATCAGCTAGTAATTATTTTATAATTGGATGTACATAAGCAATAATGAGTCAACTCAGACAACTTATCTGTTGAAAAGTTAATTTTATTCTTTTAGATTAAGTATGTTTTTAATTTGAAAAAGGTTTGTGGGTCGTTATTGCGTATGACCGTCCAATTATGAATCCGATAATGCGACATCACTACGTGTGAAAGAATTTAAACACAACCTGTAACAAAATCGTGTGTATCCCAACTTCCGCATACAATATCGTATCAACGGCTCAAGACAAGGTCGTATCAAATGATGCAAAGGGGCTCTTACGAAACAAATATCTGTACCGAATGGACCATTCCGCGTTGCCACACGCAATAACTGTGAGATTACTGCAAATGGTGATTTTGTAAGCATGCTTAATTAAATCAGTTTAATACTCGGATACCTGAGCGGCAAAAAGCTTGTGACTCGTAAAGGCTTGGAGAGATAGAACGCGTGACGGCAGCGGCTGGCAGGACGTCACATTTCAATGTGATAGGATAGGAGTTCACTTCTATATTATAACAATTTATCAATCCAATTCAATATATTTGCTCAAAACATCTGTTTAAATACAGGTGTTTAACCATAAGGGTAGAAACAAATGAAGAAACAAGGAATTCTTGATACCAGAAACTTTACTTTGTAGTGAAGTATTCTGTTTTATGTATGGCTTAGTTCTTTTTTGAAATTCACCTACTCCATAGATAGATTTGGTTCAAGTGGTAAACCAGACAAATATGGTGGAATGCTCCGGCCAAGCTACTGTCAAAAAGGAGTCAACATCGTGTGGAAGGCGGTGTGACCCAGAAACAAGGCGATCGAGACGACTGACGTCACATCCTCCCAGAAGCCAAGACATAGCGAGTGGTCGTCAAGAGTGACCAATTGAGAAAGAATTCCTTGTGCGATAATGTCTAGAATACTTCTACCTACGTTTGAAACCTATAGTGTGACAATCTTGATGACCTCTGGCTCTCAGCCAGGAAAAATCTCAATTTAAAGCTAAGATGTAAGATGAAAGCTAAGAAGTTGCAACAATAATATTACAATTATTTCAGGCAATCACTATTGCACTTATGGCATTGTGAAAATCACAACTTTTATGCTCAAAGGGCTGTAAGAAGCATAGGGCCGCACACCGCAGCTGCCACGCGTTTTGTCTGGCTACACCTTAACTGCAGTTTAAAGGCCTGCGCAAAATAGGGTCGGCTGCGGCGTTTTGCTTTGCAATAATCCTCTTACGGCATTTCACCCATTTTATATGAACCATCGCATAATAAGTACCTACTGCTCATTAATGTTGCTCTATTTTGTATATAGGACCAAATGATTTAGTCCACGAATATCTCGCGGATCTCTTTGATTTCGCGGTAGGTATAAAAAATAGCCTACGAGTATGTCCATCTCCGGAATGCAAATTATGTCCAGAATGAAGATTGATCTGGGCCTGGGCTTCCTTTTACCCCTTAAAAACAGGGGGTTCTCGGGGTAACTCCACGCAGATGAAGTAGCGGGAAAAAGCTAGTAGATTCTACTCGTAAGTAGAGCTAACACAATTTAGCAGTGCGACGTGCCTCAGCTGTAATTTGCGCGAGCCTTTAATTTACGAAACAGTACTAATTATTACTACATTCATCATTCAATAATGCAATAGGTAGGTAAGTACCTAGCAATTTTTTTTTTAATATGAATGAGAACATTGAATGAATAATTCATAAATGTGAACTAAGATAAGTATAAGATTTAATTCGATTGATCGTATTCGTATTCGATGACATTAGAATCAGAGTAAAATGAACCTTATTTTCATAGATTTAAAGTCATAAATTCAGTACGATATCCGTAAATGTATAACAATGCATGCACGAAATTGAGCTCTAATTTTATGATGATATGGTACATTTTTGAAAATAAAATAACCGCATAGGTACGTATACTGAAAAGCGCGGAATAAAGATGGACAATCCAAGTCCTCGATAACTTATAGCAGATGTTTCGTACACATGGGTAGGTTCATGTTCATTTTAAGTAGTAGGTACTTAATTTACATGAAAAAAGCCCACGCTAACAAAATCGATCTTTATAAATTATGGGCTAGCTACGCGTTTAAAGGAAAAAAGTTTAAAAATTAATCGAAGCAGTGGATGGAAGGAAATAATTGTTCTTTAACTGCTTTGACCTAATTGTGTTTGATTAAAAATGGATCCAAAAGCCGGTACTTTCTTGATCGCAGGCTTTCTATTAGGAACTTTTGGAATTTAAAAAGTTTTTCTGCTAATGTAACTCCGTGAATTTATTGAATCCCTCGGTAAGGCGCTTTAGTAAAAATAGCTCGTTTTCTTTCTTTTTTTTTTTGATAAAGATCCAAGTAAAATGTCAAAAGCGAGTCGCAGAGAGCCACTGGATTCAGGCGGTGCAAGACCGAGGAATGTGGAAGTCCATGTAAGAGAGCTTTGTCCAGCAGCGGACGTCTTTTTGTCAGGTTGACAAAGAAGAAGAAGGAAAACGTGTTCATGATTTTTAGGGTTACTTACACGAAGGGTAACCAACGGGACCTTATTACTTAGCCTCCGCTGTCCGTCAGTTTGTCCGTCTGCCTGTCAATCGGCTGTGTCTCATGATCCGTAATTACCTACCTTTTATATCAGAAAAACAGAGGGTACTGCGGGACTTTTAAAAATCTAACTTCACGCGGACGAAGTCATGAGCTAACGCTACTTGCGCAATGAATAAGGGTCGGGACATGCTAGCGCAGTATCGAAGCGCATCGAGGCGTCAAGTTCTTGACAATGGAAGCGAAGTTGCGCGGATTCACTCGGATTCACGCGAATATGCGCGGATACAGGCACATTGGCAATTTGTATAACAGAGCCCGAAGAACTCCAAAAAATTCAAATTCAAAATTATTTATTTCATGGAGTTCAAGTTGTGGCCTTATGACAAGTCGAGAATCTACCACTGGTTGGGAATGCTGATTCTGTTGAGAAGAGCCGGCAAGAAACTCAGCAGATGCTCTTTTCAAAACAAAAAATATTACAATATGTAGCTTGTCTCTCTTGTGGACAGCTGAAGCAAAGCAGATTGCTTCCAAGCAAATTTTGTAGTTGACGCTTCGATGCGCTTCGATTCTGCGCTAGCATGTCCCGACCTTTACTCGCATTAGAATAACTCGAACTTCAACGCATGGCTAAATCTGCAAACGCTAATATGTCACCGACAAAAAAGCATATTAGTTAGAGTGCAGCGCTCAATGACCGAGTAAAAATCACGCTCAACAATTTTATTCAAGTCAAATACCAACCAGTTGAATGCGTTTGCATTTTTCTATTGAATTCCAGTAGAAATGTAAATAAAAAGCCCCATCGAGCGTGCTTCCAACCCCATACACGAGCAATATAGAGTTGTACACAAACGATTTTAATTCTTATATTTTTAGCTTTTAGAGTTTATTTGTTTATACTACTTTTTATATATTAAATGTAGGTACTACTATACTTTTTTCAGTAGGTATATACATATAATGTACATCTATGCGATGGCCATTAATTTATTAGTGCTTTGAACAAATAAAAATTTATCTTCAATAGAAATAAGCGGAAAGCTTCTATCCGGAGTAGTAACGTCATTAGTGTAACTGGTGGTGATCGAACCATTGACATTTTTTATTTATTTATTTACCAGCTCTTACATTCTAGCATTACAGGACAAAAACCCAATTAGCTAGTGTAATTATATAGCTAACTATTACAAACACCATATAACTTAAAAAATACCATATACCTAATATATTATTAAAAATAAATGAAAGTGAGTTCATTTAGAGTGCAACAGGACAGGTCGATCCGCTCGGCCACAACGCACGTTCAGAGAGCGAAGCGCTCGCGCTTTCTTTAGTAAGTTGGTGCGCTCACGTGGCAGCGCCAGCAGCGGCGGCATTTCAGTTTTCAGTCTGTACCTTTAACCGCTGGGCCATTAAGGCTTTCAATATGTATGTATATGAATCTATCGGTTCTAGTCACAGGCTCTACCTATTCGTACTACTCATTAACATTACTATTACTTACTACCCTGTTATTACATTACATATTTTATAATTTATATGACCGCCACACATCGATTGCGTGTAATACGCGATCGTACGTAACACGTCACACGTAACGTTAAAATTGGGTCGCACGTTACGGCCCCGTAGTTTTCTGAAACATTCATTGTTCGTATGGTTCACGAATGGTCTACACGAGAAACTCCCTCATTACTACGAGTAACGACATCGCATATTATGTCTATATTGTATAGACTTTCATTAACTACATCGGAGGCAATATAGAAATTAATATCTATTATTGGGCATTAAATTTTTTATATCTCAACTTCTATCGCGGGCCTTGAGCGTGGAGACCGAATCCAGAAATTCCGTAACGAAAATAACCTAACATGGGACTCCTCTCACCGCTAGATGGCGTTGATAAAAAATGCTATGCAATAGCTTTACCGCGGCAGTCCCCCAGTGCCACACGTCTTTTTTTTAATATCTTAACTAGTCTCGAAAGTATAGAGCTTTTAAGTTTCCTGTTAGAAAAAGAGAGCGCTATTACAACATGACGTAACGATTCAGTAGCTCCATACACTCTCCATACAAAAAAAGCCTCAATAGCCCAACGGTTAAAGATGCGGACTGAAAACTGAAAGGTCGCAGGTTGTAACCCCACCCGTTGCACTATTGTCGTACCCACTCTTGGCACAAGCTTTCCGCTTATTTGGAGGAGATAGCAGGATATAAGTCAACTTCAGCTTGGCTAATATTCTTTATAAAAAATTTAAAAAAAAGACGTGTGGCACTTTTTTTGTATGGAGAGTGTATGGAGCTACTGAATCGTTACGTCATGTTGTAATAGCGCTCTCTTTTTCTAACAGGAAACTTAAAAGCTCTATATTTTCGAGACTAGTTAAGATATTAAAAAAAGACGTGTGGCACTCGGGGACTGCAGCGGTAAAGCTATTGCATAGCATTTTTTATCAACGCCATCTAGTGGCTCACCGTAGAGGGGTCCCGTGTCAGGTTATTTTCGTTACGGAATTTCTGGATTCGGTCTCCACGCTGGCCCGCGATAGAAGCTATGCAATAGCTTCAAAGTTTTAGAAAGAGACGGATACCGTCGCAGTAAAACAGCTTATAACTAATTTGTCTTTTAACCGATTTTATTTCCTGTTTTTTCAAATGTTACTCTTACATGTTACATTTTCGATTCTAATTAAACGTAAAGTTCCTAAGAAATCCTATGCAGGACGCCGCAGCGGCTCCGTAGAAACTACGCAACGCCATATGGGATCGCTCTCACAGTGCAAATTAACATTTGCAGTTGTACTCAAGTAGTGTAGACACAGACAGTCTTGCATTATTGCACGACCTACTTGCGAATCGTATGCGTATGCGGTATGTACCTACTCGTATGCACATCTCAGACGAGTTGGGAGTTCAGTAAACTAGCAATTAGAGGCGGAACGCGCGCGAGTATCTCAGCTTACAGTAAAGTTGGTATTTCTCTAGTGTTGCATTTCGCTTCCGATACTTTTAATCTAGGATTTCGCTGTATTATTAACTAGCTGGTGCCCGAGTGTTTCGGTTTTTCTGATAAGAAATTCTCAGTGCTAGCCTGGAGTTAGGAAGTTGGCGGTTAGTCGCCACCGTGCCTCGGAGAGCACGTAAAACCGTCGGTCCTGCGATTGATCTCTCTCCGGTCGTGTCGGATTTTCCGTCCCATCGGACTATGAGAGTGAGGGAATAGAGAGTTCTATAGATATCTCCCGCGCAAATGGATTGACTCTTTGATTTTCCGGAATATGTTTACCTATGTCGCTCTCCCCTCGCGATCTGTTACTCCTCACAGTTTTTCCAGAATAAAACATAGCCTTTATAACCCTCCGAGTCTTCAACTATAACCGTGATTGAAGAACAAACCAATAACAAACACACTTCAGCAATCAGCATTGATAATGTTGGGTGCCAATTCACCAACGCCAAATAACGTTTAACTAAATAATACATTATATCTGACTAAAAATCAAATTATTCTTTAGTTAAACGGTACTATTAGGTATTCTGCGGTTAAACGTAATTCTGCGATGGTGAAACTGGCACTAAATAGGGATAGGAATAGGATGGATCGACAAAAAATTGTTAATGTACAAAAATAATTCAAGATAAAGCTAGCTAACTATCAGTTTCAAAAACTCTACTAGTTAGGCAAAAGGAAGTCAAACGTGCTATCGACCGGATACGGTGAAGAAGAGGGTCCCTAATCTTAACGCATACATACGGTTAATTTAACTACAAGAGATTAATATTAACAAGCTCATACACGAAGCAGAGGCCACTCTACTGTTTTTGAATGTGGAATTAGCGAGGATAAGGTCCGGCCCCTCGCCAGGGCCGGTCTTTCGCGACAGCACCGGACTCCCCGAGAGATCTACCATCTAGCTGTCTTATATGCTGCATCGATCAGAAAACTTCGATAGCGAGATGCAGACCCTGGTATCTGATTGGTCTTCAGCCAGTGAATGTTGACTATTTTGTTCTAGTCACTGCACTCAACAAAAAGTGTTGCGTGAGACCGCGGACCGTTACACAGAGTGATTGTTCGGAGGTAATGCCTGGTTGACACGAAGCTAGTGTATTTAAGGCTAGGATAGTATACTAGTTTACTATCCTAGCCTTAAATCCCGTTTCACAACTAATATACTGAGAAGAATATTATCGAACGACGTGGTAGAAAAATATTCATTAACAGCTGTAAACAAATGAAAAACTCCAGTAAAACTTATCCTAACTTACTAACCTGGTTTGGTATGGGCTAGTTAAGCCACAATCATAGTTTACGTTAAAGAAAATCGCAGTACAACTAACTCTACAAATCTTAAAATGACGTCGCTGCTTTCTTTTGGCATTTCATCTCTTCAATTGTTAGCTTACTAGCTTTCGTCTTTGCCTGAAAATTACACTAAAGCCGAAGTGACTAGGTTGTTAGCTAATTATCTAACTAGTTTGAAAAACTAGCCTCATGTCACCCGGATACAATGGCTGCCGGTATTCGCGGCAAAAAACTAGGTGTTGTGAACTTTTTGTAACACTATTAAAATGTAGACATTTATTAGCTTGCAGTTTATTAGGCTACTTTGACATTAGCATTACTAAATATAACAAAATAAAAATATTAATATACTTACCTATTATCATAAAATATACTTACATTACATAATATTTTTGGTATACCCAATCAAATATATCTGTGTAACCCAATCAAATATATCTTCTTCATTAGAATGGTATTTCCAAAATAGTTTTGCTAATTTTCATAGAAAATCTTTGGATAGAATTCTTCTATTTTGCACACTCGCGCAAATAATAATATAATATGCATGCCTACATGCTACATGCCAAACCCTTTCAATCCGGTCAGAGATTTCATATTTGCAATATAAGATTTGTTTTACAGCTGCCTGCCAACTCTGCGATTTTTGGCAAAAATACAAGATATTTCCATGCCGAAATTGGGAATATTAAGTCGTAAAGTATTTTCGAAATAATTCAAAAATTTGGAACGACCAATGGCTCTAAGTTTTCAGTGAAATTTTGAGAAATTGATAAAATTGAGTTTACAGACTGATGAATTTCTCAATAAAGTTGCTTGCAACAATCGGCTTTGTATTCAGCTACCCATAAGAAACTCGCAGTATTCCACAAAGATTTCTTACAATAATGCAGCTATTTTAATTAGATACATCACTTTGAACTAGATATTAATGAATCTACTTAAAATTAGATTTATTATATTATCTTCTCTTCTAATCTAAATATTATATAAAAGGAAAAGTGACTGACCGACTGACTGAGTGACTGACTGACAGACCCTTCTATCAACGCACAGCTCAAACCACTGGACGGATCTTTTTTTTTCATTCGATGACAAGATAGTCCTTGACTGCAATCTCACCTGATGGTAAGTGACGATGCAGTGTAAGATGGTAACGGGCTATCTTGGAAGGGGTGTAGCAGTCTACTCATACACGCCATTGTGCCGTAACGCTAAATCGCTTGGTGGCACGTCTTATACGGTAGGGTGGTAACTAGCCACGGCTAAAGCCTCCCACCAGACCAGACCACAGACAATTTAGAAATTATAAATTCTCAAATTGCCCCCGCCGGGAATCGAACCTGAGACCTCTAAGTTATAAGTCTACAGCACTCACCACTGCGTCAGAGAGGTCATCAAAAGGTCGTTTGGCTGAAAGGCCGAAGTACGCTATAATATTAATTATTTATTAATAAGGTAGGTATTTGTAAGTAGATAAGTTACTAAGAAAAAGCAGCAATTCCGATAAAAGCTCATGCCATATAACGCGAACGTATGATGTAATCACGAGATGGATCTAAGCACTGAGTTTTCATATAAACTTAAATAAAACCGAATGAAATGAAAAGATATGCTCGGAGCGAAAAGATTTATTTTTTTTCGCTTTCACGTATAAAATAATACCTTAAACAAAAATACGAGCAATTCAACTGAGCTGCAGAATGGGAATTAAAACTTATTACATTATTTTGCGCTTTTCAGTTTCACTAGCTTTTGCCCGCGACTTCGCTCGCGTTAAGTTCGGTTTTTGAAACCCCCATTTCACCCCATTAAGGGTTGAACTTTCAACAGTCATTTCTTAACAGATGCCTACGTCGTAATAGCTATCTGTATGCCAAATATCAGCCCGGTCCAGTGGTTTGAGCTGTGCGTTGATAGATCAGTCGGTCAGTCAGTCACCTTTTCGTTTTATTTATTTAGGAAATAATTAAAACTAAATTATTCTTCTGTATTGTTCACGTACACGAATCTAATTGCTGAGGGTTCTTACCTGGTGGTGGCCTGAAAAATAATGAGATTTTTGAAAATTTGTGTAAATGAAGTCTCTGTAAAAAGCTACTTTAAAAAAAACATTTTGTATGCCAGCCTTATCAACACATAATGCTACTTACATTATTCAACAGTTATAATTTAAGAAAAATTTAAAGACTTCAATATAACGAAATAAAGAATAACTGAAAAGGGAAAAGTGTCCATATCTTGAAAAGTACTGAACCGATTTTGATGAAATCTCTACTGTTCCCTAAGTTGAAGTAAACGTAAGCAAATAAAAACAATAATCACAATCTAATTAAAAAGTTTCGAAGAAATGTGTGGACAAACATACAACCATTATTTTGTGAAGTATGTATGGAAGATCTGTGAATATTTAGCCAGGTTTAATATTATTACATAGTACATAAGTGTCGAATCCTCCTTTTTTTTGAGGCCGATTAAAACAAAAAATCAAGATTTCCAAAGAACAGAGACAGAAATAACACAATCAGCGGTTTCCTGGAAAACCAGACGAAACAAGGCATAAAAAGATTCTAGAGGAGGTTTTAATTAATTCCCTTTTCTATTTAAATGTGGCTATTAATATTTCAGTTGCAGGAATTTTATGGATTGTACCGTGAGCCAATTCCTCAGTGCTGGCACTTACTATTTGCATTTCGCTGAATTTGCATAATATCTTATATCTTTGGAGCGACTGTTGCCAATTGTTATGCCGAAGTATTATTAATTAAACATAGATTGATATCACTTAACTGAGCATAGATTATTTAAAAAACCGACTTCAAACGCCACTCCAAAGTATAAAATGATTGTAGTTTCTAACGTATGTTGAAATCGCAGGTTTTAGGTATCGTTTCTATTTAAAAAACCGACGTTTGAAGTCGGTTTTTTAAAAAGTATTTTTTATATTATTGTTATAAGAATGTCTAAAGTGAAATAGTTTGAGATGATGAATGAGGTATGCACATCGCTTAAAAATTACAGGATCATCTTTGTCGAAAAATTTGGATGTATGATGTATCTATATTATTATGTAAAGCGTGATAGATAGAAAAAAAAATGTTCCTAAATTAGGAAACCAAGGAAAGAAGTAGAGCAGATTTAACCCTTTGGAATCTCAAGATATTTGCAGGGGTTGAAAAAAGTACGAAATAAATTGAATCATGAAGTGATACGCCTACGCTTTTATGGATATTGGATAGAACTTTTACGATAAGAGATTGAAGATGAGCTATAAAGGTAGGCATGATCTGTAGCAATCCTTGTAGTGAAATATGTACGTACAGTATAACCTTTTGCTTGAAAGGGCGTCTAGATTCTAGACAGTGTTCATTGAATATTTTAGTAGGCATCCTAACAGCTTCACGTGTATCCATAGATCAAAAAGTGATAAAAAAATATTTAGGTAGATACTCTAAAATACAGTTTTAGAAAATAAAAGTTATAGAAATATAACTGAATACCAGAAATAAAAAAGGCTATAAGTACCAAAACAAAAAAGAGCAGAATTTGTGTTTCAAATAATTAATAAATCATTTAAACATATTTCTTTTATTTTAAACTTCACATGGTTATTATTACAATAAAATTCTTTACAACGCTAGTCGTCGGTTAGTCCTTATTTTAGGTTATTGGCGAGGGAACATACTAAATAATAACGTAATAAAAACCGAAACGAAATTTTTGGCACTTAGACCCTTTTTTATTTCCAGTATTCAACTATATAAAAGTTATAGAAAGTTATCGGGTAAGTGACGATGCAGTATAAGATGGTAGCGGGCTAACTTGGAAGGAGCAGTGTATATTCAACCCGTGCCTCTAATCTGTCTAGCCTCCAACCAAAGCCAAAGAGCCAAAGCCTCCACCAGACCAGACCAGAGATAATTCAGAAATTATAAATTCACAAATTGCCCCCGCCGGGAAGGAACCAGAGACCTCCCAGCTATAAGAACACAGCGCTCACCACTGCGCCAGGGAGGTCGTCAACTTCGCCGTTGGATTACAGTCCGGCCGTTGCGCGTTAAGCTATTGAAGCTCTTTATAAAGCTTCAATAGCTCAACAGCCCGTAACCGTTTACTAATGACGCACGGCTTGACGAAGGCTCAGGATCAATCAGCGGGCGATGGAGAGCTATGCTCGGAATATCCCTGCGAGATCAAATCAGAAATGAAGAGATCCGTAGGAGAACTATAGTCACCGACATAGCTCAGCGAGTTGTGAAGTGAGTGGGCGGGGCACATAGTTCGAAGAGCTGATGATGGATGGTCTAGATCATCCACTCTGCCAACACTGGTGTTGGCAGACCCCCCACTAGGTGGACCGACGACATCAAACGAGTCGCAGGGAGCCGCTGGATTCAGGCGGCGCAAGACCGAAGCCTTTAGAAGTCCATGCAAGAGACCTATGTCCAGCAGTGGACGTCTATCGGTTCATAAAGAAGAAGAATAACGCACAGTGTTTATAGTACACATAAATAGATACTATTTTATAACTGTGAATAGATTAATAAACTTCAGTACACTGAAGAAATTTCGGGCAATAGATAGGCCTACACAATATAGCTAAAAGATTTAAAAAGAGCTTAGAAAACCAAACTGGTGTTAAAGCAATAAATTTTTTAAACCGAATATCATAACGAATGCTTTAATACCAAAAGAAAAACACGACAACCTTCAGCTCACAGGTAGGTACTTAGTTTCCATTTCAAAGCGAAAAACATTGCAATAATGACCACAAAGCCGTTCGAAGGCGTTCGAGCCTCGGAAAGTCGGAAACCTTTTTCAATTTTCAGCACGAAAGCCGTGCCTAACGACAGTCGCCTACGAACCTCGGGGGTGGATGCACGCATTTTCATCCCCTCATTTACGACCACGTTGCTCTCAACTTTGCTAAACTAAACAAAGTGACGGCAAAAACAATTGTGCAATACATAAAAAAATGCGCAAAGTTGTTGTGTCAATAAAATATGTGTTCAAGTGAACAGTTTCTGTGTTGTGTCTTGTTTCATTCTTTTCCGTAATGTTAATAATCTTTGGAGCACCTTGAATGTGACAGGCCCTGGAGGAATTAACCCAGATTCAGTTGAGTAAGTTACATTTGAATGGTTTCACTCGAAAGTTTTCAAAGCGTTCTGTTGTAATAAGCCTTAACCGTTGTATACTTTTACGAAAAAGTGCCCCTTTATATAGAAAGAAGATATAATTACCTACCTAAGAATTAGTAGTATTATTTATACCTTTAATTCTATAAGCAGGGAAATAGGACCCTAACAACTTTAATTAAACACGCTTTAGGGTTATTGCAAGCCAGCTACGCGCTGGTCGTGTTTTAGGTATTTTGTTCTCAACCGTATGTTAAAGCATATAAAGCTGAATTTAAATTGGGACAATTCAAAAACGTAGCGCCTCCTACAACTCCACTCCGTCGGTGAGTTTTGCTCCCTAGTTATACATATTTTAAGGTTTTTGTTGACTACAATAAATTCTCTTCTAGACTTAAGCCTTTGATCATGAATATACAACGTATAATGAGACTCCGAAATAATACTGAAGGAGGTGAATGTGCTCATGAAACTGAACAACTTTCCCCAAGGAACATAGGTCGAAATATGAAAAAAAAATTTTAACTCCTATAGTAAATCAATCAGCTGATCGTCAATTTTGTATGCGAGGTCCATATTTTTTTCCCCCATTTCGACCTATGTTCCTTGGGGAAAGTTGTTCAGTTTCATGAGCACATTCACCTCCTTCAGTATTATAATACACAATTCACTGAAAGGTCACAGATTCGAACTCCACCCGTTGCACTATTGTCGTAGCCACTCCTAGCACAAGTTATTCACTTATTTGGATGGGAGAGGAGAATATAAGTCAAGTTCCGCTTGTCTAATATTCTTTAAAAAAAAAATTGAAAAAATGGAAAATATAATAGGTAAGTACATAATATACCTACTATAATACATATCCGTCGCCAAACAGTATCAACCCATGAAAGACTCTCTTGCAAACCTATTTTCAATGAGAAAGTCGATGTGTAGGAAAAAATATAATAAATAGGAACGCCGCAGTGAGCTCTGAAAAGTTGTAAATACACCAACACAAGTAAATAGGCTCGTAATAAGTTAATAACACAGCAGGTTCAAAGAAGTTTGAAAGAAAATGTATTTTAACGTATTTCTTACTGCTAAGAACTTATTTTCAGATACACTTTTCAATAAGATTTTGTATGGATCGTAATTTATCGAAGTTTTAAGTTATGTAGATTGTAGGTATTTTGATGAGAACATTTTTTCTCTTTAGAGATGCTAAAAATTACATATTGCATAAAGTATAGTATGGTTCAATATATAGATTGGACGCACCACGCTACTCTCAACGCTTGAGTCTACAGAATTTTCCATTTTTTCCAAAATATCACTTAAAACTCCTGAGAAAGTTTTCGTTTACCGAAGTAAAAATCAATTATTTTTATATAGTTTTCAAACTTATTTATTTCATATTTTTACAGATAATGTCATTATAATCGATAATAAATAAATTAATATTTACAAAAATATAACTACCACTCAGACAGTGGTCATGTTTGGGCTTTGGGCATGGTGCCCAAGATAATAGCGCTCAAGTAAAAGTTTGTATCGAACAGTTAAAAGCTATAGTTGAAAAAAAATTGTTGAAATTCAATATTCTGATATTACAATGTCGAAAGACTATATAAACCAATGTACCTTACCAGCATAATAATTATTTATTATTACTGTTGCCTCTCAAAGTAAAATCAGGTTCAGCTTAAAAAAATATTCAACGATACACGTTCCCCTACTGATAAGGCCTGGACAAACGTGCAGCGGCCCTGTGGCCGCCAGTATTATATTATTTCGCTCTTAAAATATTATTTATTTTCCTTCTCTGTCCTTATTCCTTATCTAAATATATAAAAGGAAAAGTTGATTGACTGACTCAAAGTTCTATGAGACGGCAATCCTACACAACCGACCCGCGATGGTTTTACTTTCTATCCAAGGCACGGGGGTGAACACACCATCTTAAGAACTCCGATTGAGTTCTTGCAGAAACAGAAATTCCAACAACTTTCTTTGACTTGGAAACTCGAAGCCACGCAGTGTGACCGTCTTAATTCAGTATATTGTACTTATAGCGCCAAGGATAACCCCCCATCCGCGTGCATCCCGTGTAAGGCGCGTACCTCGCCACTTCCAGGAATGAACGCCCTCTCCGCACCCCGCGCTCGTAGGAATCACTCTACCGGCGGCGGTGACGTACGCGCCCATTACAGGAACACGCAACGCGCGGTGCATGAGTTGACCCACTTACATATAGGAAATTGTCTGGCAACCTGTTATGTAATGCTAATAAAGTGTTCGAAAAAGCTACGCAGGTTTTCATTTACCTACCCTACTATACTACAGTTAAATTACACTGCGCGACAAATTTCGAAAAAAATTGAGTACCCGTTTCAATTTTCCCTGTTTATTTATCCATACACGTTGCTTAATAAGAATGCATACTTAGTTTTTCTCTGTCACGTCTTGTTATTTAGGTACATGGTAATAAAAATTTATTAGTTCTAAAATTAAAAATTAAATACATATACACATTTTTTTTATTAAATCATCAATAATTCGAGTAAAATTTATTCTTGATATATTTGCACACATTAAAATATAAAATAGACGATAAAAAGCATTATATTATAAACAAAAAATGAAAAATATTTAACTTTTGGTTTTGTGTTAGGAAGTATTTTAAACGTCAGTCAGTCATCTCCTAACATAGCTGTGTCCTTATGACCGTGAAACCGTTCTTTAAGCCTCCTTACATCCTGGGTAAGCCGCTCCATTGGTTCATCACACACAAATTCAAGATTTAAAGGAATAAAAAGAGAAATGGATATGGAGAAAATGAATTTTTAATGTCATCCAGCAACCATTCTTGTTATATGTATTTAACAAATAGTTCACCAAGAGTTTCACGTTTTCAGCTTTGAGAGTAACTAAACAACCTTTTATCACAGCTTTAATGATGTTCATGTACATACATCTTTGTCATTTGGTTTTTAATCGTAAAGTTGGTTTTTCGTTAATCGATGTATTTGTGCCCCTATTTTTAACATTGCGTAACTTAATTTCGAAGAAATAAACTTTAAATATCCGCGTTTTTATCCATTTCCATCAAAAATTCTTCATACTTTTTCAGATTTTAATTTTTCTTGAAACTTATGAATGTGACGTAACCACGCACCTACCAATACTTGTTTGTTTAATTTCTGCGCTGGCGGTGACTACCTTTTTCAGTATTTATTTTAAAAATCATATGATTACACTCACAATCAGTTAATTATAAAGATACCAATATGAAATGAACTTATTTTGTCAATAAAGGTAAAGTTAACTTATATGGAAAAAATGAGGGTATGAAAAAAAGTTATCAGTGTATACCTCAAAAACTAGACGTGATAGAAACAAAAGATATCCACTGTCTACATACTATAACTAATAGAAAATTAAAATAGCAGTCAGTTTTTCGGGTACCGAAACCGTGTCACGCAGTGTTATTAACAGCTGCGTCAACGTCTACACTCAACTCTGGAGCCGCATCAACATAACATTATCGTTGCGCGTTGTCCAAGCTTTAACCGCGTCACGTGTACGCGGACGCTCCGCGTTGTATCTGTCCAAGCCTTTCAGCAATATCGATCCTCCTCGACTCGGTCACCGGCAAACATAGCCGGCATAATATTGATTTCAGTATTACTGCTAACCTATTTCTAACCTACAGCAATGTGATTTGGGGACGGATTTACTGTTACAAAATTATGTTATTAAAACTCCAAGGTTTTATTACCAACTAGCTTTTACTTGCGGTTTCGCTCACGCTAAGCTCGATTTTTCAAACCCCTATTTTTCCCCCTTAGGGGTTGAATTTTCAAAAAGCCCTTCTTTGCGTCATATTATGACGCAGGCAGATCTATAAATTTCAGCCCCATTTGTCCAGTCATTTGAGCTGTGCGTTGATAGATACGTCAATCAGTCAGTCAGTCATTCAGTCACCCCTTCCTTTTCTATATTTAGTTTAGCTTTTACCCACGACGTCGTCTGTGTGGAGTTAGATTTTTAAAACTTCCGCGAAAATCCTCTGTTTTTCAGGGATAAAAGGCCGCCTATGTTATTTTCCAAATCCTCAACAATAATACCCTTGTAAAATCACGTCGATCCAATGCTCTTTTGTTACATGATTGAAGGACAAGTAAGGATTAGTAAGGAAATCTACAACCTGCCCGGAAGGTCCAATTTCTCCATCGTCCAATTTCCCCAACGTCCAATATGTCCGTTAGGCCCTATTCTCCGAAGTCCCAATAGATAAATGACTCACTCAGAGTACATACTGATTATATTATTCCTTCATTTTATCTGTACTTATAATAATAGCTTATTATAAACGTGAAGCCCTTCGCCTCAATCCCCTGGGTCCATTATTGTACCCAATAGGTATAATGATTAATGACACACTGTTTCCTCGTAGCTCCCCAACAAATTGACCGATTGTGATGCGATTTTTTTCTGTTGCAAAGCGGACATAATGGTTCTGGCGTTCGCAGATCACCTCATTTGTTACGTAACAAAGGGATTTTACCAACTTTTACAAGTCTGATTGATTTGAAACTTAACACTGTTACTTCGGTGATATATCCAAGGCATGGAAACCTTGAGCTGATGCTTCAGCATTAAGTAGTGTGCGTGTGCGTGTGCGTGTGCGTGTGCGTGTGCATGTGCGTGTACTTGTGTATGTGTGTAGAACACAGGTAATCTAGAATTTACTTTTTCTGTGCTATTATATTACCTAGGATTTTCATGCAAGTAAGTAGATAGGTATACCTAGTTATTTCTGAAAATATCGGCTACATTCAATAAAATAATGTGCACATATACGAAACAAACAATAGGGTTGTTATGAAAAATAAAATCAATGAAATAAACTCATCCAAGCAGTAAAAGCAAACTCAATTTTCCTTTCACATTGCACTCGCGAATTTCGACTGACGTGCATTTACAATCGATAAGGTATTGTAATAATACATTTTACGCCAACCTCGCTTTTATATTTCGTTTATTAGGGTTTATTTTAGATTGGCAAATGTGTGAAGATATCTTGAATCAAGATATGTTCGCCTCTGCAGCTTTTTAATATAATACAGATCCTACTTGTCACCCGGTTTCTGAATAGATTCTTGCTTTTATTCTACAGCAATCGCTCAAGTACCTACCTACCTACCTACGGTTACGGCTTTCAGATATTGTCAAGAGCCTGAATATTTAAACAGAATTTCAAAGAACCGTCTTCAAAGTAATATAAGTTCTAAAACACCTACCTAGTATAATTGAGAATCTTAGAATCTTTGTGCGAGTTGTGATAAGGCTTGATAAGGGTTACAACGCCAGCTTTTGTAGGTAAAGGTTTACTGCTTTTATTCCTTAGTTCAGTAATTTCACCATTTTTAACAGACTTTTTCCGAAACCTTTTTTTTATTTTTTGTGTTTGTGCCCCGATTACTTGAAGACGCCTGGACCGATTTGGAAATATAATATCTTTTTTTGTTTGAAAACAAAAAATAATTTACATTTTTAATTTTAATTATTTAGTATATATCTAAACAATTTTTTTTTGTGGGCACTTGTAGCTGTTTAATAACGTGACGTAATATTTTTTAGCACAATTTGTTCCTTTTGACTTATAAAAAGGATTCACAAAATGCGGGTTAAAATTTAGAACCCGTTTTTATTTTTTATTATTTATTATGTTAACTACTTGCTACGTAGTACTATTTATCGTGACTAACAGTCATCCGAAACCTCTGGATCCACGGAAGACCAGCGCTATGCCTGTGCTTTTACCACAGGGATAGCATATGGAGTCCATTTTGGGACCACACATATTTATTAATTTTTGTTTTGTATGTTCTCTGTCATTAACTGTGCTGTGTGTCTCAAATAAATGCTTTTTCTCTTCTTTCTTTCTTTCTAACTTTTCAATGTTATTTTACACTTTTAATTAATGCGCACTAAAGTAACGTAGTTAACATGACAAAGTTCTATGAGCTTTCAAAGCACGTTAAATAGAGAATTATTGTAGTTGCTAAAAGTATGTGTCCAAGAACTAGGCAATTATCCTTCCTGGCACAGATGACTTTCTTCAGTTTAAAATATCAAAGGCGCTCTTCATTTCCTCTTATTTTCATAGTTTGCACAACAAATAATTCATTACAAACTCTACTGACAGTTTGTACTTGAACGGGGAGCTGTACTTGAACGGGGTAAACCTGAAAGTAATTAATCAAAAGAAAATAAAGCGTAGTGCATCCAATTAAAATAACCAAGTCAAAAGCGCGGAATTTCTCCAAATCAAGGTTAGGTGGGCACTATGATAACAACATTATTTGCTATTAAAAATACATTTTTAAAGTGGCTGGTGTGGCTGCAAAATAATTTTGTTTTACCACATCAATTTTTAAGTTTCCATATCCGGAGGGTAACTAGTGTAGGAAGGGTTATTAATCTTCCTGAAAATTGTTTACTCATTTAGGCTATTATGACCGCCAGTTTTGCATGACCCAGACTAATTCAGAAACACTTAACTAGACCGATGATGCAGTTATCTATCTATATATTATTAGGAGACGGTTCTATTTAAGTCATAACTACCCACAATAATGTGGGTGACGCAGCATAGTTGCATCTATAAATGCGAGTGCACAATCGTGCACGAGGCTTATTCTATCTGCATCCGTCGAACGGGAAACTTGTTGGTCGCTACTTGGAGTAAGATTGTTCCTTTGTTATTTCATATTTGTGTTATTATGTAACGGTTGTGCGTGATGTAACCTCTCTATTGAATTATTGTTTGAATTATGTGAATTTGAGTGTAAATTGAAAGTAAATAAGGCCAAAGTGTTATTATCCTGACTTGCTAAAATTTTAATCATATTCCGCTTCTGATAATCGCTAAGAATATATAAAATTCAAAGTCCTGACTGACTGACTGGCTGAGATATCAACGCACAGCCTAAACTACTGAAGTTAGAAACTTGAAATTTTTACAGTTGGTTCCTTTTATGACGTAGACGCACACTAAGAAAGGATTATTTGAAATTCCACCCCTAAGGGGTTTAAATAGGGGATGGAAGTTTATATGAAACTCCGTCATTTTTCAAGCTGTTTCCATCAAAGTTGGTATTTGAGCTTTCAGTTAAAAATAAAGAAGTACGTGTGTCACAGTTTTTGAAAATTCCACCCCGAAACCTAATTCCACGCGCACGAAGTCGCGGGGGCAAAAGCTAGTTGTGATATAAAATGAATCCGATATAAAGCGTATATATTCACAATTTTCGGTTACATTAGCAGTAAAGAGTTACGCGACTCGGTGGAAGTTCTGGCGTCAAGCCAAACTGTGCTTTGACACCGTGTGATAAATATATCGGCTTACATGTTCATTTTAGCGGCAGAGTGAAGCTCTCACATTTATCTTAAGTCTAAACTATCATTATATCTGATGACCGCGACAGTAGCGTCCGAGTGGGTTAAATTATTTTCAAAAGGCATGTAATTAAACGAGCTTCTATTTAATACCATTATTGGCTTCTAAATTACTAAGTCAGCTTCAACTAGTGAGCCTCTAAAAAATATAATTTTAGCATCTATATTTATAACTTAGCTTCAAACCGTGAACTCCTAAAATACTTAAATATTAGCATCAAATAATACACCAAATCTTCAACCACATTTTTAATTTTTTTTTTTTTTTGTGAGAAAAATGAAATAAAAAATGTTTCTAACTAAATAAAAAAACGTTTTTTTTTTTGATAAAATGAAATTAAAAAATGATTGTTTTTAAATTTAACTCAAGATAAATACCTACACATAACATTATAACATTTTTGAAAAAAAAATCAATTTTTTTTTCAACTTTTTTTTTAGTTTTAGGTAGGTTTACGATCCCAACAGAACCTAAGTGCCCGGCCTTCGGCCGGGCACCTGAATATTCATGTATAACCCTAACCTAACCTAACTTTAGTTTAAAGAAAAAATTATACAAAAATAATTGCAATATTAACACACTAACAACAGAACAACAAAAAAAACAAAGGCATGTTTTGAATGGCGCTCTCTGATTCGTGCAAATAGCCATAACCAACGAGATCGTGCAAATTGCCAGTCGCATCCGTCTCACTCGCACCAACGAGATCGTGCAAATAGCCAGTCGTATCCATCTCACTCGCACCAAATCATGCAGTGGCAGTGGACAATAATAAAAATAGTGGCTCTTTATTTGATGCTTTCTTTGGAATATTTTGTGGCCATTGTGAAGAAGCCGAGTTAGTATATTAGAAGCTTCATCATTTTCCCGTTGCTGAGTTATTAAATTAGAAGCTAGGTTTTGATGCCAAAAAATAAATTTTGTTGGTCGACTTATTATATCCCTTTTCAAAATACCATAGGCAGGTAGGTCTATTTTTCTCTAGCTGTCATAAGGCCGATTTTACCAACGTAAAACTTGTTTTGTTTTCTTACCCAAGCATTTTGGCACTTTGGCAGATATTCAACACAAAAACTGTCAAAATATCTTTACGCTCGGATAAGACTTATTTTACGTTGGTGAAATCGGCCCTTAGATCAAAAACTGGTTATTTCGCTGAAACTTGACAGCCGTGCATGCACTACAGTGGAGTTTTCTTTTTCGGCTTCTAATTAATAGTTGAGTGGACGACCAAGCTTATTTTTCCGAGCTAAAAATACCACAAGAGCGATACGTTCTCTTTCACTATGCATTTTGGAATGACAAAATGGAATCTCAAAACCTACACAGACGGATATGCATCCTGGGAACAGCCTTGTGCACGGTGTGATCCCCGGATCACGCACCGTGGGAACCCAGCATAAACCTGAGAGCTTACCTGCACAAGCCAGTTTGCGCAGTCAAGCGCGTGCGTGCCGACGGCTAAAGCGGATTCCGCACAATTAATAAAATAATAAGCCTGAATAGCCCAACGGTTAAAGGTGTGAACTGAAAACTGTAAGGTAGCAGGTTCGAATCCCACCCGTTACACTATTGTCGTACCCACTCCTAACAAAAGCTTTCCGCTTATTTTGAGGGGACAGGAGAATATTAGTCAGAACCTCAGGCTGGTTAATATTCTTTTTAAAAAAAAAATCCAAAAGCACGGCTTGAGCAATCGTCGACTTGCGGAAGATTGGACTGCGCAATTCTCGGTCTCTGCATGCCTGTGCAACTGCACAGGCAAGATGGAGTGTGTAGCCGGAGCTTAAGATTAGACCCATACAGGCTGTAATATTTTAAGGCCTAACCTATAATTATATACTAAGTGCACGCAAAGTGCAAACCTGCATTAACCTAAGCTAGTGTGGTTTTAATTAAGCCTACTCTAATATTATTCCGTTGTGAATACAAAATGTGGAATAATTAAGGCGTTGTTACACTCACTATAAAGCTCACATCATAAATTTATTTAACAGTAATTCGTAGACACGCCATTACCCTTTTACTGCGGAGTTTTTATTGCTTTAATATTAAAATTTTCATTATGACTTGAAACGTGAACAACACTGTAATAATGAATTAGATGAGTAAAACTAAAAGAATCATATCTACATTTTTTTTGTAGCATAATAAGATGGTGTGGGTGACATGTAGATAGAATGGTGTGAATTTGAACCTTCGATCACAGAAATCTTCTGTGATCGAAGATTTGAACGTCATAATTGCAACAATAAATGATGCAAAATAAGTTACGTTCTATTGACCTGTCACCCGCACCATGCTACTACGAAAACGTATTTTGAATTATGTAGATAAGATTCTAGTTTTTTTTAAATAAACATTAAAGCGAGCGTCCAGCTTTGAAGTTTAATTTTTAACTAAGTGAGTATGTAGGTAATTGAGTTATGTAGCACTGTTCTATGACGATCACTTCAACAATAACAGATTAAATATAATTACTAACTTTTTTTTTTACAAAAAATTAAACCGACCATAGTAGAAACAAAGAAGGGAAAAATAAAATACAAATCTTTTTAGTCTTACTAGACTCTACTAAGCTCCCAAACTAATGTAAATAACTTTTTTAGCATAACCACGAGCTATATTTTTAAACATGGCTGCGAGATACCTTTTAAAAAAAATTCCTTTTTTTTCGTTGGTTAAAATCGTATATTTATTTTTGTTTTTTTTATTTTATTTTTTATTTTTTTTAAAGAATATCAGCCAAGCTGCACTTGACTGATGTTCTCCTTTCCCCTCCAAATAAGTGAAAACTTGTATTAGGAGTGGGTACGACAATAGTGCAACGGGTGGGGTTCGAACCTGCGACCTATCAGTTTTCAGTCCGCACCTGTAACCATTGGACTATTGAGGTATTGACTCAAGAATACCATATTATATAACTCATTTTACCATGGCGAATAATTTTACGTAACTACGTACGTACGTACGTACTACATATACGCTCGAAAATGTAATTTGAGTAATAAATTGCCTTTATATGTCTCTATAAGTTTACTTATTCCGTAGGATTTCATATCAAATGCTAATGCAATAATCTAATACAGAATTCAAAAGCAAGCGTATTACATAATTTAATTTACATTTCGTAACATTTCTAGAGTACCCACACGTGAATAATCCACTTTATAATCTAAGAACGTCTCTTCTAAGAGCGCATTCATATAAAGCGTATAACGTGCGGCAAACTGTCTGCTAAACTGATAAAGATATTAAACTACTCCGTCCGAGTTTCGTCAAGAGGGTGGGCAACTATTAGCAAACTACAACCTAATGAGTCTCTCTCTAGATAAATTAAAAGGCAAATAACATGCTTCATGCAGAAACTCCTTTTGTAGGTCTCATAGAGCTGCTAAAACAAACTTTAGAGCGTCCCTAGTGATGTATATAATCGCTTACGGTCTGAGAGATTTGATACCTTTGATACCTTTATCAAGTCAGTTAAGGAAAATAGATTTATCACGAACAATCTATTATAATAAAATTTACGACACTAGTGATGCCTTCGACTTTGTCCGCGTGGATTTTATTTTTAAAAATGCCGTGGGAACGATCAACGTGGACGAAGTCGTAGGCACCAGCTATATCACCTATAATATACGACGTATTAGAAAGGATTACTCAAGATAAAATTGCTCTGCTTCACCGCACACCGCTGCGGTAGGCGGTTTCGTATGTTAAGACTCCGAAAGCGAAAATTCAGCAAAATAAACGCCCAGAGAATATTCCGTTCCCTCACCTCAGTACACAAAACTTATTGTTTGAGATTCTGCGTGTACCTACTTGCGTAACGCAATTGGTCTGTTCCTAGCCTTTTGTTTGATATTAAACCTTACCTATGCAAACTGACCGACGCGATATCTCCGAACAAGTCTCCGAATCAAATTGGGTGAATTCTTACAGTTTATCTGCCAGAGCCTTGTGTCTCCTAAATAAATTAAAATAATCACTTCAAATTCCTAATTAATTTGTAAAGCACAGAAAAGGAAATAACATAAAAAGTCATCAAAACCTTTATTCGGAGAAAACGAAAGAAAAAATCTTTTAAAGCACAAAAAAAATTTTACTTTGATTTTATTTCAAAAATTGACGATTTGATTTCGTACAAAAGGCTTAATATTAAGGTTCGCATTAAAGCTGTAGATAATTAAACGAATTCGTAGTATAGGTAATTTCAGTTGTACCCATAAACATAACTTATTAGCTAAGAATTAAAAAGAAAAATACGATTTTTTTTGCAAAAGTTGTTCTAAGAATATTTTCCACACAATTCTAGGTAGGTATCTCTATTTACGAAATTCTAGGCCGCAAGGTCCAATTTCGGGGCGAACGAGTATGTATGTTATCCATACCTATATTTACTTATTAAATATTTAAGCAGGCCGCGGGAATTTCTGACCGTTTCCACACTCTACCCTATTTCGTAAATAATGTGTGTACTTATTCGTATTACTTATCAAAGTAACATAGCTATTACCTAGGTACTTATTATGAAGATTATAACGTAAATAATTTAATAGGGTATTTGTTGGTTATATACTCAAAGGATTTATATTATTATTTTGTTTTTTTTTCGATTTTGAATGACATGTACGCACTGATCTCTGTAGTTAATCGTTGATAACACTGAATTTGCTGACCCTTTACAAATTTAAGCTTAATTATGGATCAATTTGAAGCGCTACATTTGAGATACGAGTGTCTCTGGCACTAATAATATTGCAAATGGCGCACCAACCTCTATAATTAATCTATGAAATGAGAAATCACACAACAACAAAAATGAAATCATAGATTAATTATAGAGCTCAGTGATTGTAGACATACTCTAGAAACTAATTCGTGTCTATGGTTTGTTAAATATTTTTAAAAGTTTGCGGGCTCAAAGAGTTGTTTATCTTTGAGCCAGAGACAAAATCTGTGGTAGAGAGAAAAAAAGCTTGGATGATGAAAAAAAGGTACCTTTTTTATATCGGAAAATCAAAGAGTTTCTACGGTTACGGTTTTTTAAAAAGGCTTATCCCTTGCGGACATGAGCTATTGTGGAATACAATGGAAACACTTCAAGGTCTGGAAGGAATGTTTGCCAAAGTAAAATAAAACTGAGGTCCGAATTTAGCTGACCATTCCTCTACTGCCTCGTTGTATGTTATATTGAATATTTAACGAAGGCGAGAGAATTTCTGATCGCCCGTCGATCTACGCTACTCCACCTGTACTGGGTAGTGGGTACATATATTACACCACTCTTATAAGTAAAAATAAGAGTATTGGTATTTAATTCCATTACTGTAGAGGAGGAAAAAAAAATCACGCTCTTCGACATTCAAGACGTCATTACTAGACCGAGGCTTGTGGAAGTCCATGCAAGAGATCTTTGTCCAGCAGTGAACGTCCATCGGTAGAAAAGAAGAAAAAGACTAGGTGGGATCTTAATAAATTATGTCAAAGAATACTTTCACCTGAGAAAAAGTACTAACTAGCTGTTAGCTAACTTGTACTAACTAGCTTTACAGCCCTCTGGGCAATACCCAGTTTATAGTTTCTAACACGCTTTTATTACGTTTTGTTACTGCTGACTAACATAATAAGCATAATCAGGGTTAAAAACCATACTGTTAAAAAGTGTTATTCTTTATTTCGATCTTTATTACTGTTTGTTGTTCAATAGAAGTGACGGGTGCAAAATACTGTATCAACATCATAATTTACCTACATTTAATTGAAAAAGAGACGTGGTATAAGTTTCACTTGTGTATATGTCTGTCTGTCTGTTCATTCGTAGCTCCTTAAAGAATGGACCTGGATGGATGGATTTTGATGCGGTTTTTTCTGTTTGAAAGCTAATGTAATCTTAGCTATAATTTATGAAAATCTGGAACTACACTCATTCTTTTTTGTTTGCTTACATTTACTTCACCTCAGGGAACAGTAAAGATTTCATTAAAATCGGTTCAGTAGTTTTCGAAATATTGACACTACAGTTATTCTTTATTTCGGTATATCAAAGTCGTTTTAATTTTTCTTTAATATAGCTTGTCAAGAAAATATTTTATTTTTCCAATTTATACGTATTGAATGTTTGCCCCGCTTTTGTTCCATGGACCGTAATCTAACAATAATTTGCTGTATCGGAAGAAACACGAACACAGCTGAATGGAACGCTCCAGGTTTTCCCACACTTGATTTATTATTGCGATACGTCAAGCAATCTGCGGAACTTTCGATGTGTCGGGAAAACATCGAGCATTAATCCGAAAAATATTTCCTAACACACTGAAACCTTTTAGCTTTCGTCTGGTTTAGTTTTTGTCTGGTGGGAGCTAGTTACCACCCTACCGTCAGAGACGTGTTGCGCAAGCGATTTAGCGTCCCGGCACGATGGTAACCTATATAGTGTAAACAGCGGTGCTTAAAATAATATTAGAAAAAATTATAACCATTGTCTAACATAAATGTAATGCACTTCGCAGATGTTATTTACGCTCTCACATCAACAAAAACTTATTAACGTGTGGTATACAATAATATTATGTAATCTTTATATAATAAGTATTTTACAAGTACATAGGTACTAGTTTCATTTACAAAGTTATAATTTGCTGTCATGTTGCAATTCTTTATAGAACTTTGTACAACATTTCTTATTAAACTATGTTAAATACTAAACATGGCAAACTTACTTAACTAACTAAACTAACTTCCTCGTATAAATGCTAATAACTTCGCATTTTCCCACTAATATTATAAATGCGAAAGTTTGGATGTATGGATGGATGGATGTTTGTTACTCAAACACACCGCAACCACTGTATCGATTTGGCTGTTTGGCACAGAGATAGATTATAGTTTGGAATAACACATAGGCTACTTTTTAACTCGGAAAATAAGAAAGTTCCCGCGGGAATTAAAAACCTCAATCCAAGCGTATGAAGTCGCAAACATCGACTAATTTTGATATAAAATGATATCAAATAACGAATGAAATAACGAAGGAAACAACAGTTCATTAAACGTATCTTAATAAGTTTAATTAACCAACTGTAATCCAACTTTTACAGTTCGAAAGCATTCCATCTTTTAATCAGTAGGTATGTACCTACTGTATATTACAAGGAAATGCGTAGGAAGCAAACAATACAAAGTAATTTTAAACAAAGTTTTATAGGGCCCTGTGCGACTTGCAAAGAGCGTTTAGAATAAGGTTGCGAGTAAAATGTTCTTTTTGTTCTAATTTACACAGCTTTTGTGAACGTGTATATTTAATTGGAATGCTTGCCAACAGTAGGTATGAAGTTAAGAAAAATACTGTTTTGAACTCCAACCTAAACAAATTAATTAAAACAATTTGCCTTTCTAATTTCGTAGAGATAACGGGGAAAAAGGTAGAAATAAAAGAAAAGCAGTACCTATTTTAAATAAACATTCGTTAATTGCTAGCTTTTCTGAAACGACGACTTCGGAGACATTTCGTTTACAAATTGAATTTTTAACAAATTAAATAAAGACGTTGTTTTAAAGCCGTAAAAGCCTAAAATTATCGTGTGCCATGATACGACTGGCAAAATCCGCAAAAAGTAGACGCTGGGTTGACGTAACTCTTTTTTCAGTTAATGATTTTTCTGTTACGTCAGCATTCAGCAGGAGATTCAGCAACTTTGAGCGTAACGAAAAAATTTTGATGGCGTCAGAAGTCAGCGCCAATGTGACCTCTGCTTAATGTCACTCGTATTATATAACAGATGTATCAAGTGAGGAGATCCAAAGTTACTGATAATTAGTTATTGACAGTTTATTGATAGTTACACGATAATTAGTTATTGACAGTTTATACTAATTAATGAATTAATTGTTAGACAAAATCAGTTCTTCTAAAGAACATACTTTTTCCTCCAAGTGCTGTCTTAGGATTAATTAAACTACTTCATTAGGGCAACAATAGTCGCCATAGTTTATAGTGCTACACGCTATGCTCGGGCACGGGGCCCATACAAAATTACCTATTATGCTTTACATCATAATTCTTCATACATTTGCCCAGTTTAATTAATTGTTTCGCTCATCGACTACAAACCGCGGTTTGGCAATACGCTAACAAAATTAGATTACCACATTCGAGCTACGTCGTGCACACCAATTGGATCCGACGAGATTAAAGCGATGCAGATTTTAGAATTCATTTTATTTGCAAATGAATTAAGTGCAATGCGCACAGAAAATAACCACCTAAAAAATACGATGCGAATCCAATTGTAGGTTCACAATTACACATACCTTCAAATGATGATTTCTATGCGGGAGAAAAAAGGAAGCTGTACTATGAGTGCTTTTTCACTATCACCAAGTAAACGATGATTGAAATTTGTAATGTATTGTAAGGTATTTTCAAGTAAGCTGTCAAAGTTGTCAAACTATGTAACGAATGAATCAGTCTCGAGTTCAACGCTTGAATTGAAGTTTACTTATGTATAAGTGGCGCAGTCGGTAGAACAACAGATTTTCTACCAATACTAAATCTCTCGATCTCATCGGCTCGCTTCATTCAGGACCTCCTTCGTGATCTTCTAGCTCTGTGCTTTAAAAACACTCCAGGTGTTGAGCAGAAAAGACGGCTTATAGTCGGGGCGTTTGCATTTCATTTTTAGGAAACAAATGTGTGATTACCAAATAGCAATATGTATTATTGTATTATAATAATTATTTAGTTACGGCTGAATATAATTCAGGAAGCTAGTTAAACAGCGCCGTTTAGCAAAACGGCTAGGCTGTTTATAGAACATATCCATCTAATAACTAAGACCTAGCTGTAAAAACTATTTTCGGAGATATGGCATGACAAAGCAATGATTCATTGCGAAATTCCGCGTCGAATTTCAACTTTGCCTGCCAGTTCAATAGGTAGTGGGTACTCGTATCATCGAGTTATTGTTTCACTCGCTGTATGAGTCTGCTCTGTGAGGGAATCGGTTTACGGAGCTAGCTCAACGGATCAAGGGTGCATACAAATTGGATTCAGTTTGAGCGAGTATAAAGCACTCAGCTTTTACAATGTTTCCCAATTTTAAAATACGAGAGCAAAGAGTATATAAACATTTATTTAATGCAAGAAAGAAGAAGACTTCTTCTAATGTAGTTAAAAGTATACCTACCTATTTAAATGAATGAGACCGTATGTTTAGTTATATATTGATTTGTACATACTCATTTTAAATGCTATGCTGCAGAGTGGCATAGTGTGGTTTTTTCGATGTGCATTATATAAATGTGTATAACAGATTTGTAAATGGTAATTAATAAATAAATAAATAAGAAAGACAAAACCAAAAACGAATATTGGCCTTGGCTCTACAAAACTCAAAAACTTATTATCACTATTACATATTATAAAACAAGTCTAAAGTCTAGTATAAAGTCTGTCTGTCTGCCTGTCTGTTCGTTTATTAATTTTTTTTTTCATTACAAATTCACAGTGAACGATGTGTATCCTATAAAACATGACATTTAAAGCGATAAATCTCTTGAACGCTGTGAAACCACACACTAACTGTTTCATATTTCATTGAAACATAGGCAATGCAGCGTTTCGTATGTCACTGCTGCGAATACATTCATCTGCGCTGGCTGAAAGCTGCAGTGCACTTATATTTGCAGGGTCGCGTATAACAAAATTAATTATTACTATCTCCACATAAGGCCGCATGTGCATTGAGCCATACTGATGCATTATATTAATACAACCTTGCCTCGAAAGAGCTCGTAAAGCTGTCGGTCCTGTGCCTAATCTCTCTCGTCTCCGGTCGTATCGGATTTCATCGAGCTATGAGCGTGAAGTGAAGGAATAGATAGTGCTCCTTTATTTGCACATACACTTATGCACTATAATATCTCCCGCGCAGATGGCTAATCTTTGTCGAGATTGGCTGCTTGATCTCTCTCCGGTCGTATCGGAATTTGTCAGGCTATGACAGTGAGGGAATAGAGAGTGCACCTTTATTTGCACGCACACTTGTGCACTATAGTATCTCCCGCGCTGATGGCTAATCTCTGAGGAGATTGGCCGCCGTGGCCGGATTGGGTCGGAAGGACATTATTATTAGTAGGTAGTACTAATCATCGAGTCCAATCCATTACAAACTTGATGAGCCTAAATTTAAAGGGGCTAAGTTCTTCCGACCTTCTTTCTTTCCGAAATTCTGATCCTGTCACAGAATAAGTTATCTAAATATATAAAAGGCAAAGGTGACTGACTGACTGAGTGACTGACTGACTGATCTATCAACGCACAGCTCTAACCACTGGACCGATCGAGCTGAAATTTGGCAAACAGTATAGCTATTAGGACGTAGTCATCCGCTAAGAAAGGATTTTTCAAAATTCAACACTGAAGGAGGTAAAATAGGGGTTTAAAAAATCGAACCTAACGTGAGCGAAGCCGCGGGTAAAAGCTAGTAACTTATAATAGTACTGACGTAAAAATGTATGTAGGAGTTGGGTATTCTGCAGAATGTCCTGCTCCATATTATTTTTGCCGGCTTTAGGTACTATCTTTCAAATAGAAATCATACAAATCATAATTGCATGACTGAGTTCCTGAAAAGAGCTGAAAATCCTTAAAAAGCTGAACAGGTTATCATAAATAAAAGATAAATTAAAAAAATCAAAAACCCGACTGCGTAATTCAAAACTGAAAAGGAGAACACAAGTCATGTCTTTAATGACACTCCCAAGATTAACACAAATTATACAACATACATACATTACATACGTAGATACATACATACATATATAAACAGACTGATAAACACATTTACCCTCTTTGCGTCGCGCAGTTAGGTAAAAATATAGAAGAACCATGCCAAATATTATGTAGAGACATCCCCAGAGAGCCGATGGATATAAGCGGCGAAAGATCGCGACGAATGGAAACAGTCTAAAAGCTGTGGTTTTATCCAATGAAAAAATCGCAAATGACAGTCCCTATAAAATTCCTATGAACAAGAGACTAAAGACTATCAAATTGTAGTCTATGAGTTGACGACAACGATGCATTTACCAGACTCCGCTTTCCAAAATAAACAACGGCTTGACCTACTAGGACTGAATCTGACCTACTTAAAACTAATTATAGTATCCAGTTAGTTTTTGGACAGTTTAAACTATAAAGTTATACAATTAAAGTTTAAACATCGTTGCAGCAAAATTGTGAACACTTTGTGAATAAAATAAGGAATAATACATAAAATAAACAATTAAAAAGCTATTAGTGAAGACGAAAAAGAACCTGCTCTAAGATGATACTCGTATAACGGATAACAGGAAAATGATAAGATTGTAGAAAAATAAACACGCAATTGCACTTCTTGGTCTAGTATAAAATCCGCGAAATAATATTAGCTCAACCTTATTTTCCAAATGTCGATAGCGCTACTTATAATATGTGTATACAGATTTACCAACCTTAGTAATATGAGCAGTATGACCTAATATTGTGAAAGAAACATTTTCAAAATGTAGAGTTAAACAGCGTGTTTCAAATAAAGATACCAACTCTTCACAAAAATGTTCACGTCGCGAATTAAGAAGGTATTTCCCTACGCAAACGTTGTGTGGCTTTGTTTATATGGGATGAATTTATACAAAGCTGTTCCTCTCGCCTGAAGGCTGGGCGCACATTACTTGCTACTTGATAACGAATGAGCATCGGAACTTTTTACAAGCGATTATCTGCTAAATATGACAACGCTATACGTAATACTTATTGGCATATATTAACATTTTGGGCGGTGATAAGTTGGTGGGTGACGCTTATTTAACCGACTGTCGAAAGACTGTGCAAGTATTCATGTCTATTTTTTGGCACGTTCTAAAGCATTTCAATGTATAAGGTGCTATTAGATTTATTGTGGGAGCGACATGATCTGCGAAAAAAGCTATCGAATCTATTCGAATTTTCGGTTGATGTTCTCTAACGATCGATAAATTACGTTTATCTCATGAAGTTACGGCGCTTTACTTGTGGTTACATCGTGTACATGCACATTGCGTAAGTGTGCGTGCCTGTCAGGAGCTTAGGTGGGAGCGGCCAAACACGAGCAAGCTCTCGCTCGCACTTATACACGAGCCACGCGCCCTCGTGAATTGAAAGAACCTAATCTATAAATAGAAGAAAGCCTATGAAAGTTGTTAGAAATTAGCAAAAAAGCAATTCCTCTGGCGACATTAATAGTCAATGGGAGTCCAGCTTAAGCTGTTATTTCGATTTAGAAATATATAACCATGTCTCAACAAAATGCTTGTTCGGGGATTTGGCGGGTTACATACTACCCGTATTTCCGTATTTGAATTTAGGGAACGATACGCTTGTTTTTTTACCGTTTCAACGAGATGTTTTTACGAGCAATTTGTATTTAGGGGCGTGCACTGTAAACATTTATGTTTTTAAAGGTACGATTTTACAAGTGAGTCTTGCCTTATCTGGTTACAGAAGGACTGACTTATTAAGCTATTGCATAGCTTCTATCGCGGGCCAGCGTGGAGACCGAATCCAGAAATTCCGTAACGAAAATAACCTGACTCGGGACTCCTCTACGGTGAGCCGCTAGATGGCGCATTTATTATCAACGCCTTCTAGCGGTGAGCCGCTAGATGGTGTTGATAAAAAATGCTATTCAATAGCTTTACCGCGGCAGTCCCCGAGTGCCACATGTCTTTTTTTTTGCGCATATTTTCTTGGCACCGTTCCATGCGGGCATAATTATTGCATTGAACAATAATTTTGTACAAACGAGAAGTTAATAGCTAATAAAAGTATTATCTTCCAGTTAAGCTTTGTTAATGTGCTGGCTATGCTGTCATGTCCTGTAGGTACACCCTGTGTATAAATATTATGTCACCAAAAATACATAAATATTTAACTACAACTAGCTTTTGACCGCGTGGAGTTAGGTTAGATTAAGTTAGTTCAGAATATTAAAAATCAAAAATTTTAAATTATTTATTTCATGTAGGCCAACTTGTAGCTCTTATGACACGTCATGACTCTACCACCGGTTCGGAATGCAGACCGATGTGAACCCTATGTTTTTGGGGATGAATGATTGTATAAAAGTCCGTCAGTCTTTTCACAGTTTTTGAAAATTCCACGCGGACGAAGTCGCGGGGGCAAAATCTAGTTTTCTTATACGATAGCATATCTGATTGTGACTTTATCTCGCAAGTAGGTACAAGCTGACAACAATGGATGATCGGCCCTGCGGCTAATTGGCAAGAAAGTGGATAACACAGAGCGTGCAGCCGAGCGTCTTATTGATTTGGAGCACATTCTCGTACCTCGTATTTGCACTTAAGATTACACAACACTGCACACTCCAACTTGGCAGGAACAAAGCAACTTTTCTTCAATGCAAGCCATTATAACATTCAAAACAGAATAGCTGTAAGTGTAGCTTGCCAACAATGAGAAAAACATAGGGCTAATTTATCCTAAATCTAGCAAGTAGCAACCCAAAGAGTAACAGCTAAAATATTGCAAACCGAACATGGTCAATTGATTAAATTGCGTCTGCTGTCTTAATAAATAAATTCAAAATTATGTATTTCATATAGGTCCATGGCTCTTTATGATACCTCAAGACTTTACCACCGGTTCGGAATGCAGATTCTGCTGAGAAGAGCCCGCAAGAAACTCAGCAGTTGCTCTTTTCATAAAAAAGTATAACAATATTAATGTAAAGCTACATATTAATGAAACTACTATCCGTACAATTAAAGAATGGGATTAGAAATGGCGGCTCATTATGCCGGTACTGTCAGCATACACGGGATCTATAGCGAGCGACAATCTGCTAATAATCAATAAATTATAATATACTAGTAAATAATATAAACGTTATATATATTTTTTAATTCAAATAATGTAATCATTTTTGGTTTTATTTAAGAACTAGATGATGCCCGCGACTTCGTCCGCGCGGATAAAGGTTTTTTGATTCCCACGGGAACTCTTTAATTTTCCGGGATAAAAAGTAGCCTATGTTTTTATCCTGGGAATGAGCTATCTCCATTCCAAATTTCAGCCAAATCGGTTCATGCGTTGTGGCGCAAAGGAGTAACAAACATACACACATACACACACATACACGTACAAACTTTCACCTTTATAATATTAGTGTGTTGTGATTAAAATAATCTTGTAAAATTATGTTGTACACGCAGTTGATTACCAATAAATAAATAAATAAATAAAGACGGTCATTTTATCAGTTTATTGTTGTTGTCCGTACCGGCGAGTGTGAGTATAGATAGCGACAGTGTGCGAGTGAGAGGTGAACAGAAGCGACGCCATTTTCAAACCCATTCTTTAATTGTACGAGTAGTAGCTAATAACACTTTCTCGTGGTCATTGTAGATGCCAAGCCGATTGATTCCATGCAACTTTGTCATTAATTACGTCACTAACCTTGTAATAACCTCCACTTAACAATGCCTAATTGTTTAGACTGAATCTGCATCAATTAATTAACCAGTAGCGGGAGTACCAGCCAATCAGAGGTCATTGCGATCATTAAACTGATGCAATCAATTTTAGAGAATAGCAGGGAATGTGTCATTTTATGAACTTTTTTGAAAATAGCATAGCAACGTTGCTAGGTAACCTATCTTCCAAACTGGTGGTAGATTCTCGACTTGTCATAAGTGCTACAAGTTGGCCTACATGAAATAAATTTCGCTTTCAGTGTGTTTCATACATGTGAGTGATGGGTGTAATAACTTGGAAAGTCCTGTAAACTCACGTGACAAATAAGTTCTAAATCGTGACATTTATGTAAAACCTGCGTAAATCCAAGGCAAGCTTGAACGCGAAATCGCGTGTCCCGCTCGCCATGACTTGTTCGTGTTTTCTATGATAAAATCAACAAATGAAGGTACCTATCAAGTTGTGGGTTGAGGAAAACTGCGAATACTTCCACTTATATTACATGTAAGTAATACCATGGTTTTGCAAGTCAATGTAATTTTGTTGGTCTGTAACATGCCATGGCAAGTTTGATGAGGAATTGTATCGACCCTTATCGACCGCACTCGGTCAATGGCCCTCACTACCGGCATAATATTGATCTATAACTTTATGGTTCTGACATTTTCAGTCAACGCCATACAATATAATTAGTTGGCTAAAACCATTTTGGGACTTTCTGTGATCGCTGGACCACACATATTTATTTATTTTTTATTTTGTCTAACGTATGTCTCTCTGTCTTTAACTGTGCATGTTTTTGTGCAAATAAATGCTTTTTCTTTCTTTCTTTCTTTCCTTCTTTCTAAAGCATTTGGCCAACTGACGCCAATTAAGAAATTATAAATTCCCAAATATAACACACTTATAAAACTATAACACTCCCAAGTACACGGCAATCAACTGCGTGGTTTTGGGAAATCAAAATTTTGCCACGAACATTTTGAACAAGATATAGTTTCCAAGTTCCACGGGCTCAAAGATTTGTATGTTAATCTCTCATTTGCATAAGACTCATTCAAGATAAACTTCACGTCAAAATCAAAGGAATAAAGATAAAATGTTGGGACCCGTCACTCGAAAGTTTTTAAAAAGATATCTAAAGATGTGCTACAAGATCTCGGTATAAAATTAATGACAAGAATATTAAAGATTTCACCGGAGAAATTTTCTGAGAAAGAGTCTTAAGGTAGTTGTAATTTATCTACGTTTCCGATTAAATCTAATTTCCAAATGTTTTTGCTAAGAAAATTGATTTCAGTTTTCCTATTTCAAGAAAAAAATATTTTCATGTTGCGACGTATCTATAAATATGTCTCGTTCAACTTTTATCATAAAAAGGCTACTTCTAGTCAGAAAACGCTTGGAGATATTCTGATTCATTTATAATTCAGAATATTAAATAAGTAGAGTAACGCACGCACTAACTCAGAAGTTTTATAGAAAAGCTACTTGAAAATTCATTTGCTGACAACTGTATACAATTTCTACATTTTTATAGTCGTTGGTTAAAATAATATTGCGCAAGTTTCATCCGCAACTTTGTAAATACAGTTCGTTTACAAAAAGATCTGTCGCAAACCTAACTACTTGTGAAGAACTCCAGTGCTCTTTATTATAGATCCATTCGTCTAGAACTTTAGAACTAAAAGTTGTAAAACAATATAATTTTTAATTAGGTTAGGTAAAATTGTGATCTAATGATGGAGCAGAAAACTGGGTATCAGGATGTCGGCTATATCTTATAGAGTCTGGCCAAAGATTCACATATCGTGGGGTGTTTAAATCTTTTAACTTACACTTGTTCCATTTGCTTTTAAATAGCTTTTTTCTTATTATTATCTCTTCCTATCTTGTGAAGTCTATCGCGAGGACGGCTTTATTTATCACGAGCACTCGCTCATAATTTCATCTCATAACTCGTCGATTATACGTGACCTGTTCAGTGGAAATAAAAGAAATATTTTCTCTGAAAGACTGTAGGCAATGATAAATGGAAGTAGCTGCCGCCAGCCATATTTATCCAACTTACTTTTAAAAATGCCATTGCTTATCATTTGCTGGTTTGTAATACTTCTAAGCTGTTAAATTAATAATGATATCATCCTTAGTGCTGATATAACCAACGTCAAGTTTAACCGAGAAATAAATTAAGCGTTTAGACAGTTTTTGTTTTGGAAAGGAGGTGGGTTGTTAAGGCAACAAAATCCGCCCCTCATACACTCGAAAAAAAAAGTTCCAGATTTCGACAAATTGTAAATGTATTTATATACTTGAAGATATAAACTTTATTTTAATATAAAGTTTAGGTGATAAAAAAAATAGTAAGTTACAGAAAATATTACCCAAAAAGAGAGTGTTTCTGGTACTTTTCTTACATTTTCATACATTTTAGTCGTTTTTTAAGCTTTGATTTAATATTTTAGAATGAGGCGCTCCATGAACCATGGTAAACGTAACTGATAATGATGCTCCTTTTTATAAGCTTTTATATGAGTATTAATTTATTTTGGTTCATGGAGCGCCTCATTCTAAAATATTAAATCAAAGCTTAAAAAACGACTAAAATGTATGAAAATGTAAGAAAAGTAAAAGAAACACTCTCTTTTTGGGTAATATTTTCTGTAACTTACTATTTTTTTTATCACCTAAACTTTATATTAAACTAGACGATGCCCGCGACTTCGTCCGCGTGGATCAAGGTTTTTCAATTCCCTTGGGAACTCTGTAATTTTCCGGGATAAAATGTAGCCTATGTTTTAATCCTGGGTATGAGCTATCTCCATTCCAAATTTCAGCCAAATTGGTTCATTCGTTGAAGCGTGAAGGAGTAACAAACATACACACACACACACACACACACACACACACACATACAAACTTTCGCCTTTATAATATTAGTGTGAATAAAGTTTATATCTTCAAGTATATAAATACATTTACAATTTGTCGGAATCTGGAACTTTTTTTTTCGAGTGTATGAGGGGCGGATTTTGGGCCTTATCAACCCACCTCCTTTGCCAAAATATCTTTACACACGGATACAACTTATTTTATTTTAGTGAAATCGGAATCTCAACCTTTTTATGGGAGTTTTTACCTTTCTACGGGAGATTTTTACTTTTATTTCTTTTAGAACATTTTACGTGTGTTTATTTGTTTGTATTTCCGTAGTTTTGTATATTTATAAAATTTTATTTACGCTAAATTTAGTTTTGACTTGTTGGTCAAAATAAAAAAAATAATAATAAATAAACTTAGTTCATTCATTCTAGAAATCACTATCAAGCAACACAATTTAAAATAACAACCACCCTTATACATTATGATGAAAGTTGGCAATATCTGGCAGTTTAACAATACAAGAGACGACTTTGCAAACAATAACTTCTCAAGAAATCAAGAAGCTTCTTATTCAAGCTTACAATCATTTCTAATTTATTTGTCAAACATGATCAAAGATAGTTGCAACATCAAAGGACACTTCCAAACTTAGAGAAATAATTGAGTATTTGTTATGACTGTTATCAAAATGTGAATTAATTACAATCGAAAATGTATGCATGTAAGAATAACATTCGTAAAAACAGAAAGAAAATCGGTCAAAAAACAAATAAGTTAACTAACTATAAGCTGTTGTACTGCTATTGTATCCCTCTTTCTAAAACGAAATTTTGCATGGAGAGTGTACACTTTACAGGATATGGAACTACTGAAACGTGACGTCATCTTGCAATAGCGCTCTCTTTTTCTAACAGGAAACTTAAAAGCTTTATATTTTCGAGACTCTAAGTAAAGATATTAAATAGAGGAAAATATTAAAAACTTTTATTTTAAGTATATAAAAAAAATTTGTCAAATGCTCAATTATTAATTCGTTTAGCAAATATAACTTTCAGCGTTAGGTACATAATGTCCGGAACCCGTATCACTCCAAACCTTTACGTGATATTTTTACCCTGTTTCGGGTCGGGAACATCCTAAGCCCCTAAAATATTCATGTCACGGGTGCCTCTGAAATGAAATGGAAGGTCCGGCCAACAAAGGTGGCATTCGCTTTCAATTTAAAGTTTTTTAGAGTTAGCGTTTTTACTTTCTGTGTCGGGAATTTTGCATTGACGTCATAACAATGGTAATCCGTTGCGAAATTTTCAAAGCCCTGATTATAATTTAAATACTATTACATGGTTTAAAGAATTAAAACATAAAAGATAAAGATAGTTTTATTTGCTCAAATGAGGTATCTACTTACAAATTAAGGGTAAATTTTATGCAGGCTGATGACCTGATAGCAGCAAAAATGCATCATGCAATTAGTGCATAATGCAGCGTTCATAATAATTACACCTATATTCCCCGATAACGATTTCGTGACCTCGCTATCGAAATTTAATTTTAATGGCTCTACATTCAGTCTACCTGATTAAAAGTCATGCACTCACCGATTCCGGGGCAAATTCATTTCTCAAGAGTAAAAATGAAAAGAGGTTTTCATACGAAATTGAGGCAATTTTGGTCAAAAGAAAATTGAATATCCCTCGGCAAGAAGTCATAGAGACTAAAAGCTCTGTAAAAACTGGATATAACAGATCCATAGCAGAGAATTTGCATTTTTATTGAATCGCCTTTGCTAATCATTTTCAGTGGAATCTTTATGGCTCGGACGTTTCACCAAATGAAAATGGTATTTTTTTTGGCTGTGTAACTGAATATTACGTAGTATCCAACTGTGTTTAATTTTGACTAATGATTTTAACCTTTAAAAAACATCAATAGTTTAGTTTTTAGAGGGAAGACGTCCTACATACTCTAACAAAGAATTTCACTTTAAGGCTTAATATTTCGCAAACTGATCCCTCAATCGAAATCAATCGATTCATGACGTACCTCCAATATTTTTGAAAGACTTTTCCAACGATATCCCACACAATGGCATAGACATAAATAGAAAAAAAAATATCATTCCCCCTTAGGTGTAAAGGAGGTAGGGTCAGTCGGGGTAAATATAAGACACCCAAATTTCGTATAAAAATAAGACATGATTGTAATTCCGTAGAAAAAGACCAAAAAAGAACTTTATTAAACTAAAAAGTATACTTCATTTGTAATGTCTTAGAACTCAAATTACTAAATTGATAACTTATTGCATGTATACTTTATAACACATTTTATGAAGTACCGAAAATATTGCCGCGAAAACTTTACATTGGGATCTAGAAACTTTTCGTTTGCGTTAACCCGTTCATGCAAGCGCGGCCGCATCTCCCGCTCCCGGCATTCCGGGCGAGATGTGCTTGCGGGGGAGAGCGGTGGTTTTATTCTGCATCCAGTCGTTGATAGGAAAACTCAATTTGTTTGTAGGGTAAAAAATGAGACACGTAAGTGGGAAAAAATGAGACAGTGTATGGGGTAATATTAAGACAGTTGATATTTTTTGGAAAGCAATAAAAACTTAGTCCGCCTTCTTTAGGAGTCCGCCATATTGGATTTAGGGTGACGTCACTTTATTTTTCGAGTTATTCTCAGCAAGCCCTTTTATTTGATACCCATATTGTAGGAGTGCATTAAAAATAACTAGTCTGCCACCGTGAGTGTTCCGCCATTTTGGATTTACAATGACGTCACTCAGCTAACCATGCATTGTCATCCAAACTTACCGTGTATACAAAATTTCAGCTCAATCGGTTGAAGCTATCTGCTTCAAAATTGAGTTGCAAGATTCGACCCGAACAAATATAGTTGCATACATTGCAAGTTACATAAAAGCTTTTATATATAACAGAGGAGTGTCAAGGCTCATATTTAGATTAGATACAGATAGTATCAGACTTCCCTGTCATATTTTGTAGCTATTTAAGGTTAATATTGAAACATTAAGTACCGACTACTGTAATTATTACCAAAAAAGTAAACCAATTTTTTGTTTTGTTAATTTTAATGATTTTTTTATATCATATCTCCCAGCTCTATTTTATTATTACCACCATCTCTATAAAACACTGAAGGCATAGAAGTTCAAACATGTTTCATTTTTAACCTTATATGTCTTATATTTTCCCCTTTATAGAGGAAAAAAATGAGACATATACTTTGTATGAAAAATATACATTTCGCTTGACTATTTTGAATTGAATTGGTATCATGTGAAAGATACCAATTATAAGTATAATATAATCAGTTTTTCTTACACTTATAATATTTTTAACAGCATTAGAAAAGTAAAGATCTGTTTTCGTCCCATATTTACCCCGCCTGACCCCCCAAAATAATAGATTTGTTTTTAAAGATTTTATTATAGGTACAACTTTGTCGACGTAATTAATATGTCAAATTACAGCTCTTTAGTACCAATAGTCTCTGCGGACAGATGTTCAGACGGACTGACTTGGCGAAACTAGGTTCCCTATACTTTTGCTAGGGAACCACAAAAATAGATTATCTAATTGTATGCTATGCTCAGAGTATCCCTGAGGATTATATCAGGAATGAGGAGATCTGTAAGAGAACCAGAGTTATCGACATACATAGCTAGTGGAGTTCCAAAGCTGAAGTGGCATGGAACCGATACCTATGCTGAGATCTATAAAGCGTGCTCTGCTCAGCTCAGACTCAATGTAGAGGTTAAAATGAGACACAAATATGCTCTGACGTAAATCTGTCTCGTTTTAACTCTGTCTTGAGGCTGAGCTTAGTGAGAGTGTGGTCTATAGATTTCAGCCCTAGATATACGAGTAGAGTTGCCAACTTGCTTGCACCAATTAGTGACCTTGCACTGAGGAACTTAAAACTTAAGCAAGTACGTACCAAGTTCCTGGGAGCCGCTGGATACAAGAGGCACATGATCGCGATATTTGCAATAATACTGTGGCTAGCTGTGGAAGTCTATTTGGTATGGTTAACTGACAATGGAAATATAAGAAACAAAAAATACAATATTATTTTGAAACCGAATATGGTGCATTTTTTTTTTAATTATTTATTGCTGCTCTATTTTATCTCCCTAGGCAGCCTAGTTACTTCGTATAAGATTACGAAAACATAAACATTTACGAGTATAATAAATAATTTATTCTAAGGGGTAAAACACGCAATTTATCATTCATGGTAGCGTAGGTATCTACTTCGGAAGTTATGATTTATTGACACCATATTTCAGGGAAAGTAGCAGATGTTCACTGCTTTAGACCTCACTTAACCACGTCCATATCTATACATAGTATCTATCTATCCCTTTTACGAACATTGTCACCTCAATATCTAAATGCTACACCTAATATTATGCATTATGCGAGTGGCTAAATAAATAAACACTCAAACTATTCGTATCCCTACTAATGTAAATAATATTATATTTTTTGGAATCAAAAGCGGAATTTATTAAGATTTTAGCAAGTCAGAAGCAGAAAAGGATAATACCAGTCAGGATATAACGCTTAGGCATTATTTACTTTCAATTTACTCTCAGATTCACATAATTCTTAATTCTTAACAATAATTCAGATCAATCAGAGAAAGAAGCATATTTAACCTACGACGAATACAGAAAGTGAAAAGCGAGGACATTCGGAAAAAGACAAAACTAACCGATGCCTTGAAATATGCTTTAAAACTGAAATGGAAATGGGCTGGACACGTAGCGAGATTTACAGATGAGCGATGGACAGCGAAAATTTCCACTTGGTCAGGCCCAGCAGGCAAAAGAAAAGTCGGCAGACCGAAATCGCGCTGGTCCAACGATATTGTAGCTATAGCAGGGACTAATTGGCTGAAATGCGCGAAGGACCGAAGCAAATGGCACGAACTGGAGGAGGCCTATACCCGATGAGGGGTCCTTATCTACAAATTAGTAATTAATATGAAGTATTAAAATTAGATTAAGATGTACCTACTAACATACCTACTAACAAAAAAAAAAACCATGACACATTCACACATCTACAAATCAAAACATTCTCACACTTGCACATACTCACATAAAGACACAACACTCAAAACACAAACCTATACTAACATACTAACTACTGTTTTCTTTCTAATATTATATTATAAACATAAAATCTGTAAATATGTAAGTAGTTATGATAAGGACAAATAAAGGCTTTTTTATTTTATTTTATTTTTTATTTATTAACAATAATTCAATAGAGAGGTTACATCACGCACAACAGTTAACAATTACACATTTTATAACAATAACAATCATAGAATAAGTGATATGAAACAGTCTTACTCAAAGTAGTGGCGATACCAACAACCTTCTCTTTCGACGGGTGCAGAGAGAATAAGCCTCGTGCACGACTGTGCACTTGCTTTTATACATTTAGTCTTGGTTCCACCCACATTATTGTGGGTAATTATGACTAAAATGGAGAATACACAAGAACGTCTCCTAACAATATATAAATGAGAAGTTGTATTTGAATGTTGGTTTGTCCTTCAATCACGAAGCAACGGAGCAACGGATCGACGTAATTTTTGCATGCTTTCAAGTGGCAAAGGGATTTTAAAACCTATCTCCACGCAGACAAATTCGTGGTAAACAATTAGTATTTTCTAAAAAATTCCCTTAAAATAACACAGATTGCTTTCATTTCCAGTGAAGTTAAGATAAAATTTCGTACCATCATTAATGAACATTGTTTCTTTTATTTTGTTTTGTGTCAAGGGGCGCCATTCAAGCTATTTATGAAGAGCGGCAAGTTTGCTTTGGCCGGCGATGTCAATGTTGTCGTTCACACCACATTACCTACTAGGAAAATAACGTGGCACAGCTGGAATTTATTTTCCGGCCTAAAGGGTCCGACCCTTTAGGCCGGAAGATAATTCCCCATATTCACCGTAACGTTTATACGTAAATAACCGGATAGGACAAACATCAAACTCTTGAGATAATAACTGAAGGACCCTGGTAAGTGACAATATGCTGAAGATGTTTTATCCTTCCTAAATAGTTTCCTGAACTTTTAAAAGACCTCCATAACTTTTGAAAAAGTTCGGCTCGCTCCTTCTTAGATTCATTTTTGAGCCAGTAGATTATCAGCATAAGTTACCTAGCCACCAAATAAGTCACTTTAAGTTGAAGTCTTCTGAATTTTACAACCGGAAGTGGATATTTTTTTCTTAGCTTTAAGAATGGAAAATAAGCAAAATGGAAAATAAGCAACTGGTAAGCTATTTGCTTATTTCACGATGTTTTCTTTGGAATATTTTGTGGCCATTGTGAAGAAGGCGAGTTAGTATATTAGAAGCTTTATCATTTTCCCGTGGCTAAGTTATTAAATTAGAAGCTAGGTTTTGTAGCCAAAAAAAAATTCTGCGGCTCGACTTATTATATCCCTTTTCTAATTATGTGGCTATATAATCACGCGTAATATACAACCAGCTTTAAAGGATTACTCGTAATATAATAAACCCGAAACATTGTACTTCACGAAAGTTACACGGCATAATAATGAGATGCTGTAATTTATCCCCCGCCTCCGAGCTAGGGTTACGCGTCCCGATTCCCGAGCTTCGTTATTTACGCAAACTGTCGAGAGCGTAAAAGTAACGTAAATGACCCAGCACTTAATGGCGGAGTGAAGGTGTCTTCTAAATATTCTCGCACGCTTTGAACATATTACGTTAACCCATTTCGTGTACTCTTAAGGATTTATGGGCTATTAATTTAATATGTAGGCGTTTGGTAAGAGATATTACGTATATGCTGCAATCTTGAGGAAAAGTACCACGTACCTACGTATCACAGTACCGTAAAACTAACGTTTTATGGTACTTTTAAAAGGGTTAAATTACAAATGTATCGTAAGTCCACGAGGTCCGCAGGAGAACCAAAGTTACCGACTTAGCGCAACCAGTCGCGATTCGGGAAGCTTAAGTGGAAATGGGCGGAGCATACCTATACTTCGAAGAACTGAGAAGTACCAAGGTGGGGGTGTGGTGACTTCAAATCGGAAAAAGCAGCGTTGGCAGACCCCCACCAAGTAGACCTACATTAGATAAGTCACAGAATGTGACTAGATACCTACAGGCCGCGCTAGACCGTGCAAGAAACTTTTGTCCAGTTCTGGGAGTCTATTGGTTGATAAGGAAAAAGAAGAAATCCAAGAATTCAGTTGTAATCACGGCTGGCTTTTGTCGTTGTAAGTCCGACTAACAATCAGCCCCTTATGTTGCCAAACTCATGCTTTCATGACTTCGGATGAGCCTGAAAATCGGATGAACACCGACTGAAACCGGTCCAATATACCTAGGTCATAGATAAATGAATTCATTTATCTATGACCTAGGCTCAGCAACATGCTCCTTTTATCCATAAAACTGAACTCGCACAGTATAAAACGTCCATTGCGTTACAGTTTGGTATACACAGAGTGCATTCGGCTATATATGAGTGAAAAAATGTGAAAAAAATATAGTTGTTTGTTACATAGCGTTCGGAAAAAAAGGTGCAAAAAGAGCCCGCAACCAAACTGTACGGCGTATGCGTCTAAATGTAGCAGGTGCATTTAGTTTTTATTTTAGAACGAATTTTATATGTACATACATATTTACTTGGAGAGTGTTCTAAAGTCTACATTTTACGTAAAATGAAAATTTCACTCTTATCTATAAAATTCATTCATTAATTTCAAGCACATTCATTGATTGAAAAATATTTTTAACGGTAAAGACTTTGGTAAAGGCGAGTCTACAATTTCTAATTTATATTAATGAGCAAAACGACAACAGAATTTCAAATCAAACGGAAATGGAATGGACCTCATTTGGAAATGGTCATATTTAAACAATACCAACCTAGTATCCATGTGTATATACTGTATCTTATAAATCCTTACTATCCTTACTATTAATACCTAATATTATAAATGCGAAAGTGTTTTTGTTTGTTGGTTTGTTGATTTGTTGGTTTGTCCTTCAATCACGCTGCAACAGAGCTACGGATCGACGTGATTTTTCGCATGGGTATAGTTGGGGACATAGAGAATAACATAGACTTTTTATCCCGGAAAATTAAAGAGTTCCCGCGGGATTTTAAAAACTAAATCTACGCGGACTAAGTCGCGGGCATCAGTTAGTAGCTTAATATCATTGCTGAATATGAATAATTAGTTATCCATCTCATAAGTCATAATTGTTCTATAGTCATAGAAATCCACTAGAGTTTGAGTAATGAATTGATTAATGTATGACAAGACAAATCCATTACGGAATTCTATAGCAAGTTGGTAACATAAACACAGTATTTCTTGTTGGTATAGAGTCGGTGTAACTATTAATAATAATAATAATAGCATTGGGTCCATTAGGTATCCTCCTATATACAATCTAAAGCTTTCGCCTTTTTTCAAATCAAGTCATTCAGCGAACCTATTTTATTTTTATTCGATATCAAGATAGCTCTTTACTGCGATCTCAACTGATGGTAAGTGACGATACAGTCTAAGATGGTAGCGGTCTAACTTGGAAGGGGTATAGCACTGTAAATTCAACCCATACCTCTAATCTGTTTCTACACGCCATCGTGCCGAAACGCTAAATCGCTTGGCGGCACATCTTTGCCGGTAGGGTGGTAACTAGCATTGCCAGACGTCCCGAATTTCCCGGGACATCCCGTATTTTAGGCATAGTTTAAAATGTCCCGGCGGGATTGACTCTGTCCCGTATTTAAACCGTACTTCGTTTTTCATTATGAAATCGATCTAAGTACCTATTCACACACGTAACGTCGTAAAAAGTATGGTTTACATTGTCTGACTCGGCTCGTCTCGAGCGACTGTGTAATGTAAAGTAACTTGCACTCGCAGCCCGCATCGACCAATGACAGTGTTAGTGTCAGAATGACAAATTTAAAACTGACTCGATCCGCAGAAAAATATAAAAAATAATAAAAAATGACACTACATAATTTTGTTTTTTATTTGTCCCGGGTAAAAAACTGAAATCCCGTATTTTTTGCCCATTTAACCATTTGTCCGTTATAGGCTGAAAAAAAAATCTGGCAACCCTAGTGGTAACTACCAAACGGTACTTATGATACTATCAAGAACTCGTAGCACGTTGCACGAAGTAACTATTAGATAGTGTACGAACAATATCCATTTTGGTCTTTAAATGGTTTCAATCCTAACTTAGGTTCTAGCTTAATAGCTTAAAGCATTAGGTTATATCAAATGCACTTGGTGCTAGTACCAATTAGCTAGCAACGTGGTAAAACTCCAGTCCTTTTTGGGTCAATGTGTTTTAGGAATAGGACCATTCTAGACAATAATTACTTTTTAGAAAAAATTGAACCGACGATAGAAGCAACTAAAAAGGGAAAATTAAATATAAATCTTAAACTAATGCAACTAATTTTGAGTCAGCGACAAACTTTTTTAAAAGCATAGCTTCATTTTTTTAAACATAGCAGATTGCTTAACTACGAGCTGTATTTTTTAGCATGCACAGCTTTTTTTTAAAACCTACTAACCTTTTAAAAAAGTTTGTCGCCGACTCAAAATTAGTTAGCCACGGCCAAAGCCTCCCACCAGACCGGACCAGAGGCAATTTAGAAATTATAAATCTCCAAACTGCCTCCGCCGGGAATCGAATAGAATAGAGTAGAATAATTTTTTATTCAAATAGACTTTTACAAAGTGCTTTCGAATCGTCAAATGAATCTACCACTGGTGTTCCAACCGAGAAGAACCAGCAAGAAACTCGGCGGTTGCTCTTCTAAAAATAAAAAAGACGTGTAGCACTCGGGGACTGCCGCGGTAAAGCTATTGAATAGCATTTTTTATCAACGCCATCTAGCGATGAGCCGCTAGATGGCGTTGATAAAAAATGCGCCATTTAGCGGCTCACCGTAGAGGAGTCCCGTGTCAGGTTATTTTCGTTACGGAATTTCTGGATTCGGTCTCCACGCTGGCCCGCGATAGAAGCTATGCAATAGCTTAAAAATAAAACTTGAACTTGAGACCTCTCAGTTATAAGACTACAGCGCTGACCACTGCGCCAATGTACACTATGCATGTAAATTATAATTTATAATTTACCAGGGTAGCAGCTTCGTGCAGCGAACTGCGAGTATAACAATGAGCATAAATGTTGAACGAGGCAGGGTTAAGTGGCGGCCTAGTTGCTACAGCTAAGCTATATATATGCTTGTTTACATACTATAATTTACATTTTGCATGATCATGTAATTTTTGTTATTATCCTTACTTCCTTAGTAATCACACTAATATTATAAAGGCGAAAGTTTGTATGTATGTGTGTGTGTGTGTGTGTGTGTATGTGTGTGTGTATGTTTGTTACTCTTTCACGCAAAAACTACTGGACGGATTTGGCTTAAATTTAGAATGGAGATAGCTCATACCCTGGATTAAAACATAGGCTACATTTTATCCCGGGAAATCAAAGAGTTCCCACGGGAATCAAAAACTTAATCCACGCGAACGAAGTCGCGGGCATCATCTAGTATCTAGTATGTATTATAAATGCCAAAGTGTGTTTATTTGTTGATTTGTCCTTCAATCCCACTGTAACAGAGCTACCGATCGACGTGATTTTTTGCATGGGTATAGTTGAGGACCTGGAGAGTGACATGTAGGCTACTTTTTATCGCGGAAAATTAAACAGGGGAAATTTTAAAACTAAATCCACGCGAACGAAGTCGCGGGCATCGGCTAGTAATATTTTAAGTGCCAAACTGTGTTTGTTTATTGGTTTGTCCTTCAATCACGCCGCAACAAAGCAACGGATCGTGAATTTTTGCATGGGTGTAGTTAAGGACCGGGAGAGTGACTTAGGCTTTTTATCCCGGAAAATTTAAATTTAAAGACTTCCCGTGGGATTTTAAAAAACTAAATCCAAGCGAGCGAAGCCGCGGGCATCAACCAGTAAAGTCACCCGCACCATCATAACGAATCGATTGACAACTCTTTAATCAAAATCGGCTCAGTAATTTATTCCCTTAGGTGGAAGTTGGAACATTCGTAAATAGTCACATACATGTACATGCATGTATATTGTATACATACATAGGTACATACCTACACTGAAACTGAAACTTCATGAATCATTCAAACATAAATACAGATAGATATTAAATACAAAATTCATGGCAATTAATGATTACTCTCGTATTTACCAGAGACAGAACAACGCCAATCGAACTGAGGTTTGGTTTACCACAAATTCGAGCCAATGCCCTGACTTCGGATTTATGCAGTTGTCACGTGTTGTCGATCGATATTGTATAAATATTTAAGCTCATCGGGTGAACTGAATTGACTAAATAATGTTCGGCTTGAGTTAATGTATAGAAATAGATTAAATACTATAGGAGAGCTATGCTCGGAGTATCCCTGCGAGATCAAATCAGAAATGAGGAGATCCGAAGGAGAACCAAAGTCACCGACATAGCTCAGCGAGTCGCGAAACTAAAGTGGAAATGGGCGGGGCACAGAGTTCGAAGAGCTGATATAGTCGATGGGGTCCCAAGGTGCTGGAGTGGCGACCCCGCACCGGGAAGCGCAGTGTTGGCAGACCCTCCACTAGGTGGAACGACGACATCAAACGAGTCGCAGGGAGTCGCTGGATTCAGGCGGCGCAAGACCGAGGTCTGTGGAGGTCCATGCAAGAGACTTATGTCCAGCAGTGAACGTCTATAAGTTGAATAAGAAGTAATACTATAGGTATATATAAGCATTGTGAAGAATTTGTGTGAAACCCACCAATAAAACATCATTCAGTTCCGTTTGTAACCTTCGTTAAAAAATTAATAAATTCAATTCAAAATTATTTATTTTATGTAGGCCAACTTGTAGCTTTTGTGACACGTCATGACTCTACCACTGGTTCGGAATGCAGATTCTGCTGAGAAGAGCCGGCAAGTAACTCAGTAGTTGCTGTTTTCATAACAAAATATTAATGTATAGCACAATATTACAATGTAATAACTTAATTCATGTAATAACCTATGCATCTAATTCACTATCTTGTGGGTAGCTGGATGCCGAGCCGATTGATTCCATGCAACTTTGTTGTTAAGAAAGTAATAACTTTGTAATAACCACGACTTAACAAATGTATCTTTACGCATTGTTTAAATTTGTGCAATGGGAAATCCAGTAATTCCTTCCTTCCTTCCTTTTAATTAAGTTTTAGTACACCACAACTCAACGTTAAGAAGAATATAGAGAGAGACGATACAAGAATAAGAAGTAGTATTTAGATAAGAGAAGAGATGGAGATACCGAATAATACCATAATATGCTAAATTAAACCCCGTAAACTCATAATATAATAGTCCCTGTGGAAAAATTTTCCACTTTTCGTTACTCTAGGCATATTTAAATTTTCGCGTCCAAAAATAACAAAGGAGCCATAAAGGAGTGACGAAAATTGTAGACGGTTTTTGCATGCTTGGGGCTAGAGGCGCCTACGATAATATTGCGCTGAATATTTTGCTAACATTCCGCTTTATTTATTTACAAGCCCGCGCATATATACCTACATGCATGCATTTGATGTCGGCTAACCTAAATTATTCTATACCCAGAGGGTATGCTCCGTTTTGTCCGCTTGCAATACTCATTTTTATCCGACTACGGCAAGGTAAAAAGAAGGGTTATGATTTTAGCAGTCTATGTATGCACGTAGCACGTAAGTCTGTCGTTGAATTCCAAGAACCAACTCCTCAATCCTGATTCTGCAGGGGTTCTGCCCACCTAAACTGTAGGGATTTAGGAACTGTCGATTGTGAATTGAAGAAGCAGACGAAGGCGCGGGCGTCCGCTAGTAAACAGTAAACTTTGTGTTCGTACCATGATTTTGGTAATTGGTAGGTAGGTAGGTCGTGCAAATCCGATCCGCTCTTGATTGCATCGATTTAATTTCCCGCTTGAGTGAACGACGTCAGACACCGATAATTCACTGATAAGTAAGATTTATGAGCTTCACTGGCGATGATTGAAACATTTTTAGATGTCATACAGACCTAACATTTTAATGTGTTTGTTTGGTACGAATCATCTCCCTTCGACGGTGTTCCCACTTAGTTTCAACATGGGATTATTCAAGGGGCGGACCAATAAATTCCTGAAAAGCCGCTCATAAACACTTGTAGTGCCTCTGGTACTACAAGTGTTCATGAGCGGCGGTAATCACTTAACATCTGGTGACCCGCCTACTCGTTTGCTCGCTATTCATATATAAAAAAATGCGAGGGAAACCAAAATCAAAATTCTATGGAACGTACTCGTAGTCAAAAATCCTCATTAATATGATAATATGTAATAGTAGGTGGGTATTTATTCTTCTCTCCTATGATGTGATAGAAGTAGAAGTCCTTCAGTAGAGGCTAACTTCTCCTTGGTCACACACTTCATTGCTGAAGGTCGTGTCCATATGAAAGTGCCTTCGTCGCTTTGGTAACTATAGCCTTCCACTCTGTCCGGTCCTCGGCTTTTCTAATTGCGGCTGTAAGAGGAAGGCCAGTGAGTAATTTGACCTGGTCTGACCAGCTAGGTGATCGGCCACGTGGTCTTTTTCCCTCCACCTTACCTACAAGAGGCTAACGTTTGAGTATATAACCAGGCTAACTAACTAACATTAATAGGCTGTTACTTGGCTATCCAAATAGTTGCATTCGTTAGCCGGATTCATTAGTGTAGGTATCTCGTGTCTAGCTCAAAAGCAAATCCTATTAGAACCTGATTGCAGCTCCATTTGGCGCTCGATAGCGCGACTCTTGATACCATTAAAGCCTTAACTTTAGCTATATTAAGAGAAGTGAGTTTCTAGTATTATTAAGATAAGTCTCTCACATCAAGTAAGTTATTATTTCAGACAGCATTTTTTTTAAAATGCATTGCAATTCCTAAGGGCGTTTGTGCACTCATCAACAACGAAAAGTTTAGTATAGAAGTCTGTTAAAATCATATTGATTGCTATAATTTAAGAAAATTTAAACCGACTTCAATTATAAATAAAGAATAACTGAAAAGGGAAAATTATCCGTACCATAAAAACTATTGGAACGATATTGATGAAATCTTTATTGTTCCTTAAGTTGACGTTTTAAGCCAATAAAAAAAGATTGAACTAATTTTCTTTTTAAATTGCTTAAAAATATACCTAATCTATGTCAACTGAGCCATAATAACGTATCGATTGACACGTGTTCGATTTGATGAATGCAAAATCGGCTCAGTAGTTTAGGCGTTATAGAGGAGCATATGTAAATAGACACATACATACATAGACTGTTAAAATCATTACCCTTCCTTTTGGCTTTGATAATTCGAAGTCGCTGTCGTATTATTACAGCTCATTCCCAGGATTAATACATAGCATTAACACATTTTATCCCGGAAAATTAAGAGTTCCAGCGAGAATCCGAATGCCTTAATCCACGCGACGACGGACGAAGTTGCGCATATCATCCAGTAGGTAAAACAATTTTTTTATGTACAAGTTTTTTTTTTATTCGATGACAAGATAGCCCTTGACTGCTATCTCACCTGATGGTAAGTGACGATGCAGTCTAAGATGGTAGCGGGCTAACTTGGAAGGGGTATAGCAGTGTAAATTCAACCCATACCCCTAATCGGTTTCTACACGCCATCGTGCCGGAACGCTAAATCGCTTGGCGGCACGTCGTTGACGGTAGGATGGTAACTAGCCACGGCCAAAGCCTCCCACCAGACCAGGCCAGAGACAATTTAGAAATTATAAATTTCTAAACTGCCCCCGCCGGGAATCGAACCCGAGACCTCCCAGTTATAAGACCACAGCGCTCACCACTGCGCCAGGGAGGTCGTCAAAACATGTTTCACTCTAACCTATTACTATTTTGTATTGGTTTGCTAAACAGTACTATGCTGGCAGAATAGTATGAATCTGAAATAAAGACAGAACCTGCACTGAAAATACCCTGCTACCTAGACAGGCGCTTAAATTCAACTCTTCAAATTCTCGATCTATTTAAAGATAAATGTATTTCGGTCTCTAAGCTTTTGACCTGAAAACCTTTTAGGCATAAGAATTACCCACACCTGCTTTTAGTCTCTATAGACTTGGATATATTAAGCACCTAACTAGCTGATGCCGGATTGAGATTTTAATTCCCGCGGAAACTTGCTTATTTTCCGGGTAAAAAATAGCCTAAGTATGTGTTATCCGGACTATAATCTATCTCTGTGCCAATTTTCAGGCAAATCGGTTCAGGCCTTCCCTCGTGATTGACAAACATCCATCCATCCATATATCCAAACTCTCGCATTTATAATATTAATAGGATTAATAGGATAGGATTAGTAGGCTAGGATAGGATTAGTAGGATAAAATGAATTTTTGGCACCTGTGTGCCGAATTTCTTAAGGAACAGCTGATGTAGAGAGTTTGCGATGATGAAAATAGTGGTAGCCTTCAATGCAAATTGGCAGACTTCACAAACCTTTGAGAACATTTTAATATGGAGAATTCTTAAGCATGCAGGTTTCCTCACCTCTACAGCATGCGATATTTAATTGCTTAAACGCACTTAATCCAAAATAATCTAAATATTCAGAGGTACATGCCCGGGATGGAACCTGTGAACCCCTGAATAGAAGACCGCAGTCCTCAACCACAAGGCTATTACGGCTTCTAAACGCTTGCGTTGTGTGATGCGTTGTAATTGTAATGCTATTTGTGTTTTATGTAACATTGCTTAAAAGTTATAACCTAACGAATCTACATTTAATAATGTCTAAAGCTTATCATACAATAAATTAATAGGTATTTAATTAGTCTAGCCGCAATATATTTTATAGATGATTTTATTTGAATTCACTAAGCCTGACCTGAAAACCTTTTGGAATAAACTGTTTTAGTTTCTCGTGACCGGGTCGGGTTTAAATTGATAACAAAATTCGTTGAATCACAATTGAAACGTTTATTTTGTTTGAAATTTATTTTTAGTGAACAATTTTATTCCTCTAGCAGTGGATTAGGTGATAGTTATTTATGATTTAAATGCGGTAAGTTGAAAAACTACTAAATTAATTAGATATTAAAATGTGTTAATGCCTATGTATTAATCCTGGGAATGAGCTATCTCCATTCCAACCAGCCAAATTGGTTCAATCGTTATGGCGTGAAGGATTAACAAACATACATCCATCGAACATCACTCACTAACTTCGTATCCTACTATCGTATCTAGAACTGATAGATAAATAATATTGATTTAAACTGTCAGGAGTCAGTGATTTTTCCTTTTCAGCTTTAAAAAACTAGCTGATTCCCACGACTTCGTCCGCGTGGAAAAGTTTAAAGTGACTTGTTTAAATATTTAATTTTTACGCAGTCGGGTCTTTGATTTCTTTAATTTATTATTATACTAGCTTTTGCTCGCGGCTTTGCGGTGTCACGTTAAGTTCAATTTTCGAAACCCCTATTTTACCCCCTTAGGGGTTGAATTTTCAAAAACCCTGCCTTAGCGGCTGCCTACGTCAAAAAAGCTATCTGTATGCCAAAGTTCAGCCCGATCCGTCCAGTGGTTAGAGCTGTGTGCTGATAGATCAGTCAGTCAGTCAACTTTGCCTTTTATATATTTAGATAGATTTTTCGCCCATCCGAATCACCATATTTTCATTTTATAGCACCAATGTGAGCCTTATCAAAGTTACTCGAAGAAGTAAAGGTTCTAAAGGGGTTCACACGACGTAATTTCCTCCCGGTGCAAATGACCTGCTTTTCGCCTCCTTGCATCGCGATAAGAAACTGTTAAAGTGAAAGCTTCTAACTCTATATTATTTTCTTTCATAACATTAATCTTGAAAACTTCAACGAAAAATTGTCGTAAAACGTAAAATAAGTAAGTCTTATGTCTTATCCAAGCGTTTTGATATTTTGGCAGATTTCAATACAAATACTGTTAAAGCTTTGTTAAAGCATCTTTAAAAACGCTCGGAAAACACGTAGGTGAAATCGGGCCTAATGAAATATAATAGGACGTGTAAAATTATAGTGATAATCGCATAAAATTTAAAACATACTAATACCTAATAAAAATGCGAAAATATTTTTGTTTGTTGGTTTGCTCTTTAAAAACGCAACAACAGAGCAAAAGCTCGAGAATATTAAAGGATACTATAGATACTATTACTACTACTACGATATTACTATATAGATTCATGCTGAAATCATCGATATAAAGAAATCTTTATATCGATGATTTAAGCATGATCTTTTCAGTGCCGTAAATAGGGCGGTGCCACCGGTGCCCAGGCACAGGGCGTAGACTCTGGGGGGCGCAAGAATGGCCAGACCAGGCAGGACTATTATTTTTTCGGTTTGTTCCTGATAAATTCCCGCTGCGCCCCTAGTGATCGTTTGCCCACATTAGTTCTAGTTAAAAAAAAAAACAGATTTTTCTTCCAAAATATTAGATGATTTGTCCACCAACACCCAAAGTCCTTGTGCTTTATTTTATCACCCTGAATGAAATAAAGTAGGCCTGTACATAGCATTGCTCTAGATAGGGTACCTATAATATCTAAAAAAAAAAAAAACAAGGGCGCAGTTATAGAAGCTCGCACAGGGCGCAGTTATAGAAACTTGCACAGGGCGCAGTTATAGAAACTCGCACAGGCGCAGAAAAGGCTATTTACGGCACGGATTTTTTTAATACATAAACTCCGCGCGGACGAAGTTGCGGGTAAAAATACCTATATTAATAACAAAATTGCTCAACAATGAAGCACACGAAGCTAATGTTAAAATAAAAGCACGGCTTACGTTAATCATTAGCCTTACTAGCGAAATTCAATTAACGTTAGTTATTGTTCATATTAAAGGTAAACAGGGAATAGTCGTTTTCATAATTATGCATGAAATTCTGTTTACAAAGTGGATTTCATACACAAATAACTAGCACTAAACAATAGTTAATTATTGATATGCTTCCATATTTAACTATTAAATTTTTGAATTAATGTAATTAATAGTTACAATTTACATACTTATAACTTTTTTTCACTAGTGACTAGGTTTAATTACTTTTATTAATTTTTACTAGATGATGCCCGCCACTTCGTCCGCGTGGATTAAGGTTTTTGATTCCCAAGGGAACTCTTTAATTTTCTGGGTTAAAATGTAGCCTATCTGTTAATCCTGGCTATGAGTTATCTCCATTTTTAAATTTTAGCCACATCTATATCTATGTAACAAGTTATTTTAAATTTATAGACTAGCGCTTGACTGCGATCTCACCTGATACTAATTAAGTGAAGATGCAGCCTAAGATAGTGCGCACTTGCCTAGAAGATTATAGTTAGTTGGATAAACCGAAGCCAGGTACATACATCCAAATGGGCTGCTAAAATCATAACACCTACCTTTTACCTTTGCCATAAATAGCTTTGTTTACGGTGCAACAATAGGTTAGGTAGGTATTATTTTCCTCTTAAACGCTATGAGCTGTTGTTGAATTTCTCTGTAGGTACAGCATTACAAAAAATGTGAAAAGGTACAAAGGAAAAACAAAGAAAACTACACTGAGAGCTAAATAACACTCCGCGATGCTTCGATGTACGAAATCCAATACTCTGCTCTAAAAACCTCACTATTTTTATTGCAACGGCAAAAAGCGTTTTGGCTATATTCTCGCGTTACGCTATTTCCTTTATTTGCGAGAACAGAATGTACGAACAACAGCTTTGTGATCTCGATAACAATATTTTATGAGTAACTTGCTTATACTTGAAATGTACCTACTTGGCCTGCTTTGCCAGGCTACTATTTCGTCTACTATTTGCAGTGAATCTAGATGTTTTCGTATTCTGCACCTAAAACTTAAACATTTCAGTGTTTTCTTGTGTAGTTCTTGCAATTCACGAGAGCGCGTGGTTCATGGTTGTGTGTGTGTCGTATATGTATAAGTGTGGGCACCTGACCGCTCCCATCTAGGCTGCTGACAGGCACACACACTTACGCAATCTTCATACCACAAGTAAAGCTCACGCGCCCTCGTGAATTGCAAGAACTGTAGCTTGTTGCTTATTTGCTTTTTTGATCGAGTAATCGTCCTAATGTTCGCTCGAAGTGATAACGGACTGAGCATGGACTGAATGGACACTGGACAGTCAGTCGTGCCAAAGAAAAATGCCGCCAAACAATGTCGGGCAATTGTGTATTCGCGAATTTAGGAATACATATGTTAGTTTGAACTAATGGCTTAAGAGTGAAAAAAATATATTTTTTCAGGGTAACTCTTAAGCCATTAGTGCGTAATACGCAAATATTTGGAAACTTTGATTTCAAGAGAGAATCATTATTTAATACATATTATAAAATTATATAACTACATATTATAAAAATTTATGGCCGATAGTTAGTCTGGCTAAAACTTGACAAATTTTTTTATTTGTTCTGTTTGCCTTAACACAGGGTTAGATTCAAAAGAAAAAAAATAGGGAAAACCCAAAAGAACAGCCGAAAAATCATAATTGGTAATTTTGGTAAGTATTAGCAATCACCATTTCAGATTACTTTTAATATCTAGTGAAAGGGGTAAAAGCTAGTAGATATGTATATAAAATATCTATTTGGCTAACAATAACGCAACTATATAAATTCACTTTTGTAAAGGCAGAATATCTTTATGATACTCCGATAATAAAATTAAGAGGTTCTAGAATGATAACCTCGCAACGGATATGTCTTGATCTTGATCTTGGTCTGGAGACCATGTGAGCAGACGAAAACCAGGCCAAGAGAGGAAGCCGCTGGATATAAGCGACGCAAGAATGCAGCTTTGGAAACCTCTACTAGATATCCAAATACAGTATTAGATGACTATCCATTGGCCAGTGGCGTGCACACAGGGTAGGCATAATGCGGAAAATGATATAAAATGGAGAAAATCGCCAGTACGAGTTTTAAAAACTTAAGGGTAGGCTTTTTATAATTTGTACAATGCCTACCCTTAAGTTTTTTTTTAATTCGCACCGAAGATTTTTTCCATTTTGTATCATCTGCCTACCCTGTAGTACATCCTGTGCACGCCATTGCCATTGGCAATAGTCTACAGTACGATAATAATTGTCTACAACAAAACACCGATAAAGTATCAAATAAAATTAAATAAATCAATATAATATGCACCACCGGACCTCTTGTGCCCACTCGTGCATACTTGACCTATATAAGAGCCCACCCTTTGGTGCCTTTACTCACATAAAACCAATCACTCTCTATACATAACTAGAAATGTATCTACTTTATAAGTAATAAAAAGCATAGAGGACACACGTCAAGGCACTGCTTATGCTACAGTGGGGTTAGTATAAGATTTATTAGTTAGTATAAGATCGTATTCGTATACTATATAACATTAGCGTCTATTTATTTATTTATTTATTTTAATATGGTTCACAAACAACGTCACAATTGTATTACTAAAAATTATAAACTAATTATATTATTAGTTGTGGCGTCAACCACGTAAACCACAGGTTACATTTAATAGGTATAAGTGGACATTATGGACAGTATTTTTTTTAATAGGGGAAAACAATGAAAAAAAAGGAAATCAACATTTAGAATTACAAAATAAATAGAGTGACTAAGTTTCAAGCTTCAATGCATCCGCAACCAACTTAAAAGTGCGTCAAAGTAAAACGAACCAAATGAATTAGAGCTCAATTTCGTGCATGCTTTCTTATTTTTAACCGACTTCCAAAAAGGAGGAGGGTATCAATTCGGCCGGTATCTTTTTTTTTTGTAAAAAAAAAAAATATCCGTATATGTATATACGGATACGCTTCAAGCTAAAATCGGTTGTACTGAATTTGTGCGAATGGGTCGGTCTGCTACGGCTAAATCGTAGGCCGCTACAATTTTGCCGTAGCAGACCGACCCATTCGCACGTGGTAAGGAAAAGCTAAACTTCTAAAATGCCCGTGACTTCATCCGCGTGGATTAAGGTTTTTTAATTTCCGCGGAAACTCCTTAATTTTCCGGGATAAGCCTCTGTTAATTCTGGGTGTTGGATAATTACAAAGGATAATATTTGTCGTTTATTGGATTTTAACAATTGCTTTTACGATTCACAGTATTTGATGGCTAATTAAGTAATATGACGATTAAAAGATGGTACGATGACTTTCGACGTCTTCCCTTGCGCTCGCGCGCGCGCGCTCGGTTATTTCGGCCGCCGTCGGCTGTCCATGCATATTGGTGCGAACACTGGGTATGAGTTAATTTTTCATTTTTCCAAATTTTAATTGCAAATTTTTCAGCAATTTCAGCCAAATAGGTTCATTCATTGGGTCGTGAAAGAGTAACAAACCCACACACTTACATACACTCACGCACGCACGCGCGCAATCTCAAATTCTGAAGTCAATGTTTCCTTTTACATTTTAAATGTCTTTATTTCATTTTAAACAAAGTCCTATAAATACAGAAGATTATTATTTTATATCCTTTATATTTTCTGCTTTATGCTCGGTTAAGCTGGGATAATATATTTTTTTTAATTTTCATTCAACGTTTCTCTAGTACAAGTACGCCAATGCGAATACGTTATTAATTTACGTGAGTTCGATATTATTACGTAAGTTGGACGAAATCTTGAAACATACCGTTTTATGTACAGACAGATCTATAAAGAAAATTGAGTGCGGAAACTATATACCTACGTATTTTTCCTTTCTTCTGACAACTGAATTTTCTGTGATAAATAATGTATCATACTTTACATTAGTTCCTTGACTTTCGTATGGACTTTCGTATGGTGAGAGTGAAGACTGTTAGCAATCAGCGCCAAAATATTCAAGTTATTTTTGCCGCGTCCACAGAAAACATTTACTATACGAGTAATCTCCCCTAACATTTCATTACAACACATTATAGCCGAATTACGTGCACGGTTTTCAGTTAGTTTTCCGTTAGAGGTGGCTCGTGCAAACACGCTGTTAGCCTTACCTGTTTTATTTCCCAAAGTTTTTGCTAGAGACGCCTTCTGTATGGCTACTTTTAAATATCTTTGTGGCTCTGATTAAATATTTAGGAGGAATCAGGATGTCTTTTTTTTCTAAAACTATAAAAACTCATGCTAAAGGTACCTGCAGTTAACCCCTCCCAACCATTCTGGTCACGAATACGCTAAAATGGGAAGGAGGGTTAATTTGGTAATGTATAAAAATTGCTTTTTAAATACACCCTATAATAATAGCTGTAGCGTGTGGATAAACGGTGTTGTGTTTTATTACAAGAATTTCCTTTTAAGAGTGACTGACCACAGGGCCGAGACCGTTGTTAATGAAACTACTAATGGTTTTATAGTGATGCCAATAAAAACAATATATGACTCTATAATAATTTCACCTTACTCACTTTCAAGGGAAGCTGGAAGAAATTTCTTTTTTTTGAGATAAGCTTCACCTATGTCTACTTCTTTTAATATATGCTGTCTTGTAAATCCTTATATATGTACATAAAAAATAAAAATAAATAAATAAAATATGAAACTATCTATTATGGGCGCTAACTTGCCAATTCCGATCATAAGTAATAATAAGTTAAGCATAGCGAATTAATTCAAATTAAAAACACGCACGGAAAAGTAACAGACCTGCAAAGGTTGCGTAACTCTTATCTTTATTTAATTTCTCTTCAAAAAGTGACAGTGTATCATTATTGCTATAAGTTTCGCAATTTTCCACGAGAACTTGAGAGGGTGTAAAGGGTAGCATCTTGGTAGCATGAATCGCGATACTCGAAACTTTGTGAAGGAGGTCACGTGTCGAACGCTTCAACACCACACTGTGACGACGATCTGCCTACAAATGATGGTTGAAAAATAAACACGCGAGTTTTTCTAATCGTGCGTCCGTTTTAAAATTCTTTGTGGAAACACTGTGTGCATAGCATAATTTGTTAACCATTGTAAAAAAAATTTTTTTTGAAAAGAGCAACTGCTGAGTTTCTTGCCGGCTCTTCTCAGCAGAATCTGCATTCCGAACCGGTGGTAGATTTATGACGTGTCATAAGAGCTACAAGTTGGCCTACATGAAATAAATAAATTTTGATTTTGATTTTTTGATTTTGTTTCTAGTGCTGAGATCTTTAGAGCGTGGTCTGACTCAGCTCAGCAGAGACACAAAATATGCTCAGACATAAATCTGTCTTGTTTTAACACTGTCTTAAGTCTGAGCAGAGTGAGAGTGCAGTCTATAGATTTCTCTACCTAACCCAATTTTCATCAAATATATTTTTTTTTATTCGGTGACAAGATAGCCCTTGACTGCGATCTCACCTGATGGTAAGTGACGATGCAGTCTAAGATGGTAGCGGGCTAACTTGGAAGGGGTATAGCAGTGTAAATTCAACCCATACCCCTAATCGGTTTCTACACGCCATCGCGCCGGAACGCTAAATCGCTTGGCGGCACGTCTTTGACGGTAGGGTAGTAACTAGCCACGGCCAAAGCCTTCCACCAGACCAGACCAGAGACAATTTAGAAATTATAAATTTCTTAATTGCCCCCGCCGGGAATCGAACCCGAGACCTCCCAGTTATAAGATCACAGCGCTCACCACTGCGCCAGGGAGGTCGTCATCAAATATAAACCGTGAAAAGATAATGGTGAAGTTCTCTCTACCGGCACCATGAAGCAAGGTGCCAGTAGAGGTGCAAGGGCCTTACACCGGAAAACAGTGTGCATATCCCCCACTACGTAGACTGACGACATCAGACGAGTCGGAAGGAGCCGCTGGATACTGATGGTATAAGGCCGAGGCATGTGGAAATCCATACAAGACACCTATGTCCAGCTTTTTAAGTCTATATAGCGTAGTCTAAAGAAGAAGAAGAGAAAAGAATATGTTACTATGAAGAATTTTGCGCTATTTTGCAATCTCCACGCAAAATACCTGACACAGGTAATAACACCGAAAAATTTTGCTTCAGTCTCACGAAAATAAACCTCCGTAATAAAAATTCAGGTCACGAACATTTCGCGAATGACGAGGGGGTGTCAAACTAACAATGGTTAAAAATTATTCCGTAATAATTTTATGGTTCGTGATGTCGCACAATGCCTTCATTAAAATTGTAGTGTAATCAATAAATAAAATTAATTTATTATTATACTGCGGTACCATTATCGGGGTTCGGCGAATATTCGCATTATCGTCGAACCGCGATGTATTCGCACGAACACGAATCCTTATGACGGCACTGTAACTAACAAATTGCCTGCTAATGACTAACAAGTTGCCTACATTAGTAGACAAGAATATCCCGTTTAATAATAATCTTTAGCTATCTGTATGCCTTTCAGCCCGATCCGTCCAGCGGTTAGAGTTATGTGTAGATAGATCTGTTAGTCAATCACTTAATCAGTCAGTCAGTCAGTCAGTCTTCTTTGCCTTTTATATATTTAGACTAATATTACAAAGGCAAAAGGTTATATATTGTGATCACTTTAAATTCTCACCCAATGACGTCTATGTTCAATAATTGTTTCTGCCAATTAATTTTCGGTTCGCCTTGTAAGCAATTACCTGCCTACTAGAAAATGTATTTCACATTTAATAGCTTTTCAATAAAATAAATAAATGAAGAATTCCTTTCATTTCCCTTGCCAATTATAATTATATGAAAATGTTTTTAGAAGTATCCTACTTCCATCCGATCCAATTAATCGAAATATAGATACGCCAGTAACAGTAGATATATTATACTACTAAGTTGGGATTTATACCATTTTTTTGTAACTTTATTAGAATACTGGTGGATATTTTTTCTTGCAATTAAAATAGTGCAATCAGTGATAATGTAGCATTCAAATGGTGAAAGAATTTTTTAAATCGGTCCAGTACTTATTGAGCCGATTCGTTACAAACATACTTATATACCTCTTTATAATATTAGTAATAGATTAATGGGATAAATAAATTCGACTAGGTACATAGTTAAAATTCTAAAATAGAACAATTCCAAGACTTTATTTAAAACTAGCTTTTGCCTGCGGCTTCGGTTCGATTTTACAACCCCCTTTTCGCCCCCTTAGGATTGGAAATTTCGAAAATCCTTTCTTAGTGGATGAATAGCTATCTATATGCCAAATATCAGCCCGATACGTCCAGTGTTTTGAGCTGTGCGTTGATAGATCAGTCAGTCACGTTTACCTTTTATATATTTAGAAGATATAAGAAGATTAGATATGAGATCGCTCTGGTAGACCGTTAAAAATATCGGTTTGGTTCACCTGGCTGGTGAAATGAAATCTTGCTTAATGATAATGCGTAATCTACATCGGTAATGATAATCATAATTCCGTAATCCCACAGTCGTAACGTAGTGACTGTATTGTGTATACTCACTGGTAGCAGCCAGACTAATTACGTAATAATGTTTGAGGTCGTTCACCCCAAATGCACTACCTATTTCGATCGTACCTAATTACAAATAATTTGGACAGACTAAACAACGGTTTCCGATACTATGTTTTATGTGAATAAACAAAATAATAATGTCCTCCCGACCGAATTTCCACAGAGATTAGCCTATATTAGATTGTGCACTATAATATCTATTCCCTCACTCTTATAGTCGGAATAGTACGAAAAATGCGACACAAACGGAGAGAGATCAGGCGCAGGACCGACGACTTTTCGTGCTCTCCGAGGCACGGGGATAACTCACAGCCAACTTCCTAACTCCGGGCTACTACTGACTGAGCATTACTTGATAGAAAAACCCAATACATTTCTTGGCCTGACCCGGGAATCGAACCCGGGACCTCATCATCCGCAGTGGAACTTGCTAACCACTAGACCAAAGAGGCAGTTAATAAAATCTGAGTTGAGTCTTTGGATTATTATGATACTAAACCAACGAGGCCTACCTACCTACTTTAGTTGGCAGTCTGATTATAGGTATTATTTTTTTTTATTCGTTGACAAGATAGTCCTTGACTGCGATCTCACCTGATGGTAAGTGACGATGCAGTCTAAGATGTTAGTGGGCTAACTTGGAACGGGTATGGCAGTGTAGATTCAATCCATCCCCCTAATCGGTTTTTACACGCCATCGTGCCGGAACGCTAAATCGCTTGACGGTACGCCTTTGACGGTAAAGTGGTAACTAGCCTCGGCTAAGCCTCCCACCAGGCCAGGCCAGAGTTATAAATTTTTAAATTCGGAATCGAACCCGAAACCTCCCAGTTATAAGAACACAGACTGCGCCAGGGAGGTCGTCAAAAAAGTCATCAAAAGAGTCGTCAATAATCAGAGTGATCGTCACACCGATTCCATCCTCTTTTGACAATCCCACAGATTGTATGTATACCCTTCCAATCTAATGATAGATAACTATCAAAGTAACCGCATCTCGTAATTTAACGAACAGGGTCCGGCCGGTCCAATAGCGTCCGCAGTGGACACTGGCCGGAAAGTAAACAAGTCGGTTATTGAAGTGGCCCGTAAATGGATTAATCAACAGACTCCATCCTGCCTGGCTGCAACCTGTAATATCCTACGTTTTGCTCCTGACACGTTCGCTGCTGCAATAATTTTAAAAGCTTTTACTTATGTGTAGTGTTTTTTTAAACAAGATGGCTTTAGAGTAATTAGAAAACTTTTGATATAAACGTAAAAATCCTTTTTACAAAACCGACTTCAAACGCCACTATCAATTGCACCTACAAAAGTAGGGTTCCCTCGATCCTGATCTGATTACAATGGGACCACTTGGGAAGTATACCCTTTCAAACAAAAAAAAAAATTTCCAAATCGGTCCAGACGTCTTCGAGTAATCGGGGAGCATACATAAAAAATAAAAAGATTCCGACGAATTGAGAACCTATTCTTTTTTTGGAAGTCGGTTAAAAATATACTTACATTTACTTGCGAATCTCGATTGTGTCTGCCAACTCCTTTTTTTCGTTATTTCGCCGTAAAGTATGCCTATAGTTAAAAAAAAATAGGCTTATGTCACTCTCCAGGTCCTCAACTATACCTACCCAAGGAACAAATCCCATCGAGTCATCATTGCTCCGTTGCTGAGTGATTGAAGGACAAACCAGCAAACTTTACACACTTTCGCATTTATAACTTCTCTTAAGAGAACAACGTTCTTAAGTCAAATCTGAAGTCAGCCACTTGATGAAACTCCATTTCCAAGTTTCTGCTATACATTGTACCCTTCAAATTGTTCGGAAGTTTGTAACTGGAGGAATTTTGTACTATGTGTATTGGATGGGTTTACCCTTCTACCCAATTGCCTTCTGAAATATGTAGCTGCTCTATACATGTACAGTAAGTTTGTGTCGTCAACAATAAGGATTCAGAAACCTTATTTACTCAGACAATAGAGCTGGCCGAGACCACCAACATGCACAAATAATGATAATTTAAATTAACTTGACTTTTGGTGGACTTTTTATATACCTACACGATATACCCGGCATCCTGTAAGTCCTGTAACCCTCTATCTTCCAGCTCCATCGTCAGACATTAAACTGAATACTTGGGTATATTTTATTAGCTGATAACGCGACTTAGTTCGCGTGGATTGAGGTTGTTTAATTCCCGTGGTAACTCTTCGGCAATAATCTCATAGTCATTTTCCGGGATAAAAATTCTTTTGCTATGTTATTCCAGACTATAATATACATCTGTGCCAATTTTCAGCCAAATTGGTTCAGTCTTTGCGGCGTGATACAGTAACAAACATCCATACATCCAAACTTGCGCACTTTTTATACCGGAAAATAAGAAAGTTCCCGCGGGCGTCCAAAAACTTTAATCCACGCGAACGACTTAATAACTTTTAATAAGCTTTGTTGGGCTGTTTTTCGTTCAGAAGACTTCGTGAGGCCAGTAACTTATTTTGACGTGAAACAGAAGAATTACCTACACCGTGTGAAACTGCTGTGGGAACTGTGCTGGCGGTTATGCTGCAGGTATCATACCTATCGCTATTTCAGTATGATGCCATACATATCCCCACTAGAAGCCAGTTTAGGTAGGTCTCTGTCACTATAATCTCTAACAGTTATCACACTTCGTTGAAAAAAAAAGTTCAAGTCATCATTTAGCTTACATTTGTAATTTGACATGGCTTCCTCCATTCACCTCCACATATAATGTTTGACGATCCTCTCATCATTTTCTAGTTTCAGCCTCCATATGAAGAAATGAGGTTATTGATAGCTGGCATAGTTTCATGAGAATGTAGATTGCAGGTGCCCTAAGACGAATTGCTAATATCTGTTCATAATTTCACGACTCTAAGAATCATCTCACAGTAATATCAAATTATCACTTGTATTGTTTGTGTCTATACAGTGCAAGCCGACTGCAAGTGAACTGTAAAACTGCAGTTACGAAGCATTACACTGCAGTTGATATAACTGAATTAAAACTGCAGTCAGATTGCATTTAGAGTGCAGTAGACGGGTATTTGCGTTGCAATGGTATCAAATACTTAAGCGTTGTGTCCACTAGCAATAAAACTTGCAGGAGTAACCTGCTGTGTGAGTCAATTTCTGAAAACTTTTAAGCTGATTTGACTTCTGCGAGAAATTGCGGAAATTGAACTTGCTAGTGGGCAATCCAAAACTGCAATTTCAAAGTCGGTTTTCAGACCACAGACATTAATCATAATCCCATATTATTTTCCTCCACAGACGAGCCGCGACGATGATCACCCACGCTGAAATATGGAGATGAAACGTCATGAAAAGCCGGGCAACTTGTCGCCCATGAACCCGGCTAGCAAGAAGGAAGAAGAAGGAAAGACGTCCAGGTCCAGCAGCAAGTCGGAGAAGGAGCTGAGAATCCACGACAAATCTCCAAGCGACGACGGCTCAAGGAAGGCTGAAAGAAAATTTTCAAAAGCAAGTGAAAGTTCCAGAGATACTTTTGACAGGTAATGAAAACTTTTCGTTTAAGGGTTGCGATACATATAGTCAGTGGTACACATAGTCAGTGGTACACATAGTCAGTGGTACACATAGTCAGTGGTACACATAGTCAGTGGTACACATAGTCAGTGGTACACATAGTCAGTGGTACACATAGTCAGTGATACACAAAGTCGGTCAAACCTATAGATAGTCAGTGATTGCCACGTTCGATTACACGATTTTATTTACCAAAAACATCGTCTCGATGTCTTTTACATAAGTTCGATTTTCAAGCAGCTTGCCTGAACCATACGAGTTTTTATGAGCTCCAGTTTTTAATATGCATCTTCGACAGCGGATTCCTCTGTGGCATCAAAAGTCGAATTGAAGGTAATATGTCTGTGCGGTCATTATTGAAAAATCATCTACCTACGACGTTTTTTTTATTAACATCATTGAAAGAATCTATGTAATTTTTTCAAAAAATAAATATTTTAAAATCTGATGAACTTTTGGATGCTCGCTATCAAGAATCGTGCCCACCAAATGCCTTACTGCGCGCTCACTTTCCAAAGTAATAAAAATAATCAAGCGCTAAAAAAAATTACAATCGATTAGGCTAGGTAGGAAAGTAAAGATGTTTTTCATTAACAAAAAATAATGTTGTGTATCCGATTCTACCGCTGCGCCTGGCCGTGCAGAGTCGACTATGTGTAGTAACCACTGACCTCTATAATTAATCTATGATTAACACTGGACTGGCTGTCCTATATACAATACAGCTTAAATTATGGATCAATTTGAAGCGCCACATTTCACATACACGAGTGTTTCTGCAACTAATAATGTAGGGATACAGGAAGTGCCAAAAAGTATCAACTAACAG